>UELW01000888.1:3146250-3892500 GCA_900490495.1 Danionella dracula
CTTTCTCAATGCTTTCTTGCCCTGCTTTCCTTGATCTTCATGGTATTTCTGTTTTTTTTTCCAGAATTTTCTGCTTCTTTTTGCCAGAAGATTGTCATAGAATTTTCTGAGAGGCTTCAGGAATCATTTCATATCAAAACTTGGTCCCATTTTATTTGCACTTTACCTCTTGCCACTCGGATATTAAAAAAAAAAGCACTGAATACTTTTAAGTAAATGTCTCCCTAATTTACATGGCTTGGTTTGTCTAAGAACTTGATTGTATTGTTTACATCTACCCATAGAAATATTTTATTGCTATTACTTTAACATATTAAACACTGGGAATAATCACAAAACATCATTGAATGCTTTGAACCCCCTAAAACTCTAAATATGCCTCTGTGCAGGGAAGGGTGTTGTGAGCACAGAACTTTGGCAAAAAAACAAAAAATCAAACAACTAGGTAGGTAGGTAGGTAGGTAGGTAGGTAGGTAGGTAGGTAGGTAGGTAGGTAGGTAGAAATACAAATTTACATTGTTACAGGCTTTACACGTATACCCTAATAAACAAAAAAAATTAGCTTGTGTTCAATTGGCATCTGAGGTCACTATAAACAGCTTGCTCCTTTTCATCTCTGGAGGCGGAACATTCTGATTGGTTTTTGTGGCTGTGAATTGCAGAGAAAAATTTATTCAACTTTTATTTCAGCGTTGTATTTTTAACTGTTGATGCTGTTGAACACAAAACTGCATTGCTTCAGAGCATTATTAGTACCACAGAAACCACAATATCCACTCTGCTTTAGTCATTGGGAAGATGCAATCTTGAATCGAACAAACATGCAAATCCTGTATACAGACAAATATTTATCCCATAATGACATGCGAAATGGACTGTACAGCGAAACATTGAGGAACATTCAATAATATTCAATTTTGAATGTCGGTAAGTTTTTGTGGCAACATTTTCACCTCCAGAAACCTGATGCTAGGTAAAATGAAATGGAATTGGTTTAAGGACATGTTCAAACAGCTTCCTGAACAGGTCTCAGCCAAAGAAAGCTGCCAAACACACCAAATCTTCCCTGAAGGTATGGCTAAGAGGGATTACTCTCCTCTAGTGATATATTTAGTGCATTCTCCTGATAGTGTTTGTGCTCTTTACCAGCAGTATATTTGGGACTTTTCTCATGTAGTCTGTACAAGTTTGTACTTGTGTATCTTACAATCTGTTTTCTTTCAGGAGCTTTCTCTTACCCTCTGTTCCAAACATCTTACATTGTGGTGTCTCGGTTACTACAATCTATTCTTTCTGCAGCTGTGGAGGAAAGCCTGAGCCATGGAGGTGTTTTCTCCCTCTTAACATCTACAATCTTCATTTTCGATGGGTGCATCACATTCCAGTCACATCAGTCAGTTAAATAATGTCAGTCAAGAATTTGGTATGAGTCAGTATCAATTTATGTTTTAGGAATCATAAATTCATCATAATTACGTTCACTGACAATCAAATTATGCAGTTATACAAATGTTTTCAATATCATTAGCCAAATCCAAAATGAAATAACTTGTACTATCAAACCATGAAATAAATATGATTAGTACAAAGTAATGTACTTCCACTGAGGTGAGACATCACCTATAGACACGGGGTGGGTTATAACAGGATTTCTTCACAAACACAAATATTTTGTGTAAATGAAAATAAATAGCATTCAAATGAACATGTTTGGATGTGTTTTTTGTCAGTCATCTTGTTAAAAAAACTAGTTTTTTTAAGCTGGGTTTAGGAATTGGGTTCCATTTTTTGCTTCAAAACATCTTAAACAATTTTGATGTTTACTGACGTATGCAAGCAACAAATTAAGCTTCATTTGTAGAAACAGTAAGATGCTTACATTCCACATTTTAATGATTAGAATGGCCTATTTTTCATAATAAATTGAAATGACAAAATACACGATCAGACAAATTAGAAACATTTAATGGAAAATTAAAGGAAAAGTCATATTTTCAATTGTTAATTTTTCCACCTATAAAATTAAAATAGGAGTAAATACACCCAATGAAGCAGCCAATGCAATACTTATACCTCATTAAATTAACTGAATCAGTACACATGCCCTGCTCATTAACACTGATGCGTGCCTCCAGAAAGATAATAACACCATGGCTAATGAAATATATTTAAGTAATTTAACTCTGCAAACCTGTTAAAGTAAAAACTCTGAAGTTATATCGACCAATCAGAAACTTCTGTGAGCTCAGAGACACATCATCAGCTTCCTTTTAATGGCTTGGTGTTACACCCCTAGACCTTTAGATTGAAATTAGCTCAGGGAATGCACATTGAGAAAAAAAGAAGAGAGTGGAGATTAACCAGGTTCTGGTGAGAATTGTTCAACAACAACGTAAAGAAGGTCAATCACAAATTTATTCAAACATAAGCAAATACACAGGTTTGCAATAACACAAATATACTTCTCTTTGTAACCCGAAACTATCAGAAGAACACAAAACTACAATAAAACAAGCATCGGAAAAAACATAACTTTCAGATTATAAAGCAAACAAAACACATTAAATTTAAAGAAGAATGGTAAAGTAAACCATTAACCAACACACATTTCCAAACAGAAGTTTCAAGACAAGGAAACAATAAAGCAAAAATATTAAATACACTTTGGGCTCTCAACTGAAATGAACCGGATGAACTCAAAGGGCACAAGCTCACACATGCACACGATTCTGTTCACGCACACACACACCAAGTCCACTGAACGCACTCTGATGCGACGAGCGAACTAACGGAGAGAGAGAGAACAAAGGTGACGTGTCCCTTTATATAACCCGCCCCTCAATAAATATGATTTGCTGCAGGACTACACAAATTACTCACATCCAATCAACAAACGTGAAAATAGACCTAAAGATTAAACAATAACAATACCATGGGGATTGTAACACTTGGAAATAACAACATGGTGTGTCCAAATGTCAATGTACTTTTTTGTCTATGCAATTAACTCACATTTATTGTTTGAACTTCCTGTGGCGCATAATAGTCAGTAGCAAAAAGGCTGTGTATTTCCTATGGTGCATTCACCACATTTATATAACGCTGCAATATGAAAATATAACCATTTCTACTGTTTTTCTAGATGGATAAGATCCAACTTTCAACTCAATCCACTCAGTTTCAGTCTTTATCATTTCCATCACAGAAAAACAAAACATTGCAAAGACATTGATATGTATGGGAGGTCGTGCAAAGATGCTTTGGCATGTTGTTCATGTTTTTTCAGCATTGAACTGAACACAACAAAATCTAAACAACTAGCTACTGAGCAAAGCTATGTATTGAACATTTAAAAGATCTACTGACCTGCACAAACAATTACATTTTGGACGTCTAAGCAAATAAATAGTTGTTTTTTTAATCGATCAACAGCACTAGTTATTTTGCACGTGATCTTTGTTTAGTCTTGACTGTAGTGCTGAGGCCTGTGAGATAGCATTTCATTTCATTGTACTCTCAAAAATAATTTTTGTCTCTAACTAACCTTGATGTGTAAAACCTGGTCCAAAAACCAGTTAAGACAGTATAATTCAAATAAACATTAATCAAAACCATAATCAAAGAAATAAAATTAAACCAATTTTTCAGCCAATTGAATACAGCGTTATTTGAAAATAAAATTCACTCGAGAAACTAACTAGGTTTTTATAAAGATTGATTAAGGAAAAAGATGATGAAAAAATAGAAACGGAAATACAGGACATGGATCAATATCCCCGAAAGTCCCCCAATCTCATGCATGGATTCATTGGTATTCAGCTGAGCTTGGGGTACATGACTTAACGCTGAGGGACTGAACCCATCGTTCCCTTCTGTCATTCACCTCAGTTCCTCCACCTCTCCCTCTCATTAGTTTCCTACTCCCTATTTTGGTTCCCATATTGCGGGCAGGGCATCTGTCTGTCCTCTTCCATCTCCAGCTGTGAGCGCCAAACAGGCTTCTAATGATGGGAGATTTGACCTCTCCCTCAGCTTCATCTCACAGATGAACTGCTGCTAAATAGATGCTCTTCCTGCCAAATCAAAGTGCAGGACGATCAAGCTAGTTTCATATGTGATGTTGGGATTTGATATGGTGCAGAGGAACGGCTGTGTGCATCTCAGACTCGCTTTAGAGTGGCGTGATTACCACTGACCTTCAACAGCCCATTTGCTGATGTAAATCTGAGAGAAAATATGAAGTGATGGATGTGTTTCATATGGTGCCAAGGTCGTTAGAAGATTTGAGTGATAGATTGTGTGAGCTACATCATATGAATGGAAATTAAGCCAACACATTTCTCAAACATTCTATTGAAACAAAACTTTTGAGGTTTCTTTTCTCTTGTCAGAAGAAAGGAGCGAGGATTTGTTTCAAACTTTGCCAAACATGATAGAAGTGGAATCCCTAGAGAAAGTTTGAAAAAAGTGTCTTTAGTTTTTAGTGTTTGTCTAAAAACTAAGATGCTACGACTATCAAGTGATTCACAAACTTGAATTTGGGAAGGGACAAATGCCATCAGTGACATGAATTGACCCACTCTCTCCTAATTAAATCTAAAGGTATCAAATATAGGCAAGGCAAGGCAAGGCAAGGCAAGGCAAGGCAAGTTTATTTGTATAGCACATTTTGTACACAGGGTAATTCAAAGTGCTTTACATTGGAAATAAAGAGTAAAAAGAAAGTGCATACATTAAAATCAAGCATAAAAAAGTCATATAAATCAAACAGATTTAAAACACTGACATTTAAAACATCGATTTAAACAAAGATTAAAATTTGAAGTACAGAGGTAAAATAGTTGTTCGGACGTTGGTGCTCAGTCACCGCAACTAAACAGGAGAGTCTTTAGCCTGGATTTAAACGTGACTAAAGTGTTGGCACCCTTGATCTCCTCTGGAAGTTGGTTCCATCTGTGGGCCGCATGGTAACTAAAGGAGGATTTACCCTGTTTGGAATTTACCCAGGGTAGATCTAATTTATTAGATCTGTGGGATCTCAGCTCTCTGTTTGGTGTGTATTCACTGATCATGTCTGTTAGGTATTTAGGTGCTAAGTTATGTTTGGACTTATATACGAGCAGCAAAACTTTAAAATCTATTCTGAAGGAGACCGGCAGCCAGTGTAGAGACTTAAGAACTGGAGAAATGTGTTCTGACTTTCTAGTTTTGGTTAGAATTCGAGCCGCTGCATTCTGAACGAGCTGGAGATGTTTAATGGTCTTTTTGGGAAGACCGGTTAAGAGGCCGTTACAGTAGTCCAGCCTGCTGGAGATGAAAGCATGAATCAGTTTCTCTAAATCTCGTCTGGAAACAAAGCATCTGATTCTTGTGATGTTTCTAAGATGGTAATACGCGGATTTTGTCATTGATTTTACATGGCTATTTAGACTAAGATCAGAGTCCAGAATCACTCCAAGATTTCTGACCTGATTTGTAGTTTTTAGGCCCTTTGCATTGAGATACGTGTTAACCTTAACAACCTCGCTTTTGCTTCAGAATGCAATGACTTCAGTTTTTTCCTTGTTTAATTGAAGAAAGTTGTTTTCCATCCAGTTTTTAATCTCATCAAGACATTGACAGATAGAGTTTATGGGGTTGTAGTCATTTGGGGAGAGAGCTAGATAAATTTGTGTGTCATCAGCATAACTATGGTATGATATCTGGTTCCTTCTCATAATTTGGCCCAGTGGAAGCATGTACAGGTTAAATAGTAAAGGAGCAAGGATTGAGCCTTGAGGGACTCCACACGACACTGCAGTCCACTTCGACATGTAATCACCTATGTTTACATAGAAACCTCTACCTTCTAAGTATGATCTGAACCATTTTATCACAGTTCCTGAAAGACCAACATAGTTTTCTAGTCTATCGAGAAGGATTTTGTGATCAACTGTGTCGAAGGCAGCGCTCAGATCGAGTAGAACCAGGACAGTCACTTTTCCTGAATCGGTGTTTAACCGGATGTCATTGACTATCTTCAGTAGAGCTGTCTCTGTGCTGTGATGAGCTCTGAAACCAGACTGATAACAATCCATGTATTCATTTTGGGTCAGGAATTCAATCAGTTGTTTTGCCACAATCTTTTCCATAATTTTACTAATAAAAGGGAGATTTGAGATGGGCCTGTAGTTGCTCAGTACAGTATTATCTAAGTTTGTCTTTTTCAGTAGTGGCTTTACAACTGAGGTTTTAAGGGATTTGGGGAAAAAGCCGGAGCACAAGGAGGTGTTATAATTTCGAAGAGGTCCTTTTCTAGACTGTTAAGAACCATTTTTAAAAAGACTGTTGGTAGAGTGTCAAGACTGCATGTTGATGTTCTAAGGCTCTGAACCGTTTCTATTAATGTTTTGCTATCGATTGGATTGAAGGTGCACATTGAGAGTGGAGGCTGAGGAGGTCAATCCCCAGCCCTGCAGGAGGAAGCAGTAATGCCTTTTCTGATGTTAATGATTTTATTGATGAAAAATGAAGCAAACTCATTGCATTTATCTTCAGACAGAAGCTCATTTGTAGTCTGGTTTGGTGGGTTGGTTAACCTCTCTACTGTTGCAAAGAGAGTTCGTGTATTGTTGAGGTTGTTATTAATTAAGTTTGAGAAATACTCTTGCCTAGCTGCGATTAATTCTGAATTAAAAGCATGAAGACTCTCTTTATAAAGGTCGTAGTGGATGACAAGTTTGGACTTTCTCCACCTTCTTTCAGCCTTCCTGCAAAGTCTTTTCATACCTTCAACTTTTGTTGAATTTCTCCAGGGTGTTTTAGTCTTTAACTTTTAAACCACTTTTCAAACAAACAATAGAAACAGACACATTAACATTTTAAATCGCTATTAAAAATGAGAAAATTTTATTGAGCAAATACGTTTTTTTAATGAATCATGAAAAAGTATATATACAAATTTAGTCAAATGTGCTACAAAAATAAAATCACAAACAATTTTAATAATTTAAGTATTTAGATTATATTTCTATTAAATGGGTGAGTTAAAATGTATCATTTACAATGATTACGTTACATTTTGTTATAATTTGAGCTTTCTTGTCCTAATTTGTAATGTCAATCCAATTATATCTAAAAGTACTTTATACACCTTCTCTATCTCCAAATTAGATCTAAAGAGAAAGTTTTATTGAAATAGGATGATTATAACTGACTGTTTTGAGTTTGAGTAAAGCAGACAGCTTTCAGAATGAGAGTTCTATGGATTGAGAGAATGCAGCCAGAAGTGCATGAGAATGAGAGATGTCTAAGGATCAGGTTTTTTTGTCATCATATGTCAGATTTTTTGATGAAATGGAAACTCTTCTTCTTCTTCTAAACATTTCTCCTCAGAGGGGATACAGATACTGCCTGGTGATGCAGATTAAGTAGGTCCTGATTAATGATCACATGATATTTCACAGCACTTGATTTTTTTGTTAATAATAAATCCTTCTCTGCCTAAACCATGCTACAGTCATTTCAAATTTTAGGTGCTAAAAAGTCTCAAACATGACATATATTTTCCCATTAGTTTGCAATGGCTTGGATGAAAACCAGTGGTGGAATTTGCTATTTTGAAACCCCTTTAAATTATCTATATAATGCTACATAACACATACATATAGTGTATACTCTATTCCCATCAAATGACATGAAACTTTCAAGTAATTTTTGAGCTTAGCTGTCATTAACGCAACACAGTTTCATGACATTTTTTGGAAACAAGGAAATGATGTTCGGTGTATAGAAATATGGAAGTGAAAATGTAATTCAGATTTTTCCATGCCTTTAAAAAAGATTGTCAATTTAGTTTCAAAAAGAATCAATTTCATGCCTTTGTCACATTTGTTTCATCAACATGTACCTATAGCTTATGTAGGCTTTCCATGTTTTTAGTTCCAGTAAACGCAGTTCTGTGCAAACGCAAATCCCTTGTTAATACCAGAGGTCAGAGGAGAATGAACAGACCTGTTAAAGGTGACGGAAAGGTAACAGTAACTCAAATAATTACTCGTTAAAACCAAGGTATGTGGATCTCTGAATGCACAACACATCCAACCTTGAGGCAGATGGGTTACATCAGTAGAAAATCACATCGGTTGTTTGCCTGTCAGCTAAGAACAGGAAATTTAGGCTACAATTCGCTCAGGCTCACCAAACAGAAATGTTGTCGGGTCGGATAAGTCTCGATTTTTGCTGCAACGTTAAGATGGTTTGTTTAGAATTTGGCATCTACTGGAAGAAAACATGGATTCATCCTGCATTGCATTAATGTTTCTGGCTGGTGGTGGTGGTGTAATATTATGGGGGACACATTTTTTGGGACACAATTGAGCATCGTGTCCATGTTACAGCATTCCTGAGTATTGTTATTGACTTTATACATCCTGTTAAGTGCACCCATTTTCTGATGATGATTTCAGCAGAAAAATGCGGCATGCCATAAAGAGTGAATAATCTCAGACTGGCTTTATGAATTCAATGTACTCAAATGGCATCCAATTTAAAAGATAATTTGCACCCAGCACATATGGCTCTGTGATGGGTTACATACATGCGTGTATGTGATTTCATTTGGGGATGATCGAATCTAATACTAAAATACCAGAATAGTGGCAGCCAAACAGACAAAACTGGCATGGATCATGTATCTTCTGCCAAACAGAAAGCACTGGTATATCACTATCAACAATCCCCATCAAAGCAGATGAATACCCATTCTACTCTGTATTGATTTTGGGCTGTCTCTGCTCTATTTCCATCCTGAAAATCTTTAAAATACATTAGTAAGGCTCAATAAGGCATCACTGGTGGAGACAGGATGTTGGAAGCTGGCATCATATGGGCCTTTGCTTCATGATGCTGCTCATCTGACTATAACTAATAAGACTTCCTCTGTGACATCGTCATCATCATCCCGGGTCCCTTTGCAACCTACTTCCTGGCACAACCGGAGACTTCTGATGCCAGCAGACTGTCAAAACCAACTCTTCTAGGACTTACAGTTCAATGACATTGGAAATGGTCTCAGCGATTGTCCTAAAGCTAATTATATAACCCAAAACTCAGCAGAACATGTGCTGCCAGAATGGGGTATTCATTAGAAGCTCCCTGGTGTAATTTTTATTCATGAGAGAGAGAGGGAGAGAGAGAGGATCCAGAGTTTATCATGTATAAAAATGTCTTGCACCATTGACAGGATGAACCTCAGACTTCTTTTTATTATTCAGTCATAACGACGAACTAAAACTCTGGAAGATCGATGGCAACTGCATATCTGAACAGGACATCTGGGTAAGACTGACACAAGTGACAGCAATAATTTGTCTCCGACTTTGGTAGGGAATCATTAACATGCATCATGTCCTGTGACGTTCCAATGACAAAATTAATCAAGTTCATAAGAAAACAGAGAGAGAAAAGATACATAATGTACCTCATAAATGTATTGGTCAAGATTCAGTGGGAGGATCAAGGGTTTACATCAAGCTATTCTCTCTGCTGATGCCACCCCGGCTAGAAAAATAAGCTTAAAAAGGGCGAATTAACATGTATACCCTGGACAAATCACCACCACATCACTGTGGCCCTGTTAAATTATTACATCTTTTCATTTATTTAATATATCAGAGTAATTTTCTGTAATAAGTTGAGTATTTTTTTATATTTTTAATCAAAATGTTTAAAGGATTGTGATAAATGTATCAGTTTCTGTGTTTTCTCCAACATAGACCAAAAGGTGTGTCCAGAAAGACATTTTATTACCAGTACTCTTCTTTGTCCAGAGACAATTCTCTATTTCAAGAATTAGATTAACCACATAAAACAGGCACTGGGAGGCAATCAGGATCAGTCACCACAGTGCCTCATGGGAAACTCCACCATGCAAGGATGTCAAGGCATTTTGTTTTTGTCACCGGTGCGGCCGTGCGCGTTTCTGATTACTGCAGGTGATGCCAGCTGTCCCCTGATTCGCCAGTTCGAACGCCGATCAACATCAAGGAGGCGGACCACTACAGCTCGTCTGCGAATCAGCGGCGGCAGCTGGAGTTGAAAAGGAACCCGCCAACACCTGTCCAAAAGTAAGGGCTCTACGGAGTCCTTGACACATGCGACGTGGAGAGAGTGACTCCACTCGGTTTTCACTCGTTTTGTTCGTTCGTGCTCCCTGTTTGTTTAGGTTTGCCTCCGCTTATGTTTCCGTTTGAGTTGAATTCTGTTTCCTACGCAGTGTGTCACGTATGTTGTCTTCTGACATCCAGGGTCTCAGAGACAGCTTAGCATGTCACGTGACAATATTTCTGTTATACACACTAGCAGTGTGCGCCAGGTTTCATTCATTCATTCATTCATCTTCATGTCGGCTTTCTTCCCTTTCGGGGTCGCCACAACAGAATGAACCGCCAACTCTATGGCATATGTTTTACGCAGCGGATACCCTTCCAGCCGCAACCCATCTTTGGGAAACATTCACACACACACTCATTCACACTTTAACACCATGGACAATCGTTCTTACTCAATTCACTTATACCGCATGTCTTTGGACTTGTGGGGAATACCGGAGCACCCGGAGAAAACCCACGCGATCACGGGGAGAACATGCAAACTCCACACAGAAATGCCAACCGACCCATCCGAGGCTCGAACCAGCAACCTTCTTGCTGTGAGACGACCGTGCTACCCACTGCGCCACCGTGACTGCGCCAGGTTTGTTTATTGTATGACTTTTAAGTTAGTGTAGATTAGTTCTAGCTTTGTGTGTATTTGGTTAGCTTAAAATGGTCTTAGTTTGTTTTGTTTTACCTGGCATTTCTTAGTCTCTGTCCCTGGAGTGTGTGTATTTGTATGTATTTTGCTTAACACATTGTTCACACAGTTTTATTAATTAAAGCACATTTGATTTGTCAAAAAGTTATTTTTTGTGTCCTGTTGCTTCCAGTTTCCACCTTTTTGTTACACCCAAACCGTAGACGCCATCACCTTTTTGGGGTTGTAACAATATTATTCATGAATGTTGCATAAAAACAATTGGCTCAGAAATCCTCTTCCATTTTTCTATGATCACACAAGCAAACATCTGGAGTACATTTCGTACATTTAATTCCTCTGATGATGACAATGGCAACCAGTCATCCAGAGTTTCACAATTAATGTAACATCTCAGATTTACTAATATATTGCTTGCATTTGTGTTTTTCTTTAACATGTTATGAGTCAGCCCATGGTCTGGTCATGGAACAAACCATTGAAAACTTGTTATGAAATTTCTAACGAATAAATAATTATCTAGGTTGGTAATTGATGATTATGCCAAGGATTCGTTATCTGTCAATGCATGTTAAATGGATGTTTGTGTATTAGTTTCAGTACGCTGTTTCCCTTTCATTGTAGTGAAAGCTCACTGCTGTAATGGTACATTTCAAATAGTTGACAGGAAAACTATTTATTTAAGGAGTGTGTAGCATCTTAACATTAAGCATTACCAAAAAGTTAATTATTAATTTAAATAAAAATGTATACTCATTTGCAAGCAGTTTATAAAAATAACATTACACATTTATTTTTGGTTTATAAGCATCTACATATTATACTTAAAAACATAAACGTTATGCTTTATTGAGAACCAGTTAATCATTTATAAATTAAACATTTCTCTATTTCATAACCAGTTAGTCATGAGATGATTTAGAACATATTAACAAATGTTTATAAACTACTTGAGAGCACATTCATAAAAGTAAATATTCATACATATAGTAACAGTTATTCAGAGTGATAAATGCTTTATTAAGACACATTGCTACTGTAACTCGTGATTAGTTAAGGTAGTTATAACACATTTGCTAGCTCACCTAAAGTGATGAAAATGGTTTCCTTTCAACTTAGTTATATTTATAAACTGCTTACTAATGTGTATTAACATAGAATTAATGCTTTTTGTTTCTAAAACGGGATTTTCTGCTAAAAGCCAAGTGCTGTAGTTCATAGGTTTGTTTATGTGTTTGTTTTTTGCTGCTGCTGCTGCTAAAAAGCAATTGTTTCTCATTTTTAGTTTTAGTGTTTTCAAAAATGTCTTGTTGCTTTGTAGTTTGTTTTATGTCGATTTGTAAATGGATGGAAACTGCACAAATAAAAGGGGATAATGGAATGTAACCTGTTAAAAAAAGATCTTATTCTTCCTGTTCCCAGGCCAGGGGTTGCAACTTCTGCTGCAAAAGGCTGCCTAGTATCTAGCAACCCAAGCAAACATTATACTCTTACTCGAAAAAAAAAAAAAGACAGCGTAGGAGTGTCTTTAGCAGTTCTAAATGTTTGAATGTTATAAGACAAATGTGCTTCGGAGATTCTATATGTGATTCCATGTGCATGTGTCCAAAACCATTGTATTCTCACATTGTATTTTCTGCATGATCAGTTCTGGAAAACTTCCACACTTCTGGAAAACTGCCTTTAAACTTTCTGCTCGTGAATGAAAAACAAATCTGATGTATGGGTAGTTGACAAGTGCATCCTCAAACTGAACAGACTGTTCACTGTGAATGCTTACTTGCAAGCCTAACCAAACTGTTATAATTTGTTACATTTAAAAATCATGATTATTTAAAATCAGGTAGGCAATTGGTGAGTGAGGGTAATTAGAGCCCGCCTTACATTTTATCTCTGTAGTGTACTCACTTTGAGCACTTTTATTTTACAAATCCCTCTGATGTTTCCTTTTTGTGGGATCACTTTTAGTGT
The DNA here is from genome assembly GCA_900490495.1 of Danionella dracula. NCBI lineage: Eukaryota > Metazoa > Chordata > Actinopteri > Cypriniformes > Danionidae > Danionella > Danionella dracula. The sequence goes on from UELW01000888.1 coordinate 3,159,016, forward strand.
CTTGTGCTTTGACCAATCAAAAGAGCTATTTAGTTTCCAGCTACACTTGCCTATAACTTGCAGCATGCTCTTGGTGATTTACTTGTGAGTAGCCCAAGCAAAGAAGGAATACAGACAGACTCTGACTTAAAATCAAACATGTTACATCTCAATCTAATAACTCACTTGAATGTCAAGCTTAATCGTTCAGCTTTAAACATGCTCATATACACAGTTTTATCTTTTAAAAGGTATAGATTTTCCATCCAAGTCTAACACAAACTAAATGTATAAATAGTGAAAAGATTGGTAAACCAATACAAAGTCTGAAGCAGGCTGTTGACACTTGAATATCACATCATGAATATATATATATATATATATATATATATATATATATATATATATATATATATCTATATATATTATCTAATTATATATATATTATATATATCTCTATCTCTCTATATCTCTATCTCTCTATATCTATATCTCTCTATATCTCTCTCTCTCTCTCTGTGTGTGTGTGTGTGTGTGTTAAAAACATGTTCATCCAGCACCCCTATAGCCCTTCAGAGTCCAGGAAAACCTTCATCACTATGGTGACCACTGACCACTGTGCCAGAGGGCATCTCATATCAGTCATTCTCTTACAAAGCCCAGCAGGCTTCAGTGAGAAACCTGAATAAATGGAAATGCCGTCCATACAGTACATTAGTCTGGAAGCTGATGTGCTATCTGAACAGCCATTGTAGTACAGATTTTGGCTATATTCATAGACATAGAACTCTGACCTGCTTGGCTGTTTCCTGCGGTCTCATGTACAAAGGGCTATAATTTAAACAATGATTTGCCAAGTTACAATAAATACTACTTGCTTTATGTCTTACGGATTATTCAATTTTTTTTTACTGTAAATGTCATTAATGTGCTATTTTCATACACAATTGCATTTTCGATTTCAGACCATTTAAACTGCCTGAAAAACATTACAGGAATTTAAATATGTTTTTGAAACAGGTAAATATAATATGTTATTGCTTTGATAAAATAAACAAAATGGGATAACAATCTTTTTTTGTATCTTGGAATTGGTAAGTAAAGGAAGTAAACTTTATTCTTACAGGGGATCAATCCAAAGTGCTTTACAGTCAAAAAGTACAACCATAGAAGTAATAACAGTAATATGATAGGGAATATATTTAAAATCCATAGCAAATTAAAAAAGCCTTAGAATATAAATAAGTCTGACTGATAAATTATTGGTTGACAAGTCAGATTATTCCAAAGCCAAGGGGCAGCTACAGAAAAAGCTCAGTCACCCCAAGACTTTAGACTGGCTCTTGGGATATCCAGAAAACCCTTATCAGCTGACCACAGGGTACTCATGGAATGAGACAGAGAGATGTGATTAGCTATGTATATAGAAGCTAGACAATTTATTGCCCTATTAACAAATAATAGATTCTTAAACAGGGTCCTAAACATTACTGGGAACTATTGAAAGGAAGCTAAGACCGTAGCTGTATATTGACATTTATTTGTGCGGTCAGTATCTTTTGGACAAGCTAGAGACTACATACAGCCTGCTTAAAAAATCCACTGTACATTGCAACAATCAAGATGTAAAGTTATAAAAGTATGAATGACTTTTCCATGGTCCACAAAAGATAAAACAGGCTTTAGTCTCAAAAGTTGTAAAATGCAATTAAATGGGTTGAATGCACAGCACAAAATTCTGGGTATGGATTACTCTATCTTTGGCTACCTGGTAACTTTCAGTTTCAAAAGGAGCAGGAATAAACAGCGCATTTTGTGAAGCTCAACAATCTGAAGAAATTCAAAGACTTTTTTCAAGCTTTTTGAAGGTTATTAGGGGTTCTATGTTAGTATAGTATATAGGGGTCATATTTATATTCTAAATGATTAAAAAAGATATAATACAGCACCTTTAAATTATCATCAACTGTAAATTAATAATCCATGCAGGATCCGAGATCTGTGCAATTATAGTTATCTATAGCTAGTTTACTGAAGCCCCACGCATACATTTAGACAAAATGTTTTAAATGGCTAGTATCAAAAATGTTTTTCCCTAAATAATCCCAAAAAGGCTGTCATTTGACTGCCACATCTGGCAATGGAACATGGTATGATGGCCAAACATGGTCAGAGTCTGGCAGAGGTAACAACACTTTCAACATAGCACAGAACACATAAGCCTGACATTAATTTGAATGCTAACTTGGCTAAGGCTTGATGCAGCTGCCACGTGCGGTCATCTGCAGCTCTTGGATTGGTCGAGATTCAAGACTTGTACTATCATGCATTATAATGTATTTTGGTTTTTGACCCAAATAAAACTACTCAAGCAAGAAAGAACTGAGCCAAGTTAACATGGCTTTGTGAATAAACATCTTTACAATCCTGTTTGGTGTCATGCTCCTCATGCCAGGTTATGTTTCAGTCCAAAAAAACTTAAAAATTACTTAAAACACTAAAATAAGTATTGCATAAGTATTATCCTCCTTCCCCTCATCTTCCAAGGATTCTTTTCAAACATGCCTGTTAAATCAGAGGATGGGAACATTCGTTACTGTACCTCCTCTTTTGTTCAGTTTGGCGTATCCAGGTGCATAGCCGCCGGTGAACACAGAGGAGCTGCTGAAGGCATTATGAGGGAGCGGGGTGACCAGAGCTTCATCACATTTTTCTGCAGAAGAAAAAGCGTGAGAGAAAAAGAAAAACATTACGATCACTTGAAATCAGCCAGCATAAAGCAGTGAAGCGGCACTTCAATTTCAAATCAATCTATTTTAAGAGAGCAAACGCCTCTTGCCACAAGATGCAGGAAAATGAGAGAGCCTATGTTTACTGAGCTGGGATGCACATTACTGAAGAACTTTCCTGACTGTGGGTTCTGTCAACAATAGTGCATGAGAGTGAAAACATGTGGATGATGATGGTCGTGGACTGAGGGGTAACAAGGGTATAAATGCAAGGGGTGAAAAGAGAACACACATTTTGTATTCAAGTAAAAAAAACATTGGAGCTGATTCTACATGCTCTGGAGCCTTTAAACTAAATTTCCAAGGGTGCCCCCAACCAGCATTTATCTTTATTTATATAGTAAATCATACTGCAAATGATATTGTCTATTTTACAATAATGAAAACAATAAGTTAATCAACATGATTGTTCTGTTGAATCTTATATATGGATTCTATCATTTGTCTTAAAAATTTAAGACTACAATGAATATCTATCAAATGTAATATCAAATATATAAATATTATGTTTCATTGTTGTCGTATTGCATTTAACATTCTAAACTAGTACGTAGTAGGTATTTTTGAGGAAAGGAAATTACAGCCACTAAATAGACACTTCTTTATGTTTCTTTAAGAGCATTTGCTTTCTGAGGTTATTTTAAGTAAAATTAATATAGGTCAGAGCGTCACGGTGGCGCAGTGGGTAGCACGGTCGTCTCACAGCAAGAAGGTCGCTGGTTCTAGGCTCGGCTGGGGCAGGTGGCATTTCTGTGTGGAGTTTGCATGTTCTCCCCGTGATCGCGTGGGTTTTCTCCGGGTGCTCCGGTTTCCCCACTAGTCCAAAGACATGCGGAATAAGTGAATTGAATAAGAACGATTGCCCATAGTGTTAAAGTGTGAATGTGTGTGTGAATGTTTCCCAGTGATGGGTTGCGGCAGGGAAGGGCATCCGCTGTGTAAAACATATGCCAGTGAGTTGGCGGTTCATTCCGCTGTGGCGACCCCGAAAGGGAATAAAAGCCGACATGAAGATGAATGAATGAATGAATAATATAGGTCACCAAAATAATCACAGAAGTGCCCTGTCATTGGCCAGTGTGTATAGGTTTTGTACATCAGAAATGATACGAATTATTGGTATGAAAATATTAATATTTCATACATTAATTAGTTTAGACATTCTCCAACTTTGTGTTTATAAATCATGATTATGATGACATTTTCTCTATTTTTTTGTTGCTAATTTTGTTACAGACACAAATCAGAAAAAGGGTTTGTGGAAACATTTACAGTTTGGTAAAGGAAAAAAAGCTTCACTTTACTTTGTAAGGGTCTTAAAAACATAACTACTGTGGATTTTGTAATGCAATTTGTTAATTTAGTTTCATTGGAAACTTTCTTTACATACAAAATTCAGAATTAAATATAGAGAAGTACTTAAGTAAGTTGGACAAAAGTGCCTACAAAATGCACAAGTGTACTGTTAATGTACTTTACTTCAAATAAAATCTACTCAAGTAAAAGTAGTGGAAGTACACAAAATCCTACTCTAACAGCAGTGAGTAAAAATAATTCTCTACTTATCACTTGTAAAAATACTAGGACAAAAACGCCTCAGCTGAAACCTTTTTGGAAGGTGTCGCATTTAAATGTTCAATATATCTTTATACATATGTAAACTGTGCTCTTAAACTGTGTGTTAAATTCAATCGTTATACATTTCACAAAATTCCGCTGAAAAGTGCTCAAGTGTAAAAGCAGTCGGCTTCTAAGCAACACAAAGCACACTCTCAAATTATAACAAAGTAAATAAGTATATCTGAAGCACATTTCCATAAATAGTAATCACTGGTACCATATCTATGATGTTTTACAGGCTAATGGTTTCATTATTAGACTCGAGATGGTGTTAATTTACAGGAATAGTCACATCTTAATTTAACAGTGACAATCCATTTTGAACAACAACTTATTAATTTACAATTAACTTATTTGTTAAATGTGAAGATTAGATATATTTCTATATGGATGTAGACTGTTCAGAGACAGCTTTAATTTTCTTCCCAAACACCTCCTCGACCTCGATATTTTCCTCTCCTGTTGTGACCATTCATTAATTGTGTTACTCTGAGATGTAAAATGCACCTCTGTTGCTTCCTAGTCAAAATTTTCTTTGAATTTACTTTTACATGTTGATTTGAACAGGAACTGTATGAAACAAACATATTCTTGTATATAATTTTAATACAAAGCAGTTAATTTATCCCATGTATATACATATATTTAAAAATATGAAGTATGAAGGCAGTTTGGATCAGTGTTACTGATATTGAGTATGAAAGAGTCCACAGAAGCACTCCTGAAAGGGAGATAGCCTCTTGTTTTCCCTTCGGATCGGATGTTCAAACCAAGCATAGAAACTGATGCCTGATTTGTGAGTGATTTACATGTTAACTCAAAAGAGGCACAGGGGTGATGTTTCAGCATGGGGACATCAGACCATTTTAGATGGGGGGCACACTGAGCAAAATATTCTTGAGAAGGCCCGAGGAGAGATGAAGAAAAGATGGAGGAGGAAGTTTGCATTTAATAGTTGAAGTGGCAACTGTTTTATATCTTAATCTTATATCTCAGCATGCAACTCAACTCCTGGTTCAGGCTCTGGCCCTATTGTCTGGACTACTCCAAGCAAGACTTCCAGCAAACATGCTCAAACCTCTGCAGATGATCCAGAACTCTGCAGCTTGTCTTGTCTTCAAGGAACCAAAGAGAGCTCATGTTACTCCCCTCTTCATCACTCTTCACTGGCTCCCCATCGTAGCTCATGTTAAATTTAAATCACTGATGCTGGCATACAAAGCTATCTCTAAATCAGCCCATGTTTACATCCACAAGCTCATTCACTCCTACATGTCCTCCAGAAGCCTGCGCTCAGAGAAGGAACAGCCACTCGTGGTTCCGTCCCACTATGGCAGAAAATCTCTAAGCAGAACCTTCTCTCTCACTGTCCATTGCTGGTGGAGCAAACTCACTGATCCAGTCAGGAAGCAGTAACACTTTCAGCTTTCAAAAAAGCAACTCTTTAGTTTTATTTCCTTCCTGCTATGGTTGATTGATCAGCTGATACAACTTTTACTTTGAGCGACCTGAATTAGACTTTGACTGTGTAACAAATTGCATATTGGATATAGAAGGACGAAAATCATTTGTTGATAGTCTACACTTAGTACATGATGGTATGCAATGAATTCTATATCAAAATCCTAATTTAATAGTGTTTAAAAAATGTACATTACATTCATGCTATTTTCTCCTTCTCAGCTTGAACAGGTTGTTGCAGACATGAATGATCCCAATTGTGATAAGGTTGAGGCTGCAAAATGTTTTACTGAATATTTCAGTGAAGGGAGTACAGTTTCATTTTGCTAATTGACATTTGTGTATTCCAACTTTGCAAAGTTACCTTCAATAATGACGCCTTAACATTCTTAAAGTCAACACTCGTTTAGGGAACAGGGATTTGTCTCCACACTGACAAGCTACTGAAAAGCAGCTAAAACTCAGGCTGAGTGGATTTTCAGCATGTAAACATATTCAGGACCTACTTCAAGTTCCTAAAAATGCACCAAATCCTGTTTCATTGTGTTTTCTACAAACAACAGTCTATGCCAAACTAGAGTGAAATCCCAGTGATGAATAGCGAGAAAGGAAATGGCATATGCAAAGACAGCTTCCAGACACAAAGTTTCCCAACAGAGCAGGCAGAGTGACTGATAGTGGCAGTTTGCTCAATTCAACAAGAAAACACTTCCAGCACATTTGTTTTCCGTCGTAAACTCAAACTGAATCCTGCAAACAGAAAGGACTTGTTTATACACAAGGAGAAAAAGGAGACCTGATCTCACATTCTAATGAGGATCTGCCCAAGCTCAAACAATATTTACCTTCTACAAACCAATCCTTCTTCCATCATCAGAAACAAACAGAAAAGCCTTTCAGACAGCTGGGTGTCCAAGCTCAATTCATTATATGTTTTTCTAAACAATTCGGGTTTTCCCTGATATGAAATGAACATGATAATATCTCTCAGGTGAGCTTTTACAGCTCATTGGTGGATACTCAGCATGTTCAATTACTGCTGACATTATAGTGTCAAACTAGGATAATTAACATCATCTGTATGGTATTACAATGAGGGGTGGTAAAAAACACAACTAATGATTTATTATAAAATATAACTAAATATTTCACTTGAGAACTCATAAAATAGGAAGTTTTGCTTTAGGGAGATCTGATATTGTCATATGCTATAAATACAATGTAGTACAACTTTAATGTACAAAAATGTATCCAATTTTAAATGAGTGCTATATTGGGTCTGACAAGAATGTTTCACACATTGAAAAGTAAGAATAATGTTACATTTGAACTTTTCTGGCCAATGACTAATATTGTTATTGATATGCAGTTTTAAATGAACATAACCCATGGATTTTCTAAAAACTATAGATGTTAAGTTTGTGATCTAAAGGTGTTACAACTGGAGCCTAAGCCTCAAAACCCTTTTTTCTCACTTGCCCCTAATCCGCCATTTTGCTCGTTCACAAGAGGACAAGGGCCACATCAAAGGGGTGGTCAAACCGAGTGCTTAATGGGGTGGGGGGTGAGAGGTGTTTTATATATATATTTTTTAGTTTACATGTTTTGTGGAGGTAAAATAATGTGTGAAATCAAATAAAAACATATTATAAGTGTTTCAAAGAAATTTTTTTTTTCATTTTAAAGGGCGGGGATTTTTTGTTTGGCTTATCCTTCGTGCTTATCTCAACATTTGGGCGGATTGTTAATGTGTGGGTAAACAAACAAGAGGAGAAAGCAGTCAAGAGAAAGGTGGAATATGAGAATGAATTTTGGTTGCCATTAGAATTAGTTTTTTCATGATGTCTGAAGATCAACCTCAAACACAGGACAGAGTGCCAGAATGGTTGAGATTCCGTGAAAATGAGCAGCATAACTCCTCTGGGTGCTAAAAGGAGCAGAATGAATCAGCTATATTTTAGTTTTCGCCACTGACTGTAAAAAGAAAAGAAAAAAAAAAAACAAAGCATTTCAAGCTCTACAATTGTTAGTGATTTATTGTAGCTTCAGCTCTGTTATGTGAAAATATCAGAAATGTTTTAGTTCCTTACTTGACCTCCCAACTAAAAAGGATTTCCCAGCATACGCAGTGCAATGCTGGCAATGCTTGATTATATATTACATAGAGAGATGCTTGCTCAGATTTGACAATCAAATTCTTCAGATATGTCAGATATATTAGCAATTGATAGACATTTTTACCTAGACTGTGGTAGTTCAGTCACTGTTGACACAATGCTAAACATAAGAAATGCCATAAAATGTTTTATCATGTTTACTGTATTATTGGTATGCTGAGGAAAACCAGGGAGATGCACAGTTTGACTGATAAACATGATGCAATGAAAAGTCCCTGTTACTCAGACATAAATGTAAAGAAATAAATCAATCTTTTTTAACCATGAAAGTTGTGAAAACACTTTGTTAAAATGCAAAAAGGCATTTATGTACAATCAGTTAAAGTCATGAAAATGACATCAAAATGCAGAGCTGTTTTCAGACCGTTGGGTTTATGATGAGTAATCGGTTTAAGGTGTAAAATACGTCCGTTACTAATGTTGATTGACATGCAGATATAGCAATGTTCACAAGGTATTAGGGTTAGGGTTACCAGTTACCAGTGAAAGAGCAAATGAAGAAAATAAATAGATAAATAAAAACTTTAAACATAAATAGAATTTGTTTGTGCTTTATGTTACATTAATGCTGAGTCCTTTTTGATTTATTGACAATTTAATTTAGTATTAGCAAAAAAAAATAATACATTTAAGGATGAAAATCTTATCTAGTTTTTCATATTAAAAATATTAAGTGGCAGTGCAAGCCATTTAGATTCTAAATATATCTAATTTGTACAAGTGCATTAAGAAAGGGATATATCTCAGACTGCACTCTCTGGCTAAAATATACTTATCACTGGTCAAAATACAGTTATTATCTTTATAATCACATGTTTAAATATAAATATGGCTAACCATACTGGCAACACTATTTTCTTCACTTATCTTGGCTCTGTGAAACCGGCATTTCATAGCATTAGTGGTTCTTGTGGCAGTGGAATGATTTAACTTAACATTTGTTTAATTCATTAATTGGTTATAATTAATAAAATATCAAAATCACATCATGTAAAAAGGGCATAATAGGTGACATTTAACAAAAAAAATAATAATATATAAATTACAATAAACTGAAACATTGCAAGTCTTAAAAGCTCACATGGGGCTCTACAAATGAAGAACAGCTGACAGCTTGTCTTTGAGTTCTGTTTACCCAGAGGTGATAATGCAGTCACAACTAAAAGCGGCATAACTGTTCAATCTTGAGTGTGCATTGTTTTCTAGGAATACTCCCTCCGGAGTCAATTATCAGAAACATTCTGCAGTTACCAATTACCAAAACAAGATGTTTTCTTCCACGTTATTGTCAGTCATCCACAGGGAAGAGGTGGTGAAGAAAATAATGCATGCAAATTATTATTATTTTTTTAAATTACTAACAAAAAGGAATTGATGAAAAAAACTACAGTTGCTTAACTAATTTAAATAAAACTGAAACGGTTGAATGCTGAGAAGGTTGTTAGCTGACGGAAAGTCATCCACAGTCAAATATGTGAGCAGGTGAGGGAGATGAGGAGATTATTGGCAGAAGGGACACAGGGGTGACTTTTTCTCAAGGATTTTTCTTTTCTCTTGATGAAGTAGCTTAAAGTTTTAGGTTCACTTATTAGTTGAGGCTGACCAGGCTTGATTATCCACTCCTGTCCCTTGTTTAAAGGAGACCTCAGATTAAAATAAAAACAAAAATGTGGTGCATTGATGTGTGTGCAAATATGCCTAAAATGAAACAAATACTTTCAACTCGCAGTAAATGATGTCAATTACTGCAAGGCCCTCGCATTAATTGCGCTAAACCTGCCCCATTGCTTCCGGTTAACACAGTAGACTTCCCTTTTGCTTATAAGAAGCCATGGCTTTAAAGATTTGTGATGTTTTGGGAACTATGCACATTTTTTTCCATTAAAGGAACCTTTAAGAAATTGTTTGCTCAAGACGTTTTGCTCCAGACTGTTTTTTAAATAAGGGTCAGTACAAAGCAGGATTTGCAATGAAGGTGAGACAAAAACTTGGATCTGTACCAACTCCATGTGATCAAACTCCAGAACAAGTGCATTATTTTTAATTATCATGAGAAACTACCTAAATGATCTCTCAATTGCAATCCTAATAACATTGTCGTTTTAGTGCTGAAACCCTTCAAAACATTACATGATATTAGAAGATCATGCTACTGTTGATTCCTTGTGAAGAAAAGAATATATATTCCATATTTTTTATTTTTTATTGTTATTATTATTATTATTTTATTGCCCTTGCATGCTTTCACAGAACTTACAAAAACATGACAAACATCTAAACATGGTTACGTGAAGAGAGGTGCCTGGTGAGCAGAGTCTTTTGGCATATCACTCAAAACAGCTAGTTTTTACTAGAAGTGTTTTTTTTAGGTACAATGTTTGTTTTTAAAAACCATTCAGGAATTGAATTGTTACATTTGCATCTGAGGTCTGCTTTAAATCTGGCCTGGGAACGAAAAGATTGTAGATGCAAAACCTGCTACATAATAGCCAGCGTGTCCCTGAGCAAAACTATTAAAATCAAGACTAACAGGGCTGTGACCGGGTCTAAATGTATTGGATGCTTGGATAAAAGTGCCAGTTAAATGGCAACCTTGCAAACACAAACCTTTTTATCACAAAGATCTGTGTGAGCTAATAAAGCAACACGTCTGTAATTTCCTGGATGTCAAAGAACGACTCAGGAAGTGACTCACAATGTTATTATAGCTAGACTTTCAGGTTAAATCAATGGAGAAAAAGTCAAAGAACTACAGGTTTTGTGATGCTATTTTTGTTTATGACTATGCCTTCAAAAGCGCTCCTATCCATTAGCTTCCATGCGTCACTGTAGTCACAGCACTATAATTCTCTTTGTAGAAGCTCGTGCTGAAAATTTATTTGACATTTTTACTTCAGATGCATTGATGGTTGGAATTTTGACACAAAAAGGCAGGTCATCAAACTGAATTGTGTGAAAGATGCATGCAGACAGTTCCGATAAAGAAAGTCAGGTTTTGTGTCTCTGGGGTAAATGTGGTGAGCTGAAACAATGGAAATCAGACAGACCATTAATCAAGATCCTGGCTAAGACACATTACTAAGAGACCTGCAAATCACTGCTCAATCCTAAACCAAATTTCACTGCACCTCAGAGAGAAAGATTGAAGAGTAGCTTGTGAAAAAATAGATATGCTTGTCTGATTTTTGTTCCAGCATAGAAAAACTTTGGTCTGGGGTAGGTCACAAAATCATAGAAAACTACATTTTATTGTTCATTTATTTAGAGGATGTCAGCGATTACAGTACAAACATATAGAACCAACTGTACATTCTGCTACGTTTAAGTCTGTTCTGTGCTCATTATATGTGTTTGCTTAGCTGTCTGTGTAGGAGAGCTCAAGTAATGCTATTTTAAAATCATTTTCTCATTCTTTGCATGAATATTACAAGAAATCTGTGAGAAAGTGCTGGTTGTTGGTAGGTTATGAGTCCGATTCACCTTGCCTGAGGGAAGCACATCACTTTCATAGCAAGAATAGCCATTATCTCATAGTTCTCTCACTCCTTCCTGCCAGAAGTGCATTTTCCCTGAAGTATTTAAGTCTGATTTATGAAAAATTTGCATCTTCTCATTTTGTGAGTCAGCTTAATGCTCAAATTCAACTATCCAGAGTTGTTATGATTTGATGATTCCACAACTAGTCTACTATAACTTGATTAGTGTACATCTTGTCATTTTACAAATTACTTAATCTGATAAGGATACACAGTTTTATTGAAAAAGTCTTTATTTGTTTTTATACTGTATATATCAGCAATATCATCTTGTCTTATCCAGTGCTATTTACAATGTGTAGTTGCGATTGATATTTTTCTATGTTGCTTTATTTAAAAAACTCTTAAGGACAGCTTTTAAAGGGTAAGAAAACAAAGCTGAAGTTATCAAACATCGATAAGTTCTATTAGTATAAGTTGTGCTTGTTTTGGAAAATTCATAACCTTTGTAATTGTAATATTTTTCTCAGGTGCTTTCACTTTTGTCACACTCATTTTTTCCTCGATCTCAGTCCATATCTATACTTTTTTGATCAGACCCGGCCCTGGTGCTGACTGGCTGTCGCCTAAGAGTTATCTAAAAGCTAAAAGGAGAATTTTAATCATGGTCAGGTCTTGACAGACTGCTCGAGTGAAACTAAGTGATCAGCCACTGCGCAGGAAAACCAAATGACTTTCTTTCACTTTTACACTCGAGTATCTGCTAACTGTGACTTCAGGTTTGTTTTATATAGTGTCTGGTAAGAATCATATGCAATGTTTTTTTTTTTTCAGATCACTAGTTTTGACTTTCATGAACATTCTGAAGAGGGTTAATTATTTTTTATTATATTACATAGATTATGTTTAAACCTTCAGCCAATCAGATGCATTTGCTATGCCTATGGCCAGTCTCTCATGACCCATTTTTGGTTACCGGTAAGTGATGCACTTCCATGATGGTGACGGCTAGCTACAGTCATGTTTAGCCTCCTTTATCATATATATACAAAACATCACGCATAATGATACGTCCATACTGTAAAGATATTGTCCATATTGGAAACTAAGTATTGCCAAAGACATCCTTATTTTGTAAGGTGGTTGTTGTCCTGAGTAAGAACATCTTTCCGATTTCACTCAAGTGCAGTGACCTCACATTATTGTCCTATTATTGAGTGGCCCCAACATGAATTATTATCATTAAAATATAGGTAATTAAAGGGTTATTTGAATTAATAGGTAAGTTTAGTTATTTACTGTGGGACCTGTTTTGTCATTTCTACAGTTGCAACAAATTACAAAAAAACACTGTGAATGTCTTGTCATCATTAATCAAAATATACACATTCAAATGCTCTCGCAGAGAAACCTTTGCATTAATACTTTTTAGACCAGACATCAATTTTAGACCACTTACAGTTTATAATTTTATAACAAGCTTTGGCAAAACAGTGTAGCTGCAATAGCATTTCATCAGTCATTGTTTTCTCTGATGAAGCTCTGTTAACATAATTACAAATGGAAACCACTGGGAGTTACACAATCAAAAAAATCTTAGTTCAAAGCAGTATAGCTCCGATATTATTATTTTTTTCAAAGACTGTTATTTAAACAATGCTATATGGAGTAGATCTTGGATTACTGCTTTCATGCTGAATGATGGCAGAGCAACAGGTTAAAAGTGTCCTACCAGGAATAAAACTAACTCTGACAGGGTGAAACATTAAAATTACATGTGAATGCTAGAATAATTTAAATACCAATGACAAAATACACCATGTTGTAATGCTACAGTGGCTCGTTCATTCTAGGTGACTATTAAAATGAGGAATAGAAAGTAGGTGGTAAATGACTCCCTAAATTGTCACAAACATTGCTAGCATGTGTTTTACCAATGTTATGGTTATGTATCTTTAATCACATTCTAAAGAATAATATTTATTACAGAAAAGTATTCATCTATTATGTTTTTAAAGGAAAATGTGAAATACATTTTGGATTTGTCAAACAGATGCAATTCTGTGCCAAAGAGTCCACCGTGGGTTACATAAATTACTATGCTCATTATGTAATTCCAATAAACATCTGATATTTGACAAATCAGAATCTCCGAGAACTTAAATCTTCCAATAAATATTAAATTGTGTCCTCTCAATTTTTGCATTCCCATCAAGCAAACACAGAACATTGCCATGCCATGAGATCCCAAGTGTGAAATTGTCCCATGGTCACTCTGAATGCGATCAGCAGAGATGGAATTAAACGCATGATAGAGGCAACAGGATGGAGGAGGAGGGATGCTGCGTATATTGGCCTGTTTTTCCATGCCATCCCCTATTACCAGCTCTATTCAATCAAGAGACAGCGAGAGGCTTATCAACACATGACAGCTACAGAGTCAGAAAACATGAGAGTAAAAGCATGGATGATGATTTTAAAACCATTCGTGTCTTAGATTTTAAGCAGTCTGGTTGTGTATGTGCTTTTAAAATCCTTAAATATTTTAAACAAATGAAGTGAGACTGCTTCCTTGTCACTACGAGTCAAATGATGCATGTTGTTTTTTCGTAGCATCTCTAAGGCCAGTTATTAGCTGACAACTCAATCACACACACCACTCTCAAAGCTGCATTGAAAATGCCCATCAACTGAAATGAAGCTCTTTCAGGTACACTCAACTCCTGTTCAAAATCATTACAAAACAGAAATTGTGCTGCTATCCTGAAAAAAAGAAGTATGGCTGCACGTCTAGGGTTTTTGTGAACCGAGATGACTTTTGCATCCATATTTTTAAATATAATTTGCAGTTCACGCACATCTATTGTAATGGTAAATGAACACATGGGGCTCAACCTGTTGACCTCTGCTGTTTTTGCCCTTCCAGGAAATTCTGAAAATGATTTAACGAATACAACAAGAGGAGCAGCCGATTAAACTTGTGCGCCAGAGTGGTTCACAGTCATACATTAAGAAAAATGCCAACAAAACATGCTTTTTTAACCTATCATAGTGATTGTATTTCATAACATTTATTCCATTTGAAAACTGACTGAGGTACTGTCCATACATTGTGTCTGGATCTGAGAGAAATGTGTTGGTAAGTATCAAAATATTAATGTGTGTTTGCATTTTGTGTTCACTTCCTATTGTGTCTACCTGCATTATATAATTAACCCATCTGGTATAGTTTCAATAATAATGATGCCTTTTCCAAATGCTCAAAGACTCTTAAGAATGTTTAGAGCATTATTAATTTACTCCACATTCTTACTCTGGTGGTGTGGAGAAGTCTGACTGAATGTGGCGGCCTTTCCTTGCCTACAACCTCCTGCCCACCACCAAACACACTCAGCAGTCACATACATCCATAGAGTGGCTTGCCTAGGGCCACAACAGCAGAATGCACCTGGAGGGATGGAACAACAAATCCTGCAGTTACAGGACGGTCACCTGCAATTGCCATCAGAGCTCTCAAATGCTAGTGTTGTCGAAGCAAGTTTTACATGTAAAATATCTAATCGGTTCCAAGCCACACAGAAATAACACCAAAAATTGATAATAAGATGTAAAACCAGAGAAAAATAAACTAGGTTTCTTCAAACCTATTATAAATGTAATAAATAATAATAAAACAATGAAAACATAATGAAATAAATAACACATAATGACCCTTACAATGTGGTGAAGTGTCAGAGGAGGGGGTATGGGAGGAGAACAGAGGGTAGGAGAGGAGCATAACTGAAAAACTAAAAAATCATCGGCTCACGTTAGTAACTCACTTGAGTAGCTTTTCTCTTAATCATGCAAAACTTTAAATCTTAATACAATTTAAACTAATGACTTCCAAAAAAAAGACTTATCATAAAGGTCTATTCAATCAATTTGCATAAACAAACAAGTTCAGACACCGATGTAGATATGTTTTTCCGCTGTAAAGTAGGGCGTTTAGAGCAAAGTAAGATGGAGGCATCTGATTGACAGAGATGGAACAACACATATGTGGAGTGAGCCTGACAATACATTTTTACTGGAAGTGTAGAAGTATAACAATATGTTGATGGAAATCCCAAAGGATCCCATAGATTTAAGGAAATGTTTCATCTGATGTCCCCTTGTGTCGAACTTAGAAAAATGTGAAATGAAGAACTTGAATAATAAACATAATACTTGATATAAACAGTTGCCTCGCACAAAATTAATTGGTCTCTGTGAAAAATACAGTTCAACTAAAGTCCTTAATGAGTGCATCTAAACACAGCTGAGCATTATTTCTATAACACTATAAAACCCCCATTCACACACTTCAGGTTAAGAGTGCAGTAATTAAGGAAATGTTCCATTCCTTCTTAGCCTGGCATGAGATGGAATATTAAAAAATGGTGTCCACAAGTAGCACAGTTCACTTAGGTTAATGGGAGTCCAAGGCTGGTGAGGCCAACACTCTAACACATTGAGAACAAATATGTTTGAGCTTTGTTAGAATGTCAGCCACAAGTATCTAATTACAGCAGCAACCTTAAACAAACACTGACAAGTTCACCAGAATACTCTGCACAGGCACACACAAGCCCAGGATTGTGTACCAGTGCCTAATGTTTCATTAGTGCAGGAACACAACTCCAGTGGCTTGGGTGTTGCTAATGGCTTTAGGGGATATTAGCTCTTTCTCACTCATTCTGAAGGCTATTAGCAATGGATTAATTGAACTGGAGGTCCATTTTATCTTCAGTTTTTTATGAAAATAATTTGCTGTGTAAATAATCACACTAATTACACTTCAAGGGAATGAAAAATATGTGGCCAGCTAATAATAAAGCCACATTCTAATTAAAATGCTTGGCATTTCTTGTCCATCACAGAAACAATGTTTCTAGGGCGTTTCATAAAGCTTGCTAGCTCATAAAGACTTCTGCATCACATTTTCATTCTGCACTTTGACACGAGCAGAGGAAATGCACAGTTGCATAAGTGCATGTAAGAACCATCTGTTCACAATACTCGACACAAAGTCCATTAGCCTTGAAATTTTTTAAGAAATACAGATGATGCTGTTCAGTTTTCTAGAACAGTTGAATTTACAGTTTTACAAATTAGAAATGGTGGATTTGATCAAACCTTTGGATTCTCATCTAGTAGTAGATATAGATTTATATTATGGGTGCAAAATGAAGTTCAAGGTAGACTCCTCAAGGTAAGGGGTTCATTTCACTTAAAATCTGAGAGTATTCAAGTTTCCCATCTTATGAGACATACAATCGTTTTAAGGAAATTTTCGGAAGAACAAAGAAATAAGAGCAACAAAATGCCTCCTAATCAAGCAATTATTTTCTTCCTTTTTGCTGTTGCTTCAAAACAGCTTCACAAATAAGAGGCCTAATGTGGATCCAACATAATGTTAATTAAAATGCATGCTGGCTAATTATATAAGGTAAAAATATAATTCCATTTGGTTAACTTGCATACCTTAGAGTTCCATTTGAAATCAGGATATATATTTCTTTGTTTAATGTTATGGGGCCAGGTTAATATTAAAATAAAATATAAATCTATTTTCACATTCCCGGTGTTCTTAAAAAAAACAACTACCAATTGATCACAATTAATGTTTGAGATACCAGCCGTTACGGTAGATAATTTTTTGTTTCATACACACAGTAATGACCGGCACCACATACCACCAACAACTGTCCAAGTACCGCCAGTGGCTCGTGTACCACAGTTTGAGAACCACTGCTCTAAAATATTACATGATTATTCATTTGACTAACGAGAACAGAATAGTTCAGTAAATAAGCACATGAATAATAATTTATTAAAAACTAAATAATGCTTTTCTAGACACTTAAAGTGCTTTACATCTAGTAAAAATAAACTGGAACTGATATGGATCCAGTTCTGTGGATCTTGGATATGTCTTTTGTGAGAAAAGCTGAACTTATTACAAAAATTCCACCCCCATGATAAAGCATGGAAGACAATCAGTTATCTGTATGCGGTATTTGCCATTTTTACATTGTAGCTGACATTATGCCTTTCCAGAAAAAAACAAGCCTTTGCAGGATGTTGGCTGAATAACATGAAGGTCCCTTTAAAAAAAAAAACCTGGTTGGTCATAGAATGTTCTAGAAAGAATGATCAAACCCACATTGATTGAGAGCTCAGCTTGGTTGAGAGCTACACTGTCCAAATAATAAAAAGGTTAAAATATTACCGAAAAGCTTTAGTGAGATTTAAAGAAAGCACATGCAAAACACAAGTCTCAAACATCACGAAGGAAAAGAATTTGCCACATTAAAAAATGAAAACATTACACTGGAGAAAAGGAAGACCACTGTTCGTTAATGGCATTGACAGTACTGACAGTAGACATTGAATAATACAGAACATGAGAACATACTTTATAACGTAAACTTGAGTGCATCAACTTTACAAATTTCCCATTGCGAGACTCTGAACTTACCCATTTCTCATCAAGAGCATCTACAGTTCTCTGCTCCGTGGCTGCTATTGAAGCACTGAAAATCTGAGAGATCCACTGATTAATATTGGCATGATAGTATTGCTAACTACTATAGGTAACCCAACACAACACGGATCCTAACAAAGCCATCCTTTATGAACATCATATAAATACAACTCCATACACACATCTGTTGCTGCTGTAGAAGCACTGTCTTTGCACTGATCAGTGTTTTGATTCGGTTAGCTGCTAGTTAGCATTGTTATGACCCCACATTACAAAACAGATATCAAAGAATGGGCTGTTTACTTGCCAAAGTTGTTTGACTTTATCATCCAGTGTTTAAAAGGATGCAACCCAAGAAGGAGAGTGAAGCTCTTGCTCTGCACCACATCGACCAATCACAGTGCAGGTTTGAAGAACAGTGGGGTTATGTAATTCCCTAGCCTGTGGAAAGGGCAATTAGTAAGCTTGACGTTCAACTATAAATGTGTGTTTTAAAGTAGCATTAAACTTTTTTTTTTAATATCTGTCTTAGAACTTGAGCTGCAGTGTCCTTGCCAGGTGTCTGTAAGGAGGACAATACAATGAGTTCAACAAAACAATCACAAGGATTCAAGATTCCCATTCCAGCTAAATGTATAACTTTAGGCCACAACAAGCAGTTCTTACTGAGGAAAGTGGTTTAAATAGGTGCCAAGTGCCTGGTCAATTACATAGAAAGGTTTTCAGGTTGGAATTTTCGAAAGGTTTCACTATAAAACCCTCTACTGACATCAAACCTATCCATCCCTATTTTCTAGCTGGTAATACAACAGTTAACGTTGTTGTACACTTATTCGATAATAACATCTCATAAAATTAAGTAATTAATTAACTGACTATCTTTATGGAGTTGTAATAAAATACGATAAAAAGCAACAATCTGTAATATAAACAAATCAGATGATTACCTTATGGCGAGTCAGAGCGGTTCACAGGGATTTGAACCGAAGAGTCGGCTCCTGGGAGTCGAATCAGATGAGATTGAACCAGATCAGAGATTCACGGCTTATAGTTAAATTGTCCACCAAATAAACCATACCGCCATTAATATTGACCTTTACTCAACATGACTCATGTTCCAAGACATTAAACTCCAACCTTGAACTCGTATTCCAGAATCTGACCTCAGGGGACGCTATAACTTATGTGAATCACAGATACAGTAAATGCGTTTCAGATATTTATTAAACTATTCTACAAACACATAGGATAAACGATTTCTGACTAAAAAAAAAACACACACACACACTTGTTCAAACCAGAAGAGAGAAAGAAGGAAAGATAGCGACGGTATTCTAAGTCTCAAATCACAGCTCAAAAGGTTACCCTTAATTATGACTCTCAGCACATAATTATGTTAAACCGTTTCCAAGAGTTCGTTCTCAAATCATTACGCTTGCCAAACATAGTACATATCGCTTTCTACCGTTTTAGGAGAGTTTATTGGATCCTTGAGTATTCTGGCGTGTTCGGTGTAGGATAACAAGATGATTCCCTTGATGACGGCAGTAAAGATTCAAAGTTCTTATGTTTTGAAATCACGGCTCGGTGTTGGTGGGTCGTGGGTTCCTTTGTTCAAACAGCGCCAAAGAAAGATTACAGCAATATAAGAGACGGAGAAAAAGATGATTCTAGTGAAGATGAGAAAAAGACATGAACAGAAGAGGAAGTGCGTTCAGAAGAGGAGAAAAGAAGTGCCTGGCTGCGTCCCGCGCAGGCCTATTTGAACCGTGAGGCGGGCTCTTCCTCGTAGCTTAACCAATGAGAGCACTCCTGATATCGGAGCCGTGGTGACATCACGATCCAGCAAGCAGGGCTTCCAGCTGAAGAGAAACTCACTCCTAATTTGTATTCATTAATAGACGAGGTCATATCTAATCAAGAGAATATCAAGTAACCTTCTACCGAATGCCCTTAGCTCAGAAATAACATTTCGAATCGAAAGACATCAGACATGGCTGACTTGCGGCTGGAAACACATTCATACCACTCAATCATTCGTTTTAAACTAACTGGTTAAACACAATACAAGTTCTCAGTGTACACAATACAGATTAAGACATGCTATGACTATTAATCCGGGATATGGGCGTGTACACGTAAAAAGATTTGTCCCTTTTCCTCTGTACATTAAGAAGAGTAGTCTGTGTTATGGTGTTCCAGGGTAAAACTCTCCTTGTATTCCGGTGCGCTGGGTGAGTCCTGGGGATTGTCGTTTGTCCAACAGTCTCTCTGAAGCTCTTGACTGATAGCTCCCAGACTGACCCTTGTGGCGCCGGTCACCATTTAGGGCTTGGAGTTAGGCTGAACCGAAAGTTTTATTTCCTGCATCTGGTCCTGAAGATAAGTTAGGAATGTGCAGCTTCCCAGGATGACAGAGGGGTCTTCAGGTTTCCATACTGTATGTGTGCTTTGCTGAGGAGACGAATCTAATTCCCTACAGAGTATTACCCCCACACCCCTCATCATCCCCTATGCATGCAAACCTAGAGAAAACACTGGGCCCATTTTTAGTAGTCTGATAGATTTTATGGAACGCGGCCCATGACAGTTCAAGTGGATGCAATGATTGCTTTGGTTGATTAGGCAACTCAAGTGCTGGTTTTGTGAATTCCTGATATTTGTTGATTTCCTAAAAGAATGTTAACAGCATATAGTTTTCTCTAAAATATCATGCACATCATCAGTTGAGGGATTTCAACGTGTCAAGACTACTGAGCCAAACTCATGTTGATTGATTGAGTGTGCTGTACCTTATGCATAACCTGCAGTCATGCATACCATAGTATGCTAGTGTCTGAGATCATGTCTGTGTGAAAAGAGTGTAAAGCGTGACAACGGAACTGCTCTCCTAGAACTCTGAGCTCTCAAGAGGTTTCAATGATCTGATTGACTGGCCTTTCCCTCTCCCTCTGCAGCTGTCCAGTGATTGATGGGGCTGCGGATCAACAATGCAGCATTCTGTCCAGCTTGACCGGACAACATCCTGCCGTCAGCAAACTGGAGTCTAGCTTAAAAAAATTTATTCAGCACAGAGCAAAACAGTGTCTGTCATTGAGCCATAAACAAATTCAACACTTTACAGTCATGCTATTTTTTAGAGGTGAGAAAGCACAAACGGAATATCACATTTAAATGATGTTGAAATAATTTTATTTTGAGGGCAACTGCAAGTATTTGTAAACATACAAATTAATAGTCAATTACTTTTAAATGAATTAACTTGAATGGTTAATTTGTTATATTAAATTAGACAAACTTACACTTTTTTATACTTTTACACTGCATGATTTTGATTGTAGGTGTAGGTGTACTGTTTTATGAATTATTTATTTTGTTAAAGGTGTACTTGTGAAAAATGCAATGAAATGCCAAAAGAAAAAGACCTGGTCACAATGTTTGCTTTAATTTCTGAGGCGCAAGTCTGGCACAATGATTTGTAGTAAGTTTTCAGTGAAGATAATATGTAAGAGCCTGCATGTGTGTGTTGTCAACTAGATTTCCTTACAAGATTAACATTATAAAAACTGTGTAATTTACAGTGCGCTCTGCTTTATGGATGCAAAGTTAAAATGACTTTTTTTTGTTGCTGCTGTTAATAAACCTGTTAAACATGAAGTGCTGCTCACAAACAAAAGGGATCTTTCCAAGTTTTCGCTGATGGGCAAACACAAAATCAAGCAATTTCTGACAAATAACCTCATTCTTTGGTAATAAAAACGAAAAGGTAGGCTCAGAATATCTGAAAAGCACACATCCAGGTCAAACTGCGCTTCCTGTTCATCATAGAAAAGGGCTGTACTAGCAATTATTCTGATTGGTCAAAAAATTTGGCTAAAAGGCATTTTCAGCTCACAAAACAG
Source organism: Danionella dracula (assembly GCA_900490495.1). Taxonomy (NCBI): domain Eukaryota; kingdom Metazoa; phylum Chordata; class Actinopteri; order Cypriniformes; family Danionidae; genus Danionella; species Danionella dracula. The sequence continues at coordinate 3,180,928 of UELW01000888.1, forward strand.
AATAAAGTATTGCACAAATGTGTTAACTAATTGGAATACAACTTAAGGCATGTTTTTGATGAGGGAACAGCACTTCAAGATGCAATGAATGACATACAAATCACGTTTTCATAATAAGGCACCTTACAAAAAAGCCGGAGAGAGACTTTCAAAGCTCTGCCACCAAACACCTGAGGATTACATTATATAACGTTGCAGAACCCTGACAGTTTTTCTTATTACAAAACTCGATGACTCAAGGGGTTACCTAATGCATTTTGTAAATAAGCACCCTATGAAGGATTTGCTCAGGTTACTTAAAATGTCTAATTATTTAATTCATTGAAAGGGTCTTTTGAAACATGATTTTGCTTAAAATCATTCATGATCGCAAAATACAATAATCCAATAACTGATTAAAAAGCTTAATTATTGGGAAAAGGTGTAATAATTAATTATAACTATTGGTCTATTGGACATAATAAAGATATGGAAAAGCTAAAATTATATCTAAAACATTTTGGCCTATACACTTCAGATTCCAAAATGTTTCTCTGCACAGTGTAAAACCAGTCAAATGCAAATAATGCTTACAATTTTACAAATGTATAATTGTAATTTATCAGTCTGAAATGAATGAGATTTGCATGTGTTGAACATTATTCACATGTGTTAAAAATGTTATTTATTTATACGTCAATTTTCACTTTTATTCGCTGATTTTATTTTATGAAAACTGACATCTCCAGATGTGACATACATTTGTACAATGCCATGTCTCTGACGCATCAGTAACTCAATTATTCATGAGCCTGAGCTAACTTATCCAATGGGAAGACCCAAAATATTAATTATTGTTGATTCTTAACTCTTGACATGTCCTGTTGGTCAAGTTGTAAAACTGTGCAGTAAATAGTATGTTACCGTGATGAAAAAAAATTGGTTGGCCATCAACAACTCAACATTAGAAACTCTTTTATAACAAAAAATGTCCTTGAGAGCTATGAGAGCTGGAAAATGGTGAACATTAGCATTGCAAATCAACACTGTTTACTTTTGACAGGTGATACGGTTCCAATGCAGGAGGACTTCTATACCACTTCAGTGCAGCTATGTGTCTGTTTTATGTGCTATTAAATGTTATAATGTTAATTAAATGCAAAAAAATAAAAATGTATGCTTACACAATAAGCTATTTTATTTTTTGTAAATGTGTCATTAAATTTTGTCCTAAATCTTTAGATAATTTGTAGCTTATGAATACATTTGTGTCTGACATTTATATTTAGAAATTAATATTTCAGATTAATATCTGATGTGCGAAGATGCTGCATGTCAAAACTGATTCCTAACCCCAGCCTATTCTGCGCAGCTATACCCAACCATTTAAATTACCTATTTTTAAAAATGATCTCAGGGAGATGAGACCTGAACCATGTGGGCGTATGCCCTTTAAACTACTTTTTATATTCAAGATAGCTAAAGATATTCAAGTATTTTCACTTGACATGGAACTAGTCTGCATTTGTCTTTCAGTCAAGTGAAATTGAAAAGCCTGTCTTTTCACCTATTAAGCAATGAGAGGAGTTCAGAAAGCAGCATCTTGGAGGGAACTTGGAGCTTGGACTTGGGGGGAACTGTTATTTTAATCATGTGGGAAAATGATTGTGGTATTGAAGATCCAAAATATCCAGTGACGGTCAAAGTTCTGAAGCAGTGCACAAATAATACAGTCATCCAGAGTATCAAAATCAGTCTTTCCAAATCAATAAGTGCTTTTGAGAGCCAAGCTGTCAAGTAGCACTGAACACAACTAAAGCTGTCCTCCAACTGTGATTTTGGCCTTGATTTAGACACCTGAGCCAAGTTTTGAAAAACATAAAATACTTAATAAGTGCTGAAAACATGAGTCTTTATTTGTAATTATTTTGATATGGTCTTCCATCCTCTGAGCATCTATCACTGTCATACGACGTCCTGAAGTGTCACAGTTAGCAGAGATTTGAGTGTCCATGAAAATGTTGTACTGATGTAATTGAGAAAAAGAGTAAAAAAGTTTAAATAAATGGAAATTATAGAACAACGAAAGTGTAGTTGATGATGCAGTTTTTAAATAGAATAATACACTGAATCATGGATGTTGGAAATGCATAACACTGCTGAAGATTCATCAATAAAAAATGTTCGCTCTAGCTGATGGAGGCCTTCACAAGCAACAATAGTGAACAATGGTAATTTTCAGATGAGATATTGAACAACTAGGTTTAAAAAGATTTGTTCGTAAATATAGGCCACACTTGCCTATAGGCCTCAGGCTTCCCCATCATATATACAAGGTGGCACTACATCACAAATAGCATTTCTTTTTAATATTTCCTCTTGATCTCATTAAGACAGCTTTAAAAGAGACAATAGGAGGCTGATAATATGAGCTGATTAAAAACGGTTTATTTTTTATAATGAATGCATTTCGAAAGTTACAAAAAGGTGCAATGCAAGTCCAACTTTACTTAATGGTCCTATATAATGCCACTTTCAATGTCAAAAGTCATAATATGTCATAACATAATTATCTATGACTGACAGCTATCGAGAAGCTCACCCATTTAAAACACTTCAAATAGGCTCTGTTGCCAAGGCTTTATTGATGGACTCTCTTGCCTTGTCATTCTTTAGGCTATTTTCTACAAATGCTCTAGTTGTTTTACCGTGACCCACAAGCTATTTAACAAAACTAAATAATTATGTCACTCTGAAAATCCATACCTACTGTTGGCTTTACCTTTTTCTTACATTGTCTCTATCCTGTGTTTTTATGCTTTCTCTTCTGTCTATGCTCATTGTTTGTAGTTGTTTTATTTGCTTCCTTCACCAGCCATTTGACAGATGCTGGTAGCTGGTAGCATCACATGGCTGGTAGCTGTCTTCATTTTGTGTTGTCTGCTATTTGGAAAACATGGCAACTTTGCACCATGTGTACACTCATTCTTTGTCTCTTCTTACCTGTTATCTCCCTCTTTCCATTATATTGGTAAATTGCAATGAGCAACAAAATGAGAAAAAGGTCTCAAATGGTAAACAAAGTACATTCAACGTCCTGTCACTAAAATATCAAGATTTCAAGTGTTTTTCTTATTACCTTGTTTAGTTAGTTTTAGTCTTTTTTATTTTATTTCACGATTGAAGTTTACCGTTTCCCAATTCAGGGTATTTTATATTACTTTCCTATTAGCCTGTTTTTTTACTGATTAATTAATTTTAAACCATCTGCTGCTGTGTGTTTGGGGATATATTTATTTTCACAAACCGTGACAAAATATTAGATTTTCTTTTTAATTGTTGACAGCATGTTATAATTTATTTCACATAAAATAGTCATGATACTTCAGGCAGACGATAAAATTTCAATCCCCAGTTCAGAAGTAAAAAGCTAGTCTGCTGGAAAACTTGTCGTATGACCAATATGATCTTGTAAAAAACGAACTGAAATTCTTCTTTTATTCCAGCATTGTGAGAATGGGTCTCAAAAGCAAAATTAAGTGATAAGCCGATGGAAGAAATGTTTTATCACGGTGTTCATTTTGGCTCAAATTTATTCGCAATCAACATAACAGTTGTGATGGAATTGAATGCTTTAAAACCTATTACCTTGAGCGCTTTACAGCTTTACATTACATTTCAATGATAGCTTGGCTGCTTCCTTGAAGCACTTCATTAAAGGCTGGTCAGATTTTCTACTGAAATATGCTAAATTTCTACTTGAGGAAAATAATAGAACTCTTTCTGATTGAGGATCATTAAGGCAATATACCTAAAAGTTTTTCTATAAATTTCCAGTCTTACGGTTAATTGACAGAATAATATGTCTTTCAAGTAGAGAATTACACCATTACTAATGTAATTATCTTCAAAGGCTCACTTCACCTTGACCACTTATGCATTCATTGTCTATTCACCTAAGTATTCTGTACACAAGTTGTGGCCATTAAATCATAAAATGGGGTTTGTTGAGTTATTAGTGTTACTCAATTAACATTATTTCTGAGTTAATGTCAATGAGTGCAGATTTTTGAAGGTTTTTTTTGTCTAAGTAGCTGAATAAAATGAAATTGAAGTAATCCAATGATTCACAATTTGCTGGTTCTTGCCAAACCTTCAAGATGGCATATTTCCAGTAGAGATCCCAGTAAAATCTTCCGATTTAGACCTCTAGCTTGAGTAGCAAAAATTCAAACCACTCACATGGAACAATAGCTTGATTTTTAATGATGTTATGTGAAATGATGCAATGTATTAGGTAATGTGATGCAGCAACAGCTATGATATTTGTATGCAACGTTTTGTGTGAAGGTGGTTAAATTTTCTTACATTTACTTAAACTTAAAAAAAACAAAAAAACAATAAAATGTGAGAGAGATTTGCATTTTAAAAGCTTACTCAATGCTGTGTGGAAAGAGAAAATTGATGAATTCCCCGTTTCTTAAGAGATAATAACTTTTTGTAATTGGCTTCAATAAAATCAGTAAACAACATTGTTCTAAAAGTTTTTTTTTTTAATATCGGACCTACAGAACAGAATAGAAACAAATGGGCAAGGGTCTAATCAACAGCAGTAAATAATGTTTGACATTGTCCATTAACTTCTGATGCTTACTAAGTGTTTGATAAGGTTCATGTGTGCTTCCTATGTTTGGCAAAAAATAATTTCAAATGGTAAGCCTGCTTCTGTTTTGTCTAATTTCAGATTATTTGTAGTTGTGTTGACCCTTGTGTTTGACTAACCAATAAACTGTAAGATTTATGGCAAAAAAGTAACTTCTCCACTGAAACATCATGTCTCTTTAGCTGCACTTTGAGTAGTTCACACAACTTTTTTGAGTTTAAATAATTACCAAGATGGGCAGGGGTAGCTTTTAAGCACATTCTCCACAACGATTACTCCAATAAAAAAAAGAAGTTTCCGCAGTGTCCGGTTATTACAACCACATGTATTTGGAACAAAGCCTATGTTTTCCGTTGTAAGGAAAAGTTGCCTTGTAAGGAAGGGAAAAATCAATTCAATATATTTACGAAAATTAAAAATAATTAAAATGAAATTATATTATCTTTATACCATCATTTTTAAAAGACAAAGAATAATAGGAAGAAATATAGAAGTAAAAAAAATGAAAATCAAAGCACAGAATTGTTCACCCAAAGTGCAGCTCTATAGCATTTAGAACTGTTCAAGATCCAATGCCCTCAAGAGGGGGTATAAACTTAGTTACAGTTTCACTTGGACATGCACCAAACTTTCTCAGTTACTTACAGTCCTCCAGAAGCTTGCATAGTGAGTCACTATGCAAGCTTCTTTGCTGATGCTTATAACAGTCCCAGTGAAACCTGGAATGTGGTGACATTTCCAGAAAATAAGAAAATCCAGCCTTACAGCTTTGGCACACTTGAGAAGAAGCAAAACTTCCTTTACATCTGGCTTCAAGCTTTTTTCCTAAGCTTAGGCCTGCCCATCAGGTTGAACCATCCAAAGAGGAGGAATATCAAGCTGTGGGGGTATGCTCCCAGATTTTGGAGGGAGACTTGCACAGATTAAACTGCCAGGAGCTATGGCTGTGGGAGAGATTTCTTTACATTTATTAAAAAGAACATGTTAGAGGGTTAAGTAGCATGTCAAATGATTTATTAGTGAAATCTATAACTGAATATTATCCAAAAATTTAAACAGAAAATAGTACCATCTGGTATGCAGTGGGGATGCCCACCGTTTAAAAATGCTGTAACGTTTGTGAAAAAGCATTTTATTCTTAAACACTATTTTAAACAGGTCAGATGGAACTCAGAGGGCCCATTTTTATTACGAATTAAGTAAGCGTATAATTGAGTATGTTGATTGTTTCAAAAGCTGGCAGCTGACACTTTAATGAAACCTATTTACATAAAACTAGCTCAATGCATCTGCCAAATAAATCTACTGAAAAGCACAGTTTAATGACCTTTAAAAATAAATTATGTTTATAAACAATCAAATGATTGCAATTGTTAGGAAAATTACAAAACAGATTTGGAGCTAGTCCTAAATCTGAGCTGTGTAGTTAGATTTACACTAAAAATAACTGATGTTTAAACAATTACACAGCGGGACTCACATATTTTATTTAGTGGAGAAAAACACCCATCAGCTGAGTCTAAGAAAGCTATAAATAAACCGAGAGAGAAAGGGGAGAGCATCCTTGTTATCTCCAATCTCGAAATTTTCTGCTTGCATAAATCACACCCAGCACACAGCCTACATCTTCTGGCGGCTGAACCTCCTGCCAGGGTTGATGAGAGATCAGTGCCAGACAACACCGCTGTTTTATAGTGTGTAGACCACCCAGCACGAAGAACTCTGCTGTCAGTTTACATGCGGGTCCATGCAGCCAAGCAGCGTTGTTGTTTTTCCAGCAGTCTCCACAAAACAGATGTTTCATGCTTGTCTCAAAGCTAAGGCAGGATGAATAGCCCAAATATCACATGCATAAAAACTACTGATTTACTACTTTTACTTGATTCTTTACGAAACCAAAAATTGTGCTATTTTTGTGTATAATGGGCACATAATGTCTATATTAATGCTGCAAAAAAGTGTTTGAAAAGTATATTGTTAAGCCTCAAACATTATTCTTTAGCCCCGGATAGCTTAATTTCAGAAGAAAGGTTGACTGACTTCAAAAAGCTTTGCAGATTGATTACTCTCAATACTTCAAGATTTGACATCATTAAATAAACAACTGAGACCGAATGTTACCTATGCAACATATGCATTGAGCTGCTCAGTTGTTTTAATCTAAACATTCCTTCCTATTACGCTACTCACTCTCTGTGTCCAAGTGACAAAAATGGAATGAGTAAAACCTTCCTGCCACATGTCTGATTTCTCACACACAAAAAATATTATGTTTTACAGTCTTTTTCTAACATCACATGAGCAAAAAAAATACAACATGTTAAACCTCTATGATTTCTTTGCATCTGTGTGCAGAGATAGAGACCAAAAAAGGGCCCAAAACTACCACGATCGGCAGCTAAATGTGAAGTGACAAAGATAAGGTCAAGCTCAATGGTTCTTAGAAATCGTGGAGAATGAAGAACATTTGAGATCTGGTGGCAATCTGTAAACAATTGACACACTTTTTTAACCAAGTTAGCTAGGTAACTAAAAACAGTAAAAAGAAAAAAAGAATAATTCTGAACATATCTTGGTAACCACCTATGTGTGGCCTGTCTTATTTTGGTTGTTGCGTAAACACTTAAAGTAATTACTTGCAAAGGGTGGTTCTATAATATTTATCGTACAAAATTCACACACTACACATGTTATTTCACTGATGTATAAGGTCTTGTTTTTTTTAGCTATTACAGACTGTTGTGATGGCATGTATTCATCTGCTTTGATAATAAAATGCCATTGATCCCCATGTAATCGTCATAGATATCTATTTTTTCTGAGTGGCATACCATATAATTACTACTATAGGAACTTCCATATAGTAGTGTGTACATACTAAGTGCCAATGATCTCGAAAGAGCTGATTTCAATGTAGCGTGTTTGTAAAGACATGTTAAGGCATCCGGCGGCATAAAAGGTCTGGGGGGGTGGCTTGCTCTTATAGTGAAATTATTTTTTATCAAATTGGAACATTTGCAACAACATTGGAAAAGACAAATATTGCAGTTTGTGGCCAGTCAGAATGAATGAACGCCATATTAAAAGTCTGGGATTAGCCCTCAATGTTTAAAGTCCCAAGAAATTCCCATACTTGACATCCGATTTCATATACTAATAATCTCAAATGTATTGGTCTGCACACTTCATTCTTCCACCATAGAAACAGTGTTTGCCTCTGCCACTGTCTCTCCTCACCGCTCACATATGAACTGTGCTTGTTCAGATTCTCTCATCACTTCCCATATTGATTATTACAATTATTGTACGTCCTCAAGTTGCGCCTCATTGAGTTGCCCAGGTGGCTCTCAAGTAATAACATTGATGTATAAGAAGACAAAGTCATGTATTTACTCTGTACTCTGGCTAGGGGGAGATGGTTTTAATGATACAACATTTACAGCCCTTACATAATCAGCATTCGATTATGGAGACAACACACAACTTGATAAGAGAGTAAAACCTACAATATAAAATGAGAACATTGTAAAAAAAAGAATATTGTAATACAACTGACCTTGAAAAAAGGAAACAAGGCTAACTCGAAAAATATAAGCCACTTAAAACAATGGCAAAACAGGGACACTCATGGTAACATTAATGGAAAGCACTAAGAACCAAACAAGGGTCTACCCGGGGCAACCTCTGGCTTTCTCAATGTGTAATAGGAAGTAACAGATAATGCAGTTTGCCTTCTGACCACTTGAGGCAGACTGCGGAAGTTAACAGGATTCTATTGATGGCAATTTTTAAAACTTAAGAGCTGAAAAACATGTTCCGTTTGTTTTTTAGAGCATATTGGTTAAATTGACCTTCCTGATAACTATGAAGGGGTGAATTTGCATCTCGTAATTTTTGATCAATTAAATCATGTCGTTTTGCCAATTTTGTATGCTCTGCCACTAAGGCTTTGCCAAGAATCAAAAAGCTGAACAACTCGAGTGTAACTCAGAGCCTCATTTACTTTTTGATAAAACCTTTGAGTACAAGCTCACTACATCCATGTCATGTATGATAAATGGGTCAGACATGAACCAATGTAATCTGAAAAAGGAGTTGAAAATTTAGCTTTTTATAAATTGTAAAAGTAAAGTAAAGTTAAAGAAAAACAAATTTTTTTGCACACTAATTAAAACAAACAAAGAAAAATAATTTGTTTAAAATATATTTAAATTATAATAAAATGTGTTATACCTTATCAACAGACCTACATTTAAACAGTATATAACTTGAATGTATAAAAATAAAAATTCATCCTCATAGTATTAAGTTGTACAGTGAATGACAATACCAATAACGAAAACTATATAAATCAGAATTGATTCATCCTCGTGTAAATCCTTCACCCTCAGAAAACAAAGACTGTTGACACTGGGATAATCCATTTAGTCCAAATAACCATTAAATCCACTCCTCTGATTGTCACTGAACAGTCTTGAATCATTATACAGTCTTAAGCAGATGCAAGTATATATACCGTCTCAGCTGATGTGAGTTTGGTTCCGGAGGCAAATTGTACCATGAAAAAAATAAAGACTTAATTCAATATATTGATATTTTCATTGTGAGCTAAGAAAATGATTTTCAGGAATTACCACCCTTGAAAATTTCTCATCTGCCAAAGAGGTCAGCCATAGCTGTAGGATTTCAAAGATGTACATTTATTTATCAAAGTTAACTCATGATAAACACAAACCCCCACAGGAATCTTTCAGTAGATATATGAAGAAATGGCTAAGCTGTTTTGAGCCTGATGTACTATAAAGCACTAACAGTTCCTATTCTCTACATTTCTGCTCTCATTGGAGGAACAACGTGTGATAAGGGTGTTTTAGCGAAGAGTATTTTCTGTAACAAAATGCAATTGTACCCTTTGCTGAAGTTGTCATGGATTGTTTGTTTTGACTGCACTGTCACAGAGGTGGACAGTTAACTGTGTAACAAAAATACGATAATAAACAATCTGTGATATAACAAATCAGAATATTACCTCAGGCGACTCGCAGTGGTTCGCTTGGGAATCGAACCAGAGAGTCGGCTCCCGGGAGTTGAATCAGATGAGATTAGACCGGACCGCCAATTCACAGCTTATAGTTAAACTGTCCACCAAATAACCATACCGCCATTAACCTTGATCATTAATCAAAATATGATTCTGTATCCCGGAGCTTTTAAGACTCATGTCGCCGCAGAACCGGTGACCTCAGGGAACGGTAAAAACATGCATGAACCACAGAGCAAGAAAATGTGTTTAAAATGTTTATTAAACTATTCTACAAACACATAGGATAAACGATTTCTGACTAAAATCACACACACACTCGTTCACACACGCAGAGGGGAAGAGAGAGAGAGTGAAGGAGAGAGAGAGAGTGAAGGAGAGAGAGAGGGAGAGAGAGAGCGACTGTTTTATTAAGAGTGTCAAGTCAAACAGCTCAAAAGGTTACCCTTAATTACGAATCTAGGCACATAATTATGTTAAACAATTTCCAAGAGTTCGTTCTGAAATCATTACCCTCGCCAAAGTAAGTAATTATCGCTTTCTACCGTATTTGAAATCCGTTGAATCGGTGAGGGTTCAAGCGTGGTCCGTGGAGCAGAATGAGAGGATTCCTGGATAACAGCTGTGAAGAATCGCTCAGGCTCTGGAGAATCCTTAAAAGTCCAAAAGAAGTTTCACTTGGGTTCAAAGTTCTTATATTCTGAAGTCACGGCTCGATGTTAGCGGCCGTGGGTTTCCTTTGTTCAAACAGCGCCGAAGAGAGGAAAAAATGATTCTAGTGAAGATGAGGAAAAACTGCCAGAAGAGACGAACAGAAAAGGGAAGACTGACAGCCAAAGAGGGATAACTAAGAAGAACGATAAAGTCGTACGCGGCCCTGTTTGAGCCGCGAGGCGGGCTCTATCCTCGTAGTTTAGCCAATGAGAGCACTCCTGAAATCGGATTCGTGGTGATGTCACGATCCAGCAAGCAGGGCCTCCGGCTGAAGAGAAACTCATGATGAACGGGGGGGTTTGAGGGTGAATCCGACAGTCTTTTGATCCTGCAGGTCAGTCAGGGGTCGGTATCTTCACATAGTCCTGGGAGTTATCCGGGAGACACTTCTCCTGCGGGGCTCTGATTACGAGGTTATCTCCTGACCTCCCCTGGTGCCGGCGTGCCCACTCTTGCAAATGTGTTTAGCTGAGACGTGATGTATCGTCACATGTGGTCAGGGACGAAACTTCAGGAATGTGGGCCTCTTTCAGATGAAGAGACAAATCTGTAGTCCTTACAACTGTTATAGTTAAAGACAACTAATAAAACTGGTTGCTATAAGATTGTTTTTCAGAATAGGCCCATGACAAATCCAGCATTGCGCTTTGGCTTGTTTCTCAAGGACCTCAAGGAAAAATAAGGTTGCAAAGTTGTGTGTCTTGGTGAGGACCTTTAAACATATTGGTGAGATTTATGGAAATATCTGGTATATAGGTTATTCTAGGTAAAATACATATATAGATAAAATGAATGTATACAACACCCATAGAGACACCCACTGAATTTTGATTAGTGTAAAGATTAAAATTAAAAGGTTAACCAAGCCAAAAGATGAGTACACTGCCTTTACAACCAAAGTTTCTGCAAGTAAAGTTTCAAAAAAGCAGATTTCTAAAACTAAAAAATCATTAAGTGTATTAATATTATATTTTAGATCCAGACTCTTAGCCACAGCATGTTCCTGCCCACTCTGCCTCACCTCCAGGGTATGTGAAGTCATTTTTCTTTTGTCTCCTTCAAACTTCAGAGGGGAAATTGCTCTCATCACCCAGTGTGCCCCGGGCCTGACAACAGTCTGTCAATTGTTTTCTCACCACAGCAAGGAGACGGAGTCTAGCTTCTCCTACTCGATCTGTCAATGTGACAGCCAAAAGAGGAAATATAAAGAAAAACTAGGAAACCTGACAACTGAGGCTATCAAAAAGGAAGCAACTCGTATGATTCTTTATCTACAGTTATTATTACAGCTATTAGAAAATAATAAAACGGTTAAGTTGTCACCTTTTTCAATTAAAGAATTCCATAAACTGAGACAGAGGGGAATTTATTTGAGTGACAAGTCATGAGAACAGAGAAAGCACTGGGGAGCCATGATCGAACTGATAACATTCAGCTTCTACTCTACTCTACAGAACTTGGAGACTCGGCTTTATGGCACAATGGCCCTGCACAAAAGAACTCTTCTTAAAGTTCAAATCATGAGGTCCAAATCACATGTGTTAGATTTCTACTAAAGGAGAATATTTGTGTGATCAAAAGGTGTTTAACAGAAACGTTATTCTGTCAATTAAATGTTATTCCGAAAAGTTATTATTAAATTAATTTAATATTCAAGACTTTGCTTCAATTCAGAAGTATACGAACACGATGCTGACTAATATGCTACACTCACACATAAGCCATGAAGACAACCTTTAAAGGTTTTGTAACTATGTCCTTTGTTTCCTAATTCAAGCATAGAACTGTAAGAGTGGAAAATGCATTAAAACAGCGTTTTTCTCTTCTTCAATTTTTTAGAAACACGACAAGGATTCCGATGACTTATTTGTGCAGTGATTGAGTGTTTAACACCCCTCTTTTCATGGCACTACCGGCAGAAATAGATACTTGGATCCAGTCTGCCCTGATTACGATAGTGTAAATCAAACATGGTCCACAGACCAAAACACAGCACAGTTCTCAACAGCTTTTTTTTAAACAAACTAGGAAATTATTCAGGTGTTTGAACATTAGTAAAGCTCAATACAGTCTGTGTAAACCTCCTATGATTGATCGAAATCTGTTCAGGTGGTTTACCACAACCACAAACCTATTTTACCATGAAAACCATTCATTCATCTTCATGTCGGCTTTATTCCCTTTCGGGGTTGCCACAGCGGAATGAACCGCCAACTCTCTGGCATATGTTTTATGCGGCGGATGCCCTTCCAGCCGCAACCCATCGCTGGGAAACCATGAAAACCATCTATTTTTAAATGATTCGATTATGCGTTTCAAACCCAATTAAATATGTTATGGTTTAAATTGAACTTGGAAAAACTAGGCTTTCAATTTTCTGTCACTAAACATCTGAATAACTTATCTATATGTATCTTAGTGTAGAACTAAAAGAAACGCTTTACTTTTGTAAATCTGCCCTATTATTTGTATTTTAGAGCATCCTCAAAAAATGCAGTAATGTAGTTGTAGCAAAATGTAGTTGACATTTCATATAAGACCCACTACAGTTATACACTGTATTATGTAATCAATGCAGTATTTAGTATATGTTCAGTAAACAGAGTAAAAATAAGTGAGTCAGAGATTGTCATGGCTGAAGTCCTGTCAGTGTGTGGCGTAACCTCTGTCAGAGAATTCTCATCTGACTCCGGCCTCTGGTGAATAATACATGTCGGTTTAGTAAAAATAAGTTTTATTTTGAAATTTCAGGAACTGGTCCGATGGCAACCTTTGTGAGAATTACAGCAACACAAAGAAAGGCAGTTCCCATGTGTTCTCTCATAAGTCTCTTAGTGTAGGTACGCTGTTCTCTTTGTTATTCTTTATCAGTTAATTTTATTTTAAGTTCCTCCAGATCAAATATGAATCTTGCTTACTTTTAATCCATGATTCCTCTTGTCTTTAAAATAAAAAAAAATCTCCTTCCATTCAAGAGCAACCAGGCAAACCCGTGAAACCCTTGTTCTTGATTTTTGCACGATTTTCATTAAGACGGTGCTATATAAATCTGCAGAGCTCTAGCTAATTTTTTTAATAGCTTAAAAAAATTATTATGACATTTGAGTGTTTTTTTTAGAACTCATTCATTTCCATTATTGAAAATGAGGCTAGGTACTAATGTTTTAAATTATGGAGCCAAATGTGTAAATGAAATCTTGTTGCCCCCCAGAGACGAGACGTGTTTATCTGAAAATTCAGGTCAACAACAAGTTTTTTTTTTGTTTATTTATAAATGAAGTAAAAAGTAACTTTATTGAATGTTATCCAAAGTATAAAGTATCCAAAGATACTTGAAAATGTAGAGAAACATTGTACATTAGTCAACTTGAATTTAATTAGGTAATTTTAAGAACTAATGTTGAAACTGATATTTACAAATTCAGTGAAAATGGCAATAACAATGTATTTATAAAATGCAGATTAAAAACAACTACTGTAGACCAACATGCTGAACAAAATGTAAAAAGAAACAGAATAGTGACAACAAAAATAAACAAATCAAAGTCGGTTAAAAAAATGTAAAACGAACTGTGTAAAAAATGTGTTAAAATAAATAAAATTTCCAGATTTTAGGCTTGGGAGAACAAGAGAGTTTTTAGTTTGAATTTAAAAATATGATGACAAATCAGCAGCAGATCAAATTCAAAGCATCAAAAACAAAACCCTGATTTGTTTAGTGATTTAGTAAAACAGATAGGCCATACAAAATTATCTTGTTGGGGCAGTGCGGGAGGAGGGGCTAAAATGATATGTTCTGTGGTGTTTTTTAGTGTTATAGTCATTGGAATGCACCAAACCTCATATACAAATTGTATCGCTCAGAGGAAAACCTCTAGATTCATTTGTTGAGGGGGTGCTTAGGTGCTAAAAAACTCCCGTCACACAAATAGTTGTGCTGATGCAATTACATGCTTCCTGAAACAAATTAATTTAATTTTCCACAATCATAATCCACTTGCTTATCTCCTGGCATTTAAAAAGAATATTAATCATCTGTCACTTTCATACAGTACTGGACATGATTTAATTACTGTCTTGTATTAATAAACTTTAATGACTTGAGAAAATGTACAATATTTATAAAGGCACTTCAGCACCATTAGTTTATTTTCAACAACCAAGTATGTCTCTGATTTCTCAGGTCTCTCTTCCATAGAATGATGCATACTGGAAATTATGTAACGGTCTGAAAGGTTTGAAATAGTTTTTGTTAACATCAGGATTTGAAGGTTAGACCTGCAATCTTTAGATTTGTACAATCCGACAGTATAGAATCATTAAGATCAAAAGCAGGTTATATGAGGGTGCCAAGAATATGAGTAAATTGGTACAATTCAGGCTTTTGAGCTACAAGTGCTGGGACTAGTATTTTTCAAGGCATCGTTACTTATGGAGGCACTTTGGCCATCATGTAATGAAATTACATTTGTGCATTGTAACGGTGGTAGTATTTAATAATATTTGTAAATACATGTTATTAGTGATCTCAGGCAATTTTTAAAGTTACCAAGTCTCCAATTTTAAGGATTGAGTGTTTCTAAAATCCATAGTTCAAATTAACGTTCACAAGTTGGTATGAACATCAAAATGGGTGTGGTTTGTAAGACCCGGAGGTTTAAGGCGCCAATGGGCTGTCTATGTGGACTTACTGACATCATCACTAGCGTGGTTCAATCTATGAAGTGTACGGGTTGAAACTACATTTCTAACAAGGGAACTCTGTCAAAGAAACTATGGTTTAGGGAAACAATCACAACATTGTTGTTAATTTTTAAAGATGCATCATATTATGCTGGTTCAAGAGCAAAGTATGGAGTCGTTAGGGGAACACTTCAGAACAGAAGTAACTTGTAACTTACTACTAGAGTACATTTTTCATTAGAATTCTGAGGACACAAAGCTGGGTTCTATAACAGGCCTGACGAGATCAGGTGAAGCAACTTGCTGGACTATGGGGCTGGTCGCACTGGTATTTGACAGATACAGCTGTCGATGCATGGCCATGGAACAGCAAAAGACCTCACCTGCAAGGCAGCGTTAAAAAAAAACCTCAAAATAAAGTGCACTGTAATCTACTATTTACTTTAAAGCAAGACCACAATAACCTCACTTACTAACCTTTCCAAGAAGGTGACACAAGTCATAATATGTGATGCAGTTTCATATCTCAAAAATCAAGGAAGTACAAGGGGAAATCGGAAAGGTCACCCGGAATCCGATGTCATATGTGTTTCTATTAAAGTGAATGGGTTTTATTTAGTTGTGCGACCATATAAGAAAGCTAAAAAGTTAAGCATGAGAAAGCTAAACGTTAAGTGTCTTTAAATAATAAGAGAAAAAAAAAACACTCGCAAGTTATTAAAAGGGAAATTTAACAGGTCACATGTCATAAAGCTGCTCTGTCATGATACATCAGCATGAAGTCATGTATTTCCAGTCTTGAAGAAACAGATCGTTAACAGTCCTTCACTTAATCCTGGTTTTAGCATGTATGTATTTACTTAGACACTTTTTGATATACATCACATGACAGGCAGTACGGTAGAGCATTAGAAAATAAAATTCAATTTCGTACTTTTTTTCTCAGAACTCTGACTTCTATCTAAGAAGTAAGGGTGCCTTTAAGTACATTTCTCATCTACGTTATGTTTTACATTCACTACATTGAAATTAATGTAGACTGAGCTGAAAGAAGCGCCACAAGCTTATAAATGACCAAAGTTAATTTTTATGTACCCAAAAGGGGAGGAAACCATTGTGTTGCTTGAGTGCAAAAAGTTCAAGCAAGAATCAAGCGCTATTGTAAATGTTAACTGCACCAGTCAATTTGAGTATTGTCATATAACATCCATTTTGAACAGTTTAAAGAGTAGTCTAGAGAATGAGATGTTATCATCTTGTTACGGATCGACCAGGACAAGTGGAGGTCCAATGATAAAACAGAGTTTATTAAAAACACAGATGACTGATGATATGAAGGAAGGTAAGGAAACACACCCTGAGAATAGTCACTGATTCAATAGGTTCTTTCCTCTTCTCTCTTGCTGGTAGCTTCGTGAAGGGAAGTCGCAGAGTCCTGGCCGGGTTATGTGCTGTGGTAGCAAACGAGACCAAGGTGAGTGACTGTTTATATATGGTACAGGTGATGAGGCACGGGTGATGGTGATTAGTATTCAGGTGATGGTGAACGTGGTGTGGGTTGATCGTGGGAGGAGCCAGGTGATTCTCTGACACATCTATTGTTTAGATATTACCTTAGGATATTTAAAATGCTTTGTGTCTCATTCATGTTTCAATCCAATCCAAACTTATTTTATTATTTTCCCACTTCCTAAATGCAAATATTACTTTTTTACTCAGAACAATGTCTTCCATGCCAGGTGTAAGAACTATAGACTCAGCTTCCTTCACTGCACCTTTAATTCTGAAAGGAGCCACATTCCAGAGAAGGGCCTACCCCTGATCGAATGGCGCCATCGCTCAAACCTCACTTTAAACACGTCAGAACGTAATCACCTCCACGGATTAAAGGGGTCATCAGATAACCTCCAGCGTCACCTCTCTGCTCCCATGAGTCTGCGAACACGCTGACCCTGCCACGACCCAGGAGCAAAGCGTGGGGTGGGTGAAGCCTGTTTCAACTCAAACGAAGCTGCGCAGAATCAAAGGATTGCTTTGATTCTGTTTGGGTAACACACAGAGACACAGAAGCGTGATCTTATACCGTACTCACAAAACTGCTTTTAAGAACACTACGTATGCTAAAAGACACTTTCGGGCTCACACATATCTCCTGAAATGTACTCCCAGGTTACGGAATAATTTGTACTGTACAGTAGTAGCTTAGTCAGTTTAAAACGAATGAATGTGCGAATGAGTGAGTTTTCCCGTAACTGACCCCTAGTGTTTGATCTCGTTAGAATGCTTGTCACGTTCCGGAAAGGATTTAATTGTGTAAAAATTTATCCGGTACTCCCTTGCTGAGATATAGTGTCGTTATTAATAAACGCCATACAAAGAAAAACTTCTCTTCAGATGAAGAGACTCCCTGGGCTGGACCATGGTGTAACCCCACCAATCCGATTCAGGAAGTACTCTCAGTGGCTAGAGCTGTGAAAAGGACCCGCCTCTCATTTAAAACCTGAGGCGCGCTCCCCTGAAATATAGTCTTTTTCTTTGCTTGTCTAGTCTTCTTTCCTTAGAGAGTTTTAGTCTTCTTTTCTTACTTCTCCAGTTCCAGTCTGTTTCCTCCTCCGGCTATTAGCCAGCTACTCTAAGTACTCTCTCAAAGAACTCTTATCGTTTGGCGCCGTCTCAACAAAGGAAAAGTCGTGATCTTAAATATAAAACTCTTGAACTCAACGGGAAACTCCTTCGGACTCTCAAGAAAGCTTCTGGGACGCTAAGATCATTCTCACAACCCGAGCACACCTTCACAGCTGTCCTTCCGGAATCTGCTCGTTCTGTCACGGACCACGCCTGACCTGATCGACTCAAAAGATCTAAACGGTAGACTGCGATAATTAATTACTTTGGCAAGGGTAATACCGTCAGAACGGTGCTTGGGAATGTTAAATTAATTATGTGCCCAAATTGATACTTAAGGGTAACTTGAGCTGTTATTTCAAAACTTTGTCTGTCTGTCTCTCTCTCTCTCTCTCTCTCTCTCTCTCTCTCTCTCTCTCTCTCTCTCTCTCTCTCTCTCTCCCTCGCTTGTTCTAATCCACCTCTCCCTATCTCTCTCGGTGTGCGTATGTGCGCGAGCGAATGCGTTAGGTTAGCTTAGCTAAAATCATTTATCCAATTTGTGTGTCTAGAATAGATTTAATAAAACATTATAAGGACATTTACCTTGTCTGTGGTTTATACAGTGTTACGCCGTTCCCTGTGGCTGACGATCTGGACATAATGCGATTTGCAGGTTGGGTGGAAAGGTTTTGATCAATTTGAGTAAGGGTCTATAATAATGTCGGTGGGTTTGTTTTGGTGGACAAGATAATTTTAACCGAATGTGTGACCTAGCATAACCTCATTTGAGATCTTGCGGTGTTCCGAATCCCCAGGGCACTGTGCTACTGCTCACCCAGGTAAAATTCTGATTTGTTTATATGACAGATTGAATGATTACCTCTTATCGTATTATTACTTATTAAATATGTGATAACCCGTTTGTTACACAGGTTTAGATGAATTAATCGAGCTATCCTTCAAACTGTGTTTCAGTAATAAAGAAATGCTCACTCTTTTAGCACATAACAATAACATAGTTTTAATTACAATGCAGTGAATGTAAAACATAATGTGGTTGAAAAATGTCCTTACAGGCATCCTTACTTCTGAGAAAACAGTCATCTTTCATATGAAAGTGACCATTTATTGATGTTTTTTTATTTATATTGTAGCAACCTTGTTGTGTTCTTGTGTTTGCTCACTTGGCTTTCTGTGTAATGTTTGATTAGTTCATTTCTCCTTTTTTACTGTTTTTTGAGAGCACATTGTTGATTTCTTGCAGAACATTCATTTTGCTTATATTTGATGCAGTAAGAAATCTTGGTAAGATTTTTCTTTCGTAGCTTCTGTCAGTAATCAGTTATTTTTGTATCTCTAGCTTATTGTTTCACCCCCTTGTGGGATGTTTGATTAGTTGCCTATAAGTGCTTTGTTTGTGAAACAATCATATATTAAATGAAACAGTCATACATTTGGGGTTCGTATTTCTGTGCCTGACAAGCTCTGTGTCTGCTTATTATTGCAAAACCCACAAATGTAGGCAAAACATGTATTAATAATGCATTGGATTACATGTCTCAAATGGGTGCAATAGCTCCCTAAGTACCAAAGCTTTGACTTGAAATGAATTGGAATATGAATTTGAATTATATTTCAATTGACCTTGCATGGGTAGAACGTAAATCCAAATAATCAGACTGGGATTTCAGCAGCTCGTTGACTCTAGTCTGCTGTCAAAGCCAATGGATAATACATGAAGGACATTATGATGTTCAGCCAAAGTCACCTCGGTCATGGAAATGAAATGATTTTTAATCTGAGGATAAACCAGCTTGCTAATTGCTTGCTACACTGAGCACTGAGCCATATATCACAGACTTGCTAATTGTAACCACGGGGATAAGCCAGAGCTGGGCTTTTCTCTGCTGATAGTGACAGGGATATGTCAGCCGAGGGAATGTGATTTATAGATTGTGGATTTTTTTAAAACCTTGCAGCAAAAACTGCTTTGCAAGGCTTACTAAACGACTGTTAACTCGAGTTACAAGTCAAATTAAGTTTTTTTTTATTGTGAAAAGTAAATCACAAAAGCCAATAGGACAACATCCTGTTTTATATAACAGATAACTACATTTTATAGATCAAAATCAATGCATAACATCTTGTAGACACCTTTCAATAGTCCTGTCTTTATTCTAGAAGTTCCCTTTTTGACTGAACTGGATTAATTACAGTCCTGATCTCAGAAGTAACTTTATAATCCCTAAGGTAGCAGGATTTTGTAGTTCTTTTTCTACCCCATAGAATTCCTTTGTAAGTTTTCATTAAAACTAAAGAAAAAAAATAGCAACTGCAAAAAATATAAAAACATTTAGATTGTTTGAGTCTGTTTGCCTGGGTGAGCATCTTACGGGGCCATATTTTTTTATTAAGCTTTTCTCCATCATCATTAGACAAGACAGAATGTCTTTTCGCATCAATGCAGACATTTACCAAAACATAATTCCTTTAATTCAAAAGAGAATGGCAATACCTCATTTTCTTACTTGAACACTCAAAAACAGAAGGGAAATAGTAGATTTTGGAATTTGGACTAAATGTAATCACACTATGAACTCAAACCTTTGCTGCATATTTATGCAGCTGTTTGTTTTTGAGTCTCAAACCATAAGCGTACTTTTCGCAAAAGCACACAAACGTACAAAAGAAACTTGCATCTTCAAGCAGCAACAACTATTTTCAGTGTATTACTTATAGGAACACTGCGTATCCACTTCAAACATGGCGGAAGCTTATTAGCATTAGCGTATCTTTGCAAGCTATGAATTAAAACCACAGCATTCTGTTTGCCAATATTTTCTGCAATCCATATTTTTGAGTTCATAATCAGATTTATCACACAAAGCTGTCTGTTGTTGTTCAGTGTTGTGTAAGTTACTTGTAAACTGTAATATAGCACATACTACTTATTACTGCCGTAAAAAAAGTAATTCCTTACACTACAATACTACTTTTGCACACTAATGTAAGGACGTGGAGGCTGAAGCTGTGTTGAAATCCATTTGCAGAAGTTTATTAAGTTTACTGATCTGTTTTCTCATTAAATAATTCAACCAGCAATAACACAAAAACTAGAGAGGCAGGCAAAAAGGTCATACACTTGGTAATCCAAACAAGTCAACAAGGAATGCTCGGTAAGGGAGCAGAACTAGCAATACTTCGCAAAGTCTGTTTGCCCCTGGCCATGCTTTAATGGCCGCCAAACATGAAATGATAACAGAAGAAGCAGAGGGAGCGAAGCCAGTCAATATCCAGGTGAGGGCTCTCTCTGCTGGCATGGCTTACAACTAATAAATATGTTATGTTTACAAACAAAGTTTTAGGAGTAGCACAGCAAAATTTGTGCTGGGTGGTCCGCCTATAATGTTTGTTAGTTCTCCTTTTATAGAAAAAATCAGATCATCAGCAAAAACCCTCCACCACCCTTTTGCCAAACTTTTAAAGGATGGTCACAGGGTTCAGTTGTCCCAGAATCTGAAGCCCACCTTCAGACAGCTCGCCTGGTATGTGTTAATAAACACAATTTCTGCTTGTGTAAACAAAGGTCTAATTAACGCAAGTTCATGCTCATAAAAGGGTAGCAAAATGACAGTAGTGTTATAATCTACTTATGATAAACATGATGAATCAAAATGAATGGTACCAAAATATTATTTTGTCCAAGAGTCTATACTTTGGTAGAATAATTTAAAGGGAAAAAAGATATACATATATATTAACTTGTTTGTCACTAGTGTGTTACTCCAAAGCTAATACATTTCAGCAATATATTACTTTTGTAATACATCACTCACAACACTACACATTAGTTGGAATGACTATGTTTCATATACAGTGGACCTGAAGATCCAGACGCAGTTGAAAAGGTTTCCAAAAAATGTGAAAAACACAAAACTAAAATCTAACTTGATCTGACTGTTATTGTAATTGACACAAGGGGAGTTCAATTTAGTTTTTATAGGTATGAACATTTTGGTGCAATAGCCTTAAAATGAAAAAAGTTTAAAAAAATGTGTGTTTTCCATTTATTCATAAGCACGGAGGATAGTGCATGTTTCTTTAGCAAATGTGCTTTTATTTACCAGAAAGCCATCACTCCTGTAGTTACTTGGTAGCCTGATTTATATCCATCTGTAATTCGGCAACTCTTAGCTCTCAGGTGACATGGACCCCTTGGAGGCTCTGTGATTGGATGAGCAAGTTTTGAAGTTGAGATTATGCATTCAAAAAAGAAAACATGCAAACTCAAGAGGCTGAGATTAAACTGGCAACCTTCTTTTTTGGAGACATTAGAACAAGACATGACATGTCTCACGCACATAGACACAAACAAACTCTATCTCTACAGAAGTATTTGCCCTGCACTCAGAGAAATGAAGGATGTATTTTCAGGCGCTGAAGTGAGTACGAACAGTTAATGAGAGAATCTATCAAGCCCTTCACAGCAGCAGAGCAGAGTAGTGCCAAAGACAACAATGGCAGTGCTTGCAATTGATTTAGCCAAACCGTCTTTTCTAGTGATCCTGACGATCACGCACTCTCATCTCTCCTTCTCTCGCAAGCACTGAGAATGGATTTCTTTTCTTTCCCTTGGATAAGAGAACCAAGTCGGGAGGTTTTCGTTGTTAATGGCATATCATGATGTACTGCTCTTAAATTTTCTGTTAATGAAAAAACACACATAGCTTTTATTATTCAGCTGAAATATCCCAAGAGCTATCCATGTTTAAAAATGCCACACTTGGCTGAACAGATTCCTCATTCAATTTTAACATTTGCCATTAAAGATTTATGTAAGGCTTTTCTCCCAACCATCATGTGAAAGCTCTGAATTTCAGCAGACTCTCTGAAGATAGCTACAAAGATTTCAAACCCACAGAAAAGTTCCGAAAAAATATTTTCTCAATTAGAGTTGGTGACTAACAGACCTATTTTTAAATGAGATTTTAACACTCCTCTTAAAGATGTAAAATGTGATTTCTCATGAATACTTAAGAGAATGCCTGACCAGGATAATTATTAGCTTATTTGTTTCAATAAATGTAAAAATCTTTCAAGAACCATCACACAACTTAGAGCACTGTTGATACATTTACATTTATGCATTTGGCATTTGTCCAAAGCGACTTATTTTAGGGGAGAGACAATATGCAATTTGTTACACCGTCAAAGTCTATCTCAGCTTCTCATAATAGAAATTGTGTCAACTGACCAATAAACCAAAGCAGCTACAAAGTAGAGGAAGAAGATAAAGACAGAGGAGGAAAAAATAAAAAAATTTAATTTATTTTTATAGTAGGTGTTCCCTGAAGAGAAGAGTTTTCAGTTGCTTTTTGAAAGCTGTTGGTGTTGCATTCCGGACTGGATCAGGGAGTTTGTTCCACCAGCCAGGGACAGTGAAAGAGAAGGTTCTGCTGAGAGATCTTCTGCCTCTGAGCGCAGACTTCTGGAGGGCATGTATGAGTGTGTGTAAACAGGGGCTGATTGTGGAAGTAAACAGGAGCTGATTTGGAGGTAGTTTTGTACATCAGCGTCAGGGATTTGAATTTATTCCAAGCTGCAATGGGGAGCCAATGAAGAGTGATGAAGAGGGGAGTAACATGAGCTCGTTTCGGTTCCTTGAAGATAAGACAAGCTGCAGAGTTCTGGATCATCTGCAGGGGTTTGAGCGCAATTTGTTGGAAGTCCTAGGAGAGCATTACAGTAGTCCAGACGTGAGAGGACCAGAGCCTGAACCAGGAGTTGAGTTGCATGCTCAGTTAAGAACGGCCTGATCTTTCGAATGTTGTGCAGTGCAAATCTACACGCTCGAGTTGTCTTTGTGATGTGGTCTTTGAAGGACAGCTGTTCATCCAAAATCACTTCAAGATTCCTGACTGAAAGAGAAGAGGTGATTGCAGAGGATTCCAGCTGGATGGTGAGGTCGTGATGGACAGAGTGATGGGCCGGGATTACCAGAACTTCTGTCTTGGCCATGTTGAGCTGTAGGTGATGGTTCTTCATCTGAGTAGAGATGTCATTCAGGCAGTCAGTTATGCGACAGATAGAGTTGAGTGTCATCAGCGTAGCAGTGATAGGAGAATGATAGGGCCCATGGAGGTGGTGTAGATGTAGAAGAGAAGGGGCCCAAGGACTGAACCCTGGGGAACCCCGGTGAGTAGTTAATGAATGTTTGAGACCTCAACCCTCCACCCGACACTGAAAGATCTACCATTGAGATAGGAGTCAAGCCAATCGAGTACAGTTCAAGGGATGCCCATTGCAGAGAGAGTGTAGCGAAGGATCTGATGGTGGACATGTCAAATGCTGCAGAGAGGCAGCTCTTCCGTAACAGACAACAAAGCTGTCTCAGTTGAGTGTCCATTCTTGAAGCCTGATTGGTTGTCATCGAGCTTGTTGTTCTGAGTCAGGAAAGTAGAGAGTTGATGGAAGACGACCTGCTCAATGAGTTTTGTAGTGTAGGGCAGCAAAGAGACAGGTCTGTAATTTTCCACCAGTGATGTGTTGAGTGTAGGTTTCTTGAGAAGCGGGGTGACTCTGGCCACCTTGAAGATGTTATAGAAAATGCCGGTAGTGACCGAGGAGTTGATGATGTGAGTGAGGGCAGGTGTGATGGTAGGTGAGATGGTTTGTAGAAGGTGAGAGGGGTTGGGATCGAGGGGGAAGGTGGTTGGATGCGCTGAGTGAAGGAGTTTAAACACCTAATCTTCTGTGAGTGGAGTGAATGAAGACATGCAAGATGTCAA
This sequence comes from Danionella dracula, assembly GCA_900490495.1. Classification (NCBI taxonomy): domain Eukaryota; kingdom Metazoa; phylum Chordata; class Actinopteri; order Cypriniformes; family Danionidae; genus Danionella; species Danionella dracula. The sequence goes on from UELW01000888.1 coordinate 3,205,403, forward strand.
TTTGAGTGCAAGGTGGTGCAAACGGTCAGCTGATGGTGAGGGTTTTGTCTGTGACGTCTGTGTTTAAGAGTGTGTTCATGTTTACCCATGAATGATTTAACCACTAGTTTAAATGTTATTTATGCCAAACTATAGTCTAGTTGGAGACCGGGTTAATACTTTGATAGTGAAGTGGTATTTCCTCAACTCTTAATTGTAAGTAAATTAAGCATTAGCTTTTGGTTAAATAAGATATTAATTATGCTGAACTAGTGTATTACTCACCCGATTAATACCTTATTAAAAAGTGTTAATATCTAAATATTCTCAGCCAGTGGAACACTAGCTAATTGTCTGATGAGTTTGGTATGTAAAATTGGAAACACTTCAGGAATCCTGAAGTCATGGTTTGATTGGTAAAACTTACCTTAATTTCCAGTTGTAGCAAGTTAATTTTTGTTCTACCTGGAAAAATTGTGTAGACGTATGACCAAGAACATTGAATCATGTGTATTGAAAATGTGTGATTTTAAAGAACAGCTAAATATTGGTTTCGCTTGCTACCCAAAACTATTGTGTTAACATTTTAACATTAACAGCCTTCAGCAAAAAAAAAAAAATCTGTAAAACCTTCCCCGGCAACACAGGATTAGTATAAATGCAGACCCTGTTTGCAGTTGCTTTTTCTTTTAAGAAAAAAGTACTAAGGTGCCAAAAATGCCATGCCTTGATGCAGTTGGTGAAAAGTTGATCACTTTTCAAGAAACACAGCATGTCATTTTTTGAACATAGAAAGTCAGCTATGATTGGTTCTTTAGTTCATATGACTGAAGTTGCCAAACGCACCAAGTGATAAAGCAACTACTTTCAAATTAAGAACCGCTTATTAAACAATGCAGAAGTGCTGTCTTCCTGATTTCTGAGACAATGTTCTTGTGCAGTGGCTCTCGCTATATCAGAGGAGCACTAAATCTGTTTACACAAGATGAGGGAATGTTCTCTACAGGTGAAACGAAAGAAATTAGACAGTTTTTGTTACATTTAGAAATTGAAAAAGGTTTGCTTGTGTTTCTATTCATTTCTATGTCCACTTGCTCACCATCTAGTATTAAGAAGAGGAACTCCTCTACCTCTATTAAAAACATGCAGTGAAATAAACACCAGCTGCATAAACGTGTTACCATTTGTCTGGTCTATGGTAACAAAAAGTAATGGGATCCAAGAAAACAATATAATAAAATAGAAAGAATCTCATAATGACTGGATCATGATTAGCTTTGTAACTTGATCCTTTGCTAATGATTACAGGCTCCTGTCAGCTTTCATTTTTTCAGAGTGTCACAGCTAATGAGTTCGCATCTGTGTTGTTGGCGAACCGTGAGAAAGTCACCCCCACCTTTTTTGTGCCAGTTGGAAAAGGTCACATTTCTGACCGAGGTAAACATGGTAGGCAAATATGAGCCAAATGTGAGGATGTAGAGGTAAACCTGTGCAGATGTCAAACTAAATAGCACCAGTCTTGTTATATGATGCACTCTCTCCAGTCAGTCAGCCAGGACATCATAGCATAAAAAATAAAGCAACCTCAAACCCATTACTTTTTACAACAGCATTTTTTTTATCATTGTTTACATCCACTAAGGGTAGCCAAATCAAGCTATCTTGAAATCAACAGCCACAGCACAATTAACACATCCTTGATATGCCAGGCAAATGCATGATCAAAATATGTTTTGTATTAGTCTGGATCTGTATGAAAGTTTTCATACTTCAGTATTAGCATTTTACTGTTCCAGTTGGAGAACCCCCTGGGATGCATATGTTACAAGTCAGTTGTACATTAAGTCTACATGTAGGCAATTTTTTTCAGTTTTTTTCCATCTTTCTGACATGCTGACAAAAGTATCCAGAACATTTATTCACCACATTTGTGAATACTGGTAAAATTTCTTGTAGAGTGGGTTGCTGTGGATGTGAGCATTTGATGCAGAGTTTCACAAATAACACATGCTCTTTTTTATTTCTCGTCAAACTCTCTTTCAAACTCTTTCTCAGTATTTAAGGTCATGAGCTAATGTTCATAATTTGCAAAGTGAAAACATATTTTCTACAAATAAGGGTTTTAACACTGAATAGAGGTTTAGTCAATATGTTGCTCCATAAAGTGATGTTTTGAAGAAGATGATGAAGAAGAAGAAGGCTTCAAAACCAAGAACACCAAACTGGTTGATGAACTCCTTTTGTGCTCTTTAAGATCTGCACTCTTTCCATGTTTCTTGAAGCTTGACGTGGAGTCTTGTATGTCAATTAGTTAGTATACGTTTTTGCTTGGCTGAAAAATGAAGAGAGTTAAAAAAAAAACATTGACTTTTGCAAGCAATAAAAAGAAAGTATTTACTGGGAGAAACATATAAACCAAATAAAATGTGAGGATTTCAGGTCAAATAAACTTAATAGAGTTTTAACAATACTTTCTCTTTCAAGCTTTTACCTAAATAGGTTATTAAAAGATCATATTCCAAATTAATCTAGCACTAAGACCAGCTTCCTTAAGTAATTGTTACAGACATACTAATCTGTCTTCAGATATCTAGAGATAAGCATAAATAGTGTGATCAGGCGAGCTAATGTGGCCCTTCAGGACTGAATTCAAACACCACTTGTGTAAAATCCCCACAGACAATAGGAAAGTCTAAAATTCACTTTGCTTTCTCTGGAGACACATTTCGATGGCAGGGTGCAGCAGAAACTGGACTGTGATTGGTTAGTCTCATATTAGGGAGGGGTTAACAATTGATTTACATTGAAATGAGTGACTCGTTAACCGTTAATGATTAACTAGCTTTTAAAGACTTTCTGAAACTTTTAAATTTTTAAAGTTCCATTTGCTGCAATGGACAATACTAAAATTCCAAAAATTAAAAAAAGGACTACAAAACAAAACAAAGGGTATACATGGGCAACAGGGTGGAAAAAGAAGAAGTTTCATATGAGAAACATAGACAATAAAAAAATAGTTTATTCTAGTTTTATCTCTGACCTGATTCATTCTTCTGTTCACTTAGATTTGTCAACATGTACACATGTCCTCTACAAATAAAATTGGCTTGCCTTGATGAATGAATTGATGATTTTCTAAATCAATTAAAATTTGTCAACAAGTCAGTCAAAAAATACCTTGAATGACCAAGAATTAAGTTGGGAGTGTAAATATAAACGAACCCCCTTCTAAAAAAAACTAATATAATGACTATGATTTACTATACTATAATGAGAACAAATACATGCAGATTAGAGTTGCAGTTATCACTCCTCATTTGATTCTTTGTTTATATCAACTTTTCCTATATTAATGACTCTGTTTCCTTGTCTGATAATAATAATCTGTACTTTGATTCCCACAAATCTTTTTTAAGCTTTACTTCCTCCATCACTTTCTTGTCGAGTATAACAGTGTTATATTCCATTCTCCTGTGGTTGTGCTCCTTCATGTTGTCTGCTTAATTAAAGAATACTTTGTGGACTTGTACACCTACATCTTATCTGATCATTGATCCTGACACCCAGGTGCAGCATATTCAACTGCAGTGTTTAAAAAAAAAGATATTACAAGAAGGTGTATGCTGGTTTAAGGCCACCAAAGCATAGAGCAATGAAAGAAAAGATGTCATAACCCTGACCAATAAACCAATACAACAGAAAGAAGCTTCAGGAAGTATGGCGAGGATAAATATTAAATTTTAGCTTTTTTCTTACGGAATTCAATACAGTTAATAATGTAAACACATTATGGAGAAAGCACTACGGAACCATTGAATGTTTGCAAGAGAGTTTAACAAAATGTATTATGTAATAACCCTTTGGCAAGGGACAAATTATTCATTCCACCATCAAGATAATACAAGGCAAAGCAAAAGAACAAAGAGAATCATACACCATGGCATTCCTCATACATAATAAAGCAGACTGGATGGATGATATACATCAAAATTCAGTATGAGGCAATGTTTGTACAATTAATAAGATGGAAAAAGGGCTTACCTTTTCAATTACAATATAGACAGCAGGAATGAAAAAACAAAAGAAAGAAAAAATTATTAGTTAGTTTGGTATTAATGAAAATGTTTGATATCTTTCTGTGTAAATTCACTGCTGTTAATTAAGGTGTAGTAGTATTTTTGTGTTAGCAGTAGGTTGCACGCAACATCCTGGGTGTACTAAGCTCTGTAAAGAATGTCCTGCTGTGTTAACACCATATTGCATTTACAATTGCATTGAGTGATGTAAACTGACCCATATTCATCAATACAAAAAAACTTTCTTATTAAGGTCTGTTATTTAAGTCTGCAAATTAACGCAATTGCTATTGATCTCGACTGGGAACCTTGTCAAATACACTGCACATGCATTTCATTATTCCAGTCACATTGATTGACCAGGGTCTCCACAGCGCTTCTTCAAAAGCTCCTTTTACAATTTTCCTAAGTTCGGAGGTTACGCAGATGTCTAATGTCCGCCTTCTATACTTTGTGCTACTGCACTGCTAACACCTTTACATGTAATTTATTTATTTAATTTATTCAGATGTAATTGTGATGTGCTGCAGTTTAATGTATTTTAGTTTTGTTAAAGCAATCAGCAAACAAAACAATTCAGAAAACACAACAACACTTCGACCAAAAAGGAAAGGGATTGTATCATTAGAGAACTGACAACTTGGCACTAATTGGACTGCCCAGACAAGTGGTCCTTATAACCTAGTTTTGTTTTGCGAAAACAACATAAATAGTTCAATGACTGAAATGAATTGAACATTAACTTCAGAACTTTGGAATACCGTCATTCTCATAAGCACTGAATAAGAATGTATTTTCTCAAAAAGATTTTTAATTTCATATAGCTTCGGCAAAAACTCCAAAAAATGTATATGAGGCATCTGGAATGATTGACAGAAGTATCATCCACCAAGACAGAAGTATCAGCACCAAGTTGTTCTCCAATGGTAGAATCCCTTGCGACTACATCAAATTTATTTACGATCTGTAATTGTTTTTTTAACTTGTTATGTTGTAACTACTTTGTTTTTCTTTCTGCAAAAAACTTCAGGCGAATGGTGCTCTGCAATGAACTGGCACACCTACAAAATGTGTAAGCTGAAACGAATAACTACAACTCACGTTAATTAGACTTAGTAATGCAAGCTAATTTTAGCAGTTTAAAGTGTACCAGGCGAGCTGTCCAAGAGAGGGATCCAAGCTCTAGTGGGCGATAGGAGGGAATTAGCTGTGCGAATGACTGATAGGAGTGGTTAAAAAGCAGCTAATTTATGGGAGATAATGAAGAACTTCACTAGGAACCAAAAGTTCCTATGTGACTATGAAAGGGGAAAAGCAGGTATGTATGATTCTTTTAAAATAATGAGTATGTAGTTTTTGCTGTCAGGTTCAAAACTATAATGTGAAAAAAAAACTGAGAAATAATAATTTTTCAAATCTTTTGCATTCTCTCACAAATATTGCATTCCCCTACCAATCACATTCACAGTGTTAACTCAACACTGGCAGTGTTCCTGCAAACTGTGTTCCTGCTAGAGACATTAACTTCTATATTTAATGTTCATTTGTGCATTGGAAAAAAGATTTGACAATCTTGGTGAGTCGTGTATGAAACTCATCTCATAAGGTTGTGTAGCAAATCACTTTGTTTAGAGAGAGAATGCAAAACTTTTGGAAGGGAACAGAATGATATTTTGTGAAGGAACACAAATGGAAAAACATTTTCCTTTCATCCTTGATAATGTCCCTTCTGGGTATCCATAGAAGACCTAAGATAAAAAGTGAAACTTGGAAAAAGAGTTGGATTTCACTAACTTTGAGCCACGTTCACAGTCTTAGTATAGCCTTAGCTAACATTCAGATGTGTTCTTTCAAATATTTCTTTCTATTTTATATCCTCAGATTTAAACTGACACACTCATCAATTCGATGCATTAAGTTCCAAACTCACGTTCAAACTGAAGAGACATTCGAGTGTCAAAAAGTGCTCTTGTCCTAGAAAAGAGTTCTGTGTGACTTAAGAAACTGATGTTTCCTTTGGGCTTTAGATCAGCTGCAAAGCTGCACTACCTACAGCTCTTATTCTTGTTTTGTGTCTAATATAGCTCGATTAAGTCTAAAGCAATTCCTTTTTTCAGTGTTTTGATGCACTGTTTCATCGTACAACTGAGAAAGTCTTCTGGAAATGCACATTCTTCAATCTGAGATGCTTGACATTGAAAAGAGAACTACTGATACCTATAATATTTCCCTTTGAGATAATGTTACTTCTGTTGAATATGGCTACCTGTACAACAAAAAAGCAGCACATTTTTCAGTGTGCGGATGACATTTCTTCAATCAGACTCTTGATGTGCACCAGCATGAAAAAGCTAAATAATGACTCTACTGGAAGCAGATCCTGTGACATTCAGACAGCAGAGATAAGATAGCAGCACCTCAAAGAGCGGTCTTCAGACGGGTCAAATCTGTAGAGTTGATGCATGAAAGTTTTACACAATCTTATCAGCGCTCCCTCTTCATTCATCTTTAGGAAACTCTGGATCATGAAAGCACTCTAAACAAATTCATGACTGACGGTTACAAAAGAGCTAAAAGTTTCATCTTGTTCTTTATCATACTTCTTTCCTATAAAAGATATTCTTCTTAACGACTCATGATAATCTGGTCATCAAGGGCTTCTTCAAGAGGCTGACACTAATCAATGCATGTCCCAGTATCAGAGGAAGAGACACCGGCTAAATAATGCGTTTCCAACATTCCTCATTAATGCCTGTTCTGCTTCATTAGGCTCTGGGCTGCTGCCAATGACATCGTCCATCATCCACATTCACACCAATGCCTGAAGAGTCTCCTCACACGTTCACGTATTTCCACACATCATTTGCAGCTGACGTAATGCTTCATTTTAAGAGTGAATCATGTATCTATAAATCTGTCAGTCAATCCATCCTTCCCCTAGACTTTTTTCTTATAAGCCATTAACTGTCAGACCATCAATTACAAAGCTTTTCACTTGGAGCACTTAATTAGTTCTCATGTTCTCAGTGCCATCTGGTAAATTCTCTGGCACCTTCTCTCATCTGGTGCAAACTGATGGATGCCCAGCTAGAAATCCTTTAAAATAACTCCGCAACTAATGGCAAAAACCAAACCTACATAGCTTTTGTAAGGAAATTTGGGGTGTCCTCACACTAGGTTGAATCAAGCCCTAACTCCCCAGTTGCCCTGAACTCATTGTACTTTACATCCCCATTTACACGGCAGGCCTTTATATGTGAAATGAGCTATTTTGCTGTGAGTAATATTTTAAAGCATTCTGTTTTTTTTTTATTATAAAAAAGCACATACGCATTAATTATAATACCTTCAACCATACAGAGGAGCATTTGAGTGTATGCAAGATCTCAGGATTCACCACAAATTTTAGGATGAAGCCAACATTCAACATGCTGTGTCAAATTGTTTTCATCAGGGGATTGGTTGTTGTCTGGCACAGGCTTATGTCATTACAAAGGACCTGTTTTGAAGCAAACAGAAAGAGAAACACTCTAACATGGTGTAGGGCTCATGTCTCTTGGATTGAGCTTGTGTCTCATGCATTTTACTGCTTTCATATGCTTACATGCCACACTTTCACACAAAATTGTGCTTTACAGCTTTATTTTAACAGCATATGAGTACTAGGAGAAACATTAAAAACATGCTGAACTCACATCAGGGTTTCTGCAGAAATAGAGAAAAGTTATTCAGAACTACCATGCAAATTTCGCAACACATACTGGTGGCCAATCAAGTCCAAGCTTGAGACTATGTCACCTACATGGTGTTAAACTAAATATATTTGAACATAGCATGGTGAATTTATACCCATCATATGTTGTATAACACTGATAACAACGTTTTATGTGTGAAATTTTATGAGCAGAATTGGTCAGTCCAGAGCTGCTTTGCAATGCTGTTTCCACTAAAATCTAAAAGTTTTAAATAAACCTGAAGGTCTGTTAAAGGCTACTCATCACCTTCTGTCTTTAAATACGATAGCTATGGCTAAATTTCACCCACAAAACTATAAAGAACATTTGAGATCTGGTGGCTATTTATGAACAATTAAGAAGCACTTGTTTATCTTTGTTAGCTAAGCAACTTTTTAAAGTATGACAAAATAGCAAAGATTTAATGTATACCCTCTCTGAATTTGATTGTTACTTTAAAGAAATGGAAATCATACATTATTTGGCTGTACCTTACTGAAGAGATTAATAAGTATAGTTTAAAGCGTGTAACAAATGACATTCAATTCCTCAAACTTGTTTGGATTTAAAGTCCAAAAGCAGAAGGAATAAAAGTTCTGAATCACTTCCTTATAATCTAAAATTCTGTCACAAAAGAAGATGCACTGTGATGAAACTGTCTGATACAATAGGGTCAAATGCCATTCTCCAGCTGTGATGAGACCAAGTAATAGATAACAGAAAATTCAAGCCCAGAGGCAGACAGAAAATGCCAAGGTGATTGTCAACATTGCATATCCCTAATTCCTTTACCATCCCCCAATTTCTGCTCGATATCCACCGATCTCTAAAGCTGTGCAATTGTCATTGTGTTAGACACTGTTTTCACTGTCAGTGCAGACAAACCAATTACACCGAAAAGGTAACATATCACAACTAGTTAGGCTTGTGCAAGTTCAGACCTTTGGCAATAGAAACCAAATGCAATTGATTAGCATTGACTTGGAGAAAGGTTATTGCTTAAGATCTGCCTGCGCTCAGAGAAGGAACAGCGACTTGTGGTTCCATCCCACAAGGGCAGAAGATCTCTCAGCAGAACCTTCTCTTTCACTGTCCGTGGATGGTGGAACAAACTCCCTGATCCAGTCAGGAAAGCAACAACACTAACAGCTTTCAAAAGCAACTGAAAACGCTTCTCTTCAGGGAACACCTACAAAAAAAAAAAGTAAAAAAAACTACCTTCTTTTTTCCCTCCTCTGTCTTTATTTTCTTCCTCTACTTCCTCACTGCTTAGGTTTATTGATCAGTTGATACAATTTTTGTTTGAGAAGCTGAGATAGACTTTTACGAGAGAGAGAGAGAGAGAGAGAGAGAGAGAGAGAGAGAGAGAGAGAGAGAGAGAGAGAGAGAGAGAGAGAGAGAGAGAGAGAGAGAGAGAGAGAGAGAGAGAGAGAGAGAGAGAGAGAGAGAGAGAGGCTACTCTCAAGTAACAGTCAGCTGGGGCTGTGTCAGCAGACTGACAGTAAGCTTCAAAAACCCTCAAAGGTCAATTAGATTGCCTGACACAGCCAAAATTCTCCAACTCTTACCCCTGTGGCTGCAACAGTACAATGTCAAGCTAAAAGTTGACAATAGCTGAGAAAAAGCAAAGAAGGCCAACAGTTTTCGGTTTGGCCACTTTCCTAAAAAAGGCTCACACTATACTTTAAATATATTTTCTGGACCAGATGTTTCTTACATCCAGATGCTACAGACGCAAACACACCTTCGTAATCACAAGCTCACCCAAACAATAGATAGCCAAAATTTTTCAAAGTCGATTGGCAAGTTTGATAAAGCAATCAAGAGCCATCCCTCTCAAGGCCAAAAAAAGTCCCTTAAAAATTTCATTGACTTGAATGAGATCAAATACAACAGTGGAAAACCAAAAATTCCAAACCAACAGGTTGGAGAGGGGAGAGCATGACCAAACTTAAATCTCACTTTAAAGTATTATTACATTTTTTAGGACTTCTGTATTTAAGTGAAGTACATTAGAGTGAACCCTTTTGCAGTTCAGATGATTTATATTTAGAGCTTCATATTTTTTTTAAACATGCCGTGTGTTGAGTGATGTCTTAGGAGCTAAGTAAAAAAGTATAATTGGACGATCAGTGTCTTGGGGTCTCAAATTATTACCTTGATCAATTCTCCAATCCTTGTTTTGTTGCAGATCATATTCACCGGTCCCTTTTTTTTTATTTACCTGTGTATTTAAGCCTTTTTTCCCTAGTGTTCCCCTGTTTAGTCAATTGCTTCCCCATGTTTCCTGTGCTCTTCCCTTCCCATTTTTCCCTTGGCTTGTTAATGATAAATCTATATTTCATGATTCCTAGTTTTAAGGTTTTCTCAACTTGGAACAATTCCAATTTAAGCAGTTGCTTAGTATGTTGGAGTGGGGTATGATAAAAGTCTGAGATTTAATCAAATAGCCCTAAACTAAACAGGGGCAAATGTAACAGGTGTAGACAGAGCCTTGTTGGATATGTAGAATTACACGAAACTAGGATTCACCAGGGGGGTATTCCAGAAACCAGGTTATGTGGATTAACTGGATATGTTTGAGGGTAAGTTTGTGGATAACCCCAGTTTTCGGTTCCAAACACAAAGGCATCTTTTAGGTTAGTTAAGTAACCATAGCAACATACTCTCTGAACCTGCTCCAGTGCAGTGTATGTTTGAGGATAAGTTTGTTTCTAGAAAGACGCACACAAAAATTAACATTCCAGAAAGTTAACTTACCAACTGCTTAAACCTGAATTCTCGGTAGATCAACCCTAAATCTGCTTACTCCAAGTATGTGTTTCCAAAACCTGTGAAAAGAGTTCGATCCAACTCTGCTTGCTAACCAAGTGTTTATGCGCAGGCACGGTGCATGTATAGACACTGTCTATTGCACTTAGTTAAGCAAGTAACTAAAAAATAACTTATTATATGCTAAAAATTAAAATATAGATTTTTTTTTGGCAACCATCATTGTGTTGCTTTTTCATATTCTGGCAGCTACTTATAGGTTATAACTCAACAATATTGGATAAAGTAATGATGTAGCACTTAATTTAATTTTCTTTACCAAAATTCATTAGTTGACTCTACAATTTTTAATTGAAGCCTGTATTTCACATTAAAGCCTATTTTTATGGAAAAGATTATTTATAACATTAATAAGTCAAAACGTTACATGGTACATTGACAAACAATATATATTTTATTTTAAAAGGTGGAATTCTTGTGGAAACATTAACTACAAAAGGTTGGCCATGAAAAAAAGACAAAGGAGACAATTATACTGGAGAATTCCATTAAGGTGAGAACATTATTTTTAAACAGTATTTTGTTGTGTATTTACACACATAAATTATTCAATCCAGCTCTGTTGTCATTCCCAGAATTACAGAAATGAAGTACCACTTCAAATCTACAAACACACACACATACACACACACGCGCACACACATTTCAGCACAAACTATCTAAGTTAGTGGAGAGAGTAAATTATTTAAATAAGTAATTAAATGATCTGTGCAGCTGCCAGCATTTTATAGTTTATATTCCCATTGCAGACAATTGACTAACCTTATAAAGGTTTCCTCCCATTAAACATCTATGTCATAGAAATACCTGCTGTAAAAAAAGCAGCTTGAAAAAAAGAGATATATTGACAGGCCTTGATAAAAGAAGTTCCCTTCTTAAAGAAAATCATCCCATGGTCACCTTTTCCTCGCAAAGTCTTATAAATCTACAGAGCTTTAGCTCTAGACAAGCTCAGCTTCTGCCTTGTACTGTGTGGTCATGTAAAGATTTTTTATGTATGCTGGATGCTATCTGTGTGTTGTGTTAAAAACAAACAAAAAAAAGTGAAGTTGAGTTTCTCATTCACAGGTAATGTCACACTCTCCCCGTGTGACTCCACATCTAGCTTTATCTTATCAAATCTTTTAATATGAATCCAGCAACTCTCCAGAGATGGATTACATGACCTGTTCTGTTTGTGAATTCTGTCTGGCATTTACACAGCTGGAAATCAAATGGAGGGTTTGGTCAGAACTAGAAACTCAGGGGACTATGAAGAAAGGGATCTGCACAAATAAAAATGAGCCAGTAGGTAATTTAAAAGAAAAGAAGTGTTAATTATTTTAATTTGTTAATGAGATATCTACACAATTATAATAAAATGTTTATGGTCATTACTTAGCGAAATTCTCAAGAAAGCTTATAACCACAAAAATAATCAAATCTCTAAATATCAGAATTTCTTATTTTAAATGAAGTATTCAACAAAGCCATCACTTGAACATGTTATTGCTTTCTGAATTGAATATGACAAAACGTTAATATGATCTCATTTTTTAACATACGAAGGAGAAAATTAGAAAGATTTCAATGCCAACCCCAAAAGGGATGCTTTACTAACTTTCTCACAGAAAAGATCAAAAATTATTTATTGTAGAAAATACAAAAAACTATTAAATCTAAAAAATAGTCAGAAAATACTGTCTGAGCAGTCAATGATCTCTGGAGATCACTGTAAATCGATGACCTATTGTTGTTTTATGTTTATTGTACTCAGTTTAAAATAAATTCGAAATTCTTGTATATCAGTATGTTTTGTCAGAAACTTTAGAAAAGGAACATTAAAATAGTACTTACATAAACACTACAGTCCAGAGGAAAACTTTCTGTCTCATCATTTTTAGTAGTGATGGTGCCTTATGAGGCATTGAACCAATTCGCTTAAGAAAAGGTCTTTTCTTGAAACTTCATGTGCACATGAAACCACCTACTGGCCAAGCAAATAAATTAATTGGACCAATAAATTGGGTATTTGTCATGCACATCAGTCACAGTAGACATGGTATAGACATAAAAAGAAACTATTACTTTAATGAAATGACTAATTACTACTATAACTTTTACCAATAAGTCCCTATCAGCAGACCTAATCTGTAATCAAAATTCTCATCAAGGTCAACAAAACTACTTGACTGAGCTAAGTAAACATTGCTATTGTGGCTGTTTCTGAAACTAACTCTACACACAATAAACTGATCTGACTGGAGCTGGTTTATTTTGGATATACACAAACTAATGCTATACAAGTACAATTTTAAAGGATTTAATAGATACTTGAAATAGTTTGCCTCATGCTATTTCAAATGGCTGCAGCATAATTTAATTTATTTCCAATTCACAGTCATACTCTAGATCGGGGGGTCTCCAAATCGGAGCCCAGGAGGGCCGAAGACCAACATCGTTTTGGTTCAACCATCATGAACCACACATGTTGCACTAACTAAGGCCTTTTCTGATTGTCTGAAGCTAGAGTAGTATGCATACTGGAACAGGGTTGCCAGGGCAGATAGATAGATCGGATAGATCATGTTAAGTTAAATTCCCTTATTCTTGCTTACAAAATCAACTTCAGATCAGCCCCTGGCTACCTTTACAAGCTAGTTCAGCCTTACATGCCCTCCAGAAGCCTGGGCTCAGAGAGGGAACAGCATCTTATGGTTCCATCCCTGAAAGGCAGAAATATCTTGGCAGAACTTTCTCTCTCACTGTTCCTGTCTGGTGGAACAAACTCCTTGATTCAGTCAGAAAAGCAGCAACACTAACAATGTTTAAAAAGCAACAAGAAATTATTATCATCAAGGAAAACTAAAAAATCATTTTAAAAAGTATATTTTCTCTTTTCCTCCTATGAATGATTGATTAACCAATACAACGTCGATTGTGAGCTACCCAAGTTAGACTTATGCTATGAAACAATTGCATATTGTCTCTCTCCCTAGTGTAAGTTACTTTTGAGTAAAATCATTTGCGAAATGAATAAATGTAAGCATACAATTATTTCCAATTGAGGAGCCTATGTGTACAAACCTATTATTTAAGTGAATTTCACAAGTCAAATAGTTAGTCAACACATTACTGGCCTTAAAAAGGCTCTTAGCATTGCAGTTTTTCTTTAGCAGCCCTCAATGAATAGATTAAAGAAACACTGTCCCTACCTACTTAAAAAAAGGTTTGTCCGCACTGTAATATTCCCCTTCATTTGCTTCTTATGCAGGCCTGATGCTAACAGCAATATCATCAAAGAAATATTATGTTCAAGCAGTGGGAGCAACTGAGAGTAACTGCTGCATGCATGCTCCTCACACTGTAACTGTTACTCCCCTCAGAGAAATGTATATGTCCTCAAGGGCAAAGGTTGATGGTAATCACAGCCTTACTTGTAAGCCAGCACAGACTGAACTACGATAACTGTGACAAACGGTAATCAGCACAAATTGTGAAAATGTCACATTAACAGTGTCTCAAAAGTGCTAATTTTCTACTCTCTCATTTCCTGGGGTCACATTGTTATTGGGGTACAAGTATAGAAGCGTTGAGCCCGTTAAGCAGTCAGAAAAAGCAGGAGTTGTTTCCATTTGACCTTTTTAAGTCCTCTGACATTTCAGCAAAGGCCTTGGCCACCTTTATAGTGATGGTTTTTGAAGCTTGGGACTAAATAAAAAAAGTGTGGGATACGTAACCTGGGTGGGAGAGAGAGCAATATGGCAACCAGTTAAGTGTGACAAAGTGTTAGTCTGGTCTTTATCCAGACAAGATGGAAATGTCAGAGCTGGATTAATATGCCAGCTGATACCTGTTGCCTGTGCAGTGTTTCAGTCCCAGGATGAGATCTGTCTAGCTTCAGACACTGAATAGCGTGGTGTTTAAAGGACAATATCTGCTAATGGGATCTCATAATGGATGAAGTGAAACAGAAAGGGATTTTACTCACTTGAATTACAGAATGTATTGAAGGAAAAACTTGAGAATGCTCTCAATTTTCAAGTCAATATGCATTCCTTCTCTCACCTATAGTCATGAGCTCTGGGTCTCAAGATGCCAGATACATGTGCCAGAAATTAGTTTCTTTTGTATGGAGGTAGGATGCTCCCTTAGAGATTGGGTGAGGAGTTCTGTCATCCGGGAGGAGCTTGAAGTCAAGCAACTACTCCTTCGAAGGGAGAGGACTCAGGAATTTGCTTTTGGTCCCTCTTGAAAGCCTCCTTAGTGAGGTGTTCCAGGTAGAAGACCCAGGACTCAACAGGGAGTTTATGTCTTCATTTTGTTTAGGGAACGCCTGGTAGAGAATAAGAAAGTGTCCTCGGTGAGGGATGTCTGCACTTCCTTGTTCAGACTGCTGCTGAGCCATGTATAGGGGGATAAATATGGACAGATGAGTGGATGAATGAATTACAAAATAAAGTTATCAATGAGTGGTGTTATAGGATAGTTTGCAGGCAGTAAGGAGTCATAGTGCCTACAAAGAAAACAACCTTCTTCACTTTCTTTTTTATGAACGACAAAAATCATAATAAAATAAAAGATTAGAAAAGAAAAAATTCTTCCAATCAGCAACACATTCTACTTTAAATAAGTGTATAATTTAGACTCACTGGCTTAATGTCTGTGAAGAACAAATATCATATATATTTTACTGAAAATATATCTACTGAACCTGGGACATTGAAAAGTGTGAAAATCGTAGGTTCTGTACTGTTAATTCTGTCTTCCCACATACACACAAACAAAGAAAAAAACTATTTCAACTTAAAAAATGAATATATGAATACCACATTGTACAAATTGTACAAAATAAGTGCAAAAAAACTTTTGTATTTGTTTAATACCAAAAAGGCAAAAGTTAAAACGGATAGAATCGGTCAGCCACAAGACTTTGGGATTAAGCCAGCAATGCAAGTTTACAAATCAGAGATGATCTTTGCCTGGTCTAAACGAGAAAAAATGTTTTGCTTATCTTGGAAAAATTATTATTTGTGTCCTGTTGCTTCCAGTTTTCATTCTGTTCTTCCACCTATTTGCAAAAAAAAGGATTTGACCATAGCTACCTTCTTGGATGTAAGATAAGCAACACTCTGAAAGACACCCTTTTAAACACCCTTCAAATAGTATTCAAAAACATTTAAATTCTTAAATTAAGAAACACTCATTATCTCTTGCATCATTTACACAGAAAAGTAAAGATCAATTAGCCCTTTATGATGTTGAGGGGAGCTCTCAGTTGATATGCCTCCTCTTCTCAGGATACCACTCAGGATAAATGCACTGAAGCAATCTACATGGGCAAACTAATTACACTAAATGATGTAAAGTTCCTCTCTCACACACAGAAAGACTCATTCAAGTCACTTACTGTGGTGTTAGAGTGTAATATTGTGGAGCTCACCGCCTAGAGGTGTCTTTTGAAGCCTGCAGTACAAACTTGTAATTAAAGTACAAGAAAGTTAAGTTTTAGTCTAGAACTTAAGTTTAGTTCTAAAATACTTTCAAATTCATTAAAACTACAAATGTGTGGTTAAAAACTCTTCCGAGCTATCATATAAAAAACCTTCAAAAGTAATCTCAAACTGAAATACAATGCAAGTATTGTTTGCAATGTTGAGCATTGTGAGCAATAAAATCCGAACCTGAGCTTTGACTGATAAATGTCTGATGCAGCCTTGCCTTCAGATCAACTTCTTGTTATACCATTATGATGTGTTTTGTGCAGAGAATAAGAATTTAATTTAAAATTAAAATTAATTTGAATTAATTTGCACAAGGATGTAGTTATAGAGAAGTTTTGTATATATATATATATATATATATATATATATATATATATATATATTGTATATATATACATCGTCCTGTGCACTTGTGAAGGCTACACGTTTGTGAGCTTTAAAACAGATCTCCAGTCAAAAGTCTGAGAAACAAGTCTACAATGTCAGACCTGCACTCCCAGGACAAACAGCACCTCCTGTTGTGAGGAGATGATACTGCAGCTACTTCTCAACATAACAAAAAATGCTAAAATATCTTCAACTAGGAGAAGGGTAAGGCATTAATTTGATTTTTAAAAAAATTATTAAATTAAGAACAATTAGATAAATAAGGTGTATGTTATATTTTATCATTTGCCTGACCTTTTAGTAATCAGCATGTAAAACAGTTAAAAGCTTTCCAATTGGTCAAAATATTTTCAGTGTTAAGGAGTCTGCTATCCTTTACTGGATTGATGGGTAAATTTGCTTTACCCATTTTCGTGTGGACAGAGTTTTTTTCTACCTGTGTTCATGTTTGTATTTTATAATCAGGGTAAGAAAAGCTTTGTTTTAAAATATAATTGGGTACGTTTGGACATGGCCTCAAAAACTTTATGCACCACAGGATGAGTGAACAACATATTCTCTTTAATAGCGTTACAATTAGTTACCTTAAAAATAAATCACATGAGTTAATGCATTCATTTTAACAGTACTAGAAAAAACAATACGTGTAAAGGTGTACCAGCTATACACGTTGCATTTTTTATAACCAAAATGTAAGCATAAGAAGAATCAAACAACAAGATTACAGGCGTTTGCCAATCTGAGTGTTGCTTGCCGTCCTTCCTGGAAGGTGACTAAATTATGGCCTTTCTTCTCAGACTTCGGATTGACAGGGAATTCATTGCTGTGAGGGTGAGTAAAGTGTTTGGGCCGCTCTGGTAGAAACTGACAGAAGGCTAATCTTTTCAGTTGCATGGATGGGAAGTCAGTGATGATATGTCCATTAAACTGCCACATCTCAACGTATACCATTAAATGTAATGGCTTCCATCGCTGTTGTGTGTTCTAGTGTTTTTCTGCTGACTTACAATAGAAATCAATCACAAGTTGTATTGCTAAGATGGTAAAAGCTCACTTGTGTGGGAACGAGAGGAAAATCCACTCAAACATGTCCGGTGTCCTTGACTATAAAAAAAACCAAACTGTAAACTTCAGGTGATCAAGTAGTTTTGCCAAGAAATCCACCAGTGCATTTGCAGGCTTGAATGAATTACCCAACTCTGCAAATAATTCTTTAAAAATCAGTTCAGAGACTTCCAGTGGGTAAAAATAACTTTAAATAAAATCACATTCCCTCTTTGACTAATGACAGCAGAGTCACTGAGGAGAATAGACACAGAAGAGAGGAATAGTCTTTAATGCAAAACAAATGCATATTATGTTGTTAATGTGGAAGGTATAGAATACATTTAACCCACACAATGACACCCCTCTTTATAGTTAAAAGCATTCTTTTTACTCCAATCCATTTTCTTGCCACTTCTTGTATCTATTAAGCTCTGGAGTCTGAGAGACTGCCATTTTGGCAGCCGAAACACTTTGGGAAAAACCGTAACTTCTGATAACATGCAAATAGACTCAATGACGTTTAAGCCCAGAAAGATGATCTGAAAGTAATGTTCCAATCTAAGAAATCCTTAGCGAATCAAGCAAAGAGAAATATCATCAAACAATGCAATTATATACTGGATCTGGTTTTATGTAAAGAACTAAGTGAGTGGTTAACACGTAAATTAAAAATGATAAAATCATTGACAATCAATACATAAAGGACAAGGTCTGAATTGGGTACTAGGAATAGGTATTTAACACACATGAGCATTTATTGTGAATAAAACATTTCTGATTTATAGATGACTGTATTCTTGTGTAAGCATATGCTTTTATTTTGAAGGACATTGTTATTGTGCTGCGCTTCCTATGATGCACTTCCTGTAATCCACAGTGAATATAAAAAGACATGAGTCAGGGCAAAGAAGTTAGCTTATATTTTCCTTTTTTTAATACCATTCTGACTTTGTTTCTGATTCTCTTTCCTAAACAAACATGTAGCTTTTCATGAAAATGTATAGTTTTGTTTTTAAAGCTCAGTTATTTCAGTCAGGGAAAACTGCTGGTTATTTCATCATAATTAATAATCATAATAATAATAACAATAATAATTGTATATATTTTTACACTATATATACTTGCAACTACATTTCTTTTAAAATAAAAGTTTTTCCTCCATGACTTGTGTGTAAATTAGAACTATGAGTTCACGGCCCTTCCACGGCTGCTGAGATTACACTTGTGAAGGAATATTTCAGTAGTTTTCGCACACTTTTCTTCCTCCTTTAAAAGTATTTTCTCATCCCTTCAGCTTTTAAGACTTGTCCACTTTCAGGGACAAAACAATGATGTTGGCATGATGTTGGGGTGCAAAAAAACACCCCCTGGTATCTCCCTGAAGTGCAAATGCACTTCCTCTTAGACCACAGTACCTAAAAAAAGAAGCTAGTTACAGACATGTGAACAAGAATTAAAACCAATGTCAGTGTTCTAAAGAAATAAAGATTAAATAATAAAGTTAGGACAGAACCTTGACAGTGACAAAGAAAACTATATTAGAAGTTCCTAAATAAATGTGTGTGTGATTGATTGATATTGTTGAACATCTACGTAATTTATAATAAACATAATTTATAATGGCTTAAAAATTCAAAATATTCAGTGAAAATCCACATTTTATCTATTCTTCTTCTGCCTTTATATAATTAACTCATTAGTCATGAAGTATTGATATATTTTAAGGTCACTGCATTTAAGCTTCGGGGAATGATTACACATGTCTTGCATGTTACCAAAAACCTTCCCAAACCAAACTCCTTTCATTAACTTCATTTCAGACCACAATTACCAGCCCTGACATAACAAAGTCTTGAAAGCCAGTCTTTAAGCTTTAGATCCTTACCAAACTTTTAATCGTTGAGGCAAGAGTTTATGCCTCAACATGGAAGCAAAAGACTTAAGCAAATGTTAAACTGGATCTTCTTGCTCATTTTAATCTATACAGATATTAAACCACACAGCATGAGATTATACTTCCCCACAGGCTAAACTCCCTGTTATCCCTACTTTAGCTGTCATTTCATGCATTCGATGATCTTTATTGCTAACCAGACAAAACGAAAGCTATTTTTAAACTCTCATAAGGGACTGACGTTCTATCGATTGATTAATGACAAAACCCTTTATATTCCTCAGAGCACTCTTTAGCTGCAAACAGCAATTAAAAAGGTTAAAGGGAAATAAATAAAAAAAGTCCAACATGTATATCCAGTCTTGAATTAATATTTCTAGAAATAAACCGGTAGAGGTTCTCGGGAGCGAATAATAAATATAAATTATTTAATTAATTTATAATTATATTAAATATAAATGAAATGTTTTTTATTTTCTATGGTAAAATCTATCCAATCACACATTTTTATGCTATATGGGCTCAAAAGTACATTTGAAATAGAAATACAACTGTCAAGGCATCCAGGGGCTTGCTATACATTTGGAGCCTCTAGAGTGCCAACAAATCTAAACTTTGCCTATTCAAATTTTGATTCATTTCAATCATTTCAATTTATTAAATGCACATAATGAGTTCTTTTAATTATGCATTAATTTTGCATTACATATGATCAGCCTCAGTACTGCAAGTGCTTTAGGCCAATTAAATGGCAGCATACTGGGTGAGCTGTTTGTGGCTGGGCTTGAAATTGAAAAAAAAACCCTAAATAAATCAAAATAGTTGAGAAAAAAAAAGTTAATAGTTTGATGACGCATAAAGACACACTCTAGCTCAAAAATCACTTCCCGCATGATAAAAGTACATGTAACATGTTTAAAACTTAAGCAAATATATTCACTATTAAACACACACCAGTGTTATTCCTTTGTTTAAATAAGGCTGATATTCACATTTTCAGTATGTTTTGTACATATATCTTTAATCAGGCCATTTGCCCTTCTATTGACAGACTAATGCTGGGCAGACACTGGTATTTGTAGGGGCTGAATCTTCATCTTCATGTCGGCTTTATTCCCTTTCGGGGTCGCCACAGCGGAATGAACCGCCAACTCACTGGCATATGTTTTACGCAGCGGATGCCCTTCCCTGCCGCAACCCATCGCTGGGAAACTATGGGCAATTGTTCTTATTCAATTCACTTATTCCGCATGTCTTTGGACTTGTGGGGAAACCGGAGCACCCGGGGAAAACCCACGCGATCACGGGGAGAACATGCAAACTCCACACAGAAATGCCACCTGCCCCAGCCGAGCCTAGAACCAGCGACCTTCTTGCTGTGAGACGACCGTGCTACCCACTGCGCCACCGTGACGCCATAGGGGCTGAATCATGCGACTCAAAAATCTCAGTCATTGGCTACAAAAGCAGGACATTTAAACAGATGAACAGATTTTGGTCCATTCCCCACTGACAACAAATAGTACATTACCTGTTTCTTTTGGAAATACAAAATGAAAAATTACATTGTGTAACTTTAAGTATGACTCAAAGAAGAAATCTGAAGAAATTCAGGATTATCCCTCAACTCATGCACCATAGAAAATAAGGGGCCTCAGGTTATCGGTAAGAACAAGTGTTCTTTGTTCTACACTCTCCCTCTCGATCAAACGGTGCTCACCTCACCAGCAGCTCTACCTAATGGCACAGCATCATGGTTTCTCCATGCTTTCTCCCATAGAGAATAGTTAGTATATAATCATGCACATTAAGTATTAATAAAATGGGTTACACTTTTCCTTATGTTGAAAAATAGAGAAAAATAGCATGCAGGTCAAGTAACCAAATAAAACGAAATAAAAAGTTAGCTATTTGAAATCCGAATACAAGTTTCCACTTTAATTTGCTGCATGCAAGTTTTCAAAAACAGGTAAGTAGAGTCTGCCCAGATTGTCAGAGTAGGTAACAAAAACCTTTTAGCCCATAAATAGGAACTATTCAAATATCAGTTATTGGTCTAGATATTGGAGTTATTGTTTCTAGTTTCTATGAGTTATAGTTTCTACGTTTTCGTCTTTTTCATGCGTTCAAGTTGATTATACAATCAGCAGTGAAAAAGTCTTCTTTCCTATTGGTTTGTGCTGATAAATATGGACTCACATTCACTTTTTTCACTTTTATCAATTTCCTTTCCTCATTGAACATGCAATCAACTAGTCACCAACAATCTTTTTCAGAGCCAAAAGTCACCTGTTCTCAATTAACAATCAATAGTAATGTGTTACTATGTTGGCAAAAGTTTTCCAAGTCTTAACCGTGTTTTGATTGCAGTTTTCTGTTCTAGCCGGTACACTAATCAGAAACCTCCCTTTTGAAAGGCAGCAACCATTCAATAACCACAACGAAGACCAAACTATTGGTCATTTCCTAAAAATATTGTTAGCACTACAGTCCCTTTTTTATTTTATTAAAAACAACTTGCTACCTAAGGCTTTCAAACTGTGTGGGACAAGTAATTAATAGAAAGTAATTTAAAATAAACAACCTAACTTCAAATGAATAATTCTTTCTGAAAACAATCCCCTCATGACACACTTCACCACAGAATAGAAAATTGCAAAAGCTGTAAAAGCAGATATTAATTACAATTCCTCAAAGTATGCTAAATTGGACTGTCTATCAGCAGGCTACACATGCATGAAACTTAAATCCATGAGCAGCATTTCCACAGAAGGCTACCGATGACATTTCTCACATGCTATGACAAGACCTCACAACACAAACCGCCTCTGGAGGTTTTTTGAGGATACAGAAAAGTCATTACTAAGTAGAGGAGAGAGTTGCCAGTCTCTAGCAACACAACCAGAGACACAGAAACAAACAGAATGGACCAGCACCTCAGCTAATAAGGACTGTCCTTTGGGAAATTGTTGAAGTGCTCTTCAGCACAGAGGCAGCCTGCCTTTAAGTGTGTGTGTGTGTGCGTGTGTGTGTGTGTGTGTGTGTGTGTGTTAGTTAGATGACTGCTGCTGTTCTTTAATCATTTTTATGCTTTATATGATAGATTTCAATAGAAGAATGTCAACTCCTTCCCATCTAAATTGACTCATTTGTATGTACTTCAATCACTGCTCTGTCAAAGTCCAGGAGAAAATCCAAAAGTCATTATATGAGCCTCACAATGTTCATTTCATTGCTGGGAAAGTTTAGCAGTACATCAAACTCACGGAAACAAAACCAAACAATAGTATCCAGCCTTGCAGCTCCATTACCAGTTGCTGACAATGTTCGTGAGTAGATTGTTCTAATAACTGTACAACGAATGCTATGACGTTTGATGGACATCATTAGGACGCCATTATGCCAATAATAGATGCATATTCAAGAAACAAAAAAATCATAAAACCAACTTATCACAGAATTTCTCTTCTGTCACACTCTACTCTCACAGACTGAATCTCAAATGAAGTTTTAGTATCAGAGCAGCGCACATTTATCACCATGCATCTGCGTTTTGCTTGTGTATGGAATGGGCTCTGCGGCCTGCACCATGTTAAATTGTTTCAACTGTGAGCCTCATTCATCTTAAAGTATCTCCTCTAATAACCATCTATAACCATACATCAGTTGACTTCAGGTTCTCATCACTCGTCACTCTCATCACCTGTTACTCTGACAGGTGATATTGGTTTATATCAGAACCAGAAGAAATCCCCTTGCTGCTCTCCCAAATAGGGTTGAACCTGTGCAGGCTTCTTAAAGGTGTAGTCTGTAAGAATTGAAGCAAAAGTAATCTTAAAATGTTCATTATGTGTAAAGATCCCATTTAAATGGATGACATTTGTTAAGCAGGAATTTTTGGTTTCAAATGAAATGAAAGCTCTATTAACTGTCCTTTAAGTTGGACATTTGTCATCCAATCAAATGGCAACAAGAGATTGTATGATGCAATCTGAAGAAATTTAACTACTCTAAGCATGGCAGCACATCACACCAAGAAATTTAGGGTACCATAAGTTCTCTGTGTTTGTGTTCACAGTTTGTGTGCTGACGTGACGTATTTCTTTAATTGGGTACAAGAAATCACATTTGACTGGAGCCTGCTACACTGAGCATATCCTCTACCGCTCAAGCAAACACAGGTTTACTCCAGATTTTATCTGTATTGTATATAAGAAGCCGTTCCCAGTCCCTGAATCTTCTCTGTTATGTAATATTTTATGTTAGGTTGCCCAGCGATTTTGGTGTTTAGTTTTGTGTTACAAGGTCAAGTCTGTATCTATCTCTATTCGATCTTCCTCACTCAGATGAACTGCAGGATTGTTAGCGACTCAATCAAGACCTGCACCTATGTTAACGCGTGATTTATTTCACATTGTTTGCTGGCTTCACAATTTCAACCTGAACTTTTACATTTGCTTTTCTGTTACATGTGTTAAAAAATGCACCTCCAAGAATGCATATTGACATTTTTTTTATTATAACATGCGAGTAACATATTTTACAAAAATAAACAAAATGACTATAAAACCATTTTTGTACTGAATTTAAGACTTAAATAATTTAATTAGCCACTTACATTATACTATGATGTTATATTTTTACCAGAGCATCTTTTGTCTATCCGTTTCTTTATTTTGGGTCTCCAAGGAAACAAGACTGGGAACACATATTAATAACGCAGATAGTCTGATGTTCACTTAATGGTCTGAAGCATTCCTCTCAAACCCATTGATGCTGGAGCTAGTCTCAGAAACAGACCTGAATACCATCTCGTACCAGCAGATGTAAGGAAGGTCAGCTTGTGCATTCCATATACACTGACCTCAAAAGGACAAGTCTGCTTTTTCATAAAGGGCTCGCTGAAAAACATTCCGGTGAAAAGTATGTCAGTCTGGGATGCAAGTAAACCAGTGAGGATGTCATTTGAGGGCACTGAGAGGACAAGTGAAAATCTGGCCTGCCTCACCTGGCCTGACTGTCCTCCTAAAAGGTCTCAGCAGCCTCTGTGTTTCAGTCGATGGACTGTCAGATTCACCGGACTGTGACCTTTAACTGTGAAGACAGCCGTGTGACAAGCCTGGGATCCCACAAATCACTGAAACCAATCCCATTCAGACAAGCTTCCTTTTTCAATCATCTCCCTCTCTCCGACCAGACATTCTGACTGTCAGACACAGAGACAAAAGTTATTTATGCATCTACCAGGAGCTTCTTTATGTGCTTTTTCTCAAATATTGAACGTCACTTGGGAAATACTAGAGCATTTCCCCATCTGTATCCCTCTTGGGAGCTTAGAATAGAAGCTGCTAATGGCTATTATGTCTTCGTCTAAGCTCATCCATCAACACATGATGCAAAATAACTCCCAGAGCCAACAACTACCTATATGGTAGGGCTTAGGTGCCAATGGACTTAGCCAAAGCACTAACAGAAAAAAGCAGATACATAGATGGAAGCTTACTTCAAAATTTCACACAATATTGTGAAAAACACTTTAAATGGTTTTTACTTTAATCAGAATGTTATTAAAATCCAAGTGAGAGAACAGGTTTACATTATAAATTAAAATGGAATCTGTTGTCCTGTAACACAAGCTATTAAGGCATAGTGAACCGTGACTGACTTTTCCAACATCTTTTTTCCATCATTATTTTGAAATGGAAACTTACATACGGCTTAGTGTTCTAGATGGGGATTTTTTGTGTCTGATGTGCAACACATCATATTGGCTTATATCTGACTTTTATTACAGAGGGATATTTCATCTCGAATCATTTAGTATAAATAACAAATCATCAGGGAAGTTGGATTCCTCTTTTTAGGACACTCCCAGACGTCTTCAATATAAATGGGTAAAGATGAAGCATTTTAAACTAGGCCTTACTTGCCAGTGACTATAATGCAAATTACAAGCAAATTACAGAACTCTTGGATGACTTCAAAGAGGCTTCTGACAATGACAGCCTACAACATTTTCCTTAACATCAAACCTGCCCTTTATTACCTTTGAGCTGTTCATTTCTCACACTCGCTTTTTCTCACAACCTCTTCGAGAAGTTTCCTTGATCTTTGGTGTCTGGAGTTGGCTTGAACTATGACAGTTTACTATGTGGTTTGATTAGCTATTATTGGTAACATTACCTAAAACTCTTTAGCTATAATTTAGCTGCTGTAAACAAAAGTGATTTAAAGAAATGCATAAAAATGCATTTATAATACATTGCTGTTATAATTAAAATGTAACTTCCCAGTTTTCTCTGTCTAGTCATGAGTTGATTGTGAAGCATTGTGTTGTGTAATAAAAATAATATGTATTGTTTTAAGGTGCCTTTCTTTTCAGTCAAGGTTACCTTACATAAAACAACAGCAGTAAACAGTCCAACCATTACAATTAAACATAGGGGGCAGAAAGACATTACAGTTAGTAGGCCTGTCTGAACAGGATATTTTTTAAGATTAATCTCCAGGTTTGGACTATTCCTTAACACGAGTAAAGACATCTGAGGCCCCGGCGATGATCATGAGGGTCTAGGTGTGTTGAGAGACAGTGATGAACCAGATCTGAGAGACCGGAGAGAAGTGTGAGCAGTGAACAGAAATGAGTTCTGAGAGATTTATATGTCAATAAAAGTAGCTTAAAGTGAATTAGGAATTTTATGGGTAAACAGTGGACATGTTACGCAGACCAAACAGCGGAGCATTACAAAAATTAAAAGACAAATATTTCTGATATAGAACAAGGCTATGGTGACGTACTTTATATGAGCATTAATAGAAAGATTTAGATCAAAGATGGCCTGATACTATGCACCTGCTTTTCATGAAGATAAATGCAAACAGCAATTCATAAAATGCTTTATTTGTTTATATTTATGTTATAAAATCAGTTTATTAAAAAAAAACATTTAGTCATCTAGCTCAGGTTATGCTAAAAAAATATACCAAACACTTGCATTATAAACGTGGTTACAGATTTGAAAAAAGAAAAAAATGCCAAGTTATAGCAATAACAACTTAAACTCTGAAGGGTTAAAACTCAGTCCAGTGCTTTGTAGGAACAATAGCCTTTTCTAGAGATCTCTCTACACTCACTAAAATTCATCGTTGGATCAACATAATAAAATTTGACACACATTTCACACAATTGAATCATATTATCCAACCTTATTTTGAATAGATTGAATGAAATTGAACAACTTTATTTCATCCAATAAGATCAAATCATTTTAAATTAAATTATATTATGCAATTAATGTGTATACAATTTAATGTAGCTGGATCAACTTAACATAACTATGGCACATTTAATCAAAACTGAATTGTTATCTCAACATATTTTAAGCAGATTTAGCCAATACGAGCAAATAATTTTCATTTTAAATCATCTTGAAACAACAACTTGTACACAATTTACTTTCGTTGGATCGATGTACTATAATTATGACTCACTATTTCCACACAATTGAATTATGATATCATAACAGATTTTAGACTGAATGGCACACAGAGCAAAATTCACATTGTGCCAAAATATTTTCACCAAGCAGCAGTTTAATTTACAAAAATAAACACAATAATCTCAATGAAAATGTGTTCAAACCAGTTTTCAAACCACCAAAGAAATTTCAAGAGCGAGCATCTATGCCAAAGATAGAACCAGAGAGCAGAGAGGAACTGAATGTGAGACGGCAATTTTAAAGGGAGAGAGGCAGGTGCTACTCGTCCGCTGACCATCCCCCACCTCAATTGTCAGTAACGTGGAGATCCTCTATTCAGAACATGCGGAATTCAAGTAATTGACTCAATTCAATTCTTATTAGTCGTTTTAACATAAAATGTTTAAGGAATTGTAAGTACCCTTTGATTTAGTTCAGACTGATTAAAAACAACAACGTAGATGCAAAAAACTGATTAATTTAATTTGTTTCAAAATATTTTATTTCATTTAAACAAACAAGACCCAGATCTTGTTTGTTTAGTAGTAGGTATTTAGTCGATGTGTAATTTTATATAAGGCTTACTGGTAACAGAAGAATAAACTCTCAACAATCCGTCTGACTAAGGGACTCTTGCATCCCTTTGAGAGCTGAAGAGGAACAGGAGGCTTAATCGAAGGATAATGAGCTGACAGATGAAACTATAGGGGCCTGATGATAAGAAAAGATAAAAGAGATTGATAAGAGAAACAGGAAAAAACTAACAAGCTATCTAACAAGGTATTTAGATTAGTTTGAATCTCACAATTTGCATGACTGTGTGCTTTCCTATTTAAAAAAAAATGCACCCAAAAAGCAATCACATAACACTTAATGACAAGCAAGGTCCTTCACAAGTGATTAAAACTTTGATCTGTATTTGAACAACAGACAGCATGTAAATAACAGTGAAACCCATTTCTGCTCGAACAAAGATTTGACATAGCCTTGGGCAAAAGCTACATCTTCAAAGCGATCCGAGTGATGCAAGCACCCAGCAAATGTTTATGTGAGCTTCCTGATCTAACTTCATAAGCCCCGACCCCTTGAAAGCAGGTCTGGTAATGAAGCACCTAAGCTCTCTCATGAAGCAATCAAGGATGAGGATAAAGAAAAACACCCAATCCTGAGTGCAAATGTTAATATTTCCCAGGTACCTTTAATATGGACTAAACATTTTCAACAATCACAAAGACAGGATATGGAACATAATAGAAGAGGTGAACATTTGACATCTTAGAAGACACACTCTGCCAGAAACAGTTTGCAGCTGAGTCCCTGCCTCTCCTTCACCTACTTGGGAAATCTGCCAAAGCTGCCAAGCCATTTCAGACCCAGCTCAGGAACAGACAAGCTGACAGGCAGGTGACCTCACTTCCTCCAACCTGCCCTGCTCCACCATCAGCATCCCAGAGCACTCAACTGCCCCAGGCACAGAGAGCATGGGGAGATGCCCTCTGTCTAACTCCGCTCTCAAATAATGTACAAAAGGACATGAACTCTCTGTGCTTGCCTCGCCAGTGGCACTAAACACGGCCTACATGAAATAACTGAGCTCAAAATCTCAGGAGACTCATCCTTTGCTTCAGAATGTCAAAGGGTCAGTTCATCATTTACCTTACCCTGACGCTGTTCCAAAACCTTGAGAAGTTCATTAATCTTTAGAGCACATGTAAAGAAACTTCTGGCTCAGAAGCCTGTGAGGAACTGCAGCAAAATCCTAAGAAAAGATGTTTAAGTTCTGTTTGAAAAATGTACTTTAATTGTATGTTATGTTAACTAACCCCTAGGATACCACAGTTGACAGATTGAGTAGTCAACAATCAGTTATTTTAATTTGAACAATTATAATAATAGTACTAATATCAATGACATTTTACAATTATCAGAGCATTATTCAATTACTGCACATTCACACACTGGTGCTGACAAGCTACATTGGTAGCCCTCAGCTCTGCTGGGGCAGTCTAAAAGGACGCTGCTGCCATTCTCCCCTTCAACCTCCACCAAACACACCACACTAGTCACACAGGACTAACTACACCACAGCGCCACTCAACGTAATATTAAATTATGTTAAACTGCGAGAGTTAAAAACTGACCCAATTAAGGTAAATCATGATTGTTGGGTGCTAAGTGCTTTGCTGCAGAGTAAATTAAATAGAGATACTAAAACTGCTATTGCATGTGTAACAGTAACATATTTTATGGGAATGGTGGCCAAACATACAAATGTGATTGCCACCTCCTGATGTTAATGATGTTAAACTACAGCAGACATTGCTTGTGAGCATTAACTAAAACTTTTCATTTGTCTCAATCCGAGCACTCTGTGGTACCCATGACAACCTTCACACCTTCTCAAACGAATCACACTAACAGACCAATCACACCTGTTTTAATTGGGCCATAACTGGAAACTGTGAATTAAAGTGAAGATATTTTAGACATTGATGAGGCACATGTTATATCACACTTGTAAAATTGATGGAAATTTGTCTTGCGCACTTACAAAGTTCATCTTATGCAGTATTCACAGAAGAAAGCTCAGCTAATCACCTAAACAAATAAGAGACATATTATTTTTACCAGCCAGTGACAGTCTAGTTGAATGAGAAAACGATCAATTTATACAATGAAGTTCCAAAATGATTAACCTTTTTGTGTTCTCAATTCAGCAAAGTATATATATATAGAGAGATAGATGTCAGATAGAGATGACACACAATTAATTTATTACAAATGCATTATATTATTTTTTTTATGTAAACTGTCTCTTAGTTTTCTGATCTTCATAGGGATAATTCATATATTCATAATATAAAATATAATCTTTGCTTGCAAATTGTCATTTTGAAATTGTTTTTTTTTTTCGATGTACCAATGGCCAAGCTTTAGCTAAATGTGGTGTATGTTGAAACAGGCAGTCAAGTATCAAATGAAATCTGTTCTCCTCACTGCAGCTGTCTATCATGACTGATGGATTATGAAACCTCTGCACTTCACAAACACATTCTCTCCAGCCTTTTCTTATTTACATGGGATATTTGTTCCCCGGAGGGTGGAAATAAATAATGAAAACAGCAAGTGATATATTAAAATTAAGGTGTAGGTCAAACCTTTGTCTAAAGATCTTAGCTGTGTGTCTAAAGTGTCTTAACTGTCACTCAACGAAAAGGCCAGATATTTTTTCACTGTTAACTCATCTGTTTTTATTTAAAATACAGAAAAGTTCAATTACAGTTTTTGCTTACAGTATGTAAATGTAATTAATAGCAGCTATCTGAATGTCCTGTAAATTTACAAAACAGAAACAGTGTTACAGTAAGTATGTTGCCAACACCTAAAATTTTGAATATCTTGTAATTAAGCACTGTTTCACAAGTTCTCCTACATAAAAAGCATATTTGACGAGCATAAGAGAGGGGTACTGAGTGAGCTGTACAAGAAGGGGACATGTCATCTCATGAGAAGAGGAGGGACATTCAGTGAGCAGGATCTAACATCATCATCCAGTGGGTTGGTGTTAGTTGTCACTCTACCTCACTGGATTCCCAACAAGGCAGAGCTAAACATGTATGGCTTTGCACCAAGCAGCATCTCCTGAAGTTTAACAACTCTGGACATGACTTCCTAATAAGACCAGCTCTTTTTCACACCCAACACACAATTGGTTACAACGGTTTCCCCTTCAATAATAATACATGGGGTTCTTTTAGTTATCTATAGAGTCCTCACAAACTGGTTCATCTTTAACTTTTCTTAGTTGAGCATTCTTCTTTTGTGCAGCATTAGCCTGCAGTTCAGGCAGAACTACATTGATTTCTAGAAAAATGATTGGCTAGGCAGATATACTGGCTGATTTTTCATAATCAGTTTCGTCCGTCTTGATTTGTCAGATTATAACACAAGTGCATTTGTGACCCAGAAATCACAAAGTATAACAAGGAAGCGCTAAATATAGTATAGTATTTCACTTGACAGACAGTTCCTTGATCATCTATATAATTTAGCGTCCAATCACAGCGAAAAAGGAGAGAGCTAACAAGACTCAAGGTATGGTTTTGTTTTCTCGCTGCAACTGAAGCACATCGACTGATTTGTTGGTTGATGTGGTTCTTTCAGAGGAGCACTGCCATTGCAGCGGCATAAAACCACAACAATGACACAATGTTGTTATCTCACAGTATTTTATTTTTACAACATTAATGCCCATCAAAGGGACTTTTTCATGCAAATGATATAGTCTTCTTAATTTTTTTGAACTATTTACTTGCACTTGCATAAATTAGGCCTTGATAGCACAAGCTGAATTGGAGTATGTTAACGCATTCCAGGCAAGATGTCCAAAGGAATGTTTAAACTTAAATGCTCAATGCTTAATCTATACTTTATCCAAATACTTGAGTGTAAATGATTAATCAATCAACATTTATTTCTGAAGCATATTTAAAAAGGTTGACCAAAATGCAGTACAAATCTCCAGTAAAATCAAGTAAAATTAAAAATAAAAACATATTTCTATGTTTATGAAGAATACCAGCTACCACAATTTGTAAATTTTGGCATCGACCAGAGAAAAAAATTATATTTGTGTACTTCTGCCATTTATTATATTCGCACACTGTGAATGCGATAATTCGGGATTTTTAATAATGTAGGATTGTTTTTAATGAGTCCATAACCAAATTAAATTATCAGTGGAATATTATAACAGTCCAAATGCATGCATAGGGCATATAGTTGAATTATTTATGTGTCAGTCCTGGTAGTCTAGGAGTATGTGAATGTGACAAAAACTGCACTTTGGATGGCCCTAGTGTAATAAAAAAAAATTATAATAATATTAAAAGAAAACACTTTTTAATAACCTTGAAATGAACAATTATTATTGATCTAATCATTTATGGGATACATCAATTTATAGATATGATTCAATATGCAATAATTTATTTTCAAATTCAATAAAAAAAAGAAATTAGTATCATAGTTTTTTGAGATTTTAATATACATATTAATATGAATATTAGTACTTTCACCATTAACTGCCAAATTAACCATTTTTGGGCTTATGAGATGTGTAAAAAACAATGAGGGTGGTTACTAGTTATATGCATAAGAAGCTAAGAAAATAATCTAATCATTTTTAAATTGCTTTTTTCCTGGTAGCGCAATTACAGGGTTAAAATAAGCTAAACCATATAGGTGTGAAATCCCTCTTCAGTTGCTTCTCTTAAAAACATTTGCCAAATGAAGAAAAAAAATCAACCGATAAAACAAGATTTCCCCACAAAAAAGGAGCCTGAAAAATCTTCTCATGAGGAAAATTTGCCTGCTCTCAATGATGCATTAAACAAATGTGTAATGTGACGACAGACTGATGCATCTGCAATTCAACAAGCAGCAATGTGCACTTTGGAATTGAACAAATTATCAAATTACACAGAGCAAATGATCCGTAATATACCCATCTGTACAAAGAATCCTGCTTGCTACAGTAGTAAAGCATCGGAAGCTTTATAGGTTCACTAAAACACTGAAGAGCGCTGTGTGATGAGTCACAAAAAGCTAAAGAGAGACAAAATACCTTTAAGTTACGTCTTTATTCAGCTAATTAGCTTCACAACATACTGAGACAACCTAAACAATTTATAGTCTTTTGTGAGGGAGCAAAATTATCTTGGCCTGCAAAGGTTAGATCACGTGACCAAATGAACCTACTACCACCATAACTTTTCCTAAGGTGAAAAGCAAGATAAATTTCATATATATATATATTGGACAGTTTAAACATGCCCTCAATTAGCTTTATCCCTCTAGCCCCGACAGGACAGTGAGTGTATCAGATTTTATTAAATGTGAGAATAAATTAGGCAACCCCATAAAATGGATTCAGAGTATATGTGTGTTATTTTTATTCAATTAAAAAAATTATTTTGACTAAATGAGGCAAAAGAGAGATATTTCAGAGATAAATGCTGATGAGAGGGAGGTGCAGTGAGAGATGCTGTACTGATAACACTCCGACAGTCTGCAGAGACTGATTTATAGCTCGTTAGCCCGGAGGAATTAAATTCTCTTCCCTTTGGCAAGCCGCATAAATTATGTTCCCTTTTCAAAACAATGCCCGCTCTGCCTAATTTAACCTCTAATGACAATAGGTGTTTTTTATTGAAGACATAAAACCTCCAATGTAGTAACAAGACACAAAGAGAGGGCCGTGGGGCTCCATTACAAATATTATTAATATCAACGGGTATCATTAGAAGGATACATGATACTCAACGTAGGTGATCTTTCAAAGAAACAGTGCAACTTTTCCAGCAAGTTTTTATCTAGTTAAAATAAAGAAAGTGAAAGTATCTTGTTAGAGCTATGGAGGAGTCCCCTTCGGCTTTCTCTTGTGGACTGCGCTAACAGACCAGGGTAGGTCATTTCTCGCAACCCTGTATAACCCCTCTTGATATTTCCCTTAACAATACTGCCATGGCGCCCATTAGGATACAATTAGAATGACGACAGACAGACAGAGAAGCAGACAAGCTTGGAGGCAAATAAGCTACATTTGGATCAATACAGGTTCAAACTTTTCATTCAGCCTGATACACGCTCAAGGTGATATAAAAAGAAATGTGATTTAGCTTATTTTATTTCAAGAATACGAGGAGACTGTGGAGAGAGTCTAGGATGATGACAAGTGCACTTCTTGGCAACATTATCTGTAAATGATACACTTTTATACTCGATATAGCAAGTTACCTTAACATCTAAATATCTAAAGCAATGGTTACAAAACTGTGGATGCCTGTTAGTGGCACACGGCTGTCCCTACTAAAACAGAGTGTTTGTGTTTACAAATGTAATATTGTAATATAACATGTGAATGTTTTGCTACAGGTGTGGAGCGTGTCTAACTGAAGCTGAATAGCTCTTATGTGTAGTTTGCAGAGAACTCATATCACTGCAAACATGATGACAAGAGTCAAGAGGTTGATGAATTAAATGATGAAAGGCACAAGAAGCTTCATCTTGAGGGAGTCATTGCATCTCCAAAGTGAGTAAGCCCCACATATTTGGGGAAAAGCTTAGTTTACCTTTATCCAAAGAGACGACACACATTATGTGTAGAGAAAAACACAATTTAATGAGAAAAAAAGACATGGCTAACAACATTTAAAAGACACTGAAACAGACCATATTTTGCCATATAGTGCTTGAGGTGGTACTTGGTGAAACCATAAATATATAAACTAAATATTCTCACTCATCTACTATTAATATTACAAAATTAAGATTTCTTAATTGTTAACATTAACACTTCTTGTTAACTTAACATTTCTAGTGCTGATGCATAATATCACACTCTCAAAACATGAAAAAATACTCATTGATAATTAACATCGTATTGATTTAAAATGTGTTCTTGTTAGCTGGTAATTTTGTAAATTCCATGTTAATGTTTAAACTTAGTCATATTAAAGCTGATTACAAAGGCTCAAGTTTATTCAGACAAATCAGAAACAATAAATTTGTCCCCAGAAAACACTTCGGCAGGGGTAGAAATAGTAAACAAATAGTTTACTCAAGTAAAAGTACTACTACATCAGTGTAAATGTACTCAAGTACAAGTAAAAATTAGGGGTTTTTTTTACATGTCCTTTAACGCGAAAGGTTAATATTTCCCTTTTGGCTGGGTCTGATTCAGTGACGTGCCAAGACTGTGCGGGAGAACAGCACAATTAACCCTTGCAGACCTGAATGCTTTTCAAAGTTTCATAGAAAAAAAGCCTTTATTAGGCTTACAGTAATAGAATCATTAGCAATGTAAATATAATTTTTTTTAAACAAAATAAAAAAAAAAACTTTTTTTTATCTCCAGTTCTCAGTTAATATGAAAGTTGCTTCATTTGTATTTGTAGCAAAGACCAGTTCAAGTGCACAGCTTTCCAGTAGTGCATAATATACATATAGATAATATACATGATAAATCGGTAAAAAAAAACTTTAATTAGACTAGCATTTTTCAAAAAATAACAGCATTTATTTTTATTTATTTTTTTTTTAACCTGTTCTGTCCTACTTCAAAGCAGCCCCATGAGAAGGGAGGTGCTTCATATGAGTTTGTCAGTTTTGCTTTTTACAGGGAATTGAAGATATTATATATTGAGTATTCCTCTGGATAGAAGCTCTTTAATTTATTGTATTGATTATTTATTTATTTCGCATTCATCACAATAATTACATTAATCCATCATATAAACATACATCAGGACAGGATGGTGTTAATAAAAAAGGGGAAAGAGGCATTATTTTCTATCGTGTCTGTAACTATTGTGATTGATGCCTGCTGTTGTTTCCTTTTTCCATTGGATCATCAATATTATATATATATATATATATATATATATATATATATATATATATATATATATATATATATATATATATATATTATATTTTGATTACTCAAGTCTGATTTTAAATTTAGAAAAATACTTTACTTCAGACAAAATCTTCTCAAGTAAAAGTACATATTTCAAAATCTACTGAAAAAATGCACTTTGGCTAAACTTTTGTTAAACAAAGAGCCAATCTGTAGCAGATTTGGCTGTCTGCCACTTTGCGACCCCTACACTAAAGCTTTTCTACTAAAACAAGTTAAAGTGGTTCTTTTTGTGGTTGGTGGATAAGTAGATCGACTTGTGATCTCGCAGTTTGATCCCCAGATCCACTGAGTTGAAGTTGGTGTGAGTGATGAAACACGTGCTCTCCTATCTTCAACAACCACAGCTGTGGTGCCCTTGAGCAAGGCACCAGTTCCATGGTTGGAACCCGGGCGCTGCAGCCATGGTTGCCCACTGCTCCGGGTGTGTGTTCACAGTGTGTTTGTTTATTGTTGTGTGTGTACACTGGATGGGTTAAATGCAAAGCACAAATTCCAGGTATGGGTCACTTCATATCTGGCCAACTGGTCACTTTCACTTCACTTTTTCTAAAATTGTTCAAAAGTCAGCTTCTTTCGTTTTAGTACTTTAGGCATTGTATATAAATTATATAATGCTAAATGAAAAACATTTAAAACCAAAATTGTACTTTTCTTCAATTTAGTTTGAAAGGTAACTTGCGCAGGGAAAATAAACAAACAAAAAGTGGAACCTTGCGTTCACATTCCAATTAAATATCATTGGCTAAAGTATGTAATTTAATCTGAAGCTGGTATGTTTACTATGATACACTTGCCTGTCATTTAACAACAACAACAACAACAACAACACAACACATAATTTAAACCCTCAAAAATGCATACAGTCTGGGTTACTGGTTAAATTATCTGCTCTGTTTGCTCCTGATCAAATGCTAACACAAACTCCTGACATTAACTTGATTTATATTTGTTCTGAAAACTCAGCAAATTAGAGCACATGTCTGAACTTTTCCTGAACTCAACACAGTTCCTGCAAATCACTGTCTTTGCAGAGTCTCAATGAATATCTCATGAAGTTAAACCACTTTGTAAAATTAAAATACGCCAAGGCAAGATAGTAGAGCCATTTGCATAATATGCCAATTTCTCTTTGCAAATAGTGAAAGCTGAGATGCAATCGTTCGTGAGCATCTGTCACACACTCTGTGTCTCTAAGGTCAAGAATTTACTCGAGAGGCAAATGAGAGAAAATTATATGCTGTTTTTTTTACCCTTCAAAAATGTGTTTGCTAATCTGTCTTTCACTGCTGCATTGTAGTCTACATGCTTTAGTATTACACAATAGGGGTGGTTGATACAGCCTTTAAATAATATCCCAAAAATTCAGGGGAATTAGCCAATACTGATATGAAACAATATTGTGCATGTCAAATACAGAAACATAAAATTCTTTGTCTGACTTTTGGGTTGTGTAATTTATGTCTCATCTCCTGGTTGTGGGGCTTCTGTCTTGTCTCATGTGTGTGTGTGGCATCAGTCTCGTCTCCTGGCTGTGTGGCTTCAGTCTCGTCGCCTTGTTGTGTGGCTTCAGTCTCGTCGCCTGGTTGTGTGGGTTCAGTCTTCTCTCCTTGTTCTGTGGCTTTATTCTCATCTCCTGCTTGTGTGGCTTCAGTCTCATCTCCTGGTTATGTGGCTTCAGTCTCCTCGCCTATGTGGCTTCAGTCTCATCTCCTGGTTGTGTATGTTTATTCTAATCTACTGGTTGTGTGGCTTCTGTTTCTTTTCCTGGTTGTGTGGTTTAATTCTCTTTTGCATGGCTCATCATGGCTTCTGACATATCCTTGTCTGGGCCCATAATCTCTCCTCATCTTTCAGTTAATGATCTACACAAATATAGTTACTAACAGCTAAGCATTGATATACCCTTAAAAGAGCTGGTGATCATATGGTTTCTTGTGTACATATAGCATGTTCTACAGACCTATGTTGGCCTTGAAACCTTTCTTCTTGTCCTCTTCTTTGACACCCTGGCTGAAATTTATCAATTTAATATAATTGTAACTCAAGTGTGATTATTTACAACCAAAAATGTTTTTTTTTGTGCTGTGATACTTGCACTGACCACATAAATACATTTTACATACATGCAACAAAATGTAAACGGTAATATTGTTGCACACGTAAAGATTAAAAAATGACATGAAAACAATGATATAAAAGTGTAAAAAGGGGTTTTAAAGGTTTTGGAATTATTAACATATCTTTCATGTTAATAAATATATTTATATGCTATTAAATATCAGTAACCATTTGGTAACTTTATTGAATAACTTGCTCTTTTTACATTTTTTTCAATTATTTTTTTAACTGTTCACAAAAAAATTGTTTCCGGTTTAAGTCTCTATGCTTCCAAAAAAATTAGTCGCAAGCGATTCAATGTCTGCAACAAGCAGTGCACAACTCTTGTTTCCATTAATGGATGTTTGAAACTTTAACTCTTCCATTAATTATAAGAGAGAGAAGAGCAATTCAAGTAATGCATTCTTGTAGTGCAACACCTCATGGGTAATAAAACAAAAATTCTTCGATCTACAGGGTCAAACAATGGTTGCCTCCTGCTGTGTAAAGCACAGACATATGAGGGTTAATCACAGATGCTTTTCAAAAGTGCCTTTAATGGATGGCAAACCTTCTCACAGCTCAACTCCCTGCAGGAACAAAGAAAGCAATTGCTTTATACGAAGACATACAAGCCATTAAATAAGAAAGGAAATGACAGGCAATTCCAATGAGATCAAAAGTCTATTCTGAAGCGATGACAGCTTACTTTGTTAAATGACAGGTAAATGTGCCGCAGCAACATGAGTCACTACTGTAAATGATCTTACAGTGTTTGGAAGAGGCAGCTGGCTTTAAGAGTAAGCTTTATCCCTATTCCACAGATTAAAATGGATCATGGACAACTCAAAAAGAAATGTTACGGTTTCAGACCAAACATCACAAAAGTGTCTGTAGAGAGTGCAAGTGCAAGTCTGCAGCCAGACCCTTCTCAGCAGTTGTGTTCATTATAACAAATTTGAGATACTTTGTAAAAATGAGGGCGTTTCCAGTTTTGAACTAGATTTTAATGTTTGGACCATAAACTCTATGTTGGCTTACAGGAGCCAATATTTAAATGTTTTCTAAAGCTTTAGCTTTTGGGATTAGGAAGATAGAGTTCTTTAAATATGATTGCAAGGGTAAACAGTCTGGTTTAGAGGGGGCATCATATAATGTCCCCCTTGTCAATATGAGTTGTATAAACTAACCCCTATGTCTTAACTATTAGATATATATATTTGAAAATGGTTGCTGGAATAATAAGTCTGGTTGCTATGGAGGGGTTGATGACATCATTTAAAAAATGTCATCTACATTGCCAACATAAGTGACCAACATAACCCAAACCCCTGTATCTCTAGTTTTTTGTTGTTGTTGTATTGTAGAACCAACTATCCATTCATTTTAAGGGAAATGTTAAGTTATCAGTGAAATAAATTTGCATCTTGCTCAGCGTGATATTGCTCAGAATGATAAGTTAGTTTGAGCTACATCTTGACAAAGTTTGACACCCTGTTAAGTCAATGGAAAAATGTCCCAGTATTCCCAGTGATTTCTCAGAATCCTTTAGTGGTAGCACAATGAGTAGATAAAGCAACCAGAGTCAGAAAGTTTTGAAGGAGAAAGTGTCAGAAAGTTGAAAAGAAGAAGAATATGTTTAAAAGCTAGAACATTATGTTGGATTTCTCATATGGCACTGGAGATTGTTTCATGTTTTTTCCCTTGTCTCCATTAAGGTCACGCAATGTAGAATGTAATAAATAAAAAGGCAATTGTGGTCTCAGTTTTCTTTGCAAAAGATCTTTCAAAAACAAAATATTGAGTAAAAAATATCCAAAGCTATAATATTCATAGAGAACATTATAACATCAAATATAATCTCAGTCCATTGCCTTTTTAAACAGTCGATGTTAATGGGTAACACAAAGTTAACCCTTTGCTTGGGATAGATTCCGCAGGATTAATGTCCGAGTAACAGATGTGCTGCTCTGATATGCATATCAAACATGCTAAAACCACATGTACGCTAGGCTAAATGTGTTCTCCCTCTCTCCCTGGGATGATTAGCCTCAATCTGGACAGCAGCCAGTACTTCTATTTGAGTACTGACAGTGATCAAAATAAATACATAACAATATGTATTGTGGATTTTCAATAGTCTCTGTTCTATACGTCTCCTTTTCAAAACATGATTTACTCTAATGCTCAAAATTCCAACATGAATATGTCAGAGGGTTTTTTTTGTGTGTAGAGTGCATGGCATTCATAGCTGAGCCACAGCAGACAATAAATTCAATAGCAAGGCCCCTTCAACATATTGATTAGCCTTTTCATCTGATTCTATTATGAAAGATTAGCCTGCCCACCTTTCACGCAACACCCAGCCTGAGGTTTTTTTTATTCAAAGAGCCATTTAGTCAACATTTTTCAAAGGACTTTTATAGTTAAAAGGGTTTTGAGGTGAGTGAATAGTGCTCCCTCAGGAAAGATTTAATCTAATTATGCATGTTATTTTCATTTACATGTATTATTTCAGCGTGACTATGGGGATGAAAGTATGGGAATGACTTTTCCGCTCATTTTGCCATCCAATTGTGTTTTAAGCCAAACTGGAAAACTGACTAAGCCTGGGAGAAGGGTTTTGGCATCTCTTGAAATGCTATTAGGACTTTTTTATGAGAAGCTGTGTGGTTGTGATTTGTTTGTGTGTGCCTTGAAGTTTATTTGTAATGTCATTATAGCTCTACTGGAAACACAGCTGGACTCCAGGAACTGACAGAGAGAAATGGTACAGGAAAGATTGTGCTCTGTGACTAAAGGACTTCCCTGTTTTCAAGAGTTTTCCAGAGTAGTGATTGAAATGGTTAGGTTTGTCAAGTCAAAACCTGTCCGATAATACTGAGTTTGTTAAGCCACGTTCATGGTACAGGCCCCTGGTTGATAGGTTGGCATATAAACACACTTATTAAGCATAAACTCACTATTAAAGTGCATGTAAAGCACTCTGTTGTGGACCATCTGATTATTGAGTAATTTATTCTTCATTAGATGTTTTGTTATGTACTGATTATGTTATTATTGTCTAAAAATTGTCAACATTTTTGTCCGAAAATGGCCCAAAAGTGCATTTTTGGTTTTCGGCCGAAAGAGTTTTTCCACCGAAACAACACGGCCAAAACAGTGATGACGCAATCGCTGCCTGCACGTGCTTGTCGGAAGCAACAGTTCCAGCAAGACGTGAGTATGCAATGGAACAGCACTTATTACGTGTTGCAAAGCCTCTTTGACCAGAAGCGAGTCTTGGCTGCATATAGCGCAGATCACGAGCTCCCCGCGACATTCACTGCATACCAGTGGGTCTTAATAGAGAATATTCTCGCTCTTATTGCCCCCTTTGAGCAGCTAACTAAAGAGAGCAGCTCCTCTAATGCATCTGTAGCGGACAGTATTCCTTTAATCGAGCACTAAAGTGTCTTTTAAACAATGAAAAGTACACTCTTAGAGACTATCAGTCCACGTTTCACTGAGATCTATTCAGATCCTCTGCACTTCATCGCGACTACTTAAACGGCATTATAAAGATCTTTACTTGTATGCGGAAATAAAGCAGCGCACACGAGAAACGATCCAGATGCAGAGAACCTGTAGAGAGACGGAAAGGAAGAAGGCCTGTACAATATTATAGAGCATAAGCATTAGTGCGGTAAAGTTAAACATTTAAGTTAGATTTTTTTTACAAATATGTTTTATAATTTGTTATTGATTTATTCTTTTAAACTTTATTATGAATTTATGCAATTGCAACGCCTTGATTTTAGATTTGTTTCCCAGTGATGGGTTGCGGCTGGAAGGGCATCCGCCGCGTAAAACATGTGCCAGAGAGTTGGCGGTTCATTCCACTGTGGCGACCCCGAAAGGAAAGAAAGCCGACATGAAGATGAATGACTGAGGTTAGTACACAGTCGTACCCATAAACAATAACAATAATAATAATGGCAAAATTTATTTCGGTGTTTCGGTTTTCGGTCTTGGTTTTCTCTTTTTCGGTTCCAGTCAAGAATTTTAATTTCGGTGCACCCCTACTTTGCACCAATCCTGGGTTTTGGGTACCATGAAAGGATCTAAGATTGAATTAATCTTTGTCACCCTGATTACTTACCCTACACTGCTAACCTGCTCCAGAGCAGACTGTGTTCTAGATTAGAGATGGCATGCTATTATTAGCGTCTGTAAATTTCACTCCACATTTTCTTCCCAGTCCTATGCATATCTGTGCGCAAATTCTTAAACACGCACTTAATTCAAAAACGAGTTTTTAGGGAAGGACCAAATCCCTAATAATTTCCTGACACGTATTTTTCATGAAAGATACAGATTATCTGCTGAAGCAATAGCCTACATTTGCTTCTTCGCACATACAAAAGTGATACATAGAAGTCCTGACCTTACTGTATCGCAGATGGTGCGTTATACAGCTAGCCTGCTCCAGACCCTAATTTTTACCTGCTGCCATGATCGTTTTTTAGTTGGGGTTACATCTTCCAAAAAAACAAAAACAATTTTACATTAAACAGAATGTGATTCTTCGACATTGTTTTCACAAAATCAGCAATTTTCTGCCAACAATCTCATCTGACTTTGGCAGAAGTCACAGTATTATTACGACACAAAAATGTATGTAAAATATAAAATACTCATCATATTTTAGAACTTTAATCTCTTGCTCCTCCTCCGCAAGAAAATAAACGATTTGGCTCTATCCATGTTCATTGTAAATAGTTATTCAGTCAGTCTTTTACGTGCACCTTCAGGATTGAAGCCTGACTCCACAAAGAAAGTTGATGAGCTGCTTCATGGTACCGATTAAGCCTGATTGAAATGATTAGGTTTTGTCAAGAGTTTGAGAACCCACGTTTATGGTACTGGCCCCAGGTGTTGGTCGTCATTTAATAAGAATCTCATGCTTCGATTGAAGCTCCAGTTTAGAAAATTAGTTCACTTTAGATATGTAATCATAATTTTTCAAATAAGACTAAAAGCAACGGCAAAAACACTGTATAGATGTGCTCGATTTACTAACTGCTATACTGTAACTCACTGTAACTCTACTGTAACGCTATCATTAATATTACTGTTTGGCAGCACATGAAGAATCCCTGGCATCCCTATCGCCCACTGGCAGAAGCACTGCATTCCTCTCTATGCAGTTCTGGCAGTAGTTTTTGACCACTCAGCACAAGAATATCTTACACACTTTCAGTTGTTCATAATGAAAATAAACATTGGGCATTATAGACAGCAAATGAACCAATTAATTGTAATTCATACAGCAAAAGTGTTGGAAATTTTTATTACGGACATGCAAAGTGGTAGCATGCTGTAGTCTACGGAGGGATTCAGCAAGAAGAGTAATGTCTAATCTGGAAAAAACTAGGAAGCAAACCTATTTGTAGATTTCAAAGAAAAAGAAGAATGCGGACAGTAAACATTTCTGATATGG
Organism: Danionella dracula; assembly: GCA_900490495.1. NCBI lineage: Eukaryota > Metazoa > Chordata > Actinopteri > Cypriniformes > Danionidae > Danionella > Danionella dracula. Next base: position 3,248,377 of record UELW01000888.1, read on the forward strand.
AAATGATTGTGGATGATAGTGTTTATGTGAGAATCAAAAGAGAGTGTGGGATCAAAAATGACCCATAGACACTTAACCTGTCTGGATGGAGATGTGACAGTCAACATTAACATTCGGCAGATTTACTTTTAATGAGATTTTTCTTTGACCTAATAAGCAAAATGTCTGTTTTATAGCTATTTGACTTGAGAAGACTGAAGAAAAATTAATATTTTATTTTGTGGGACATTGAGTTTAAGAGAGGGGCATTTGGTGAAGCCAAAAACAAAATAGATTCTCTTTTCTATCCAGATGCTAAACAAGAAGCTATACACCTTTATCCATGAAGTCTGCACTAACAACACATTTATCATGGTTGTCATGGTTGAATTTCACTGGACAAATTAAGTGGTTGAGAATGACTTTGAGAAGAAGTAAAGTTGTGATCACAGATACCTATCTGTACTAATGAGTCCTTCTCAGAAAGAACTATTTATTGAATTTCCCTCACTTTCTTCTTCTATTGATCAACGGCCAAGCGGAAAAACAAAAAGCGCTAAAGAGAGATTGGGAAAAAAGTATTCATCTGTAATCGATAATCCCATAAAAGCGCCTCGGCAAACAATATCATGTCTAACAAGTCTCAAATCTGAAGAACACAAAACAAACTTTCAGTTTATAATTGCAATGTGGAAAAGTAGTTATATCTCACATTAAGAGTTTAACTGCAAGCTGATGCTTTTAATTTTCTCTTTGTTTCTTCACTTAAAACAAGCCATTACTATATTTATAAGCGTGTCATCCTCAAAGGCCCTTTTCTCGCTGACAAAATTAAAATAAAGAAATGAAGAATACCAATGTCATGCTGAAATTTTTCATGATTGAGATATCGTAAACCAGAACTTACATGAAAGGGAAAATTCTCCTCAGAAAATGGTTTCTTAGTTTGATTTCAGAGAATAGTAAACTAAACCCTCAAACGAGGAAAGATCTGCAATCAATAAATGCATTTTCTAGTAAAGTCAAATTACTTTTCTTATCCAGTGTTCTTTAAAAATATCACTCAAGCATATTTATTTTGGCTTCGTTTCTTTCTTCTTAATTTCAGATCTTTTGTGTTGGATTTTTAAAGAGCATTATGAGCAAAACCATAAGATGATTGGCAACTTTAAATTACTCTCTGGAGGGAAAGCAAAGTGTAACGGATAAATGAATAGTTAGATGATCGAACAGAGCGTCACGGTGGCGCAGTGGGTAGCACGGTCGTCTCACAGCAAGAAGGTCACTGGTTCGAGCCTCGGCTGGTCGGTTTCTGTGTAGAGTTCGCATGTTCTCCCCGTGATCGCGTGGGTTTTCTCCGGGTGCTCCGGTTTCCCCACAAGTCCAAAGACATGCAGTATAAGTGAATTGAGTAAGAACGATTGTCCAAAGTTTTAAAGTGTGAATGAGTGTGTGTGAATATTTCCCAGCAATGGCTTGCGGCTGGAAGGGCATCCTCCGCATAACACATGTGCCAGAGGAGTTGGCGGTTCATTCTGCTGTGGCGACCCCGAAAGGGAAAAAGCCGAAATGAAAATGGATGGATGGATGATCGAACACGTTTTCTTTAATTCATTTAAATTATTTATTGATTATAAAATATTCCAACATGTCTCAAGAATCATTCCTATCTCAAAGGTTATTGAAATTTGTACACATGACGTACAGAAAATGTTGCAAATGTGATGAATTAACGTGCATCACATGTTATAAAACACTGACAACAACAGTTTAAATATCCCAACTTTGTATTACTATGTGTGAGCATAATCGCCATACAGAAAGCTGCTTCAGAATGTAATTTCTCTTCAAAATCCTCCTAAAAATAAACCTGAAGCAGACCAGGCACGGCCAGCCCAGCCCTTTGAAACACTGAGGTGAAGCTGATTGGCTGAGCACAGTGCCCGAGAATGTCTGACATATATGAGAGTGCAGTACCATTTAAAGACTTAAAAACAATTGTTAAAATCTTAACATGAAAACTATACTCATCAGGTACCTAACGCAGTTGATAAAGGATGGGTGTAATGTGGCCATTCCTCTTAGAAAGGGTGAGAAATCGAGGCATTCTCTACCGCCTGCAGGCTGGACAGCAAGGACTTATTAATACTGTAATATAGAACATTACCATAATCTATGTGTGAGTCGAATAACACGTTCGATGCTTATCCAGGAATGTTCCTACTATCCTAAGCAAGAGTGGCTGGAGGATCAATACTCTAATCACATTGTTGATTTGCTCAAAGACCCTGAGTTCACGCTCAAATGCAGCTTTTTACCACAAATTTTTCAGGTAATGGGACAGATGCAGTGAATCCCAAGCTCATGAACCCATAATTTCCCTGCCAACACTCTCATATACAATCCTGGGTTTTACAAGCTTGCTTCAACTATACGGACCGGATTGTTTTGAACCTGCTGCCTCAAACCTGAATGAGCTAAGTGAGCCTGTCTGCACAAAGCACCAAGCAACAGGACTCTGAGCTGGACTCTGCACACTTCCAGTCGCTCCACATTCTGTTGTTCTGTTGCTGCACTTAATTTTTACTTACGATTTGGTCTGCATATTACCTCCAAAGTACATCTCTTAACCACCTTGGACTTCTATAGTTATAGTTCTATTAATTTATTTTTTAGTACCAATATTTCTAGAATATTTCTATTTTGTATTTACTTTTAACTTGACCAATTTACTTTTATAACCTGTGTTACTGTGCAGCTGTTACTGTGTAACGGGTGTTATGGTACCTATGTTACTGTGCAACGTTATTGTGTTGTGTCAGTAAAGTAGAAACCTTATCTGAAAATCTTGTTCATCTTTTGTTGTTGTGGTTGTTGTTGTTTTTTATCTCTCAGTTCACCAACACTAAAGTCTACATGATCTTAAAGGGAAAAAGCTGCATCCATCGGAACAGAGATTTGACTCCATTTATGTGATAGCAGACATTGTATTTATTTATTAAAATTGTTTAAATATCTGGAATCGAGAGAACGTTAAGTGGGTTTGTGGATATATCCTTACTTTTACCCAATATGAGCAGAGATAGGGTACAGCCTTAATTGGATTTATCAGTGGGTGATGAATGAAAGAAAATAGGAATATTATTAAATTAGAGAAAATTAATTTAATTAAGAGACAGCAAAAACAAGCTTCAGACTCAGTTACCTTGACGACATCAAAAAGCACCTCAAGAGTTTTTGGAGCACAAGCATGTGATACCAACAACAAGATGGCAAGAAAATAAATGCAAAAATATAACTTGAGGCTTGATTGACAACCTTGTTACTAGGCAACAGTGAGAAACCTAGCAAACATGTGATGTTAAAAATAATTTTTTTATCTATGCAGAAGGAGAAAGTTCGGACTATTGGGCCCCATGAATCATCTTCCCCCAGAAGGCAAATTATATATTCAAATAATTTATTTTAGGGTTAAATATTAAAAAACTAAAATATTTTATATCAGCTGTCTAATTTTAGATTTTGTTACAGCATGATAGCCAATTTTAATTTATTGTTAGATTTAGCATGTTTTCTGCCTATACTCCTGTGTCCCAAGGTATTTTTCCTTTTCAAATACTGAACCCAATGATGGTTTTATTTTTTTAATGCCATTTTTACTTCAACACTTTATCCCAGAACCATTATAATGAGACTTTCCATAATATATTATTCACACACAGTTTGTATATTAACAGTCTGAGGCAGACAGTGACTTGTTTAGGTACCCTATTCCAAGCAGTGTACTTCCCAGCAAACTGACCGTTTTCACAATAAACATAAAATTAGTAAATTATTTAATTTACAATATAATTTAAATGGAAAAACTTTTTTTCACAAACATCTCAAAAACACACCATTATTAACTTCAAAGTGACAAATCGTGTTTTTTTCTTCACTGAAACATTTTTTGACGTTTATTATCAATATATTGAATATTGTAAGTTTGAAGAGTTTTAGGGGGCCAACAGCATCACTAAATCTTATAAATCCAAGTTAATGATATAAAACATGATTACTTATTGTAATGTTGTATAAACAGTTAAAAAAAACTTTGTATAAAAATGTTTAACTTGTACATATTTTATTCTAATAGATCTACAATTCTAATAATTAAACATTCTTAGTATCTGAGAGAGCAAAAATTTATTGAATTTTCATTACCCGATAAAGTCAACCCCTTCTAAATTGCTTGATTTGCAAACACAATTTTGTTCAATGAGAACAAATCATGTTTACCTTTTAATTGTCAATTTGATTTAAAATAAAATTAATTACATAAATGATTACATTAATAGCTTGGTGTGCAGCTAAATACTTCTTTTAGACAGGTTTCATTTAAATGCTTTAAACACATACATTTTAAGCATTTACCCTGACAGGAAACTTTATTTTTATTTGGATCTCACCATGAACCCATTGTATATCCTGACCCATTGAATCCCAAAATATTGTGATCAATAGCCTACTTAACTTTAACATTTTCAGAAACTTGGTAGGGTCTGGGTGAGCATGCGGCCCAAAATTATTTCTTTCAGAGCGCCCAATGTTAGTCTGAACAGCTCAATTCCAATTTTCTTTAAACCAGGTAACTTGTGGTCCTGAATCTTATACATGTCTGATATTTTTGCAGTGGGACCTCAGTCTGATCGTTGGCTTTTACATCATGGAGCCCAACTTAATAGTGATTTCTCACTGATCTGTTTTACTGATGTAAGGCGCCATTCCTTTGCCCAAAGACGGAATCAAAGGTGGCGGGAAGGTGGTTTTGCGTGCTGCTACTCTCTGCTGGATGAACAGGGCGAGAACAAAGAAATACACAAAAGAAACGCACGCTCTAACTGCGTAAATATGTTTAAAATTTGGATATAACCAATAAAACCTTTAAATCTGACTCCATTAAAATTATTAAATTATGGTCATGTTATTTTCTCCTTCTCTCGTTATATTAGTTTCTTCGGTAAATTATATTACTTTAGGGGGACATAATGATCCTTAAAGTTGGCCTCTTATCGTTATTTGTTCATATCTTAAGGTTCTGAATTCTGTCGCTTTCCAAAGGTCTCAATTTTTCATAAGCCTTCGACGATCAAGAGCCGTCTCAGAAGTGTATTATAATCGTTCAAGGGATTCACAAATATGCAGTCGCTTCTTGGGACTTCTCATTCCGGAGTTGAGTTCCCAACGGGCAAGAGCCGCGCAAATAGGAATTATGAAAACTTAGGAGTTGCAGTATAATTCATACAGAGAATGCGTTGATCAGACGCGCTCTTACTGATCCGAATATCTGAATATAACAAAAGTCTTCTTCACTAATCTGAACTTTTAGCTCCAGGTAACTGCATCCGGATACAAACAATGAACAATACAACTATCTGTGCGATGTCACTCCAGGTAACAGAAACGATACATCAGAAGTAATGATAAATAATGATTTCTGGACAAACTTCCAAACAAACGATTATGTCAATTTATTAACCAGGCAAATCATAAACAAATCCAACTCCAGTTAAAATGCAATCATCACATACATTCAGTTCAGTACAGTTTAAAGTTCCAACCAAATGCATTCTGACAGACCAAATAACAAGGAGAAAACTTAATCATTATTTACCTGATCATCGAGAGAGAGGCTGCGCACCACATGACCTGGTGCGGGAGCTCTGATTGCAGAAAACTCCTCGAGCTTCGGGAAAAGTCCCTTTAAATACCCGAGATATCGATATCAAATTACAGAATTTACACTAATTGGTTCTTTGACTTTGGAAGGCTGTCCTTCTGTGAAAACCCTTTAATTTAAAAGTTGCTTGTGTGTGTGATTGGTTCACTGAGAGAATGGTGAGAGACTAAATGGTGCAAAGCAATTAAACCAACTCATATGTAGATTCAATACACAGTGGGGCGTTGATCACTCGGCACCCCGACCCAGTCTCTTGGCTAGACGTATTGTCATTAATGTTCGAGTCAGGCTCTGTGATCACTCTCGGTTCTGTTACTAAAGAACAGCTCGTCTTCTCAGTTTACATAATCATGTGAGCGGCATCTCAGCTCAATCTGTGCCCTCTGCATAATATGCATCTGAAAAGGGTGGCCGTCTCTGTTGGTTCCTGGCACTCAAAGCAAATGGCCAGGCCGTCTCAAGCAGGATCACTCAATGGTATCGTTCAGTTCCTTACACTGATGCTAAAGAGCTTGAGTTTTGAATAAGGAACCGATTGAGCCTCAGGTAAACAATTGAGAGGTAAACAGAAATAGAATGTTCTTTAAGAGAGTTTGCATTTTAAAAAATAATCTTTTTTTGGTTCTTATCTTTCCAAGCCGTTTAAGGGAAGTAATGATGTGTTTCTGAGCTAGGAGCAGCTTTTATCGGTCAATATAACTTTAGGATTGAGTCAGCTGCCCTCGGCTGAACGGACTCTTTACATGTTGAGTAGTTGTAGTCTGGTGGATAAGTAGATCGACTTGTGATCTCGCAGTTCGATCCCCAGATTCACAGAGTTGAAGGTGCTGTGATGGATGAAACACTTGCTCTCCCATCTTCAACAACAACAGCTGTGGTCCCCTTGAGGAAGGCACCAGTTTTCCGACTGCCCCCTGGGCACCGCAGTCATGGCTGCCCACTGCTCCGGGTTTTTGTTCACAGTGTGTTTGTTCACTGCTGTGTGTGTTCACTGGGATGAGTTACATGCAGAGCACAAATTCTGGGTATGGGTCACTCATTTGTATTGTCCAATCACAAGAAGAGTATCAACCTGAAGGGTGTGGTACTGTATATGTAGAGTAACTGGGAAGCCAAATTACATTCACTTAATTTAAACCAAGGGCCTCAATGTGCAGAATCTTTTCCAGCCCTTCACCCAGAGACACGCCCATCGAGAAAGTGGAGAAAATGTACAGTTTCAAACTTATTTATTACCATTAAATCTTTTTTATTTAACTTTTAATGGCAAGACAGGCGAACAGGTCTTGTTGCTGTCTTTAGTTTTTAGTTTTGATTGGCAGTTGCAGATGATTAGCATCACTGTATAAGCACTCTCTCTCTCACTCGCTTTCATTTAACAGCTACGTCACACCAGTATAAAAGTTCCCTGCTTCATTTTCAGTCTGAATCATTAATTAAAAACACAAAATCAAACACTCAATTTGCCCTTCTGTGAGTGAACTCAAGTGCAGAGATGAAAGACAAATCTGATCTGTCATGCCCCGAGGGACGAGTTTACTGTCTCATACAGCCTGAACCCACACTGACATCAATCCCTCTCACTAACGGCCTCGCTGAAGGGAGAGAGAGTGAGAGAGAGAGAGAAAGGGAGAAAGGGAGAGAGTGAGAAAAAGGGAGAGACAGATATAAACAGTGAGAGAGAGAAAAAGGGAGAGAAAGAGAGAGAAAGAGAATGAGAGAGAAGGAAATACATAGGGAGAGATAGACAATGCGAAAGAAAGAGAGATAGACAATGTGAGAGAAAGAGAGATCTACTTCAATTCATTTGTTCCTCAGATAAATAAGAAAAACATAGCCAATTATTTACAGTGCAGCACAACAGATCATTTTAACACATTATCTTCAGATTTCTGAAGCATTTCAGACAGATAGTTTTGCTACTGCATCCAAATACTAATACAAAAATAATAGTTTTTACATTAAAATATGACTGAAATAAAAACACATTTATTAATGAAGTAAATTAAGGCTATTAGTTCTAACATAAGTAGCTAAATAACAATATTCCATGTTGCGGATTGGAAACAATACCATTTGCCTCAACACCAGTGCTACTCTAATCAGATAAACATTGGATTTAATGGAGAGTGCATTTATAATAAGCCTGCTAAATGTTCAAATTACTTCTAAATAAAAAAATTTTTGAAAAAAAAAAATTATTTCAGACTACAAGACCACTTTTGTGCTTTTAAAGATTAAATTAGAAATCATCAGCACATTAAACAAGATAAGAGCTATGTAGGCTGGATAGATGGCATAACATCTCAGGGCTTTGGTAAGCGTTATACACAATGTCCAGAAGTATTTTTTGTTCTAGCATATTTCGAATCAACTGAAGATTTCTGAAAATAAAATAGACATCAGACTTACAAGATATTTTTCTGTCCTGTATGCACAAAAAATACAGATGTAATACTCTGTTTTTCCTTTTACAATTGTTTTATGACCAAAAGCGATCTCCAGACAGTTTACAACAGAGACATTTTTCTCTTATTTAAAGATGTTTTTGCCAAGGGGGCTACACTAATTCAGAAAAAATGTTCAAAGTCTATTATTTTCTAAAGAATGTGCCTGTCTTTTCATTCTGCTTACGAGTCCCTATCCTGTAACTTTCATCAAGCTAAGCAGAAATATTTATTTCTCCAAGCAATCCCCTCACAATACATTTTGCATATAAACCCCACCTTGCTGCTGTTTTTTTTTTCTTCTAAACATCGTTTTAAGCCAGTCATACCTGTTGGAATGGTCTGTTCCTGGAGTTTTAGAAATGAGTCAGGGAAAGCCGAATAAAGCATTAGCTTCACTGCATCCCTTTTTACCAAGTCTTCTTTTTATACCAAGAAAATGTTTTTATTTTCTTCCTCTGTCTATGAAAGCTGGCTTACAAATAAAATCATGTCCTCCTCTCAAACAGTGCTGATTTAAGTGATTGAACAGAAATATGTTTTACCACCTAGAAACATGGGTGTATCAACGGTGCTCCCATACCCTCCTTCCAGGACCTGTACACCACCAGAGTGAGAATGAAGGCTAACAAAATCATTCTGGACTCCACTCACCCCTACCACCACCTTTTTGAACTCTTGCCCTCTGACTGCCGCAGAGCCACTAACCCCAGGACTGTGTGCCACAAACATAGCTTTTTTCCCCAAGCTATCAGACTGCTGAACTCTATATTTTATCTCCCCGTCTCCTATTACATTGGATAGCCATTACTAAAATATACAAGAGTTAAATGATATTCAATGGCTGAAAAAATTGTGCACCAGAATCTTCTTAAAGGTGACATATCACATAAACTAGTCTTCTGACAGTTATAGCATGTTTTAGTATGATTCTTTCATCATAAACATGCCTCAAATCATATTCATATTGGTTCATACATGTTTGTGCAATCCTATTTTCTTGTTCTTGGAGCTCAAAACAGCTCGATGCCAGTACAGACACCTTTTGGTTGCTTAATAACCAGATGAAGCGTTATTGTATTGTCTTTATACAAGTTAGTCATTTTGCATTTATCCATGGAGTGTTGAGTGCCTAGCGCCCTCTATTTACCAGCCACCACTGAATACAACTATGTTAGAGAACTAAAAACAGACTCTGACAATTGAGACATTGATACTAAAAAAGTACTATCTTGACGTTAACAAATCATTATAAAACATCATTGCTATTTTCTGTAATTTAACATTTTTCTAAATTTTAAAAATGTCCTTAGATCTGATGATAAAAACAATGCAGTACTCAAGAAATGTGAGAATAATGAAGCTTGGCAGGGAGGCATCAATGCACTATAGCAGCACAGCAGGAGAGAAAACACTAGCAGCACTATACCATGCCATTGGTTCATTATTTATTTCACACATGAAGGACGAGTGTCAAAAACAGAAGCATTCATCCATGCACTCCTTCATCGTGTTGAAGTGTTTACGCTTGGCGTTTACACTAGGATAATCTTTTTGAGAAACATTTTTAGGAGTCATAGCACAAAAATCCAAATGTGAGAAGAACCTCTAAAACAAAAAGCTATTCATGGATTGAGAAGAGCAGAGCAGATTCAAACTCTGTGCCTTTGAAAAACACCATCCCAAACCCAGTAACACCAAACATTAAAATCAATTTGTAATTACAGCCCCACTATATTTAACTAGCTTCTCCATCAGGCTTGATTAGAGTTTTAGTAACCGTGCTTGTTCCGGTTTAATCAGACATATTGCAGAGCCAAATCACTTTTACTGATTGAAGTCAACGAACCTGAAAAGAACCGCCTACCACCATTATCTACGTTCAAGAGTATTCATCTCGAATACTTCAAGAAAAAAACCACAACATCATCAAACTTGTTTGTTCATGCTATTTTTGTACTTTATTCATCACCTGTGCTTTATTTTATAAAAAAAATAGTCATATGTGTAGAAGGGCTACTTTGAAATCAATCAAAAACCAAAAATTCTCAGAGGCTTGAAATTGGAGTTAATTACGTTTTATTTGCAAAACTAATACCAGAGAGCGCTCAATATCTGTTGACATTTTAACACCCGAGACACCTTCAAAAATTTTTAGAATGGTCTCTTTTCATTGCTAAAATTGTTACATGTTTTTTTTGTGTTCGCTTCCTCAAGCTAAACACTCAGTAGATCACTCAACAGTTAATTATGGAGATTATTTGTAAAACTATAGATTTTCAACAATAAATGTCAACTTGCAACTGTTATATGCAGTGAATGGTCTAACCCATGTATGCTCTACACATCTCACTTAGTAAACCATCAGGTAGCTCAGTTCAATAGACATCAGGGGGCAGTGAAATTGGAAAATTAAGAAATTATTATACAATACAGAAATGCTCAATAAATAAAGGTTCTATCAAAGTAATTTTTCGTTGAAATGTGCAAATATATATATTTCTCACACTTTCTACAAGTAGCCAACAGCAGGCACATACGGTTGCATATGGTGAGGCAATGGCTAAAAAATGGCTTAAAAATGAACTGTCCTATCTCTGTTGACCTTCATTCCCAAGAAGGTCCATCACTCAAAAGCCAAAAAAACTGACATCACACAAATTGCCATGAACATTCTTAGTTCTTATTTGGTGGCTTTTAATAACCTATTGTACCAAAGTAAACATAATTAACTTGAGCGGTGACTCCAGGAGCGATACGTTTGTTTTTGATTAGATGAGAACCTATGAGGTTTTTTTTTTGAAGAAGAAGAATCATCTCTGGAGAATGTGGAAGAGAGGTCAGAGACGCAGTGACATCCACCAACAGGCTGAACTAGGTGACCTCGCAGAACAGCAGAAGGGCTCATGCATCTCCAACAGTATGAATCATTCATTTTTCAGCACTGCCCTTCAGACTTTTTGACGTTTACCCACTCGCTCTCTCACATACTCACTCTATCACTCACAAGCCCTCTGACTCGCTCTCCCTTATAAACTTCGTCACAGGAGAGCTGGCACACCCCAGAGTTTCAAACTTTTCTGTCCAATCGAGGTTTGCCTTGGATAAAAAGTGGATTAAATGAAACAGCATAAACCTGAAATCTGTCAGAGATAGAGATATTTTAAAGGAACCAGACAGATTTAAGATTTCAGAACAGCATTGCTTTAACAAGCTTGAAAAACTTGTTAATGCAGAGATGTCAGAAAGCCTTTGAACACCACTTGTGACACAAACTTCTGGTCCAAACCATCGTTAAAAAACTTTCAATAGTTTTACCCACATTTGTACATTAGATTATTAGTTTTCATCACTATATCTGCTTACAGAATGAAAACAAGCAAAAGTCAAGAGAGTTCATCAACGTCTCATCTAAAAGCTCATTTTGGTAAAATAACAAAAGAAAAAAACAGGTAAATACCAGCTCAAAATTATTTATGTGAAGATAGTTTAAGATCAGAACATTTTGTCAAAGATAATTTTTCTTTCTAGGGTTCATGGGTCATGGTCATGTTTGGTCTTTGTGTCATTTAGTCATAATATTTATTATGTACCTCATCCAAAACAAAAAAGAATCCCGTATTAAATCAGGATATATACTTGTTATCAAAAATAGGCTTAAAATATGATTATTTTTTATGCCGAATTTAATGGTAAATAAATGCAAATGGTGACTACAGGTTTGGGGAATGGCTATAAAAGAATATAATTTTTATTTTATATTTTTATGAGGTTCATGAAAATTACAGAATAGATAGGTGTCTGTTTCTCAAGTTAGTAATAAGTTAAGAAACATATTTTTTTGTTTCTTAGAAGAAGAGTGTTTTTTTTTACTTTCATAGCTAATGTCACTTTTAGCTAAATGCACATAAATATAATAAATTTTTTGTAAACTATTGTAAATTGTCTCATTACATTTTTCCAAACAATATTTAACAATTTCAATAGAAAGTGCAATACCCATGTTTTTATTGACTGTCATTTTAAACCAACTATAACATTCAAAAACAAGGAGAAAGCATGGTGAAGGACACAGATTCACCTATAGAAAATCTAACATTTTTCTCTTGTAGGGCTAAAATCTGTTCCTATCTCAACATTTACAGTATCCACGGTTTATAGAGACATGATTTATAACATGTCTAGAGGCTTGTGTGCTTAACTGAAATTAATTAGCATGTGTTTGGTGTCAGAACATCAAGATCTCTACATTTTGTCCTTCAGAGCCCATCATTCACATCAGCTATAGCTATTATGCTTTTGAAGCTGCAGAAGCTGTCTACTGTACTTAAGCTCAACTTAAGCTCATCAACATCTCCCTGCAAGAAAATGTTTATGGATACCAACATCAGAGCCTTGGGTTTGTGGTGCTGCTTGTAAATGCAGGGCTTCAGCCAGTGTCACAGCCAGAGGCTTTTAGCATCAGGGTTAGTGGAAGAGCCAGACATGACAATAGAGATGGAAGCTAACCCAGTTACAAAGCAATTCTGACTAGAACCTGGATGTTATCAACTCAAACCAGGCAAAATATGAATGTTTTGAGGTGGTTTAAGGTTTCTGATGCTGTTCTTCTGTTGCATCTGCTCACTACAGATCTCAGGGAACATGGAAGTACGTTAGATATATCCTCACAGACAGTGGAATCCCTGACAGAAAAGCTAAGTGACTTCAGAACTAAACTACTGTCAGCACAAGCCTATATGTAAAGCTTGTGCAGCGAAGCATGCAGTCGTGTGCTCTATAAAAGTGCCTCTCTCCAGAGCTAGTAATAGAAGCTTTTTTATTATATCTTGAAAAAATCAAATATTTTGAAGCTAATATCACTTTAGTGATATTTAGTGTCAAAACCAGTTCGGGGGAAAAATGTCCATGTTTAATCAAGAGTTAAAACTAAATAATCTATATATTTATTTGACACAAAGTATCATTTTGTGATGCATGGAAGACATTCTGTTGGAATAGTGATAGCACTTTAGCATAGCTTAGCATAGGTAAATGAGTCAGATTAGAGCAGTGGTGTTTTCATACCAGTAACAATTTTTTTTTTTACATTTAAAACAGAGGTATATAATGTCTAGAATATTCTACATAATGTCATCGGCCAAAATATCAGCATTTCTGTAACTTTCTATAAAGAAAATTAGGTTTTGGTTTCCATAAGTTTATTTTTTGCATTGCTCTACAACACCACATACAAAAAAGAAATAGAAGAAAAGTCAAACCTGACAAATCAGAACGGAACTCAACCGGGCACAATGTTGTAAGAAATATTGCTTTTCAAACGTGTGATATGTAATTTATATTCACTCCAGAAGCTTTGCTGCTATAACATGGCAGCCGGCATAGACATGTCAAGTTGTGCCAGGAAAAAAGGCTTACTTAAGTAAAAAAAAAAAATAAACAGAAAAGTTCAAATGATTTCTGAAAAAGTGCTCCTCATGAACATATTGTTTTCTTTCATGCATTCTTTTTTCTCTCTCAACCATAGGAGAGCCATTTCTTTCATCCATTCTTGAGATATCTGAATAGGTCTACAGTGAGCGTGCACCTCAAGGTGGTTTAGGGTGGGGAAGATTTTTCGACAGGAGGGGTTGGAGAGGAGCATGAGTCAAGTTTGTAAGTTGACAAGACCCTCTCCCGGCAATCATAAATGCAATCACACTTGTGTGTATTCCCCAGAATGCTGTGTAATGAGTAAACTGCTGCCAGTGGCTATATTACTATGAGTCTATATTAACAGTCCCAGTGTTATTCCTTTGTTACGTAAGGCTGATAATTTCCAATTCCAGTGTGTTACTTTTGGTAAAGCCACTTGCCTTTTTCAACTATTGTTAAAGCCGAATGTAGCCTATATAAAGAACAGTACTACCTAAAGATGAATAAATGTGAAAATATAAAACAATGTTTGTGTTTGTAAGTGGCTGGTAGGCAAATCTTACAAGATAGCGAGATCCGATAGAACACTGGCTCCCGGGAAAACAGACAGTCTATGGCCATTTTAGAATACTTTCCTCAGCACCACGTGCATTGTTTCCAGTTAATGATTAGCTGCTGTCAATAGTAAAGAGAATGATAAAATAATATTATTAACTGGTTAAGGGACATTTGAAAATTGAGTTTCTGTTCAGAACGTTTAAAATCAGCTCAGTTTCCTTTTTTATTCCTGTAAAATTTGTGGCTGTTTTTGTGTGCACTGAGTTTAAAACAGAGAAAAGCCCTAATGTTTCTGCTTCCGTTATCTTGATTCTACTGGTTTAGTTGCATTAAACTATCTATGCTAACATGCAATATATGCTAAAAGAACATTCAGTCTGTAGCACTGCTAAATAACCAGAAGAGATCAGAGGTATGTAGGGTATGAGTATTGAGCACTTCAGAGTCTGACTATTTTTATTCAGGTTTTATTTACTTAAACAAAATATCCCATGACACCTTGTCAAACGTTAGTTATGATCCTGACAATAGGAAGAAACATTTTCAGTATGCACAGCATCCAAACATAACGAAGATGCACAAAAAAAAGATGAGCAACTACATATGTATATTTCAATTCAAAATTTAAGATGGTATGCACCTTAGTTTTTCTTTAGAAATGTTTACTTAAATAAATTAAAGAAGAGTAAATGTAATCAAATATTAAACTTACATTTTAGGTGGAAAATAGTATCTGATAATATAAACAAAGAATTAACCATGCACAATTATTTAGTAAAATAAACAAATGATAACACATTTGTTAGTTCCTGTTTTGTCTTTCTTTGTTCTGTTTTTTAGTTTTTTTCAGGTCCTGTCCGGCGAACCGTTCATCGATGGATTTTAAGTTTGTATATTCTTTATGCTGGGGAGGTGATTAGCGCCTGCCTCAGTCAGCAAGAGCCCCCTCACAGAGGGAACTCCTATCTACTCTACCTGATCCCCACGAGGACTTTGTGAAGCTGCTTTGAAAGCTATTGCTAAAGAAGCACTATATAAAAACTGATTGATTGATTGATTGACATTAACAGAGTCTTTCTGAATTTATAAAACTAGTTATTTGTTAACTAGGAGAGGATAATTCGGATAAAAGTTTATCATGCCAATTCAACCTATGAGCAATGGAATCACATGAACTACACTCAAGGAACTAAACATCTACTCTATCTAGGACTGTTTCCACGTAATTAATCACAAGCTTTCCAACACCTTTCATCATGTCGCTTTCTACCTTTCGATATTCAGATTTCGTTTCAGTAGAATTTTCCCTTTGTTGAACATCAAAATACCCATTGAAATTGAGCAGAAAGGCACCACACTGTTTACTCTAGGAGATTTTGGGTTAAGAACCTGGGGCTGACCTGAGGCACCCAGCAACCCAATTAGACAGTCTGCATGTGATGTGATTCTTTCCTGTGGTGTGCTAAAGAGAGTATAAAAGGGTACAGATGGCTTTCTGCTCGAATTGTGAGAGTGCTATCATTGGGTTAATGACTGCAAGAAATGACAGAGTAACCAGTCGCAATTATGTTTTGATAACATCAAATGTCAGTGGTCATGTAAAGAATAGATAGCTCTTTTTGTATTTGTTTTGTTTTATAGAAGAAAAAAATGTCTCAAAAAAGGAGGGTAGTTGAGGAATATCCTAAGAGAAAACCTGTTAACGGTGCAGCGTGTGGAATATGAACCAAATGACCCGATACGTCTGTGATCTAAACATAGGTTTGCCTGAAGGAGGGGAAAAGCTTTTTTCTCACTCTCACCTAAGACATCTTTCCGGGTAAAGACAAAACATTTTTCTTTTCAGCTTGACAGTCGTGCTCATGATTTCTGTCTAAATGTTTGTGTGGATTTTGGAAATTTTTCAATATTATCCTATGATTAAGAGAGAGAGAGAGAGAGAAACCTACCATATAAACAATTTTGAATTTGTACGTTTGATAGTCATGTGATAAAAAGTTAAGTCCTTTAACGTATTTCTTCTAAAGATATTTACAGAAAATAATTAAGAATGATCAATCAATTTCCTTATTCTTTAATAAAAGAATTCCTACTTTTTAATACCCCTTATTTTGTCACAAGTTATTCAAATACACTTTTAATGGGAATTTTTGCCTCCAGTTGTGTTTACTTTCAGTCGAAGCTCTATCTCTTCCCATTTGCTTATCCTTTCAGTTTGCCTCTTGAAACAAGAGTGGTGAGTTAAGGGTAGATAAAAAAAAACTGGATGTGTATACAAAGCTAGGATGTTCAATAAAAGGACATAACAACCCGATACAGAATGTATGCAAGAATTGTTTACATATGTGAAGATTCGATTTAAATGGAACAATGAAAAATGTATCCTACATAATTTTTTTAAAAGCATTTAAAATTACATACAAGGGGTGATTAATCTAACATCCCTATAATAATTAAAAAAAAAACTTGTGAAAAGTTCTTAAAATACCATATTACATTTAAAGTGTGGCTGTTTCAGCTCTTTAAAGTCAGTTCAACTTAAGACAAAGACAAAGAGTGATTATCAAGAATCTGTCACCTCAAGATGGAAAAATACATGACTAACACGGACAGATTGTGTCATTATTTAAATGAATTAACCATCGTAAACTTAAATGACATTAAGTGCCAAGTACTTAAGCACTCATAGCACCTCCTCTCAGAATGTGTGTGCTTTGCTTTTTGCATTTAAAGGCTTGTGTTGACCTATCCTATACTTACCCCTATGCCTTCATTCTGAACAGATTTTGAACAGACTTTTAGCTTAAAAAACTTTTTGTGAAAAAACAAAACAGAGGGGTAAGGATTATTCCTCAGGCAAGATCTTGACTTTTTCCAGGGTGTTCCAGATTGTCTGAACATCAGTCGATTCAAAGATTTTCACATATAAACTCCACCAGACATCTAAGAGGTATAAAATGCCACCAGCACTGGTGTACAATCAGAGGGTTCATGACACACCTACAGGAGGGCCTCCGGAAGCTCATTGACACCTCATCTGATAGGACTGCTAATTTATTTGCTGAGCCCATGTGTCCCCATCACACCTCAATCTATCTTAATTGGTTCCCCGGTAGGGATGCCATCTGCATACTGACTCTGAATAGCCAGACATCGACTCCATTAAACATCATTCCTAGTTACTATGGGTTTCATTTGTAATCAGCGTCAAAAATTAAATAAATGTTATTTGTATTTGACACTTTTTACTAAGGACATTTACTCTAGAAATAAATACAGAACAGATTTATTTAAAACAAAAAGTTGCATAACTGATAGTGTACAATGTCTTGCATACTGTCCGAATGAATCTACATACAGCTGCCTTTCCTACATGCTCCATCTCCCACTGTGCACAGAATAGTCCTAGTTCACAAAAGAAGCAAGGAGAAATGGAAATAATATTTTCTGTGATAGGGTCAGATTCAATTTGTTGTGTTTGAAATGTGTAGTTTCAAAAGTTGAATTAAATAAATCAACTGGGATTTTTAGCTCAACCAGAGAAAAATGTTACAGTTTTTTTTGTCTCGTCTATGTCCTAAAAAACAATACATTAAAAAAATGTTTTAAAAATACAGTCATAAAATATAGTCATAAAAAACATGTGTATTGCTCTTTCTATTAAAATGGTTTAAGATTATTTGGGAAATATAACAACACATATTGGCTAGTTACATGGGTCAAAGAAATATTCGATTTTGTAAGTCTGCTCATTAGATGCAACAGAGTTCATAGTTTGGTATGAACCTTAGATTTTAAATTAAGGTAGGTTTCAATTTGGTTCTGATGGCCGAGCAAGCATATTGGAAATACTAAGATATATGATTTTTTTTAATTTTTATTCTAGTTCCAAGTATCTGTAGGACTTTCATCATTAATCTAGGATGAATTGTTTTCATGTGCTTCTGAAGGAGTCTGGCCTTATTAGAGTGCTTGTGTAAATACAAAGATAATTTTGCTTCTGTTTTGGTGACCTGTTGTTAGATGCCTGAGTTTCTCTGGTCTTTACAGGATTATACTGACAGAACTGTGCCTAACAATGACTGGACACTCTGACTGTTCTAAAGTTATGTCATTGTATTTACTCAGCTATGCAAGTGTGTGGATTAGAATGTAGTACTTGAGCACCTGCCCTTTAACCCCTTGATGACAAAAGTGCTCTTAAGGATCACTATTTAAAATAATGTTAACAAATTCCTTTAAAATATTAATTTATATTTTTATTGTATACATTACATTATTTTATGAATACGATTATTATGATAATATACTGTAAAAAGGCTTTATAATTCCAAGTTTTCTTCGTTTTGTAGTCTCAAACAGTAAGCGCCAGTAGAAGCAAAGATTTTCAGCCATGTGTTGCTCAGCTAGCTGGAAAATGTAGGACCTCAAAACAACTACTGGACAGATATGAAGGAAAGCAACTCTTGGCAATAATACGCACTTTAAACAGCTAAGCTGAGGAAATAGAACACCAATTGGGCAGGTCATACAAGTTATGAAACAACAAGAAAGTGAATGAAGACATGTATAAACTGAAATGGAAAATGTATGACTGAACAAGCCCAATTTATGCCCAACTGAGTATATTCTCTTGCATTGAAATAGCATCAGAATAAAAAAACTATTTATAAGCAGCAACTAAGTTCAGTTACACACTCTGGATAGATTTTATATAGTTAGATGGCAGTACTTGTTAGTAGCTTGCTCATTGCAATTTTTTATTGTATAAATTTCCATTACATCTTTTTTTTAATTTAGGGTTAGTTTGAGGTTAATTTCATCATTTACTTCTGGTTATAATTACATTTTTCTATCTTAATTACATTTCAAAATGTAAGATACACTTTGAGTTCATAATGTTTATCTGAGCAACAGTCTGGCCTCTAAATGATCATACTTAACAAAAATGGCTATATTTATATTTTTTATATTTGAGCACCTGGCCCTCAGAAGGCTTCTACGTGAACCTGCCCTGTGATCATTTAAAAAAGAAAATAGAAAAGAGTCTTTAGTAATTTCCCCAACCCTGATATTGCATGTATTCTAGTTAGCTACACTGAATGGCTCCCCATGTCTGCTGTTTACCATTAGCTGTTGTATGGTGTGTATTCTGGAGCAGAATGGTAGCTGTAACATCATCCAGGTGGATGCTGCACACTGCTGCTGTATTTAGACAGCCCTCTCAAGATTATAAGAGCTTTGAGTGTGTAGAAAAGAGCTATATAAATGTCATGACTTATTATTATTATCATTATTATAAAGGGTAACTGCCATGTATCAATACATCCATTCATGTAGCTTGTTTTAAAGGCTTAGGACTTTTGATGCAATTATACAAGCAATCTTTGAGAGCTAATTTTCTCATGTTCCTTAGTAAATGTTATTCAAGCAGCAAATTGTCTGTCTTTGTTGATTTGTACATGGAACGATAGATTTTACCTGCAGCAGTGATAAATGAATATACATGAACCGCCCTCTGAGAAGTCAAGTTCTGTTTAAAAAGGTTTGACATCAAGCTTCTGGTTGCGTGTACTTTGAAAGTAACAGTACTGCTACCTCACCACATTACAAACAAATCCTGACAGTAAACATCTGCTTCTTTCCTGCCACAGAAAACACAGTTTAGTTTTTCCTTTGTAAATAATATCTTGCTCATCAGTAGCATCTATTCAAACTGAATAAAGTATACGCCTTTAAAACTAATAGCCCAGCAAAGAATATTTTTATTTTACAGTATACAAACAAAATACATATATGCCTACTCTCAATATTTACATCTACATTTATGCATTTGGCAGACGCTTTTGTCCAAATCGACTTACATTAGGGAGAGACCATATGCAATCTGTTACACCGTCAAAGTCTATCTCAGCTTCTCATAATAGAAATTGTATCAACTGATCAATAAACCAAACCAGTGAGGAAGTAGAGGAAGAAGATAAAGACAGAGGAGGGAAAATTAAATTTGCTTTTTTTGTTGTTTTTTTTTTGTTTTGTTTTTATAGTAGGTGTTCCCTGAAGAGAAGAGTTTTCAGTTGCTTTTTGAAAGCTGTTAGTGTTGCTGCTTTCCTGACTGGATCAGGGAGTTTGTTCCACCATCCAGGGACAGTGAAAGAGAAGGTTCTGCTGAGAGATCTTCTGCCCTTGTGGGATGGAACCACGAGTCGCTGTTCCTTCTCTGAGCGCAGGCTTCTGGGGGGCATGTAGGAGCGTATGAGCTCATGGAGGTTAAGAGGGGCTGATCTGGAGATAGTTTTGTATGCCAGCGTTAGCGATTTGAATTTAAATATATAAGATATAGCTGTCAATTATAAGAATTACTGATCCTCTAAATAATCTAATAGAAAAAAAGCTTCTGAACTTTCCTGTGGGTCAGACAGCAGAGATTTAACACACATCGAAGCGAAACAATGTGATACCTAGTCCTTCCTAATGCTTCACAGATATTATGACAGCCCAAGGAAAAACTCATTGAAGAGTTGAAGGAGTCGGGAACAGAAAGAGGTAGAGGGTAGAGCGTGGTACAGTGCTGGGGTGAAGAGGTGCACAGGTGAATATGATTCAAGGGATCTCATTAGCCACTTATCTTTAAAAAAATAATTAAAAAAAAGGTTAAAAAAACCCCCAGCAAAGTTGAAACTATTTCACATTGTATTTGGTTTTTACATAAAGTTGTATGGGGACTCAAGCATTGCTAATTGATTCTTTTTTTTTTTAGAGGGGTTCACAAGCATACACTTCTGTTCATTCATGAATAGATGGAATTTCAGAAAATAGAATTAATGATGTACCAGAACAACCTGTCAATTTTTTCTCTGTTAAATGGCAGACCTAGATGTCACATTATCTTTAGAAGCAATCTGTTGGGCTCACAGCCTCCTGGCCTGAAACGGGGTCATGCTGCACCCTCCTGCTGAACAAAAGGTAACATTAAAAGCTTTGAATTTATTATTAGCTGCAGATAAGCTGTAAAAAAATAAACTAAGATATTACATATATTTATTTTATTATTTTATTAAATACTCATAAGAACAACTAAAGGACCCAGGACAATATCACTCATAGAGTCTCACACAGTCATAAATAATATTTTCTGCAGTCATCATCTCCTATATCTGTTTCCCTCATCACAGCCAACCCTATTTAGACCATATATATCCCATTTTCACTTCCTTGGGTGTCAGTTATCACATAAACTGGTAAAACCCTCTGTACCTTTACTTCTTAAGGTCTTGACTTTTTGTGAAGATTGCTCTCACTTTCTAGTGTCTAAACTCTTTATGATAAGCACACCATCTTGTGTTAGAGTTTCACCCTTTTCACCTAGCTTCGTTATAAGACTGAGATCCATTTCTCTCCCTTTGTCCTAACTCTTACCCCTAACCCTTCGTTTTGCACATTCACTTGAGGTGAAGGGGTGTCCCAATTCTCTTTTGAACTGAGTTAGGACTAAAGGGATGTGTATAACTTCAGCCAAAGTATGATCTGACTAGTAGAATGCATCGTGCTAAGCAGGAACCGCTTTGTTTATTTACGATGACTGAAGATGCAAGGAAAAATGACAATTTTTTTACAATTTCTTTATGTTAGTTTTTATGTCATAAGTACATATATAATTCAGAAATAGTAATATATTTTATAAACAAATCGCTAGTTTTACAGCAATATTACCCATATAACCGTAATAACAATAAGCAGTAAATTAAAAATAAGTTTAGGGCCAAGGAAGAGAATGGAACTCAGCCTAAATATCAGTCTTTATTTTTGATGCTTTGCATTAAACCTCTTCACCATATTTTGTACTTTTGTTCCTTTAAATGTTTTAAGTGTTATTTAAATTAATTCGTAAGTATTTTTAAGTGTAGGTATTGTTTATCCATTTTTGTTTTCTATTTGTGATAGCGATCATTCATATCATCGTACCCAAATAAAGTAAATAAATATTTATATACATATTCATGTAAAAAAATCAGCAAAAAGCAATGAAATTGTCTCATATGGTGCATTTTAGTCTGATTTCAGTTATAAGCCAAAAAATGAAAAAGTTATCAGTATATGTACATTAGGACATTTGTTTAAAAAAATTAAACTATTATTTAATTGTAATATTTGTTCTAAATATAGATGCACATCCATATAAGCTACCCTGTCCAATATTTTACTCAAAGGCCATTGGTGCTTGTTGGTCCCATATTGCTTTTAAGTTTGTACAACATAGCTAGATCAAGGGTAAGAGTGTGATTGCATGTAGCAGTAGCTGGCCAGTTTATGAATCATCTTCTCTAGGGCCTGAACCTATAGGTATTATGTCAGAAACCCGAATCTGCAACATCTCCACTGCAACCATAAACGAGATCAAGCATCGCGTGAGGATGATTTATAGCACTGAGCTCAGCAGGTGAAAGTTAAACTTTTCTGCAATCCACCTCTTTCCAATTGAGGATTAAACCTGTAAAACAACAACCACTGTCCTCATGTGACCTGCCAGGTCAACAGCAATGCCAAATAGGGACCTTTCATTTTAGAGAAAAAAATGGCCTTCATTTGCCCTCTGCACTTCCCTTGCAGCCTTCACCACTGATGCTCCAGTTTCATCAGATCACTGCCTCAGACCAAATCAATGGCACTTGATCACCAAATTATTTCATAAAAAAAATCCTGCTCACCTTGGAAGAAACAAGCCTTTCTATGGGAAAACTGCAGTGAAAATGTTAGAGTAGACTCTTACTGGGTTTGTGTGTTTTTGTGTCAGATATCTCTAAGCTGTAGGGAAAAAGAGGGGGGATAAAAACAGAGGATTTGGATTCTTTTATGTGACCCAGTAAGTAGAGGGATTATAGTTCTCACGATTAGACAGAACATAATCTTCCATTGCATGTACACCATTCATCAAAAATATAGGAAGTCCAAAGAGCACAGCAGGGGGTGAGGGAGGCACTGTCTGTCATCTGGATAGAATTTGAACAAAAATAAAATAGGGCAAAATCAGAAAAGGGCATATTTTCTCAATGATGGTGTGGAAGAGGGATATGAAGGATCAGGTGTAATGGGACGAATGGGGACTGAGCTCAACCTAAAATCCAAATACTGGACTAAAAATATGACACACATAATATATTTGTGTCTGGAAAAACTAGCAGAAAATGTGATTAAGTATATTCTATTTATATATATTCTATTCTGAAGTCTATTTTGTTTATATTTTTTTACTTTATTTTGTATAACGCAATTCATAACGTCTTCTTTAAAACCATCTCCAATCCAGCCTCCAGCAATTGATACTGTTACATTTTCCATTTTGAATGTGTAATTTTCTTTGTGCATGTGATACAACTGTCCAAAAAACTGAATTTTAAAAACATAAGGATTTCTTATTTTATTACAATATTTAAGTAAATGTTTTATTTTAAAATCACAGAGAATAATATTAACGAATCAACAAGATATCTCATCATTTTACAAACCCTCACTAATCAGAAAGAGCTATCAAATTTGGGATGAGATGCTACTGTCCAAAGAATCTTAGTTTTGATGGCTTCAAATGTTGACACTGGCTCTGCAAAATAGCAAATAGTGCCAGAAGTTGGACTTCTGTGGTTCATGAAATATTTTTTTAACATTAAAACAAATCATATGTGCTTGTTGCAATGGAAACGTACCACACCCTAAAGAAACTATCCAATCCATGATCACTGAAGAAAAAGGATTTCAGATTTCACTGCAGCTTTCAAGCACTAAATAATTTTTAAGTTATTGCAGACCCTCTACTGTAGTTTTGCCTAAGAAAATAAATATAAACAACAGGTGATTTCTGCATCCTTCTCAGGAGGAACAAAATCTCCTGGAAACCATGATTAAAATAAATGACAGTTTAAACACGCCAATCTGATTTCTTTCCACCTGCATGCATTCATTTTTCAAGAGTTTTGCAAATTGAGATACCTAGCCCTGTGGTAAAAGCTCAAAGCAAGGCTTGGGTGCAACACAGCTGTTTAAGTGATCCCAAACACTGTAGGGTGATTACACGTCTGCTGCTGTTGCTGCTACTGGTGGTACATGATTATCTTTTTTGTCATTTTACTCAAGAGCGCAGGATTAATGGGACTGATTGCATCCTCACCCTCTTCACTGGTACTTTTAACAGCATGTGGCACAGATTCTTCTTCCTAACCCCCCACTAATGCAAGCACATCAGGGCACCAACCTCCTCCTATGCTTTGAGAACTAATGCCTCAAAATCTGAACAGATGCCACTAAATCAGAGACTGTTGGTGACAGTGAATGCTTTGGTTGTAATGTAGTGCCTTTCAAAGACTTTCACATTGTGCCTGCCAGAGGCTAGTGATGTCTCTTTCTTTTACTCTTGCCCTCTGTTTGATCTTGTCCCAAAGAGTGAGCACACTGAGCTAAATGTGTTTACAACAGCAGTCCATTTAGCCTTGTGATCAACAACTGCTAATGCATTGTCCCTTGTGAGGCTTTCCCAACTGGCTCTACAAACCTATCTTTTCTCAGTCTAAACTGTAAAAAAAGTGTGAGGGGATGAAATGACTGGCTGGAATGCACAATATGCCATATTCAAACTAATTTGAAATACATTCATTGATTATTATTACACAGCAAATGTCAAAGTCTGAAAACTCTCTATCAGAAAAAATTGGCAAGTATGCCTGTTTCACAATGCACATTGCGTGTCCAGTGCATCTTTTTTTCAGCACGCATGTTAACCGAGTAAAGCTTTCATACAGAAGTGCGTCGATCGTTTAGGCGTCGGCTCTATTTTTGACACCCTGGATGTATTGATAGACCTCAGAAACACACATCAATTGTGTCAAAAAGTCCTTATTTTGCTTTATTTGGTCAAATAAAACAGTTACTATTTTAAATAGTTAAAAACGATGTAAGCAATTTCAACGTTTTATGTGTACCTCCAAAATTTCCTCACAATGAAAATCATTACTTTTAGTTTACTTAAAGAAAAAAGTTCATTACTATTATGTTGGTGCATGACGACATTCACCTCATACTTAAAATTGAGAAACATCAAGTAATTTTGATCAACAAAAATATACTTTTTAACAAACGACAGAGCTTGGGATTGAGTCATTGAGGCGGTCAGTGCTGAAAACATGCTATTGTTTTATCTGTTAACAAGAGCTTGAAGAAACTCCAAGTTAACGTCACATAGAAGTTAGAACAGATGATGCTGTTTTTAATAAGTAGATAATGATGAATATATTGTTAATTTCAGTGTTTTTAATTGCATCCATACTCTGTTGACAACTGCTGTATTTCAAATGTAAATGTATCTAAAATTTTATATGCATATTATGTTCTTAGCAATGTATTATTTGTATTTAAACTTTATTTGAGAAAGAAAATTTTATTTTATCTGCCCCATTTGCTATGTTTGGCAACAATGTTGCTAAACAGCTATTACCA
Organism: Danionella dracula; assembly: GCA_900490495.1. Classification (NCBI taxonomy): domain Eukaryota; kingdom Metazoa; phylum Chordata; class Actinopteri; order Cypriniformes; family Danionidae; genus Danionella; species Danionella dracula. The sequence goes on from UELW01000888.1 coordinate 3,273,979, forward strand.
TTGTAATTATCAAATGCTAACAATTTCCCTTTTATTTTGCATTTGATAAAAAAATTCAAAGATAACGGTTTGTTTAGTTATTAAATATGATATGTGCATCCTTACACTTTCGTCTGCTAGATAACTTTAAGTCTTTTGCATCAACTATGCCTATGATATGTTAAAGCTTCAAATAAATCTCTATACATTTTTAATTAAGAAATTTATTAAAATTGCATTCTTGGGCACCTCGTTGATGTACCTGCTGAAAACATGTGCTGTTTGAAAAGTGTCAAAAGAACTGGGCTCTGCTGCCATGATGCAGATGTGATGCAAAAGTTGCAGACACAGATGCAGTGTGTAACAGGGGTAAATTACAAAATAGATTAAATTTAAACATAACCATACCATAAAGTAAAGGCAACAAACCAGAGTCTGAATGCTGCAGCTATCATTGATCAAAACCAAATAATCCAGTTGCTCGGTGCAAATGAGGTTAAAACAGAGCACCAAATGCTTATCCAGCAACTAATCTACCTACTCTATAACTGTGTCACGGATCACAGAAGGCAGAGGCAAAAGGTGCGATTCACACAGTGTTTATTAGACACAATAGTCTTCGTACCGAAGTACTAGCAACAGTTCAATGTGGAGTCAAGGTGGTTAGTAGATTTACTTCCCTCGAGCAGAGCAAGCCGGTAACAGGGGTTAGTCTCTGGGTGCAACGAGTAGCAGAAGCTCCTGGCAGAAGATCGGGATGAGAAGACGGAGAGAGATACAATCCTGTGAAGATGATACCTGACGATGAGTGAACGGCGTGGGTGAGTCTTTATAGTGTGGTGTTGATGATTGGAACAGATGACGGTGATGAGTGCCCAGGTGTGTCTGATTAGTAAACGGGTGATTGAGTGCGTCGAGTATTGGCTGGAGAATGTGACTGGTGATCGGGGCTGATAGAACGTGCAGAGGGTGTGACAGTACCCCCCCCTCCACGGGTGACTCCTGGCACCCTGGACCGGCGGCGTGGACGGCCGCGACCTCGAGGAGCCGGACGGTTGGGATGTTGCTGGTGGAATGTTTCGAGGAGAGAGGGATCTAAGATGTCCTCCCGGGGTGTCCATGACCGTTCCTCGGGACCGAATCCTTCCCAGTCGACTAAGTATTGGAGTCGGCCGCCCCTCCGCCGGGAGTCGAGGATTTCCTTGACCTGGTAGATGTTCTCACCCACGACTTCGGGTTGTGCTGGAGGGGGAGGCAGCTCTGGGTCTGTGGAAGGAGGAGAGACAGGATCAGTGAAGGGTTTAAGGAGTGAAACATGGAAGGCAGAAGGAATACGGGAATGAGGTGGCAGATTGAGGCGGTAGGTGACAGGGTTTATCTGTGAGTGGATAGTGTATGGCCCTATGTAGCGGGGACTCAGCTTCCTACAGGGCAGTCGGAGACGGATGTTCTGGGTTGAAAGCCACACTTTGTCCCCGGGTTGGTATACCGGGTTGGGTAACCTGCGGCGGTTAGCTGCGTCGGTATGTCTCCGTACTGCCCGTTGGAGGTGGACGTGAGCTGAGCCCCATACCCTCTCGCTCTCCTGGAACCAATGGTTTACCGCGGGCACCTCCGAGACTTCGCCGGTCCACGGAAACAGTGACGGTTGGTACCCTAAAACACACTGAAAGGAGGTTAGTCCCATGGAGGCCTGGCGAAGGGAATTCTGGGCATACTCTGCCCACGGTAAGTACTGGCTCCAGGTGTTCTGGTGATGGGCACAGTATGTCCGGAGGTAGCGAGAGATTTCTTGAATTTTCCGTTCGGTCTGGCCATTCGTCTGTGGATGGTAGCCGGACGAAAGACTGACGGATGTGCCTAGTAACTGGAAGAAGGCCCGCCAGACCCTGGAAATAAACTGAGGTCCTCGGTCGGAGACAATATTCTCGGGGAGACCATAGTTGCGAAAGACGTGATTAAATAGTGCTTCAGCGGTTTCCAAAGCAGTAGGTAAGGCTTTGAGCGGGATGAGCTTGCACTGCTTGGAGAATCTGTCAACGACCACCAATATGGTGGTGTGACCCCGCGATGGAGGCAGGTCTGTAGCGAAGTCGACACCAATGTGGGTCCAGGGTCGGTGGGGAATAGGTAATGGCTGGAGTTTGCCTTCAGGCAGACGGTGAGGAGTGGTGGTTACGGCACAGACCGAACATCCCCGGACATACTGGGCAACGTCCTTGGCCATACCCGGCCACCAGTATTTCCCACGTAGGAGCGAGAGGGTTCGCCTGCTGCCCGGATGTCCTGAACCGAGGGAGGTGTGCGTACCTTCGAGGAGGGTGAGACGGTGACTGGACGGAACGTAAGTTGAGCCGGGTGGTAGATCCGGAGGGGCTGGCTCTTCGAGAGTGGCGGTTCGGATCTCCTCGTCAATCTTCCACAGGATGGGAGCGACGGAGATGGAGGGTGGTAGTATGGGTTCGGGAGCATCTAGAACGGGATCTGGCGAGTACAGGCGGGAAAGGGCGTCCGCTTTGCAGTTTTTGCTCCCCGGCTGGTATGTGATAGAGAAATTAAATCTTGCGAAGAATAGTGACCACCGAGCTTGGCGGGCGTTCAGGCGTTGGGCATTCCGGAGATACTGGAGATTTTTATGATCTGTGATAACGGTAAACGGGAATCTGGCTCCTTCCAGCCAGTGTCGCCATTCCTCGAGGGCCAGCTTGATGGCTAGTAACTCACGGTCCCCTATGCCGTAGTTCTGCTCAGCAGAAGTGAGTTTCCGGGAATAGTACGCACACGGATGGAGAGCTTTGGGTTTGTTAGCCCATTGGGAGAGTACGGCCCCCACTCCTACGTCTGCCGCATCGACTTCGACTACGAAGGGTAGCGTAGGATCAGGATGTCTGAGGATGGGTGCTGCGGTGAATTTGCTCTTGAGGAGTCGGAAGGCGCGATCCGCCTCGGAGCTCCAGGCGATGGTTTTCCGACCCCCCTTGAGGAGTGATGACAAGGGTGAGGATATGGTACTGTAGTTCTTTATGAAGCGTCGATAGAAGTTGGCAAATCCGAGGAAGCGCTGGAGCTCCTTGACGGTTTGGGGTACCTTCCAGTTGTTTACGGCGACCACCTTGGCGTTCTCCATCTTGACCCCCGCAGCGGAGATCACGTAGCCGAGAAAGGAGATGGTGGACCGGTGGAACTCACATTTTCCGGCTTTCAGATAGAGGTGATGTTCACGGAGACGTTGCAATACTTGGCTGATTTGGTCACGGTGGTCTTCCAGATTACGGGAATAGATGAGGATGTCGTCAATGTATACAATTACACATTTGTGGAGGAGGTCTCTGAAGATTTCGTTCATGTAGTTTTGGAAAACGGATGGGCTGTTTGCTAACCCATAGGGCATCACCAAGTATTCATAGTGACCTGTGGGGGTTATGAAGGCGGTCTTCCACTCATCTCCTTCTCGAATACGGATCAGGTTGTACGCGCTGCGGAGATCCAGCTTGCTAAACACTCGCGCCTCCCGAAGTTCCTCAAGAGCTGCGGGTACAAGTGGTAGCGGGTAAGCGAATTTTACCGTAGCCTCATTCAATCCTCGATAATCGATACAGGGCCTGAGTCCTCCGTCCTTCTTGGTCACAAAAAAGAAGCTCGATGCGGCAGGGGACTTGGATGGTCGGATGAACCCTTGGCTGATGGCTTCGTCAATGTAGCTCTCCATCGCCTCGTGTTCAGGACAGGAGAGAGGGTAGATACGACCGTGCGGTAGCTTGGCATTGGGCAGCAGGTCGATGCTACAGTCGTAGGGCCGGTGAGGAGGAAGTTGTGCGGCACGTTCCTTACTGAAGACATCTAGGAAGGCGTGGTAGGTGGAAGGAACGTGCCGAGTGAGGTCCGTTGAAGAGTGATCTAAGGTGGTTGAGTGAAGGGGAAGAGATGACTGGTGGTTCGATGAGTGATGAGTGTGATCCTTGCAAGTCTTGCTCCAGCCGAGGATCTGTCCAGTGCCCCAATCGATGGTGGGTTGGTGTTGGACCAACCAAGGTCGACCCAACACAATATCGACATTGGCCCTGGGTAGCACTAAGAGGTAGAGTTTCTCCCGGTGGTCTGGGGAAATCGTTAATATGACCTGACGGGTCCGACGGGTGATCTGGCCTTCGCCCAATGGTGAGTTTTGTATAGTGTATATACGATACCGGGTTTCGTTAAGTACTGTCGGGAGGCGATGTTTATTGATGAAGTTTGTGGAGATGAAGTTCCCAGCGGCTCCGGAGTCCACCAGGACATTAACGGGGAAGTAACAAGAGTTCATGGTTAGAGTGGCTTGCAGATGAGGAATTTTACACATTGATGGAGTGATGGAACAGGCACTCACCATTGGACGAGGAGGGCGAACTGGACAGCAAGAGAGTAGGTTGGAAATATTCTCCGCAGTACAGGCAGAGTTGGAGACTGAGTCGTCGGTGGCGTTCCACGGAGGTGAGATGGTAGGCATCCGTGATCATAGGTTCCTCGGAGTCGGGTGGTGAGGAAGCAGGGTGAAGACGAGGGGCTCCGATGGTGGTGAGTGATGGTGAAGGGTGAGGATGAAATGGTGCTCTATGGGGTAGGGATGGAACAAGCGTTGAGGTGCTGGGAGATGCTGATGGCTTTGCGGATGAACACCTCAAGGTCCACGTTATCCTCGTAAATGACAAGATGACGACGAACGTTGGGGTTCAATCCGCGCCGGTATGCGGCTAACAACGCTACGTGGTTCCACCCACTACTGGTTGCGAGAGTGCGGAACTGAAGAGTGTACTCGTGGATGGTTAGCTTTCCTTGGGTGAGTGAGATGAGTTCGTCGTGGACCGATAGTGATGTGAGTGCTGTGCCGAATACCTCCTTAAGGTGCTCGGTGAAGGAGTGATAGGAGTGAATGACTGGGTTGTTGGCGTTCCAGAGTGCGTTTGCCCGTTGAAGTGCTCGACCGGTGAGGAGAGAGATTACAAAGGCCACCTTGGAGAGTTCGTTGGGGAAGGATGTGGAGTTAGTCTGGATATACAGCGAGCATTGCAGTGTGAATCCAGCACAGGCTTGAGGATCGCCAGCATAACTGGCGGGACGGGAAAGAGCTGAGCTCGACATTGCGAGGGGATTCGCGGGCTGCTGGCTCAGCGCCACTGCACCCGGGTATGAGTCAGCGGGGCTCCCGGAAGTGTTAGCGAGCCCGTCCATGTTCCGGGAATTTTTGTTCGGTCAGGTATCCTGTCACGGATCACAGAAGGCAGAGGCAAAAGGTGCGATTCACACAGTGTTTATTAGACACAATAGTCTTCGTACCGAAGTACTAGCAACAGTTCAATGTGGAGTCAAGGTGGTTAGTAGATTTACTTCCCTCGAGCAGAGCAAGCCGGTAACAGGGGTTAGTCTCTGGGTGCAACGAGTAGCAGAAGCTCCTGGCAGAAGATCGGGATGAGAAGACGGAGAGAGATACAATCCTGTGAAGATGATACCTGACGATGAGTGAACGGCGTGGGTGAGTCTTTATAGTGTGGTGTTGATGATTGGAACAGATGACGGTGATGAGTGCCCAGGTGTGTCTGATTAGTAAACGGGTGATTGAGTGCGTCGAGTATTGGCTGGAGAATGTGACTGGTGATCGGGGCTGATAGAACATGCAGAGGGTGTGACAAACTGTACATTAAAGATCTTTTTTTCCAAACAGAGATTATATACCTAAACTGACATTCAGGGCCAAACACTGAGATTTATTTAAACGTGGACTTGCCTGACTGATGTTACACTTGTTGAATTAAAAATTTTTAAATTTGACATTCAGTTTCTCCAAAAGAATACTGCTAAGCAACTGTACAAAAGAATTAATTGTCCAAACAATTATGACTTATTTACAAAAATGAAAACAAAAACTAGAATAATAGTGCACACAATGTTTAGTTTACAAAACATTAAAGTGCCCCTATTGTGATTTTAAAAGGTTCATCATTTTGTTTTGAGAGTCTCCAACGACAGACATCCAAGGTCAAAATACAGCTTCATTGTCTTTTGATAAGCATTTACTTTGTCTGGATTGTTCAGGCACTTCCATATGAATCATTTATTGACTTGTTGGTACTAAGCCCCGTCTTTAAGCCACACAAGCAGATCTCTACTACATGAGATTAAATCATTTTGCATTTGGGGAACGCTTGATGTTTAAAAATATTAAAGCGACTCAACATAAAACAATAATGTCTATATAAGAAAAAAAGAAGAAGACTAAAGAAGCTCTAGAAACTCTAGAAGAGCAGAAAATGAATGCAATACGCAAACCTGCTGAATACCCTTTTGTTTTCTCTCATTTCTTTATGGGTACTCGCTCCATATCTGCGCAATATCTATTCTTTTTAATGATTCGCTAGACTGTGCTTATCAAGAATGGCTTTATTTGTATGTGATTTTGGCACAAATTTCGCTCCATACAAAATGCTCTAAACATTTTAGTACTAGATTAGCTTCTCATTAAAAAACACTTCCAACCAATGTGATGCAATGACAAATCAATCAACAACAATACAGCATTTGGCTAAAAAAAGTAATGAAACCCGGATAAGTTTGTATGGTTACAGATCCAACTGCTCTAGTACCCATATATATGTACGAAATTGTGACTTCTTATTCGAAGTCGAATGGACAAAAATTAAGTCAACTAGCTGTTTGACACCTTAACCTACCGTTTAATTGTATTTTTGACATTTACCGTGGAATAGCATAAAAGAAAAAACTTTTTTCAGTAGAGAGAGGATTTGATGTGTTATGTTCAATATGGAGCCAAATCAAGCAGCGCACCAGGAATTGCTTTTTTACAAGCAAATGCATTCCTTGAGAAATACTTTCTGCAATAAAATATGACAACCAGCTCTGACCTCCCCATTATGAGTGCTGTTTAGTTGATGCTGTCTGCTTTGCAACAATCCTGACCCTTGAGGGATTTTCCTATTTATTATGTGTGTTTGTGAGCTTTGAAGTAGAGGTGAGGTGGTTTTTAATGACGAACGGCTCAATACCTCTTCTGAAAATATTTGCGTTCAGGTCTTCTGTGTCTGACTGCCATAGCAACTTTTCACAAAGGTGCATGGAATGACTGCGAGGTGATTCAGTGGAGCACATCACAGTGACTTCTGTGTCTTTAAAGAGTTCAAGAGACAAACTTAGGACACTGCCAGACACTCTGAGGTCCACAGACTTGCACCTCTAGAACTGACATGGAGCAAATATGTTATTTTCTGTAATTCTTATTAAACTTTAATGATATTGCAGCAAGCCACTAGAGAAATGTCTGAATGAGTTTCATTTGGTCAGTTGGTTTTTGCAAGTCTAGTAAAATTTTCTTACAATGATATCAATGACTTTGTATGAAATAATCCCTCTCTCCCTCTTGGCTAATCCAGACTTCGCTAAAATGAAGTGGGAATAGAGTTCTGGAGACAGAGAAAAGCTGTAGCATGTAAGAGCAAGAGGAGTTTTAGAACTGTGGGAGGAGTAAATATAAGCTATAGTGATTTTCTGGTCATTCATTTCAGTCAATACATTCACAAACTAAATTGCTGTTTTAACCACACGTGAGGATGACTTATAATGATGTCCCCTTGAGCAATCAACCCCAGATACTATACACTTACCTATAATCTATTCATTGATTATAAATACCCTGTGAATGGTTGCTCCCAACTGTGCTTAGTTAAAGCCTGTGACAATCTGAGCCAGAGCTATAAAAGTTTACATTTACGCATTTGGCAGATGCTTTTGTCCAAAGCGACTTACAGTAGGGGAGACACAATATGCAATTTGTTGCACAGTCAAAGTCTATCTTAGCTTGCTTATAATAGAAGATTTATCAACTGATCAATAAACCATAGCAGGAAGAAAATAAAGACAGAGTTGTTTTATAGTGGGTGTTCCCTGAAGAGAAGTTTTTGAAAGCTGTCAGTTTTGATGCTTTCCTGACTGGATCAGGGAGTTTGCTTCACCAGCTGGGGACAGTGAGAGAGTAGGTTCTACGAAGAGATTTTCTGCCTTTGTGGAGCGGAACCACAAGTCACTGTTCCTTTTCTGAGAGCAGGCTTCTGGAGGGCATGTAGGAGTGTATGAGCTCATGGAGGTAAACAGGGGCTGATTTGGAGATAGTTTTGTACACCAGCATCAGCGTTTTGAATTTAACACGAGCTACAATGGGGAACCAGTGAAAAGTGATGAAGAGGGGAGTAACATGAGCTCGCTTCGGTTCCATGAAGATAAGATGAGCAGCAGAGTTCTGGATCATCTGCAGATGTTTGAGCATGTTTGCTGGAAGTCCTGCTGGGAGAGCGTTGCAGTAGCCCAGACGTGAGAGGACCAGAGCTTGAACCAGGAGTTGAGTTGCATGCTCAGTTAAGAAGGCCCGATCTTTCAAATGTTGTGCAGTGTAAATATGATGTGGTCTTTTAAGGACAGCTGTTCATCCAAAATCAATCCAAGCTTCCTGACTGAAGGAGAAGAGATGATTGCTGAGGATTCCAACTGGATGGTGAGGTCGTGATGCACACAGGATTGGCCGGGATTACCAGAAGTTCTGTCTTGGTCATGTTGAGCTGTAGGTGATGGTTCTTCATCCAAGTAGAGATGTCGTTCAGGCAGTCAGTTATGTGGGTAGTTACTGAAGTTAATCCTATTTAGGTTTTTTTGCTGATAAACAACACTTATGTTCTGTTTTCTGGGCGTCATGGTGGAGCAGTGGGTTGCACCGTCGTCTCACAGCAAGAATTCAAACTGGTTCAAGCCACAGCCGGGTCAGTTGCCATTTCTATATGGAGTTTGCATGTTCTTACCATGATCACATGGATTTACTTCGGGTGCTCCGGTTCCCCCCACAAGTTCAAAGACATGCAAAAATTGTCCATAGTGTATGAGTGTGAGTGTGTGCGTGTGTGGGGGTTGTGGCTGGAAGGGCATTCGCTACGTAATGCATACGCCAGATGTGTTGGCAGTTCATTCCGCTGTGGCGACCCCTCATACTGTTTAACACTGATAAAATGCCTTAACCCCAACCTTTACTATTAAAGTCGGTGCAGCTTTTGTCCGGAGCTGTACCAATGCTGTTTGCATTATCTTATGCTCAATAAATAAACCTCAAGGTCTGGTTGGAAAGCTTGTCAGATGATTTAAAAAATTTTATTTCAGAATTTATCTTGTGATTCACAGACTACTGCCTGTGAAATGTTTTCACATCTCCAGAAATTGTACGTATGGTAGCTGCAAGTGTAAGAGCAAAAGGAGGTCTTTGAAGCAGCAGAGTGGATGCACAAAAGTGCAGAAAAAATGAAAAAAGCCCAAAGTGTGGGATAGTTGACAGCTGCCCAGAGAGGAGGATAACAAACAATGGAACCCAGTAAACCACAGACAGATGACATCATATCTGCAGGGCTGGATGGCCAGAGAGCTGCAGCAGCCTTGATGGACCTAGATTGCGTGCAGGACTGCCTAGCTTCTCTGATCCAAGTCCACAAAGTGATTTGCTAAGAACTGTAAGCAATCGGCTAGGGGCCAAACTGGACGAAAAAAGTGATAAGAGAAAGAGGGAGATATAACTTTCAAAAGATCCAGGAGCTGAAAAAACACCCAAATGCAGAAGAAGCACAGTCAGAGTCTTTTTTAACTCTCAGTGACCAGAGTGCAGACTGGAACTTCACTCCTCACATCCACAGAACCAGGCACCCACACTTGCTGGTGTCTCATCGTCTTTTAAAGTGTCTTGGAGTTTCACGTAGACAGGCACCACCACCACGATGCCTGGAATTCACAACAGTGTCCAAACAATGATAAACTGGTCAGACATTGTCAGGGATGAGGCAGATGAGTCATCATATGTGATCCTCAAAACTCTGTGAAACACACAAGAACAGGATCACAGAGAAAAGCAAGTATATGCATAGATCAAACAACAACAATGATTGACAACAATGAGTCAGTGAGTTTAATGAGTCCGGTAAAACAGAAGTGAACAAGTACTGCGTGTGTGTGCGTGTGTGTGGCTGGTAGGTTGGTTGATTGGTTGCTGGGTGAAAGTTTTGGGATTCCAAAAAATACACCTACAAAAAAAATGACATCTGCAAAACTTTTTTTTTAAATGCAAGTTTCAATTCAAAAGCATTCTAATAAGAAATCTAACGCTTCTTGTTGAGTCCAGACTACCAAATATCCATATTTCTTTAGTAAACAAGCCATAACCAAAGTATAGAGTCACACTCAATGAATTCCAATGACTTCAGGAAACACATCGCCGGGCATGCAGCTACACCAATAATGCAAGAAATACAACCCCAAATTGCTGTTGGGCTACATCTCAAGAGGGGAGAAGAAATTGAAGAAATAGCATCATCTGTAAATATTCATAGTTTTATGTTCATCCAGAGCAAGTGAAAGCTAGGCCTTGGCTGACCTAGTGGAAGGCAAAATTCAATAACTTGCTTATTTGTCTGAAGAACAATACACTAGGGCACTCCTTAGTGAGGAAAGAAAGAAATTGCATAATTTTGATTCAAACACACAAAGCATTGATTTTAATGCTAACAAAACATGGAGAACACTAATTTTCCTTTATACTACTTTACACTTAATTTCACAGTTTCACAGGCAAGGATGTCAACTTTGAGAAAATAAAATGTTAAAGGTTCTAATTAAACCAGATTTACCCATTCATTAAGGTTTGCACAGTTTTACCAATCTCATAGTAAAAATTTTAAAAGTTGCAACCAAACAATATACAGTACAAACATAGAGTAAGGATTAAATTGACATCTTTAAGAAGCTCAAGCATTGTGACTTTTTTTATTCAGAATCATTTTGATTAAAAATTCATAAGGAAGAAAAACAAACATGTTTGAGTTGAGTATTTGAGGTGAAGAGAGCATTACGACACATCAATCTTTCCTGTTCCAGTGTGATCAGAATGTTGCGTTTTTTAATTGTAATAATATTCATGTTCGTTAGATTTGTATAGTTAATTTTTTTTATTATAAATAACCAATAACCAATGTTGCTACTAACAAATTACGTCTGACTGACAAGTAGAGGTGTTTGAAGTATATTTTGCTATGGTTATGTCTATAATACTTTCAAGTGTTTAAAGAGTATTTGTACTGATTACTAATTTCACTTTATTTGTTTGATTTCAGGTTAATTGCGCTTATGCACAAATTATGCTTGGACATGGGCAAGTAGTTAAATGATATTTAACATTAGTTAAATGTCATGCTGATTTATCTAGGCATGCCATTCATTTCTTAAAATAAAAATCTTACTGTATTAAAATAAAAGCGTAAACGTTATTTTCGAAGTCAATAAAGTATGCACTTTGTCTTTTGTATTTTGAAGCTGCTGTAAACCAAGCACAGCTTTTCCCAACACTTGAAATGAACTCATATAGTACTTTGAGCTACAAGCACAAAGCTGAGTAATTGATTCTTGTAAAAATTGCATGCAGGATTGAGCCAATCAGAGGGAGATTAGGGCGGATCCCTAATGCTGCACGGTCTTCAGAATTGAAAACGCAAGTGCGAATTCATATTCAAAAATGCAGAAGGAAGAGAGAAATGACTAATCTAAAGTTAGAGCTGATTAGGATGTCAAAGCAATCTTCAACATTCGTCACTAACAACATGCCTCAAGTGGACATCCCTCCTCCTCAGGCTGAGGGAGAGAGCAAGATCTAGACTGCAGAACAGCTATTTGTGTATGCATGTCTTAGTCTAAAATTAATGCATAAAAAAATCATGTGATATCACATAAACTTGTATTTAGTATATCTTTAAATTAATTGTACTGAACTTGGCAAAAAAAAATCTCAGTAGGCTCCAATAAGTAATTTTAGTGTTATAATGCAATACGTTTAAGTATTTAACTCAAAATTCCGAAAAAGGATTCTAATTTTGCTCATAAAATGCTCCAAATGTGAGTATTAAAATTAATTCCAAGACCAACTTGTACTTTATCCAAAAATACACAATTTTTCAAAAGGTTATGCATCGGGATTTATTATATTCATCAAATGTAATAATAATTCCTCTCATTTACTCTGCAGACATTTATATCTGAACAGCCTAATAGCACATTTTATTTTGACCAAACCAACATGTGGGCCAGATTAGTTCATGGTCTTTTGAACATTTCCAAAACTTTTAAACATAAGGTAAACCCCTACAGACAGTTGCTGCGTCCCAATCCAAACACTTACACTGCAGTTTTAAAGTAGGCACTCATTTTCAGGAAGAAAATGTGCATACTTTTTACTGTGTGCGACAAGACTTGTGCACAACCTGTGCAAGAACTTAACTCCTTCTTTCCCATGCCTTCATTAAAAATACTCTAATAATAAATATAACACTACATATTACTATTATTTCTATTATTTGTGTCTTCTTTCTAAATTTGTCATATTACAGACCGAGCTCGTTTGCTTGGGTCCAAGAGAAAACTCCTTCTGCCCGAGTACAGTGGATTGTGTGTAATATCAGCCGGTTGCACATCCATCAATCTGTACTTCAGAGTACACATCCAGGCACTGCTCAGGCATTTTTTATGTAAACTATGGTTGGGGTGCACAAATTCTCATTTCGCAACCATAACAGTATGGATTCTGCGCCGATTGGAACACAGCATAGGTCTGTTTAGCCATGCCACAACTCAGCCACATTGTGGGTCAAGTGTTTATGCCATCATACATTCTAGAAATGCAGCAGCATGCTTTTTAACCAGGACTAAGAAGAGGTTTCCCATCACGCCAGTTCATCCAATACAAGTTCCTCAGTTTTGTTTTTAAATCCTTGGAGGGGTCAGTGACCTTCTGGTGATGTATTCTCCAGCTAGACCACTGAGGTCAGCTAATCATCTGCTCCTCAAAAAATAAAATATTAATAATTTTAATTCATTAATAAAAAGTAGGCAACTTGACTCCAGATTCCGCTCCGATGATAAGTTTCACGATTCATCTTTGACCTGTGTCACATTATGTAACTTGACATATATATATATATATATATATATATATATATATATATATATATATATATATATATATATATATATATATATATATATATATATATTTTTTTTTTGCTATTAAAGAAAGTTCTATTTATTTATTACTTATTTGGTACAAAAGGCAGTGTGACCAGCCCATCAGCAGTTCAAAACAAGAACATGACAACTTTTGATGGAACCTCCAGTAAAATGTGAACTCATGTCAGCTTGAATGAACTCCTTTAAGATTTACCTGTGGGTAATATAACAAAGCATAATTAAGGAGGAAGCCCAGGGGTATTAAGTAGATTGAAATGACAGAGCATCACGTATAATTGGATAAGGGGCTTGATTAATTTTCTCCAGGAAGAATTCATTTATATTGCCCAAATCTATAATTCAAAGTGGACATTTTAATAGCATTGCCTTCCATTTAAAACTGTTGATTAATTACAGAGTTGACCTTTCTGTTTAGTTGAAGCCTTTGCATTATCTCTGTAGTGCAAACAAGTTATTCTCTTCATGATATTTCTGAAAACCAACTATAGGAAATTACTTTTGTAACTTATGTTAATAACGCTTGTAAGAGCAATTAAAACTTGTTCAACAGCAAGTACTAAACAAAGAATATTGTCGCCTTAAGTTGCAGGTAGAGTTAATTCTGTTCCTATCATGTGACTGCTGAAAATTAGACAAAACTTGAGCAAAATTCTGTTGTCAACAAAAGTTAAATTTAGATTATAATTATCACATTTAACAGTTAAATTATTACAATAGAAACATATTAGACAGGATTGTTTAATTAACTGAATGTTATCTCAAAAGCAAATAAATGTAACTATTATTAGGTCCTCCATAGCAGAGAGAATAAAATTGTTATTACATTTTATTTTTATTTTTTTTATAGTTGTGTCTATGTATTTCAGGATTGTGATGACAAAATTATTTCATCGTATTCAGACCTCCTTTTCATCTTGTTATGCTCTTACGATATTCCTTTGTTGAATTTAAGCTTCCGTTCTGTCTCAACTGTCCTTTTTCCCTGTTGTGTAAGCCCCAGCATGTTTCCTCACCTCGTTTCTGTTTTGTTTGCTGCTTGCGCCATTAATAAATGTTCAAGATTCTTGAGGCCCATTTGATTCACTGACAGTGTAAAAGTAAGTGTAAAATGAAAGTTTTATACTTTTGGGATATACTATAAAATTCAATGCAAGACTTTATACTAAAGCCCTGTGATTGTCCTTGTGATTTGCTGGCTGTTACCTGGGAGTCCCGTCATCAGAGGAAAAAACGTATAAAGTTACAAAAAAAATTCAACACTTGTTTAATATTTTAATAGTATGTGAATTCATTTACATCTCAGTATAATCATTTTTTTGCAATTCAGTCTTGCTCCATAGAACGTTAGGCTGCACTCTGTTACCAATTGAATGAGTTATATTTTGAGTTTTATGTTTTTGAAAAGACGTTTCCTTGTGGGCAGTGTCATAACATCTGTGTTTTTGTGTTTCTGGATTCATTTCTCAAAACCAATACAACTGGTCCTAGCCTAACTGGTGTCTTGGGAAAACATCCCCTGTGCCCCTGTGTCCTTTTTATAGACTTTGAGCCTTTTCTCTCGCACACCCCTTAACTTTTAATATTTGTCCACTTCCCCTCCCAGACCACTGACAAACATGAGTTAGGGCATGGGCTCACAAAAATATGGCATTTACTTTTCTCAGTCACGTGTCTTTTTTTTTTAACTGAAGGTTAATTTTTTGTATGATTTTTCTTGTTGTTTTTTGGCTTATACCGCAGCAACCCCCTACTCCACACAAATATGATTCTGAAAGCATGAATGTGTACCGCAATATATTAAACCAAGTGGTATTTTTCAATTGCACTCGCATAAATCAAGTTGTGGAATATCTGTATCTGTTGACACTCGTAAATCAAATGTGATTACATAATCTTGTGCTTCACCAGGAAAAGAAACAGTAATTCATTACATCTAATAAGCCAACTGTGAGACAGATCTACATAGGAGTCCTGTATCTACGGTGTTAAGTGTGTTTATTTATGGCTGTTTGCTAAAGATGGGGCAGAATTCCCCTAGAGAATCACGCTACAGCAGGTATATTTAAATAATAATTTCAACAATTTCATATTGGTTTAAGGAGGTGAAGTCTGCTTTTAAGATCAATAAAAGTGAATGTAGTGAAGAGTGAAGACCAATGAAAGTACAAGACATCAAAATCTTTCATTTTTATCATGTTTGTTTTTGTTTACAGATAAATATGTACATTTTGTTGCTTTAATCTTCCTCCTGGATGATACATGGGCCACATGATTGATTGACTATTACAAATAAAATGTAAGTAATTATGGAAAAAAATATTTACATTTGTTAACATTTCTAGTTTCAGGGATTTAATGTCCTTGAAAGTGCTCAAGTTTCTTTCCTGACCTCGACCACCTCGCTTTATGTAAACCTTGATCCCTATGACATTTTGCTGTGGCTTAACTTGTTCCGGAATTTATTGTGATAAGAGAATAAAACAATCAAGTCCTATTGGTTTTGAGTTGTGAATCAAAAACACAGAAATACAGATGTTATGACACTGCAACATCTTTTTAAAAATATATCACTCAAAATATAACTTAATCAAACAGAGTGCATCCTAATGTTTTATATAGAAAGCAGTGTAATTATTTGAAAGATGACATCGTTTACATCCAAAACGATTGTAATATTGATTATAACTTTCTGTCGTGGCTAAACACAAGGATTTGGGGGTGTGGCTTTATACATTTGGCTTTATCCGTTGCTCCACCCAATGTTGAGAGAAGATACTGTTCTCTGTAGATAGAGCGCATGATCGTAAACATAGATGGTTTCCAAAAATTTATTCATTTCAAATACATAACATTTTCAACTGGCCCTGACTGTAACTTGTAAGGATGTTCTAAGTGTTGTGCTTTGACTGGAACAGAGACTATAATGGAGGAAAGTGCTCAATCAGCACTGACTGGAACTCTTTTTTTTTTTTTTCTCTCTGCACTGTGCTTTGAATGGAAGACTACAAGGTTATCTCGTCTGCAAAGGAAGGAAACTGGACCAAATTGAACAGTATTCATCGTTTCCAGAAAAGACCATCTCTCCGGTGTCCATAGGGTGGGTCACATGCATCATCGTGCAGAAGTTAAGACTCTGCTCACCGTTCAGCATGTTTAAAAAAAAAATACCAAGCTCGCAGAGCACTCCTTCTTGCTCTGTCATGAGAATTCAAAGTGACCCTAAAAGGTGGAGTTTTCAGTACAAATTTGCTTCACAAGGGGGTCAGTGTAGGATTATATAAATGCTATTCGTAGGTTTGACGTTCAAGTTTATATTGGCTAAATTCTTCAGCAGCCCACAGGGGAAAGATGCTAACCCGCCTTGAATTAAAGTTTCTTCTTTTTTTATTTTTATTTTGACAACCAAGGCTGGCATTAATCACACAAGCTTAAAATTATACAGTTGCAGCCTTTATGTTAAAAAACACAGCGCTAAATCATATTTTATCAAACTACCTTTTTCTAATCTTAAATTGCAGCATAAATTACTGCTTGCATTCATCGACTACTCACTAAGTGCCACTGGTCATCTGAACAGGTTAGTTGCCGCTCTCAATACTTCCAGGAGTTATGACTTTTAGACCATTTCTCTCTCACACTGTAGTTCTGTAAGTTGTACAAAAGCTTTAATAGTGTTCTATGAGATTCCCATTAAAGCCCGGGCTGGTACATACTGTTTTCCAATTCATATTTCTCTGAAAATATATGGCACTGACCAAGCACGACAGTAGCAAGGGACATATAAACATGTATAAACAAGTCAAGAAGCCTTAAAAGCTTCACCCCAAGAGAGGGACAAGCCATGGGGAGCTGTTTACTTCACAAATGAGTTTCCGAAATATTGGGAGGCTCGCCCACACACCAACCTAAAAAATTATCTAAAAATGTGAGTGTCTCTCAGGGGTTGGAGTAAGGGAGAGTGGAGCTCTTAGAATGTGTTCAGTTATCTCTGTCTGTTGTGGGAAAAGTTTATATATAGGTATATTTGGGCAATTCAAAGTTAATGAAAAAGTTTTCCCAGAGTATTAAAAAAAATATATTTTTCTTTGAAGGCATGTATTTTACTATATTTTTATTAGAATTTTTAAGGAAATTACTTTGTTCACTCATTACTACTGTACAGCTGCCGATACGAGCAACACACATTTACATAATATGAAAAACTTTTACAAGTCTAGAAAACACATTTTTATATATATTTAACACTTCAACACTATCTACTTGTTCGGTAGCCAAACAACTACTGATCTCCTACAAAAGTACAACTTCCTTTAAGCATGTTTTAACATAACACAGACTGATATTGATTTCATGCAGTGCCGACAATCACTTCGCATGAATCTCCTTTCTCAAAATAGTGTGCATATAATTTCATTGCAGCCATTGTAACCCTATTTTGTGTGAAAACTACAGAAATAGTTCAAGGGATGTTTCAATGCGCGCTTTTCATGATTGACAGAATTCTGGTCCAATCAGCTCCAAGTTGGTGGTTCTCAATTGGTACATACCCTTTCCGATTTCTGAAAATGTATTGGTGTTTCGGAATTTATAAAAGTGATTCAGAACACATAAATGTGTTTTCTTAAAACTGCAAACTTGCTTCAAAATTTGTAGTTTTGTTTTATAACAAGCACATTTGTTTTTGCAATTCAAAAGGGTTTTGTTACTTGTCAAAGTGTGTTTTAAAATGTTCTTTTTTTGTAACTTGTAAATAACATATGTGTTACATATATCAGCCTCAGTACTAATAAGGTGTATTATATATATAAAATATATATAAAACCATAACCGCTTGGGCATCGACATTCAGTTTGCAGAGACTGAAATTTGAAACAAAAGGGCAGCGAAAGAGGAGCATTCTTGGACAAAAACCTCTAGCTCTCTGTGAAGATGCAATCTACAGGAGCATATGAGACGATTTCTCACTACAGCTGACCACACGGCTGAGCCAGTCCACTGCACTTCAGGTTTATTATAGAGACCACAATAGAAAGAAAGGGGAGCAGTCTATCACAGCCAAGAACAGGAAGAAACAGTATTGCCTGGAAACGCACAGAACAGGCAGCACTTTTGTTTTATTATGCACAACCTTTGATATAGTGGGAAGTACTTGGAAGAGCCCTTCTATATCTTGGCTCTGGCATTAAACCAAAGAACTGCAATGGGTCAGGGCACTCAGAGTGCCACAGTGCATTAGTAATTGTCCCACAGATTAATGCATGAGCCTGTGGATAAATCGGTGAGTTGTAGACTGAGAGATGAACCCTTCTGCCATCCTTCAGATGTTTGACATGTATTACTGAGAACACCAAGAGCAGAAGGAGAGCATTAAAGGTGTGTGTGTGTGTGTGTGTGTGTGCGTGCATGCGTGCGTGTGCGTGCGTGTGTGAAGATCAGAAAGAACGAAGGGATTCCAATTTAGAGGATTACCAGGCCTTCTGCAGGGCAATTGATAAAATGTGTTCTGATCAAATATTAAGAAGAGCAAAAATGACAAAGTGTCCATCTTTGAACCCGGTATCTTTAGAATCCAGGCTGAGTTCTAAAGATGGCATTAAATTAATTTTGCCATCTAAGAATTTAGACTTTGGTGAAAATCCAATTAGAAAAAAAGATGTGATAAGAGGAAATAAGATGACTTCTGATATAATTAGACCTTTAGTTATGCTCCCTGAGAGCTGTTTTACAACTTTAAATGTTAAAATGTGATATGTTTTAATCACCCACGTATTCTAGCATAACAAGGCAACACATTTTTTCAAATCCCAGCAGCTAGACAGCCACGTTTAATGAATTCTAGTAAAACCCACCTATGCATATGCTTACCAAATAAATACAAAAAAATAATAAAACAGACTCACATTTCAAGTTACGAAATGCTTCGATTGTAAGTATTGCTGAGTCTCGTGGCATGTTAAGTGATGACAAAAGATCTGAATACTTCTAAGAGTTTGCTTGATAATTCAGCACAATGATATGGATAATCTCCCCCTGAACACTGCGATTATGATTATGGAAATGAGACCGAATATTTCCCAGAGGTGTAGTGGAATGCTTGTTTATTGCACACAGCTATACTGTGATGAATTCCTTGCTAAGTCTTCGAGCTTGCTTTCTTTTGCCACACAATCTTTTATACAGTACAAGCACTTATCCCATTTAAACCCTACAATTTGCCACAGTTACTCTAAACATTTTTGACCATAGCAAACCTTGGTCACAGCTTGAAAGAAAATTGAGATTGAAATTTGGAGCGTGTTTGAAAATTAGTGTTAAAAACAAAAGTATACTCTCTAGAGTGGATGCAGGTTATATCAGTGTATATCAGTGAAAGAAAAAAAAATGCTTACATAGAATTAGCTTCAATATCAAAAGTGTTTTACTCCCTGACTAAGTTTTATGTTGGAAAGGACTATAATTGAGGTTTACTTTCTTTTGGTCAACTTTAGGTGACTAAATGCTGGATGGTTATTTATGAGGGGTTGAGTAAAGCAACCTGGATATGATGAGAGAATTAGATGTAATGTCACAATAGTTTTAGACTTGTACCAGGCAGATTATCCGAAGAAGGGTTTTGGACCAAAGAGACGTTCTAGACCCAGATACACAACAAAAAGTGCAATGACAATAGCTACCAGTTGACAAAGCAATACTGAGCACAGACACCAGAGCACAGACACCAGAGCAGAGAATCGTATACTGTAAATTTCGTCCAAAAAATAACCAAAATTATGAAATCAAAAGTTGCTAAAAGTCACCTAAACATTCAACTACAGAAATTGCTATATTTGTCACTAGATTTTAAAAGAAATTGCTAGAGGATCTTATAAGAGACTAAATGGCAACACTGGCTGTCACTTCGTATTAGTGTTCAACATTATGTTACCATGTACAGTGGTAACAAAGTAGCAGTGACAGACTAACCAACCATGACCACCTGTCCTATATGGTTATCCAAAATGAGTTAACATCAGTATTCAGATTGTTCATGGCATGTAATACTTAAATGTTTTTGAAATGCTGGTTTTATTAAACTATTAATATATCATAAAGATCATCACCAAATTGCTTTTTTTAACCAGTGATCTTCTTTTTTGTAGAGGTCTCACAAAATCCCTTTTAAATCTATAAAGAATTAAGAAATAGCTATATAAATTGTTTAATTCTTCAATGTTGCTGCAGTAATATTTTTCACCAGCAGAAGGCAAATTCCCAGTATACATAACCTAGTCTTGACCCCCGCAGTGAGACTTGATTAAGTGTAAATTAATCATGCAAAATTAATGCAGTCAATACAGCGGGGTGTGAATAAAACAACTCAATGGGAAATTAATGTAGGACAACTCTCAGCATAAGTAAAACAACAGCTGTTTATTAAACTCACAAACATGGATCTGCTTTTTTAGAGGAGTTTTTGCGAATAAATGTCGACTAGACAGAATATTTTGAACATTGAGGCCGAATGCAAAATACTAGTCACAGTGGTGTGCCCATTATTTCAGAGCTTTAAAGGATCAAAACAAGTATAGAAACCCCTGTGAAAAATCCACAGCTTCTAGTTACAACAGCATCTCTCCTGCCTGAAAAGAGAAAAATTGTGTGCACAACTGAATGCTTTGGCAATCAGTATTTTTGTGTGGGTCTAGAAGTGTGTGGGTGAGAGAGAGAGCGAGGGAGAGAGAGAGAGGGAGGAAAAGTACAGTATGTGTATACGTCTATAAGAGATGAACTCAGAGGGAATAACAAGATCTGCGTGAGCATGTAACACAGGCTGAGAGGAAATCGTTTCTGTCTCTGCTCAAACGTAACTTTGGCCTTGCATAAGGGTGTTTTTATCTCATTTCAAATGATTACCAGCTAGTATTCAATCTATGGAAGTGAGAGACTCATTGATGAAGCAAGGAAATAAATGTTTTGCTGCTCTCTCTGGTGACTACAACCAACCTTCATGTCTATTGTACAATTTCAGTGTAGTCTGTTTTCATCTTTAAATTGTTGTTAATCCATGTTGATGTCAATAAATCCTGTTTCACACAGCATGTGTGGGCAGTGCGTATGCAGAGCGCGAGCAGCATGTGGAGCTTTGGTTTTCAGACCAAATGTGTGAACATTGATTGCAGATTTGTTGTCCTGGCATGCAAAAACCATTAATTCATGTTTAAAGGTATTATTTAAGTTAAACAATTTTTTTCTCCATGTATCACTTTCTATTGAGTCTTTTGAAACAGTGACGATCAGAAGAAGGATCCAGATGTGAGGTAACAAGTGAAATGGTACTTTATTTGCTTGAACAACTTGCTCACAGATTTTAAGCATAATTTAGTATACATACATATAATCTGCGCACATATAAGAATAGTCTGGGGGGTATTTAGGAGTTTTTCAACAGTGAACAAGAAAGATTTTGTGAAAGAGTGTTTTTTTGTGTAGCCACTAAAGCTAACTGTATAAAAATTTCTCTTAACCACCCTTCCAAATGATAATCCCAAATCTAATTCATGTAATACTACAACATTCCAGTCATTCACTCTCGAGAAGAGGGACTATTGTACTAATTATTGAATGTCATCAGCAATATTAGTCCATTAAAACTAATTTGGTCTGAAAGCCTAGGTAGTCCGCTTGTTACAGATCCTTAAAATACACAAAGTTTTATTTAAACATCATCTTTAATGGGTACCCCAAATTCTAACCTAGTGCTCCTAACAACTTAGAATGGATTATCCAAATGATATTAACAAAAATGTTTTTCCCTATTATTTTCTCGCCATAAGCAAAGGATGAAAATATAGACACAAGACAAGACTAGAAACTGTGGCGGTACCTACTGTATTAAATCGTGGGTTAACAGCTTTGTTGCATCCCCACTGCATCTCATTTCCCCTGCCAGTAGACCACAGTGTCTGCACTTTCAGGGGAGATCGAAAAGAGCAAACCTCAGACAAAAGGTCTTCACTACATTCTACAATGCTCCCATTGAGACTGCTGATGAGCAGCATCTCCCTCTGGCAGGAGAGCTGCAGTGCCTCAGAGAAAACAGCTCTAAGGTCTGCTCAGAGCATCACTGAGCTTCAGGCCATCAAAGCCCTAGCCTGTGAAAGTTACTTGTCAAGGACAGATAGCATTATTAGGGACCCGACCCACCCAGCATCTTCTCTATCCTGCTTTTAGAATTCCTCCCTAAAGAAATGATGATCATAAAAGAGGAGAGTAAACAACTGATATTGAATGATCTTGAATCTTACACCTCAAACTAAATTAGCTGGATGTATGTGTAGAACAGGAAATTGCTCCTGAGACAGCAGTTTTGCTTTACCACAGGGTGTGCAACTAAAATACTTGACCAGACAAGTAGGTTTAATTTCACTGTAGTGTGTGCATTATATTTCACACTAATGGTCTAAGTCTTGATTTCTATGCCTTTGTTTCCTAATGCTTAGTTTCTATCTGTCAAATAAAAACCCATTTGCTTATTATGGGTCAGTTGTTTTGTTCTAGACAATTAATAGCTTATACAGATTTTCTATATCACAATTAGTTGAGTAGGACTACAAAAACAAATCTCAACTTTTAGATTTAGATTATTTCACAATAAGTTACTAGTCAAAGTTTTGGAATTAGTTATAAGTCTGTGTTTTACAAGATTAGAAAACCATGTTTACCAACTAGCAGTATTAGTTTATTATTAGCATTCGAGCTTTAAAAATAAATAAACCTATTTTCAGGATTCTATGAGCTCATCTGGTTGTGTTACTTCTTAAAGTTGCTCTTGTGAGCAGAACGCAAAAATACTGTTTTATCAGTAGGATATGTTGAGTACATTCTCCAATCAGAGGCTGAGATATGAACTACAGAACTTGTGTTAATTGTACTTTTCAGTCTCAAAACTCCTCTCAATGGAAGTCATTGGAGGAAATTTTTAATTACTTTAGGTTAGATGAGCATAATTTTGTGATGAATAACAATGGAGTGTTTCTGGAGAACAGTTTTTTTTATTAACAGTGGTGATTGTACATCAACAGCTATAAGGTTTGATTTTAGAATTTAACACTCTGGAATCTTTCAAGAACTTTGAAGAAATCTCAACTTGTAGAATAGTAGAAAGTGTCTTTAACAAAGCTTCAAATAATATTTTTTAAAAGACCAAATTCATGTTCCTAGGTCTCGTAGATGTTCGAGTTGCAAAAATATAAAGGTAATACAATTGGCTAAAAACGCCTTTGAAAATCTTACAGTGACCTAAATGTTGAAGCAAAATGGCAGCAGTGGTTCTGGATTCAGGTTCTGTTTCCCTGTGTTTTTTTAAGTTATCCTCCTTCTATTCAGATTCTACACAGACACTTATGGTTTCCATGTATTTTCAGTCATGTTGTGCCTAATGTGTTCTAATTCATCTCATTTAGTCTGTTCTTGTTAACGCTCTGTTAGTTCTAACCTTTTGTGTTTGGTTAATGAACTCCTTTATTATCTATGATTACCTTTTTCCTTAACTATTTGGACTTCATTTGTGTCTCTCCTAATCACCCACACACTATCCCCATTATTAAGGGCCCAAAGTGAAGATAAGTGTGTGGCAAACCATAGTGTAATAAAAAAAATTTACACAGCAGTGGCCAGATATCAGAATATACCAATAATATAAACACATGTAAAACTAATATCAATGCGACAAACTCTAAAAAGATTTGCTCGTTACTAGGCAACAGAATGGCAACAAAATGACTTCTGAGGTGAAATTTGGTGCATCCCATGAATGTCCCACCTTTTTTCATTTTGTTTCGCTCCCTAAATCCACAAATATATTGCTTAATTTACAGATAGGGATGTAACAATCTTACCTTTAGTAATTTGATGCCCCTTATGTACTTCTTAGCCTAACCCCTTCCTGCTCTCCCTCTGAAAAAACTAATTGCTCTGATTGATGCCACCTGTGTCCTTGTTCAAGTGCACCTGTTAGCTGTTGGTATCCCTGTGTATTTAGATCATGTTTGTCCATAACGGTCCTCATACAACTGAGTTCAGTGTTCTCTAGCAATACCATCATACTTAACAGTTTCCTAGTCATTTTCTGATTTTGTATAAACAAAATCAAATTACATTACTTGAAAATGTAGATAGTAATGGAAGAAAATTATTCTGATTGTGTTTTTTTATTCCAGAGTACATGTGTACTCAATCAAGTACACAGGTAACATCCATTTAGTGCTTCACAGGGAGGGCAGAAAGTACAAATAAGGTGCATCAACTAACTAATGTGATATGACGGTCAGACTAGTTTTGAGGGCTTCGATGACCACCACAAGCATGTGTGTCACCCAAGACCCAGCTCACCAGACAACATGTTTAAAAAAATACCAATCTCTAAATATAATTAATCCAATCAGTTTTCACTCTAATGTACTTCACAAGTCAACACTGCAGTCCTAACAAACAAAAACTTGCTTTAAAAAGAAATTTCAGTAAACTCATTTTCTCTCCAATCTGGTGATTTGTAGTCGCATCACATGATGCCACAAACAATCCCCTTTACTAATTTACTATTTACTCTCATTTACTAACTAAATACAGACACTATTTAGATAGAAACATATAATTTAAACATGTATTTTAGTAAAGAGGTGCAAGTTTCACCTTCTCCACTGACCACCTGAAAAAACCTGATTAATTATGAAAATTTAAAATTTACACAGCATTCGTCCTGTATTTCACAATTTCATGCATCTGATCAAGACACGCTGATAAGGCCATGTGACTGACACAAGAAATCCTATGTAATTTTGCATGAAGTCATGTTTTGGAGCGTGAAAATGTTATCAACTGACTGAGATGCAATAAGAAGTTACAGAATGACAATCTTCTATAATCGAATCGAGAGGGGCACACAGTGAACAATCTAAAACAAATGTAGACACTCGCTTCTAACTGAAATTTGTAAAACGTCAAGCAATCAGATCATGACTTCAGGATTTTTGAAGTGCTGTCATAAAAAATGCCAAACTAATCAGAAATTTAGCCAACTCTCACTGGCCATGAGGTCTGAGGCTGAGACTACCTATACCTATACATTCATCTCGAGCCAGCCATTACATTTTTGTGGTAATGTATTTCAAACTTAATTGCCATCCTAGGGTGATTCTAATAAAAGTTCATTGAGACTCAAAATCTCCAAGAAGAGCCCCATTGAGAAACATCCAAAGGGACACCCTAACATTCCACTAAAATATCTTTGCACAGATCTTGCCGTTGAGCTGCCAAGTTGACTTTCTTTAGCTGCTTTACACAGTGCACAACCTGACAGCAAGCCATTTTGATCCAACACATGAACGTGATAAACGATATTGCATTAATTCCATCCGTTTTCCACACTAATTAAAAATGTGGCATCAAAATGAATGAGAAGAAGAGAGAGCTTCATCTAACTTTCTTCAGCAGCAGCATCTTCTAAAAGAGTTAAATCAATCCGGTTACCTTTTCTTCTTAATCAGACCCGCGAGAGCTCATCAGGAGATGGATGTTTATATCAAATGCTCTGATCGGCTTGGCTAACAAAGAGGGAAAGTGATTTGAAAACCCTGGCAGCTCAATTAACATTTGCAAACTTTATCACAAACCTCCATCCATCTGTCAGCAGCTATCTAAGCTCTATTCAGTTCCCTCCCACATGTATCGGCGGAGCTGGAAGATTAATTAAAAAAAATGTCCATTAGTACACAATGTTGTTGATTAATCTTTGTTTTGGAGGCTTTTGTTCAAGTGAATTTTGGCTGCTGTTCATTTAGGCTGAATATTGCGAGCCGTTAATTGTATTACTCCTCACTACTTTTAGTTCATCTGGGGATAAACCTTTCCGCTTGCTTGCATATTTGCAGTGAGTGAAATAAATCAATATGTTGAATCAATGTCGAAATAAGTCATTCATAATTCTCATGGATGAAAAAGGGTTGACTGTAGGAGAAGATTTACATGGTGAAGCAGAACAAACATGGATTTTATATAACAACACCTTGCATCCAATTATTTCTAAGAACCAATTTCTCCTTGGTTCTATTGATTTTGCGATGCTAACTCTCTGCAAATGCAATTAGCCAAGTAATTAAATTATGTACTAATATTAAAATGGTGCTCACTTTAGGCTATATTCCAAGCCCTACCTAATTCCAAAACAACACATTTGACTTTGTTTCTTTTTCTTTTGAAATATGAGAGTCTAAATAATCCAGGCAGGAAAATTCCAAATGTTTGTAACTCTCAAAATATTCTCTCTTAAGAATAACACTCTTAAGGTCTCAAGATTTTTTAAAGAAAGGTATTGTTTTTCTTTTTGTCAATATTTGGAGCCATCCCATGCCTGCTCACTGCTCCGTGTGTGTGTTCACAGTGTGTTTGTTCACTGCTGTGTGTGTACACTGGGATGGGTTACATGTTGAACACAAATTTTGGGTATGGGGTTCTCCATATCTGGCCAACTGGTCACTTTCACTTAAAAAAAACTGTCGAAGGTACGTCAACTGAGTTATTGTTACAGTAGCTGCCACTTATAGAATATCACTCCAAATACAAGCCACACACACATGAATACTGAAGCACCAGCCCGATTGTGTTCTCATGATGTTTCATTATGATCACAACTTACAAACTTGAATTGATTGACAAAATATTTCATTAATTCCCCAAAAACATCTTCGTGGAACATGTTTAAATATAACATATCTGGTCACTCTATAGCCAGCTGATTAAGAACTGAACTGAACAGAAGGAGAGCTGAGAGTAAAACGTGAACGTAATGTGCAGCTCAGAGGAAAGCCGGCAGCTCTTTCTCAGCTCTGAAAACATACTTCATCAAACTAAAACAGTAAACAAACCAGCAGCGTGTTCAGACTCTCCGTGACTGCCTGGAAGGGATTCATCCATTCATTCATTCATCCATCCATCAATTTTCTTTACAGTGTTTTACAGTTTTCAAGATCACTATGTATGATAGGAGTTTCATCACAGGGCTGCATTTACTATGGCCATCTCTCCTCAGGGGAGCCTTTGATTAACATAAAGCATGTTTTTTTGACTAATGGAGGAAACCCGGAGAAGAACATACAAACTTTATTCCCCTTTATCTGGCCCCAAACTAGCCAGATGGGGTTGAAGGTTGAGCCTGCTTTCAGATATTCTAATAATGTACTTGTGGTGCATTTAGCAAAACACGGACAAGTTTATAAAATGTGTCTTGAGGAGCACACTGAATTTGAGTTTTGAACTGAAAATGTTGAAGCACGTTTCGATAGTTCGATTAGGTCTGTCTATTTTTTTTCTTAAACTACTTAATTTGTAATTATAAAAAGATTTTAAAAGTGTTGCATTTATTAGAAAATCATTCTTATAAATTTTTTTCTATGTGTTTTGTAGTGTTTTTAAAAGTTTTAACTTACTGTTTAGTACAACAGATTTCAATACCAACACCAGTTTTTAAAGATGTGCATTTAATTGAGCAATTTTAAGATGATTAAATCCAATTGTAAATGGAGTTATGTTGGCTGAATTGGTTTTTAACTAGTTCTCATTATCTGTATTGCCGAACATGAACTGAACTTTATTATGTATAAAATTACTTCAGTTGTCATTTTAAATAGTTGGGCTAATGTAACGTAAATGATGGAATGTCATTTCTGTCAGGTTAAGTATCAAATGGATTTTACAGTCGAAATTTTTAGTTAGAAAGTTTAACTTTTCAGACAAATAATTCAGAATTTTGATATATAAAGTGTTTTCACGGAGTTTGCATTAGATTGGGCGTCTGCAGGCCAGTAAGTCAAAATATAAGTCAAAGTTTTGACTTTTTATCTCAAAATGTCAGCTTTTTCAGTAAAAATTTTGACTTTCTAATCTAAATATTTCGACTTTCTAATTGCTCTGTAAATGTCGTGTTTATAAAATTCACAAAAATTTAAAAAAAATTTTACTTTCAAAATTTTAGCATTTACAGCCATCAATAATTTTTTTTAACCTGGTGGAAATAGACTTCCGTAGTCATCTGTATACTCAACTTTGTTAAATAAAAAAATCATAAGCGATGTTATCTTTAGGCGCAATAAGATGGTTTGTAACATTTATCGTCAATCAAACGCATATATTATGTCACTGTTTCGCATGATATGATAAAGAGTATATTTAAACTGTTTTTAGATTAACCGCTAAATCTCAACCGTTTTATACCCCAACCTGGCAGATGTATCCTTACCATACAAACCGGCCAACCTCTAAAAAATGGAAGTTAATCAACGTAATCTCTAACACATGTGAGCCCCACCACCTGATTAATCAAGGAACACCCGACGAAACACCGAAATCCTTCATGCAGCCACAACACCAAAGAACAACGGAACCTGCTGTAACTTACGAGAAGAATGAGAAGCTGTCTGAGAGGTGCTGAGGTGGCTTAAAATCCACAGCAGGAGCTTGACTCCAATTCTAGAGGGTGGCTGCATCTTCGAGTCCAGAGAGAAGCAAAGAGACGCGGTTACTTTTCCGTTGGCGCACGCTGTCCGGAAGAGCAGCTGCACACAGAGAGCGAAGCCTCCAGAAGAGCGCGACTAAAGCTCGGCACTCTGTAAATATCTTTCAGCGGATTTGTTTCCGAATTTCATCAACCACACAACATCAAACGCTTGTAATAAAGTGGAGTACTTCAATGTGCTGTTTCAAGCCATGCCGGCGCGCGTGTCGCTGTTCTCTCTGGTGAATGTCTCGCGGAGGTTGCTGTCCAGGTGCTGAAGTTACAACACGCAGCGCGCGCACGGTCATATAAACACCCGACCCCTCTGCTCTCACACTTGGTACATTCCACCGAACATTGGAGCAGCCCTCGCGGGACAGGGGGCATTGCTTTGAGCGCTTTCTGATGGGCAGCAATGAATTGATAACATGTGCGTTAAATTGACGTTTATCTTTATTTACTAAAGCCTATCCCTGAGAGCTACACGGTTTGGAAACCATCCAGGTCACTGTAAATTATTAGGAACTGAAATATTTTAAATAAAGTGGAACAACAGTGGTGTAATAGTCTCTCAAGCATAGCGTAAACTGTAATTTAATAGTCATTAGTTGATTAAAATACATTTTATTATTCTTATAGAATTTGTGATGGACAAAAAAAATCCAGGAGTTGTTGAAGGAGCTTGATAAAACGTATTACCCAAACGTTAAATGCTTAGATTTAATTAATTATCATTTCTACCTTCTATAGAGACTTGTCACTGTGAAATAAATGGGAAAGCGAAAAAACAGATATGATTAAATATAGGCGAAATATTATGAATTGAAAATAACTAAAAGCATTTTTGATTATGTAAAGGATCTTTGGGTATAGGTATGTTTTAAGACCATCACACATCTAGACAAACTGAACTAAAACAGATGGCAAGGGGCTTTTCACACACCTCTGCTGATTAATGCTAATGCAGTGGCACTTCTTGCCCTTGGATGGCAACAGTGACACACTTGGCCACTAGTGATGGGAATTTTCGTTCATTTTGGTGAGTTGGTTCTTTTGCCTTTCTTCACTTAACAGAACCACTTTTTGAACGATTAGTTCTTTTTTTCGTTCATCCACAAATAATTATTTCTTTAATTTTCTAACAAGATGTCTTGCAAATAGTTATGACAAAAGACTCCAAAACGGAGCGAAATACAATAATAAGTTAAATTAAACTAGCTTGCCTATGTCTTTTGATTATCAATACGTACCAGAAAAACCTCTTCTGATACTCCCAAAAAATCGATATTAGGACATTTGTTTCAGTAAAATCCATAACGTGCCCACTGTGTCAAGTGACTAATGATCTTTAGTATTAATTTTGGTAAACCATGAGAAATATCACCACAATACCATCACTGTGAACGAGCGATTCAAATGAACTGATCTTCTCTAACATCCGGGTACTGTAGCCATTGAAATGCATTGTGAACAATAAGAACGAGGTGACGAGCAACTCAAAAGAACTGCTCATTTATCTATCCAGGTCTGAGTTCAGTGAGAAGCAATTGTGAGATTGAACGAGATGGCGAGAACAAATCGTAGACTAGGAAGACAGACCTCTCAGCCAAAATGTGGGTTTGTTAAAGTGAGTTGCGGTCAGAGTTTCAAAAAAATTGTATTTAGTTTGGGTATCAATAAAATGAATAAAAACTCCTCTGTTCCTTAGATCATGTTCTGTTGGACCTACTTATATACTACCTAAGTGGTAAATGTACCATTTTTATGGTTGAATGAACCTTGAAAGTTGAATAAGTGTCCCAGGAAGCTGTGAATCTACTGTTCAATCAATTCTCATTGCTCTCATTGCGTTTAATATTGGGGCACAATTTACATTCCAACAATTGACTAAAGAAGTGTTGGTTTAGCAAATAGAATTCTGCTCTACAGACTGACAAATTTACCTACTTGAATAAAAAAAATTAAGTGACTGCTACAAAAATATAAATTACATGTATTTATGAAAAATACACCAAAGGCAATTGATGAATATAATATTCAATTTCTTTTCTTGAACTAAGCAAATAAAGGGCACATCTTATAACATAGATTCCCATTTCAGATGAGAAATGGTGGACAATCCTCAGCTGTTATATGGTTGAATGTGTGTGATATTTACTCACCTGTTTAAGGAACCATCTCTCGACGGAGTGTGAAAGAAGCACCAACTGTGAGAGTGCAGAAAAGGACAACAGAGAGTTTCATTATGCTCCCAGTTCTTGTCCATCAAATGAAGCGCTCCTGAAAATGCAACACATCTCGTCCTGTGAATCTTTCTCTATGAGCAGGTGTTTTGTGTAATATCTTCAGGGTGCATTTAAATACTTGCTTTGCTCTGAACCAATAAGCAAAGGAGGTGAATAGAAACAAACTTTAAAAAAAATTATAATTCAAAATGAGTATGGTCATCACATCTTAAATTCTGAACAACTTCCTATTCAGTAGGGAAAAAGAATCAAACCACTGTTGATGAATTCATATCGTATTGTGCAATTAAATCAAAATAAGTAATTTCAAATACACTTAAAGAGATGGATATGTGAACAAAAGTGTACTTGAGGAAAAGTACAACTACTTCTTGTGGAAATGTACTCAAGTACAAGTAACTTTACCCATCTGCTTGAGCACTGAGTAATTTCATTCACAACAGCTGTTTTTGAAGCAGCTTTGAGTTATCACTGCTGTAGTTGGTGGTTTGTTATGTTTGTTTTGAAGACTTATATAGAATAATATTTGTCACCATTCATTATACACGTAACACCCCACTTAACTTTTATCAAGAAATAATTGGACTAATGTACATTTTTCAGGTCACTTCAAAATTGAAAGTACATGTGTTTTCAGTTAGTCTTGCATGAGTGTAAATCATAGAGACCAATCCTTGCTTATCTAGCTCTATATTGCACAGGATTGATGTCCAGTTTTATACAACTCTTCCCGTATTTTTTAGCAGCTGATGCATTTCTTGTACTTGAAAATGAACTGGTCTCTTAAACACGGCGGTTGAAAGCATTTCACTTATGGCTGGGGCTGAATCAGTGATCCATACAGCTTGTGAGGGCAATGTGTTCTTGTTCTCTTCACTAATTACTGTAGTATCTGGGATACCTTTTTCCTTTTGAAGCTGGATTATTAATTCTTTGTCACTTTTACATCGATCTTTTTACTAAAGCGTAGAATCATGTTTTAAATAAAGACAAATACTTTATTTCACACAAAATGAGTCGAGAGTTCACACAGAGGTGGAGTTGGTCATTCTGTAATTGGTTCAATCACTGCGAGGTCCATTCTGCTGTTGGGGCCCTGGGCAAGCCACTTCACCCACATTGCCCTGTATGGAAGAGTGTGACTGATGAGGTGTGTTTGTTGGTGGGCAGGAGGCTGTAGGCACAGAAAGGTGGCCATGTTCTGTCAGACTGCCCCAGGGCAGCCGAGGCTACAAAGATAGCTTATCACCAGTGAATGAATAATGCTCTGAACATTGTAAAGGGTCTTTGAGCTCCTGGAAAGGGCTATATAAATTGAATGTATTATTATTATTTTTATTATTGTTGTTGTTAGTGTTGTATAATATTAGCATAAGTTAATCATATGGTCCAACCTACCTATAATATTCCAGTATATAAGACATGACCTGAGGGACAACAGCAATGTTGTGCATCTCTCCTTCCACCCCTTTGCCACTTCGAGTGAAGATATTGTCCAGGCCCAGGTTGCTTCCTGGTCCCATTCTTCCAGCTCTCTTTATCCGCTTCTCTACTGCTCACCACACACACTGTGATACTAGGCAATTGTAAGCTAGAGCAAACTTGTGAAATGTTTTCAAGTAAATGTACGGATTTTTAAATTACTTAAAAATGCACATAAAAAACTACTCAACTACATTGTACAAGTACCACCTCTATATTTCTTCTCAGGTTGCTCATTTCATTGAGAGGGAAATTCTTGTGAGCTGAAATCCAAATTATGATGTTTTTTTTGGAATTTCCACTTTCCATATAGGCTTTACTAAAAACATTTAGAATAAAAAAACAATACTTTCCATTGATTGTCTAGATAGACAGACCAACCCATAATGCAACTCCATAGGGTTGTACAAGCAAGCAAGCTCATCACAAAGTTGCTGCTGTATAAAAAAAACAAACGAGAGGCAATCGTTTGAACTAACAAGGTCACATGACTGATTAAGACACATAAGTACACACAACAGAACAAACATGTTTATGGATATCAAGGAAGGCTTTGTCACCAAATGCCTCAGACTGGAAGGTGTCAGAGACTCTACAGTGATTCAATCTAGTTAGCCTATTAAAATGAGTCAGGCCTAACTCATTTATGACTAATTATAGCTAATCAGATTTTGTCAAATGCAATTCCTAACAATGGTAGTGATTCATACTTTCAGTACTCAGAGCTTGCTGTGGACAACTTAAAGTTGTTATAAATTATATACTGTCTTGTATTTTACTTTGTGTAAAGGATGAAAAATGACAAAAAATGAAAAAAAAGTAAAGAGAAAAATAATTAAGTAAATGTATTATTAAAAGCAGGAATATATTCATAAAATAACAAAAATAACTAATAAATGAACAGATTAATAAATAAAGCAATAGACACAGTAATAGTTATATGTGTGAATAAAATGATCATACAACAAATAAATAGCTAAATAAAGTAAATAACTAAAAATATACATTTAATGCATGTATTTCAAAATAGTAGCAAACATTAATTCTTCACTATTTATATTTCTTTATTTAAAAATGTATATATTTCAGTATGTCCGTGTGCTAACTATCTGCTGTCTTTTATGGAATCCATTGCTGACAAAAAAATTTTGTGCTTACACCATTTGCAGAGTTATTTGGCAAATAAGTATTTTGACCACATCATCCTTTATATGCATGTTGTCCTACTCCAAGCTGTATAGGCTTGAAAGCCTGCTACCAATTAAGTATATCAGCTTTTGTGCATCTGTGTAATGAGAAGGGGTGTGGTCTAATGAGATCAACGGCCTTTATCAGGTGTGCATAATTATTAGGCAACTTCCTTTCCTGTGGCAAAATGGATCAGAAGAGGGATGTGACGGATTCTGGAAAGTCTGAACTTGTGAGATGTCTTGCAGAGGGATGCAGCTGTCTTGAAATTGCCAAGCTTTTGAAGCGGGATCACAGAACAATCAAGCATTTCATGGTAAATAGCCAACCGGGTCGCAAGAAGCGCGTTGAAAAAAAGAAGGTGCAAAGTAACTTCCCAAGAACTGAGGAAAATCAAGCGTAAAGCTGCCAAGATGGCATTTGCCACCAGTTCAGTCATATTTCAGAGCTCTAACATTACTGGAGTGTCAAAAAACACAAGGTGTGCAATACTCAGGGACATGGCCAAGGTAAGGAAGGCTTAAAAAAACAACCACCACTGAACGAGACAAGATAAACCATCAAGACTGGGCCAAGAAATTTCTCAAGACTGACTTTTCTAAGGTTTTATGGTCTAATGAAATGAGAGTGAGGCTTGAAGGGGCAGATGGATGTGCTCGTGGCTGGCTCAGTAAAGGGCAGAAAGCTCCACTCCGACTCAGGCCCAAGCAAGGTGGAGTTGGGGTACTGGTATAGGCTGGTATCATCAAAGATGAGCTTGTGGGGCCTTTTTGGGTTGAGGAGGGAGTTAAGCTCAACTCCCAGTCCTACTGTCAGTTCCTGGAAGACACCTTCAAGCAGTGTTACAAGAAGTCAGCATCTTTCCAGAAAAACAGGATTTTCATGCATGACAATGCTCCATCACATGCCTTCAAATACTCCACAGCGTGGGTGGCCAGTAAAGGTCTAAAAGATGAAAAAATGATGACATGACCCCCTTGTTCACCTGATCTGAACCCCATAGAGAACCTGTGGTCCCTCATGAAACGTGAGATGTACAAGGAGGGAAAACAGTACACCTCTCGGAACAGTGTCTGGAAGGCTGTGGTTGCTGCTGCACGCGATGTTGATCGTGAAAAGATGAGGATGTTGACCGAATTCATGAATGGAAGGCTTTTGAGTGTCCTTGTAAAGAAAGGTGGCTATATTGGTCACTGATTTGTTTGTTTTGTTTTTGAATGTCAGAAATGTGTATATGTAAATGTTGAGATGTTATATTGGTGTGCGTGGCAAAAATAAATAAATAAATGAGATGGGTATATTTGTTTTTTAATTTGCCTAATAATTCTGCACAGCAATAGTTACCTGCACAAGCGGGTATCATACTAAGACGGCCAAAACTAAAAAAAGCCCCGCTCCAACTTCCAAAAATATTCAGCTTTGATATTTATGTGCCTTTTGAGTTGATTGAGAATATAGTAGTTGCTCAATGATAAAATTAATCCTCAAAAATATAACTTGCCTAAAAACTCTGTAAACATTGACTGTTGCTTACTGGCATACCAATCACGGTTTAGGCTGAAGTTAAGACCTCCCACTTAATTAGAATACAGACAATAAAATGGAACTATGTAAATTATCAAATTAATAAGAGAAATTAAATAAGAAGCTAATAAATGCTGACAATTTGAAAACTTACCAATGCAAAAACTTGTTTTATTTGTTTATTTATTTAACTGTCTTGTTTTTTTTGTTGTTGTTTTTTTTTACTTTTCTGTTGTTCATATAGAGAGTTGGTTAAAAGACAGCCAGGAGCAATTTATGAGTAAATTGTACAAAAGCTGTGCCATGAGGAACTGACATCTACCATTATTTTCTATTTTTTGCCTTTATAGTGACTGAACATTAAGAAATTATAATTCTGAGTAGAGAAAACCTTTAAGTTGTAAACTACTGCTGTAAATAAATGGGTACTGTTGATTCTCGTGTCCATGTCACCACTCAATGTGTGGTACCTGTAGAGCGACACAGTAAACCAGAACTCCTTTAAAAATACAGCGTCTTAAAATATATACAGTAAGTTTTAAAGATTATAGTTTTTATATTTTTGTAGTATTTATATAGATGTATATTTTAAAGTTGCTGTTGTAGTTGATTTATTTTAGATTAGTATTTTTGTACATTTAATTGGCAAGGCTAGAGGTAAGTTGTTCAGAGCACTCACAGCCAGTTTCATTCCGATCTTCCTTCTGTGATCTTCAGACATCGTAAAGAAATTCAGACTTCAAAAGGCTTGAATGACATTGGGATCGCGTGAGGTTATGAACATCACTCCCTTTGATATCAGGTCAGGATTTCTTATCTGCCGTTCAGGTAGTCTCAGAAACACGGAACATTCAATGGTCCTGACATGAATGTTGGATTTTTTTCTCATTCAAACAATTTTTACTGAAAGCATGCATTTTTCATGCTTCATGCCTCTACCTTTGTGTATAATACATACCAAAAGTCAAACCAATCATAATCAACGTGTACATTTTTGTTTTATGCTCAAAGCTTAACTTCATTTAACTGAATTCAGCTTAAAGCCTCAAAAGGACTTTTAAAAAGCATGACTACATTGATCGCTGTCTGCTAACGGCTGTAACCTGAGCCATTTCATTTAACTTCAACAAGAAAAAAGGTTTTGAACTGGTTTGAAAGGAAAAGTTGACTGAATCTACATTGATACAGTGGTCTCAACAAAATGTACTGACTCACTTTCTGTTAATATGCAAGACCAATGAATGAGCTATCCAATCATTCAATGGTTTTGTCAAATTGTTAAAACTGCATAAATATGCACAAGACTGAAAACTCAGTTACTCTCTACAGTAGTTTTGCAATGTGCAGTGTTTATTCACCATAACTCCTCTTTCTATCAAGTCCTTGACATCTCATTAACTCATGACTGATGCACATGTTCAATGCTATTTACAGAACAACTTTCCTTTGACAATAATTGGTTCAGGCTTATCTTACTTTGTCCCTTTTTCTTTCAGAATGTGCAGGTAAGGTCTACTTCCTCTTCCTCTTCCTCCTCATCTTCATCTTCTTCCTCCTCCCACTCTTCCTCACCTTCTTCACCAAGATGAGTATATCCAGGAGCTTAAGGTAAGGTATATTTCTTCTTCCTCATCTTATTCATCTTCTTCGTCCTCTTTATCGTCTCCCCTTGCTTTTCTTCATTATCTTCCTCCTTCAACTTCCTCCTCCTCTTTCTTCCTCTTCTTTCTCCTCCTTCTTTCTCATCCTCTTCTACTTCTTCATCATCTTCCTCCTTTTCTTCTTCCTTTTTTCTCCCTCCTCTTCTTCATCTTGTTCTTCTTCTTCCTCCCCCTTCTTCTTTGGCATCTTCCTCCTTCCCTTTTTCTTCTTTCTTCTTCCTCCTCCTCTTCCTTCTTCCTCAACCCCCCCCCCTTCTTTCTGGTCCAATTGTTTTTCCTCCTCTTTTTTTCTCCTCCTCTTCATCTTCTTCTGCTTCTAGCTTACAGTCAACATGTACAACAAGGAATAATGATAGCTAAGGATGGTGAATGAGTGAGAAGCAAAAGCTTAAATAGTGAAGTGGCAGAATAATTAGTAGGCTAGGGGTTAGCTATATGTGGGGAAACACTCGATGAGGCTTTGATCTCCTTGAGCTGCTCTGTTGATTCTGTCCCTTGCTTCTCTGACCACACCCTCTTCCCTGAGATTTTTAAGAGTGAGTGGTGAAGACACTTTCCTGAGGCTGGGGGCTGTTGTGACACTTTAAAATGTATTCTGCCAGGGTTTTTCCAGTATCGTGGAGTATAGTAAGTACACATTATTTATCAAACCAAGGAGCACAGAGCAATCCGAGTATAGCACAACCAAATAACATCAAACATGTTCATGGACTGAGTGTTTTAAATAGTTTACAAGGAGAGTCACAGGTCCTACTGTCACAGGGGACTGGATAATGACTTAAGTTTGCACAGGTGAGCTGGAGTGAAGCGTAGATTACTAACAAATTGACAAATAATGTTATGTACAATAAGGCGTTTTACACGCTTTAACATAAAGTACATTTTATGCCTTTTTTATATGAAAAAAAGGCCAACTAAATAAAACATACTTTAATGTTAATGCGCCATTTACATCAGTGTTTAAAAATCGAATGTAAATACATCCAAAGGACACACAACAGTGTCTATGCTTGTGGCCCTCCAGAAATTACATTTGAGAGTCTTAGCATAAATATTTATGTTTTAACATAAATATACCTATTAACCTGAAATGTGTATCTTTTACACTAAAGTTTAAAAGTACTAAAGGTATATCCAAACAGGATTACACCAAACCTAAAAACAGGAAAAACACATCAAATAAATGTATGTTCATTTTAAATTTAATGTCTCTTAGAGATCTTCCTTTAAGGTCTATTGTTACTAACCAGCATCTTTACCATAGAATAAATCAAATAAATCCAAAACTAATAAATGGACTCTAACCATGTGTTGACTCTTTAATAAAATTATCCAAATATTTGGGTTAAAGTGTCGTGGTTGTGTTAAGTCAGAAATCACTTTTGGTCATGATTCAATATCCAGCTTGCCACAGGATATTGCCTGATCTTTTGTCTTCGGTAATCCTTCCTGAAATAGCCATGATTATTTTCTTAGCTCTTCTGCTCTTGTTTCCGTTGTTTTAAACATTTTAGGTTCAAATGATAGGCCAAGCATATTTGTCTTTAAAATGAGAGGTCGCACTAGACCTTCTGGTGTAACAGTAATTCCGGAAAAAGCAACCGTCTGATCAAAGCACTGTGCATGTGAGCGTCATTCTTGGCCTTTAAGTATTTTGCGGCTAAGTGCCATGCTTATTATTTCCACGCCTCTGATGCCATCAGGGCTATTATTGGATGGTCTACGGCTGCCTTGGTGTATATATGTAAAAAATAAGATCTAGCTCATTAAATCTGCCTCTGATTCCAATACCTATAACTTTCTCTTAGCTCTTCTCTATATATAATTCATCCTCAGTAATTGTTTAAATTATTTCAGTAATTCAAACTAAAACACTGTAAATCAAGAATTTAAAATATTTAGAAAAAGCTAGAGTTAAAATATATATTGTTGTCTAATTTTTCACCTTTTTAAGCATTGATTATTTCTGTTATCACACAGTAAAATGTATTTTGGTATTTTACTAAAATACTATATTATTTCCCTACAGGCCAGAATAGCGTATGGGAATGAGTGTCAACTTTGCAGAATGTTAAAAGTGTTTTTTTTTTTTTTTTCAGAGTTTGATATCAGTGCAGTGATTGGCATTCATACCAAAATTGGCAACAGTCAGCTTTGTTTTAGCTACTTGAAGTTGCTTTCTCTAATAGGGACGCACCAATACCAATATCGAGTGTTGGCGCAACTTCATGCTCCAGAACAGTACTGGTTACTCATCAAAAGTGCCCCGATGCCAGAGGACCGATACCTTTTTATGACAGCGGGATGTGAGTTGAGCAGTCACATTTAATGGGTGTAGAAGTGATGAAAGCTTGAACTACTAGCTATCTGATCAAATATGTAAAAAATCAGCACAATGCTGAGTATAAGGAGTTCGCTATTTGCAGGCAACAGCCAACTTTGCAGCAAATTATGGGAGCACTAGCCTAACTGAGACGCAAGCTCCAAAAGCCTCACCAACATGTGAGCTTCTGACTCGTGAGTGAACCTGACCTCAGGTAGATCACATGCTGCTTTCAAACATACACAATCACAGTGTTTAAGTAAATTTTAACAAACACATTTGGATGAGCATCAGTAAAATTGTACTCCTCAGTTTGTTTAACTCTGGTCGCACAGTGGATTGCAGAGGTTCGTACTCTGTGATCAGAATCAGTTTTGTGTCACATACACCAGTCGAGTCATGCTTATGAAAATTTGTTTCAAATGCGGAGAATCCCTAAACGTTCTGTTCAGGTTTTACTTTATGTCAATGCGAAAAACATTACAAAAGCCCTGCATAATGATGAACTCAGCTGTCAATGGTCAATGGATCATTAAGTGACCAAGATGAATGACAGATAAGGAGTAATTCAGAAGAGGCAGACCTCTATGTTTAGCCAAAGCTTAGAGATTGAGTGGGGAGAAATTATGTAATTGATCTAGCCATCTACAGTAACATCAGTCAATCAATCAAGTTTTTATACAGCGCTTTTTTAGCAGTTGCTTTCAAAGCAGCTTCACAAAGTCCTAGTGTGGATCAGGTAGAGTAAATAGGAGTTCCCTCTGTGAGGTCCCTGGGAGCCTTTCTAACTGAGGCAGGTGCTTGTCACCTCCCCAGCAATAAAGAATATACAAATTTAAGATCCATCGATGAAAAATTTACTGGACAGCACCTAAAAAAACGACAACAAAAAAAAAACAACGACAAAACAGAAACTAACAAACAAAAAACAACTGTTAAAAAAGTGTAACAGACTACAACTGGTGATCAGCATCAGCTGCAGGATGATTGATAAATGATGGGAAGAGGTTAGATAGGCACATTGAACCACAATATTTTTTCAACAGTTTGTATGTTTATAGCGCTCAGACACCATATACGTTTAGACAAATACCA
The DNA here is from genome assembly GCA_900490495.1 of Danionella dracula. Lineage (NCBI taxonomy): Eukaryota > Metazoa > Chordata > Actinopteri > Cypriniformes > Danionidae > Danionella > Danionella dracula. Next base: position 3,314,089 of record UELW01000888.1, read on the forward strand.
GGAGCCAATTTTGCGAATGTTAAATTAATCAGATATGCTTTTAATTTAGTTTTGAACTAAACTTGTGAGGGTAGCTGAGCTATGGACAACATCCGGCAGATTGTTCCAGAGCTTCGGGGTTCTATATATGAACACTCTTCTGGATGGACACTGTTCTTTAGTAGTTTTCTTTTTTCCATCTTCTATTAACCAGGGTCAAAGAACATTAAACCAGATGCCTTATCTTGTTTCTTTTATCTTCAAAAATATGAAATACAGAAATGTTAATGAAATAATAATGTATTATTATTAAATAATTAGTATTAAAGTATTATGCTCTAAAAATTACTCTACGGTATACAAAGAATGTCCTTGTTAATGTTCCAGAGAAATTTTACAACAATTTTAGTCAACTAACAGTTTTTTAAAGAAGTGAAGTGCACTGACTCAACAATTTATTCTGATTGTGACTGACCATATGTTTTTTAATCCAGTCAACTATAATCACTGAAAATTTGAGCTCAATTAGAAAATATTATTTCTCTTCAAATAACTCTTCAACAAAAATGGAAAATCCATAAACTAATAGTTAGATTTTTACACTGTATGCCAAGGTTTACAGTTTTTCCTTTAACAGCGTACACTGACAAATGTATTTAAAATGCAGGTCAATGCTCTTTTTCACCTCTTCCTGTCCTTAAATAAACTTAGTTTAAAGAACATAAGATTAAACTACATTTAACAAACATGAAAAACTCTCTTTCAAGTTATCTGTGAAGGAAAGCTTAAGCTTTGTCTATTGTCCTCTAAGCATTATGATTTTGCAGTCAGAGCACTTTCACTGTTTTCTTAAAACTCTTGTCATTAATCTGGATTTACCGGCCGAAATGTCCTTGCATTCAATAGTTCAGTGTGTTTCTGTGTGGGTTTATCTGTCTGTAAGCCACAGTATTTACTGCAATAAACCTCTCTCTGGAGTATGGACAAAAATTTAAGGCAAAAAGTAGATTTTTTCTTTGCGTTTACTAATATTTAAGTTCTTTCACGTCAAGGATCCACCTTTGTCCATTTGCTATAAAAACCATACCTGTGTATTCTTCACGTTTTTTAGTAACTTACAATAGTTTTGATTGAAAGAGGAATGAAACTGCCTAGTTAAACAGTCTCTTCATGAGGATATGAGAGTGTTTGTGATAACCATTAGCTGTGGATGAGCATTATCCCTCACAAACGATCTAGAGATCCAAAAATCAATACTGTCCTTAAATGTCGCTAAACTCCAAGAACTATATTCATCACTTGAGCAATTAAAGGAACAATCTGATCAACTGAAACAATATGAGAAAACGTTTGTGCTCATTTTGTGTCCCGAGGCTATATTTATTCTTTAGTTTTTAACAAAAGTCTGTATTTGTTTTCAAATACCCTGTCTAACTGCTTGTCTAAAGTTTCTTTTTGGGTTTATTTTTTACCTATTTCTCATCTTTTAAATATTTGTACCTATTTCCCACCCTGTAATTATTTGTACCTATTTCTCCTCTTGTACTTATTTGTATTCATTTCTCTCCTTGTAATGATTTGACTTTAGTTTACTCCTTGTAATTACTTGTACTTCTTTTTTGTGTTGCCTGGGCCTGTTGGAAGCACTGAATTGTTTTATTTTATATATTAATAAGCTACATTCCTATTCAAACTACTCGAAAAGTATGATTTTCATCTGAGGCCCATTTTCAGTCATTCAGTACCATTTTTCACTCAAAGTACCTCTCAACATAAGAGCTTTTTCTGTAATAAAATCAAATACTGCTGAAGGGCTTATTTGAACTCCACAGTAAGGACAGATATTAGAAATTGAACCTTTGGGTTGATGAAAACAATTATAAAAAAAAAACGAAAATAAAAATAAGCACTGGAGAAAAAGTGTGGAACATATAAACTGAAAAGACAGCAACAGGTACTTTTTAATTTGTGTACATCCATGTAGAAACTTGAATGTGAGCGATAAATATTAATATCAACCATGATCACAATTCCCATTGAAATTTCAACCATGACATTTGCCAACGAAGTGAGCCAAGCATTGCCTGGTTTAACCAATGAGCCCTTGTGAATGATTACGGATTAACTATATAGAGTCTTGAATGTATTTGTAACTGTATTTAAAAATACATGTAGAATGTGTAAAACCAAAACTGCTTGAGTTTGCTTTGTGTTAACAAGAGATGTTTGTGAAAATTATTGATTGGTGAAACCATATAAATAAAAAATGTATAGAATGTTTAAGATTGTTGTGACAGGGCAGTTCATTAAAATTCTCTCATTTAGTTGAGAGAAGAAATAACTTAGCAGGAAATCAAACACTGATCGAGATCTGACATGACAGACTACAAGCTGCTCTCTGAAGAATTTTCAACCTAACCGCTTGTGAATAGTTATGTATATTATCTCTCTTTCAAATCAAAACACTACCAGCTCATACTATCGCAAATAAGACAGAAGTAGACTGCATAGAATGCATGCAAAGATTTGGAATACATGTAACAATCTTAATTTTCAAGAATGGTAAAAGTTCAACACTAAGAATTAGCTTAGTCTCCACATATCTTCATGGAACCCCTATTGCATAGTGTTTTTTTGGGTCAATATTTTATATATTCTCTCACAAAGATTGTAATCTATATTTCCTCTAACAGCTGTTGTGTGTGACTGTGATGATCGTACAAGCACTAATACATGAGCACTTAACAACACAGGGGTGGCTATTTTGACAAGAAAAGCAAACAGCTGCTTTTAAAATGACCCAAGTTCAAGGGACAGATTGGGCATGAGTACTGGAAACTTTAAAATAAAGTATGTAGAAAAAGGGGCTTTGATGAAAATGTTTGATGAAAATATTATTTTTAAGACATATTGTTTATTTCCCAAAAATTCTGGATCTCTAAGACGTCCTTATTCAAACACCTCCTCAGGTACCCATGCAAAAGATAAAAGTCTGAACCCAATGACAATTATGAATTCTGATAACATAACATTCTTGTGAGGCAAATTTTATGTATCTACATCTGATTCAACTGTTGTGTGTAACAGACGTGTTATGGCACAACATTTTTATCTATGTCTTATCTGCTCAGAAAATAATCTAACAATATGCATTAAAGACTTTGAAGGAGTGGGTTGATCTTGTAGAATGGTGCAATCAGAATGGGGTGTTGATGAGAACACACAAATAATCCAGACTGATCCATTTAACCAGTTTTATTAAGTCAGTCGTGAGATGATTGTTGCGATACTGTCAGAAACTCAACAAACTCTCTCATTTGACAAGGCAGTCATGGTGTGGAAGCAAAAACCTTAACTGAAGAAACCTTGGTTTAAATATTCCCTAATTTACCTAAGGTGGCTGTTTAAGAAAAGATTACCATTGTACTCGAAGGCTATAAGAGCAACTCACAAATACACAAAATAATTTAACAAATTGTTTACAATGGTAGAAGTATTGATTATTGAAAATAAATATAGTATCCCAACAATATCTGTCTTTCAATTCCAAATAATTATTTTGCAAATGCCTGCTGAAATGGAGTAATTTTTCAGTCTCAACCAAAAAACCTGAAGCGACTTTAATGGAGAGCCAGATACAGTTTAATTTAGCACTCCGTTGTTAATTGACCTTGTGGGAGCAATTATATCCTTTTAAATATCCCTCAATGAGTGCCGAACCCAGCATGCCTCAACCTTCTTTGACACAGGAGAGGCTTATACAAACAGTCCATACGACCACACTGCCCAGTGTGAAACTCACTGACACTAACGGATAAGCACACTTATGTTCTCCACATCACCCCCTGGTGTGAGGTTTCATTCCAGCACAAGAGAAAAACACACAGAGCTTATTTTGTAGAATGTTTGCATGACAAAATCAGCATGAGTAATCAGAGATCTTGGCTGAAACTACGAGAAACATGGTTGCATTCTCCCAGCTTGAAGTTGGATGGCACCCCTTGTGGAAAATCCAGCATGAAAAGCTCAAGCTGTGTTGAGAACATTGTTGCCGGTACTGGTAGGTCATGCTGGATTTTTCACTCGAGATTCAAGATGAGAAATGTGAATAGCTTTTAAGAAAACTTTTGTGAGGAATAAAAAAATCTACCCTATTAACATATTCTCAAACAAATGACAGAACTGAATTTTCAAATAGAATGTTGATAGTTTACATAGCATATTTATAAAATGTTTCTAGTATAGTTATAGCACAAACAACTCCTTCTGAAATCTATCAATGTCTTATCTTTCAGGTGTTTTCTGTTTTTCAGCTTCCCTTTGTCTAATGCGGAAGTGTTATCCCTGTTCTACACACTCCTATGGTTTTCTATGGTCTGTCTCTCTCCTTATGTGTTTTCCCAGGTTTAATCCCTCTCTCATATTTATGAGGCGTCAAGGTGGCGCAGTGGGTAGCACTGTCGTCTAACAGCAAGAAGGTCACTGAATCTCGGCTGGGTCAGCTGGCATTTCTGTGGGGAGTTTGCATTGTTCTTCCCGTTATCACTATTATTAATATTATGCCTATATTACTCCTGATATTACTTATATTACAGTATATTACTCTAGGTGCTAAAGACATGTGGTACAAGTGAATTGGGTAAACAAAATTGTCCATAGTGTATGAATGTGAATGAGTATGTATAGATGTTTTCTGGTGGTGGGTTGCAGCTGGAAGGGCATCCACTGCATAAAACATATGTTAGATGAGTTGACAGTTTATTCCGCTGTGGAGACCCCTGAAAAATTAAAAGGCACTAAGCCGACAAGAAGATAGATAGATAGATAGATAGATGGATATTGATATTTATCCTGTGTGTTTTTAAATTAAATTCCTTTTGTTTTCTCTGTGTTCTCATTTTTATTCTCTGTCTCTGCCCATCATGTTTGATGTACATAGTTTTTGCTTTTTATTTGTACCAGTCATCCGTTATTTTACAGGCCACCTGACTGGTGCTAATTTAGCTGATCTCATTTACTTGTTTCACTCAGTTCTCTCACCTGGTCTTCATTTGTTTTGAATGTTTATTAAAAAATTGAGATTCATCTTTTCTAGAATAATTTCGTCTAAGGTCAAGAAAATAAGAAAATAACCACTTCAACAACATCCTCATTTTAATCATCGCCGCACAGGGTTTTTTAAAGACATAGGATGAAACACACACTCAGGTCATGCAGGTCATTTCGCAAGTATTCCTCTTAGATGAGGAAATGCATTGTGTTACAGCCAGCTCACAAACTGTAACAAAAGAGGAGGACAGACGCACTTTGAACTAAAGAATATTTATTTGCATAAATAAAATAAAGAAGATAGACCTAATTAAAGGAGGGAAGGAGGATAGGCACGTGGAAAACCAGCTGATAAAGCTGCATTTCCTGGCTCATCGTTCCACGCTACCGTCTGGGACGTCAGGTATACTGCGGATCGAATCCTAGCCAGACATCGACGCACCGCCTGGAGAATGACGCTCTCGATCAGATCCGCTGGCACCTTCTTATGTTGTCCCCAAACGACCGTCAGGTGCACAAGCCACTCCCCTCCCGCTGGAACTTATACGATGATCAACGTGACACCCAGGATGCACCGTCACCGTACAGCCACTGACCTGGGACATCACAATTGGTTTACACATACTGGTCGTAAGCAAATTCCCAGGTGTCTTTATTCAATAAAAATACTTCTAACAAAGTGGGGCCGATTTTATAATAGTTTTATAATTACAAGTGAAAGAGACCAGTTGGCCAGATGTGGAGTGACCCATACCTGGAATTTGTGCTCTGCGTGTAACCCATCCAGTGTAGCCACACAGCAGTGAACAAACACACCGTGAACACACACCCGGAGCAGTGGGCAACCATGGCTGCGGCGCCCGGGGAGCAGTCAAGAAACTGGTGCCTTGCTCAAGGGCTCCACAGCTGTGGTTGTTGAAGATGGGAGAGCAAGTATTTCATCACTCACACCTACTTCAACTTGGTGGATCTGGGGATTGAACCTGTGACCTTATCCACCGGACCACAACTGCCTATAGTTTGCAGATGCCTAGTTCATTAAAGCTCAGATTACCTTGAACAGATCGGAAGTCATGGAAAGAAGAATTCCTACTCCTCAATCAAAAGTTGGATAATCTCGGTTACGTAGACATTGTACAGAACACTATGACTGCAAGGGGAATGCACATTTACTCATACACCCAGACAAAGAATCTGAAATCTAATGTATAAAATAAACCTTGGGTGCAGATTTCAAGGTGATGTCATTAAGTTGTAGCCAAAGAAACACATTCGCTTTTAGATTATACAGGTTGTGAAGCATGTAGGATTATTCTGTGAATGGATGCATAAACCTTTATTATATTGTGGATATGAAATAAACCTTACAATACCGTGAGAAATAAACAGCAATATATATTTTTACAGTTTTTGTTTGTTCCTTACAGTATATTTTTTTTAAGTTAAAGAAAAATCTTCATTGCGCTTTTGTAAGTACTGTTCTTTATTTATTACATGTTGTTTTTCTTTTATTGTTTTTTTTTCAATAGAATTTCTTCCATTCTGAGTACTTTATGGTTCTGTATTTTGAGTTATTTATTCAATTGGTTTCTGTTTAAACCAGCTGTCCTGCATTTGGGGATCTACACCTTCTGTATTGACAGGTTTTCCCTAGGTTAAGTAATCCTTTGGATTTGGGTTACTCTAGTCTGGTTTAAATTCAGTTTGTTAAAGTTATGTTGCTGTTTTTTGTGTGTATAAATATATCATGTTTTTTACTGTTTCACTTCATTTCATCTCTTGGGTTGCTCCTCTGTGCTCTGTTATTTACCTTATTATTTCCTTCCTCATATTTGTCAGTTTTTTATTGTTCATTTTAACTCCAAGTCCTATATCTGTCATATTAAAAATGCCAGTTTGGCAGGATTCACGGTGGGCAATTTTCGCCACATCTATACTTGTGATTGCCCTTCTAAAGAGTTCTTGAAGGTAGCAGAGCAGAAACTCTGACACTGAAAAATTACACCAGCCTGAACTTGTACTATAGGGTCTAAAAGGGCACGGCACCACAAACCTGATAATAGTTATACGATAGGTTTCTTCTTCCCTTATGCTCATGGGACATTTCTCTGTGTGGTTGAGTTGACAGCAAAAACTGCTGCACTAACATGGTTCAAATGCTACATACAGTATTTTTTCTGCAACAGTAACCAGTATAGCACATCTCATATGAGAATTGCATTTGTTTTGAGAAATTCAATCAATAATCAATGGAAACGACTGCAAAGACATTTTAATTTCTTGAGTTGAATAGGTAAAAGGGAGTTGCTACAATCAAGATATGTGGTGAATGAGTTTGTTGACAAGAATGACAGTTGAGTTAAGGCTGAAAAGGAGGGAGACATTTCATGTTTGTGGGATAGAAATGCAATTAATAAGGTCAAAATAAGAGGACTAAGTTTGAAATCATTCTAACCTGAGAAGAAATGAAGAGTTGCCAGGGCTGTCACAAACTTGGCAACTGCCTAGGGCCCCGAGCTTAAGAGGGTGCAGAGACAGGCAGGACTTAATGAACTAGCACAGGGAGCAAATGTTTCAGGTTGCTATGTCATTCTACAGTTGTGAAGAGAGTGTGAAGAAAAAGTTGAAATAATACCCAAAACGATTACAATAGGCAGTACTTTTGTTGCAAATACAAAATCAAATAATTAAAAACAAAAAAAATCTATAAACTTGCCATCAGTAGATTCATTGTTTTGTGTGTGTGCTTTTTGTGAAGATTCTTGAAACTAAACTTTACACGTGTTTAGAGACTAAATTAATTGTTAATTCAACTTTACATTTTCCTGAAATCCTCACAGTTCACTCTAAAACTGTGTGAAATAGAAGGTAATAGTTTAACACTGACAGGTTGACTGTTGATGTGACAGACCCTTATAAATTCAGCTAGTCACGTCTCATATAGTATACTTAGTCTTTGAAAACATTATATTCAATAAAATTAGATCCCAGATACAATGTTAAAATACAGTCTTGAATTCATGTTTGTGTATCTAAAGCTGATACTAAAATTCTAAGTGTGTACATTTTGTAATAACCATGATCGTAAAGAGTCTTTATTTTTTCTTGCTATTTATAAACTGTATATGCACTATAGTAATATTATTTATAATAACTATACACGATTATTTTTTGACTCTCAATGTCATTGTATAGTACAGATACACCAGCGTTGACAGCTGCCATTGAGAGTCTCGACCATCACACCAAGGTTTTTTAACCTGCTTAGCCACAATAAGGACCTCAGAGTCATAATGAGACAAAAAACTTCATCTGGAGATTGCACTCTTAAGGTGATGTCTTGAGCTGCAAAGAGTGGAATGTAAAACCAGGTCTTGAGCTTAGCAAGACATGAGATCAGAGCCGTTTTTTGAAAGAACCAGAGGGCTTAGATTTAACATAAAGCTTGGTATCATCAACATAACACACTAAATAATAAATTATGTCCCGTAGCTGTAAAATATAAATCAAAAAAGGTACAACACAGACCCTTGAGCTACAGCAGAGGTGTCAGAGGTGAAATTTAGAATTTTTATTAATTAAAAGCCAGATAAAGCAATACCTCAAAATATTTTTAACTAATCCGTTTAATATTAAAGTTTATAGCTTTTACAGGCTGGTGTGATAAAAATTTCAGCATACATTACTGTTTACTCTGGTCATGTGAAAAAAAGTAATCATGGGTAATCATTATTGTAGATGCATGTTTGTGGAAGGGTTTTTTTCAGAAAGCTCCCTTTAGTGTCTAGCAACAGTCCTGGAGAAAGGAGATGGATTCACTAGACATGCTCAACCTAATAGAAGATGGGTAAATTCAGAACAGGAACAATTGTGTACTCGGGATGGCTGGGTGTGGTTAATAGTTAGTTTATATTTGTAGAACATAACCCCCCCCCTCATAAATTTGAGGGCAAAATGCTTGTTCTTTGTCGATGAATCCAGATCCGACTGCCATCTATTATTGTTTTTGTCAAAGAGGAATCAAGCACTGTCCTTTATCAGAAGGGTGAGTGAGGTTTTTAAATAAAGACCTGTTACAATCACATGGCTGCTGTGCATAAAACTCAATAAAACACTGCGTTATGTCTTCACGAAGGCAATTTATTCTACAAATTGTCTTGAATAAAACATAGGCGGTTTGAAAATAGAAATGTTCTGCCTGGCTATTAAGAGCTGCACTTGTTTTATAAAACTTAAAAACCTTTTCAAAGAACGTAAAAGCACTCTATTAGTTTTGCATTTAAGCAAAATACCATAAAAAGTGACACATTTGTCACACTGTAGGGTATTAAAAAAATGACATAACTTTCACATGCCTTCGATATCTGTAAATATCTTAGTTCTTTGAGTTTCTTTAAAATATTACTCTTTTAGAACGCAGAGGTATTTTAACTTAATGACTACAAAGACAATATCAAACATTTTGACAATATCTACATTTCTCTCTATGAATGTAATGTTATTATTAAAAGTTTCCTTAAAAACAAAAAGAAGGAGGAGTAAGCAAGTTTTTAATTTGCTGCTGTGATCATGCTATAGCCATTTTCATTGAAGAAGATTTCATAAAGTCCCAAGATGCATGATTCAGAAGCTTCTCTACTTAGACCAAAGAGTGATTCTTTGTTTATCTGGTGGGAATGAAGGGGAGAGTATTTCTCAAGGTGTTAGGAGATTTTCTTTACGTCAATATTAATTTACATAAATAGGAATCATATATACAGGATGTGTAGAGAAAGAAGTTTTTCAGACATTGAAATTGACATCCTGTTCTCTTTTCAGACTAAAAATATTACATTCTGTATTTAGCAATCCCTTTATGAGTTAGATTTCTGGGTTTGACAAGAATGAAAATGCAAACTGATTAATGCCACCCCGATAAAGAGACCCAATATTTTTTTTTAATCGGGGTGAAGTTTGAAGGTTTGACGTTGAATAATAAACAGTGCCAATTGATTAATTGAGCTCTAGTTGTTCAGATGGGCTAATTATCTGACTTCAGTTGCTTCAGAAGTACAGTATGTGAGTGCTAACATTTTTCTTAAGTAAGTACAAACACATTTAAAAGTACAATATGCCATTTTTCATTAATCACCAAAAAGTCACATGTCAGGTGTTCAAGTTATCGGCAAAGCTTAGTTTTGCAGCTCTCTCCATGTCGACACACACTATAAGTTTTTTTTTTGTTTCTTTTGTTTTAGAGCTTAATATATCATTGCTTTAACTGTCAGGGATGCCAGGCAAACATGAAATGGATAGAAACTGAAACAAACAACAAGAAACAGGAGACTGAATACAATGCAGATGATGAACACACAGAGAGAAATAGTCCAGAGTCCAAGGGTTTGCAAAATCAAGAACTTCAGCTTGTTGCAGGCTCACACCCTCTGGTACCTGAAGATAATAATACCAAAGTGACCCCACCAGGTAACACTAGATTAGAGTCTATAAGAAAATTCCATTCTCTAGGTGTCCTTAAGAAAAAAACTGCAAGTAAATACTAAACTAACTGATTTCACAGACTAGAAAAAGAATGAAGATCGATGGTGAATGCATTCAACACTCCAGCTACAAGAAATGGTGAACCATGCCTTAAATAGGGGAAGATAATCAGCAAGAGAAATGTGAATCAGATGACAATGATTACAGAAACCCATACAAAATCCAAACAATTGGATTCTAAATATTTAGTCTTGGTCCAAATTATGCCGTGGCTGACATTCATTTTGATGTCATATTATTCTTTATTGTGTTTTTATTACAAGTAGACAACATCACTACAAACATTAGGCTAACTCATATGTGAGTAATGCAACTCTCTGTGTTGATTTCTTGAAAGTAACTTAAAAGTAATATTTAGTCTAGAAATAAAATCCATGAGAGAGTTAATTATCAACACGATACTGTCAGTCCTTCACTGATGTTGGGTTCCTGAAGTCAGTATAGTAACCATGGAGACCAGATTTTAAATTTCATCCCCATCCATATGAAGGAGGATGTTTGCAGGCACTCAGAGGAATAGTGGATTCATCAGGACCATGTTGAGCTCCTGGCTATACAGACTGATCCAAGCAGGTAACACATTCAAGGAAGATGAGCATGAGCGCTAGCAGACTTTAGAGTCTTTGAGTGTCTAGACATTCTTGTCTCTACAGTACACATATATGCTACAATTTGCAGTGTTTCAAACACAAAATAAATACAGATCAAAGAACAATGCAGACTTCAAGAAATCAGACTTGATATGGACAACTCACACAATATGAAACAATGATCTATAACCAAAGAGAAACACATTTATTTAATGAGAACAATCTACAGGAGAAATTCGTAAAAAACACGACAACTGATTGTGTTGGAAAATTGACCATAACATGTATATGTATAATATATAATTAACACATTTTAGAAAATGTTTCAGCCACTTTGTTATTGATGGTTTCCCCTTGTTATGTTTGGTTCACCTTGATAATCTTCGTATAGCTTTTTGTTTTTAGTGGGAACATTGAGCATTTATATATAACTAACAACTGCCTTCGCGACTGAATTAATCAATTGAAAAAATGCTCAATTGGTACTAAAGTGTGTCAAAAATATAACCCCTCACCATTACACCACCACCAGCCTTAACATTTGATACAAGGCAGGATGGTTCCATGTTTTCATAAAGCAGACGCCAAACTCTTACCTTACCCTCTGTATGCTAAAGCAAAACTTGTGGCTTGTATCTTTTATTGTCCAATTTTGATGAGCCTGTGTGAATTGTAGCCTCAGTTTCCTTTTCTTAGCTATTAGGAGTGGCACCTACGGTAGTCATCTGCTGCTGTGGCCCATCTGCCTCAAGGTGAGATGTGTTGGGCATTTTGTGATGCCCTTCTGCATATCTCGGTTTTAACTAGTGATTATTTGAGTTACTGTCACCTTTTTATCAGCCTGACCCAGTCTGCTTTCAATTCTGACCTCTGGCATTAACAAGGAATATTTTGTCTTTTTCAGCCCATTCTCTGTAAACCCTAGACATAGTTGAGTGTGAATATTGCAGTAAATCAGCAGCTTCTAAAAAACTTGCCATTCTGGCAACAAAAACTATGTTCAATGTATCTTAAATCACCTGTCTTATTGTTGAACCACAGCAGATACTCTTTACCATGTCTTCATGTGGCTTGGAGATTTGAGTTAATTAGCAGTTGGACAAGTGTACCTAATAAAGTGGCCAGCGGGTGTATATCTTTAAAAGAATGTATAAACATTTCCAATTTTATGAAATATCTATTATGTGTGCATAACTGTATTTATAATACATTTTAAATTATATTTTGTAAAGCTAACAAAATAATTTGTAGTTCATAAGGTCTATCTAAGTGACAGTTTTGCCTCTAAATTGTCATACCAGAATAGCTAAATATTTTTAGCACCTGCCACTCAGAATGTCTCTGCATAGCTGTCACGATCCTCATAAGAGAAGGGTAGTAGCAGAACCCAAATGCACGACAGCCAGAGGTTCAGTCAGTTGCTTTATTATAAAACAGAAAGTAACAACACAAAATAACCCACGAGGGGTAAAACCTCCAATAACTAAACTAACGTAAACAGATAAGACTATGAGAAGACTAAAACAGAGCAAAGACTACAGCAAGATTGAATACATTTAACAGCCCGAAAGGTGTGAAAAACATTAATGCAGCAACACTGAACAAAAGAAGAAGGGGTCTTATAAAGAGAGACAATTAACCTAAACGAGAACAGACACAGGTGACTTAATTCAACTGAACGGGGATAATTAGACACAGGTGGAAAACAATCAAGACAGGAGTGAATTTACAAACTGCAAAGAAATAAACAGAAACAAAACTCTATAATGATGAAAAACAAGAAGACTAAATACGAATAAAAACCAAAAGGGGAAAACCCATACACAACCCTGACAATAGCACAGTTGAAGCTTGACTATGTTGTGCTTGATCTCATGCTTTTTTTCAACACCTCCAAGTTTTTTTTAAACATACTGCTATTTTGTTATTTACAAGATAATGTTTAAAATAGCCAACCACTATAATTCCTTGAATAATCTCATGAATGTTCTTTTGTCCTTTGGTTCAACCTCCTCTGAGATGGTAAGCATTATTTTTTCAGTCAATATGTCATTTTCTTGCTCCACCAGGTAGAACAGACGAGTTCTACTTCACTTCCTGCATACAGCTTTTATTAAGGCTTCCTGGAACCATTGTTCCTCTGCAAATACATGATTTATTCAGAAGCTCTGGTGGTTTATTAGAATGACAGTGAGGCACACTTAATCCTGATTAGAACTGGCACCAAATCATTCATTCTTTTCTACCTAAATATTTATGCAATTTACATTCCCCAGGATTTCATACTATTTTGATGCTTCAGAAAATCATTCCTCCCATTTAGTACTAGGCCTTATCCCTTCCCCTCTGTTTTGCACAATCATCAGAGATGAAGAGGTGTACTGATTCTCTTTTGAATGAAGGCAAAAGAGTATATAGAGCTAACAACCCGATATAATCAATGTGACCTTTGCAGTATTGAAGGGGTTTGTTGGCTTTAGCTGAATAGAAAGTGAGGGATACTGCGTTTCACCACTTGACAGCAATGTTAACAAAAAACATTAGATTTTTTATGCAAATTGGCCTTCATGACAACTCTGAAAAAAATTTTATTACTTATTTTAGTTAATTTAGGATTTAAAGTTTGACATAATAGTTTTTTTGAGTGAAAGTCATTCATTAGGGATAACATTTCATTCTCATCATTTCCCATCCACCAAATCTTTTCCTATTTTTGGTCAAGAAAGTGACTCCTTTAAAAAAAAAACTCTGAGGCTCAATTGCTTACTCCTAAAACCTATGACTGACATTACACACACTAAATCCATGTTCAATACAATCAATGACGTTATCTGTTCACAATACGTCAGGTCTGAGGGCCAGGGACCTGAAGAGCAACGTAACTTCTCATCTGAAACAAGTCAAGAGCTCATCAGGTGCTCAGTGCACAGCCAATCACCTGTCTACTAATTTGAGCACTTTCACCATAAAAGTCTCAACCACTTGTGATCGACCCTGTACTCCTTTAGTGAAGTGAAAGTGAAGTCTCCAGTTGGTCAGATATGGAGTGACTCATACCCGGAATTTGTGCTCTGCATTTAACCCAGCCCAGTGTACACACACAACAGTGAACAAACACACCATGAACACATATTTGAAATCCTCTTTCATGTGTGCATTTATATGGAAAAACAACTATTTTCAAAAAACGTGTGCTTTAAATTAAGTTCAATTCTACTTTTCTAAACAGTAGTAACCAGTAGCTATTAATTACATATTGAGGTTTCTTGGGAGTCTTTTTACTATTACTTATTACAAGGTCTTAAGGGGACAGAGAGTAGATGAAGTGATGTGTATGATGTGATATCTCTGACATATATGAATGTGATTATGGTGCTTTATGTAAGCTCACTTTTAAATTTGCATTGACGTCCTGTTTGGTTCTTAGTGAGGAGGACATAAAAGACACAACTTACAATCAATTTGTTACATTGTATTACGAAGTAATAATTTAAACTGTAATAGCTGACCTTCATTTTCTGATTAAAGGCAAAAAATGTCTCATAGAGCACAAAATCTTGCTTTGGTCTTTAAAAATTCTTTCTTGTCTTGCATTCTCAGTGACATGACATTGATATTAGTAAGGCTTGCAATATTTAAACAACAAATACAGAAAAAAAGCTGTTTTTAAGCTATTTTCAGTGTTTGCATTATAATTTATCATTTAACCGATTTCCCTCATTTATTACCTACCTGGGGTTGTTTACTTATTCACTTTAATTAAACATACCTGTTCCTTCTTTAAGCTTCCGCATTCCATTCATTATATTACAGTACATTATAATCAAATAAGCCAAAATGTTACAAGAAGAACAATTATGAAATTATTATAATAATGTTTTTAGTAAAACTATGGTGGCAGTTGAGAGGAAGTTGGTTGTACTTACAATATTATTGTAATAATATTACAATATTCACTTTCCTTTGACTGATTAGATATTTTTGGACTTTGTTGCTGCGTATTATTTTTAATGGAATCACTCCAAAGTTTGTTTCATTTTAGATCAAAACCCCTGTTTTATCCCAGTCTTATCCTTTTCATTTGCTGTGCACCAACCTTCAGTGTTCACATTGACCTCATTTAAGCTGCCTACACACCAAGTGCGAATGATCCGGGAAGAGTGGCTGAATTCTATGTAAAGACGCGATAAGGCACCCTGCTGCGCTAGGGTTCCGGACCATGCATTGGTGGGGACGTGGACTGATCATTTGAGTTGAGAAATGTTCCATTCAGATGAAGTTCGTGTGTGCGGCAACCAATCAGGGTCTTGCTCTTGAAGTGGCATAATTTTTAATCAAGAGGGAACATTTACAACATGGAGGAAAAATGGAGGAGACAGATATCGCAGATTGTGGCCTAGTTCTGCGTCATTCTCGGAGCTGACGTCTTCAAGTGAGCACTGGGTTTGAAAGCATTCAAAAAGGTGCGGGAGAAGCATTCTGTATACGTGTTTGGAGCTTGGTGTGTAGGCCCTGTTAGAGTGTGATTTCACCAGGGTTCAGTTTAATTGAAACACACAAGTTTAAACACTAGAAGTTTTAATGTTTCATATATGTAGTTCATATTATAGTAATTTCATTGAGTGTTGGTTGTTTTTACCTTTCCAAGATATACAGTGTAAGTTTCCGAACAAGATAAACGCACCTGCCAACATCATTCATAAAAGCCAAATGCTTGTTTCTTCTGACAAGCATCCATCAGCCTTACTGTTTCTGCAGAGGAGGAACAGCCATGCAAGAGAATGACACACCAGTTTTCAAGGGAAAAAAAAGAGTAGCCAGGTTTCTTCTGAAGCTTTTTCAGAACACTATTATAAATTATTGAGAGAGACAAATATCTGTTGGGTGGAAAGAAAGGGAGATGTGTAGCATTAGTAGTTTGCCCTATTTTCCCTCTAGCTTGTTAAAAGCAATTGTCCAACCAATTCTTCATCCTGCCCAATATGTCTCCTCGAGGACAAACTGATGAGAAACAGTGGAAGGTCTTACACAAATTAATGTTTCACACAAGCACCTGAAAAATTCAGGTTTTATTTAACACATGACAAATACAGCCAAACAAACATAACTGTAGTATGGAATGTGAGATGATAAGCATATTTCATTGACACAATTTTAGTTTTTTCAATTTGCACCTCTGGCAACACCTTTACTCCTTCTTAATGAGCTAGTGTTCGTATATGTGATCCGAAAAGAAAAAGTCACCAGTATTATCATCACCTTTTATCAACCATGTTAGAGGAAATAACACTGAATTAGAAAACAGTTGTATTTTAAAACAGCCTTTTACAACTTGTTTTAAGGGGAGAACAGTGATGAGAATAATTAGACAAAAAGTAAAGAGTTCCAACCACTGCCAAAAGAACAACATACAAAAACCAATGTGCATAGGAAAATGTACAATTTATTAGCATTACCAAGCAATCAAACAAACATTTAATTTGAAAGTAAGAAAACAACTTCAGGGCGAAGAAAGGCAAAACTAACAAACAAAACCCACTAAAAATAAAAGGATCAACTCAGTTTCTCAAAAAGCACTAGATGTAAACTACTGTATCTTTCAGTAATACATTTAGGACAATGACTCCTACATTAACCAAATGACACAACTACTTAAGCGAGAAGGGCCATTTCCCTCCCTTGGCCCTAACCCTAACCTGAACAAGCCATTTTCTGTTTTTGAGTGAGGGGTAGAAGTGTCCCTATTCTCTTTTGAACTAAGATTTAGGGCGTTACTGAAGGGATGTATGCCACTTCAGCCAAAGTGTGGTCAGACCCACACTTACACACAAGGATTTGAGAAATAATTCTCATCATCCACCACGCAATGCAGAAACAATGTAGTTTAACAAAGATGGCAGACGATACGAGGAGCAACAAATTTACGAGCAAAGACAGTTACCAGACAAGGAAGTGCTGTGTGTGTGATGTTTTATGGGGGATGATGGGAAATGGATCATAGATTTGAGTACTGGCGATTGGCTCACTGAGAATGTAGTCTGGTTTGCATGTTTCTGATGATGTGAGCTAGTAAGGGTCCAAGTTTAGAGAATTAGTCTCATTAAACAATAGGAGACATATTTGAGCCTGATCAGCAGTATCACCACTCCCCCTTGATCACCAATCAGTGTTTGGTCTACTATTCATCAAGCAAAATGCCTCAGCAATTTACTTGCCTGTGTTCCTCTGTCTCTTTTGTCTCTGATTCTTTAATTTCCTGTTGTAAGCTTGCTCTTTTCATCGCAGTTCCTCGGTAACATCACAGTACACTGTACAGTATATGCATTCTCTTCCCCTTTTTGTGGTCAGCATCATCTCATCCATTTTTCATTCTAAGCCTTAGGCCCTACTGTGTCATTAGATTATTAACATTATTGCCAGAGTTCTTGTTTTTAGATTGTACAAGTTATTTTCCTATCAATAATTCTTAGCGCACCATCCATCTCTGCTAATCTCATGAGCTTCAACAGACTACTTCAACCGAAACTCTTAAGAAAAATGTCAAATCACAGTAGAGACCTAATTAGTCCCGAATCACAAACTTTAATGAGAAAGTCAACTCATTTCAATCAGCTAGCTTTACTATAACTTCTAATTCCTCCCCATCAATAGATCTCAAAGAAACACGGCTATTTAGTTCAAGTGAGTTGTAATAATGCATGTTATAATAAAGTGTTTTTCATGAATGACTGAATGTAATTTAAAGGCATGTTAAACACATAATACAAGCTGTTTTGGGTAATTGGCTTTATGTGGGCCGCTCTCAGTTGGAACACAATATGGGCAGTTCAGCTTTGACGACGTGGTAATTATAAGGAAGCTCGGTCTGGGTTGTGACAGAGGCATAATGACTGAGTCAGACAACTTTTAGTGGAAGTGGAGGCAGACTGATTGCCTGCTCTCTTTCCATCAGAGAGCGGTTAGTAAATGCAAAAGATGTTGGAAAACAGCCAATCATTACTGAGCTGGAATGAACTTCAAGCATCGATAAACTTTATATCAACTCAACATGTATAGACTAAAGGTATACTATCTACTTCAGACTGTATTTGACTGGCAAGTGAATTATTTTGTAAAACAATATCAGAAAATGCAATATCAATTTATGAAATGTACATACTAAGAAGCAATAGAAATTAGTTAATGAATATTTAATAAAGCATTATTTCTTTGTGAATACACATTTGTAAGCGGTTAATAAATACAACTTTATGTATATTTGTTCATAAACAATTATATATAATATGCTTTAAAAAAACTGTATTTTATTATCACACTTACTATCTAAGCTCAGGTAAAGAATAATACAAAATCAATAAGAGTTTGGTTTATACTTAATGAAAGCACCAGGAAAAGCAATGCAATTCTCCAGATATTGTGATAGCACCCTTAGTGTAGCATAGTGCAGATCATTGATTACACAGGTAGCTATGTAGTTGGACTAAAACTTGCTGAATGATCACAGTATTTTTCCTCTTCTAGTTACATCGTGTACTAAAACAAGGGGACAACGAAATATTATGTCCGAGATTTGAATACTGAAAAAGTAGTTTTAGGTGGGCGAATGACATTTTTACTTTTTACTGTGCATAACTGGTGCTCTTTAAGGTCACAAAACCAAAATCGTGTTTGAGTTTGTGTAATGTTACAGGTCTGTAACATGGTATTTTCCTCAGTGATTAATTATTTTATTAAAGATGTAAAATTACCAGTTCTAAAAAAAGTAAACATAACAACTCACATTTTCATGTACATGATGTAAGATGTTAAGAAAATCACTTAAAAGTGAGCTACGTAGAAAAAAAGTAAAATAAATAAATAAAAATAAAAAACATTTCAAGGGAGACTCCACCTAAAAAATGTCCACCTATCTGTGTGCTTCCAAACCATAAATGCTGTAATGCTCTTCAGAACACAATTTGAGATACACTATGATGGCAACAGTAGTAGCTCACTCGTCCAAATAATTGGAATCAGCTGTTCTAATCACTTCCATGGACAAAGATGTATAGGCAGCAGATATGTATGGAGACTAATATTTTAGCTATTGATTAAAGAATGGGTCCCTCTTAGGAGCTAGAGTGAATTTCAGCGTGAAATTGAGATGTGATACCTCATCAGTATTTTACAATTAACTCTCAACTGCATTACAAGAAAATGCAAGTGTTTAGGAATAACAGTATGCTGTTACTAAATTGGTAGTGCAAGTAAACGGACGAAACAGCAGATACTGAGACACATTGTGCATAGGTCACTAACCTTCTGCAGTCAGTCGCTGTAGATCTCCAAACTTCAAATGGTCTTCAGATTAGGTCAAGAACATTGTCTAGAGAGAAATGGTTCAATGCAAAGCATGGCAGTGGTGTTGTCACAGAGAGAAACACCTTGACTCCCTTCCCTGACCAACAGAGGGCACCTTCGTCCCGTTAATCACCTTCCCGCTATCTACACACACTACAATTCCCACACGCCCCTGGTCTGCCCTGATTACCCTTCCAGCTGAGGAACATTAACACCAGTACAAAACCAGACTGTTGCTCATCAATCTTTGCGAAGTCTTGTTTGTCTCTCTGCTGCAATTCTGAGCGTTTACCTTGTTTATAGCCTGCCTGTTGTGACCCTGCCTGTTTACCGTTTCTGCTTGTTTGCTGCCTGCCCTGACTACCCGCCTGTTATTTGATTACGTTTAATAAAAGCCTGCATATGGATCCCAACTCGAGTGATGATATGTCACAGAAGACTTCGCCGTCTTTCGATCCAGCGGCTTTCTCCAACCTGTCCTCAGCACTGTCTACGCAGGCGAATCAACTCGCTGCGCACCAGCATCAGCTGAATCGCATGACATCCCTCACCGAGGAATTGGTCAAAGCGCTCCAGAATTTGCATGTCCCGTCTCCAGCGACAGCCGGGACATCAACAAGCGCTTCCGCAGCTTCCGCCACCACGGATGTGCCACAGGTCAGCCCTCGCCTCGCCTTCCCTGAGAAGTTTAATGGTGATCCGACGAAGTGTAAGGGATTTTTGCTGCAGCGCTCTCTTTTTGTCAACCAACAACCCGCGCTCTACACCACGGACGCCAGTAAGATCGCGTTTGTGTTATCTCTATTAACCGGAAGAGCACTGGAGTGGGCTACAGCTGTATGGAGGAGAGAAGGCACTGTGTTTCCAACGTTTCTAGAATTCACAGAAAGTTTCAGTATGACATTTGATCACCCCCGCGAGGGCAAGAGCGCGGGCGACAAACTGCTGGAGTTATCACAGGGCCGAATGACTGCCGCAGAATATGCCCTTACCTTCCGCACGCTCGCCGCGCAGACGGCGTGGGTGGAGGACACATTAAAAGCACTCTTCAGAAGAGGATTAAACCATGAGCTACAGTCCGAGCTGGCGTGTCGTGACGAGGGAAGGGATCTAAATCAGTTCATAACGCTCACCATCCAGATCGATAACCTCATCAGGGCACGAAGACGACCGGCTTCCCATGACGTTGTCCCAATGTCGTTTCCCACGGCCACTGCAGATCCGGAACCCATGCAGGTTAACTGGTACCACCTCTCCTCGGAGGAACGACACCGTCGCCTGTCTGAACGTCTCTGTCTATACTGCGGCGAGCCAGGTCATCTCCGTACTTCCTGTCCCGTTCGACCAAATCCCAGTCTTCAGGATAGGGTGAGCGTCTCAGTTCAATCTTTAAACCCCGATATGTGTGTCTCCTTATGTATCACCATTAAAGTAAGGAACAGAGAGATAAGAACCAGAGCGCTGTTAGATTCAGGAGCCGCGGGGAACTTCATGTCGAACGAGTTCGCACGCCGACACCAGATACCCCTAATTCTCTGCTCTTCTCCATTAACAGTGGAGGCGATAGACGGACGCCCCCTCGGTTCGGGAAGGATCTCACACCTCACCCAGGAGCTGGAGATGCACACCGGCATGCTCCACCGAGAGAACATCCAGTTTTACGTTCTCCCCACACACCGGACTCCAATTGTCTTAGGGCTCCCCTGGTTGCGGAGACACAATCCCCACATTTCATGGAGAACGGGACAGATCACCAAATGGAATGAATCCTGCTTTCACGGCTGCATCACTCCCGTGTCACCCTTACAGATCCAATCTGTCACTGTCTCAGCGGAGTGTAATGCCAGTCTCCCACCTGAATACGCCGACCTGTCTCTGGCCTTCAGCAAGACCAGGGCCACGAAGTTGCCTCCTCATCGTAGTTGCGACTGCGCTATTGACCTCCGACCAGGAACAAAGCCTCCCAGGGGATGGATCTACCCGTTATCTAAGCCCGAGACAGAGGCCATGGAAAAATACATCACCGAGGAACTAAGGAAGGGGTTCATACGACCTTCAACCTCACCCGCATCAGCAGGATTTTTCTTCGTTCAGAAGAAGGATGGAGAACTTCGTCCATGTATTGATTATCGAGGTCTCAACGAGATCACCATTCACTTTCGCTACCCACTGCCCCTCGTACCTGCAGCTCTGGAACAACTCAGAACAGCCAAGTACTACACCAAGCTGGATCTCCGAAACGCCTACAACCTCATCCGCATACGGAGAGGGGACGAGTGGAAGACTGGGTTCTCCACCAGCACTGGACACTACGAGTACCGGGTTATGCCTTTCGGTCTGGCTAACAGTCTATCAGTATTCCAATCTTTTGTCAACGACATCTTTAGAGATCTCCTGAACCGCTCCGTCATAGTGTACATAGATGATATTCTCATATATTCCGACACCCTAGAGGAGCACGTCCACCACGTGCGAACAGTGCTCAAACGCCTCATCAAACACCAACTATACGCCAAAGCAGAGAAATGTGAATTCCACCAGACCTCGACATCGTTTCTGGGCTACATCATTAGCCAGGAGGGAGTAGCCATGGACGAGCGAAAGGTGAACGCGATCCTCAGATGGCCTCAACCCACAACCCTGAAGGAACTCCAACGTTTTCTCGGTTTCTCAAACTTCAACAGACGCTTCATCAGAAACTTTAGCACCGTCGCACATCCCCTAACATCCATGGTTAAGAGGGGTGCCCACCGGCTCCAATGGTTTAGTCCTGCCACACAGGCATTCCAACAGTTGAAGCAACGGTTCAGCAGGGCTCCCATTCTACATCAACCTGACCCTGACCGCCCTTTTATCGTCGAAGTAGATGCCTCAAATACAGGTGTTGGGGCTGTTCTCTCACAGAGACTAGGGTCACCTCTCAAACTGTTTCCCTGCGCTTACTACTCCAGGAAGCTAAATTCAGCGGAGAGAAATTATGATGTGGGCGATCGAGAGCTACTGGCCATGAAATCCGCTCTTGAGGAGTGGCGTCACTGGCTAGAGGGAGCCACTCACCCCTTCACAGTCCTGACGGACCACAAGAACTTGGAGTATCTCAGAACTGCCAAGAGACTCAATCCCAGGCAAGCACGCTGGTCGCTGTTTTTTAGTCGCTTTAAATTCACGGTAACCTATCGTCCTGGATCAAAGAACACCAAGGCAGACGCTCTGTCAAGACAATTTGAGGATGAACAAACCCCGCAAGACCCTGAGTACATCCTACCTCCCACTCTCACGATTGCACCCATCCAGTGGGATATAACCACTGAGTGTGAGCAGGCCAATGCTCAGTCTGAAATCCCAGCAGAATGTCCAGACAGCAAGCTATTTGTCCCCGAAGCCCTGCGAACCCGGATCATACAACAAGTTCACTCCCTGCCTAGCTCCGGACACCCCGGCATAAATGCCACTATACAACTACTGCAGAACCGGTTCTGGTGGCCATCACTGTCCAAAGACACAGTCGCCTTTATCCAACAGTGTCAGACATGCAGCACTCAAAAACCATCACGACAACTACCAGCAGGCCTGTTACAACCCCTACCCATCCCACAACGCCCTTGGTCACACATCGCCATCGACTTCATCACCGATCTGCCCAGCTCCAACAACCACACCACCATCCTTACGGTCATCGACAGATTCTCCAAGGCTTGTCGGCTAATACCACTACCCAAACTACCCACGGCCCTACAAACAGCTGAACATCTTTGCAATCTGGTTTTCCGATTCTACGGCCTAACGGAGGACATCGTGTCGGACAGAGGTCCTCAATTTACGTCACGAGTCTGGACAGCATTCTTCAAGATGCTCGGTGTCAACATCAGCTTGACCTCCGGATACCACCCCCAAGCCAACGGCCAAACCGAGAGGCTCAATCAGGAGATAACCCGTTTTCTTCGCTCCTACTGCAGCCAACAACAGAATGACTGGAGTCGCTACCTGATGTGGGCCGAATACGCGCAGAATTCCATC
This sequence comes from Danionella dracula, assembly GCA_900490495.1. Taxonomy (NCBI): domain Eukaryota; kingdom Metazoa; phylum Chordata; class Actinopteri; order Cypriniformes; family Danionidae; genus Danionella; species Danionella dracula. The sequence goes on from UELW01000888.1 coordinate 3,337,602, forward strand.
AGAAAACCTTCCACAGGCCTCACTCCTTTTCAATGTATCCTGGGTTTCCAGCCTCCCTTCTTCACATGGTCAGGAGAACCTTCGAACGTACCAGCAGTCGATGATTGGCTACACAGGAGTGAGGAGACATGGAGCTTGGCCCACACCCAACTAGGACGTGCCATCCATCGACAGAAGGATCAAGCCGATCGCCATCGTCGCCAGAACCCTGAATACACCCCTGGACAATGGGTATGGCTGTCTACCAGAGACCTACGCCTCCGACTACCCTGTAAGAAGCTCAGTCCCAGGTACGTAGGACCCTTCCAAATTGAAAGACAGATTACACCAGTATCATTTCGTCTAACTCTGCCTAACAACTATCGCATATCTCCCACTTTCCATGTGTCCCTGCTCAAGCCCGCTGTTGGTCCCACCGAGGAGGGAGAGGAGGAGTCTTCCGACAGAGGCCCCCTGCCCATCCTAGTGGAGGGCGAGGAGGTGTACCAAGTAAGGGAATTACTCGACTCAAGGCGCCGGGGAAGAACCCTACAATACCTAGTCGACTGGGAGGGGTACGGTCCAGAGGAACGCTCTTGGGTAAATGCAGAGGACATTCTCGACCCAAGCCTCACGGAGACCTTCCACCTCAACCACCCTAACAAACCGGCCCCTCGACCACGAGGGAGACCCCGTCGCCGTCCGCCTCCTCGCGCCAGGAGTCGCTCGCAGGGGGGGGCTCTGTCACAGAGAGAAACACCTTGACTCCCTTCCCTGACCAACAGAGGGCACCTTCGTCCCGTTAATCACCTTCCCGCTATCTACACACACTACAATTCCCACACGCCCCTGGTCTGCCCTGATTACCCTTCCAGCTGAGGAACATTAACACCAGTACAAAACCAGACTGTTGCTCATCAATCTTTGCGAAGTCTTGTTTGTCTCTCTGCTGCAATTCTGAGCGTTTACCTTGTTTATAGCCTGCCTGTTGTGACCCTGCCTGTTTACCGTTTCTGCTTGTTTGCTGCCTGCCCTGACTACCCGCCTGTTATTTGATTACGTTTAATAAAAGCCTGCATATGGATCCCAACTCGAGTGATGATATGTCACAGGTGTAGAGCACAATGTCATTGAACTCTCAAGCATTGGAAACAACTTCCCTGGAAGGATGATTCACTCTTCTTCATCTAGAAAATTTGATGCATTACATCATACATTACATCACATCTGTGATTGACAGTTGCAATAGAAGGGTACTAGTTTAGCTGTATTGGGCCAAGTGTATTGTTCGGTGGTGATGTGGTTATGGAATGGGGTGAATGCTTTAGTATTTCAAGAGGTTTTGGACTTTGCGAGAACAGTTTAAATTTGCACACTCTAAGGTCCAAAAGGCATGAGTCTGGTGTGGATGAACTTGAATGGCCTACATAGAGTCCTTACCTCAAATAAATAAAATGCCTTTGGAATGAATTAGAGCCAAAGAGCCAAGTATATTCTTCTAGCACAAGCGAATCACAAAGGAAGACTGGTCAAAAGGTCATAAACACACTCCTAAACCTTGTGGGCAGCCTTCCAAGAAGAGTGGAACTCTATGTGTTAGGAATGGATGTCAATTAAGTTCAGATGCCTGTAAAAGCTGGTGAACAAATATGTTTGGCAATAAAATGTAATTCCTGATACAAACCAGGAGGCCCATGGCTTTAAACTGAACACTGAGATGTTCTTCAGGAAAAAAGGTAAAAACTCCCATACACTACTAAACCTAAAAATATTTCAAGCTGTTGAAGCTGCAAAAGGTGTGTTGGATGATGCTAAATCCATGGATTAACAATTGAAAGGTACTTTAAATTCACATGTGTCTTGGGGAAGTGAGAAAATATATTTTTCTTTCAATAGGTTTACATGCTTTTATTTTTTTATAATTCATCTCTACCTTTCATGTTTTACATGAATATTTGATCACCCTGTATCTTATAGCCACTCACACTGTGATATCAGTGTTTACATATGCACAAAATTTAAATTTTTCTGTCTTTCACTGTGCTTTATTAGAAGTATAAACGCGTTCAAGCTTACACATCTCTCAAAATGAAGGGAAAAAATTTGTGCTTTTGAAAAGAAATGTGGCAATTCATCATGCTGAGTAGAATATGTTATGAAGTTTTCCAGTGCTTTATTTTGTGAATTGCCGTAGCTCGGAAGACGAGGAATGTGTTTCAGCTTACAGATCCCCTGTGTGTTGCTCACAGATAGAACAAACATGGAAAAAATATAAATATGGTGTTGTGTTTGCAAATGCACAGGAGTTTTATTTTCTATTGAACTCCCTGAACATTTTTGTTGTTGTTGTTTTCTTAAATAAAAACTGGTTAATACGCTTACATTTCTGTTTTGTTCACTAATGTTTCATACTGTAGGAACAATGGTTCCAGAAATGAAAAACAATCACTTAATAAATCTATATATTTGACACACTGACAGGTGGAAAATATTCCTGTTATTTGCTCCAGACTCCCATGACAACTCACCCCTTCACTCTTTAAAAACAGGACATTTCAGTAGTTCTATTCTATTGTTGCACTGTTACATTTTCCAAGCATATGCAGCTTATGATCTTTCATAACAGATTCTATGCTTGAGGAATGGTATTCAAGCCAGCGTTTTTATTATTTTCTAGATATGTTATAGGAAATTTAGAAGAAGTTTGACAATTTGAACAAGTTTAACATTTATTTTGCATGGATTGGCTGGCAAAAATGACACCGCCATGTGAGATACACATTATGATATGTATCTTAAAAAGCATGAAAAAATATTGCACTACACTTGTTCTATGCACTATTAATACATATTCAGCCAATTAGAATTTAGCAATAGGCTACCCTATCCTATAATCTTGGTGCAAGATTAAAATAGTTGAATAGTGATAAAGCAGTTAAGATATTTAAATTTGAGAAAGAGGGATGAAAATATTAAATTTTCTTGTTTTAAGTTCATGTGATTGACAATGCTATCAGTTGCCATTAATTTGCTCTTAGCTGAATTTAGACGATCAGTTGTCATCTGCAGTGACTGCATGAACTTTAGTCATCAAAAGTTTTTTTAGAAACCAATAAAGCTTCATGTATTATGTATAAATATCTTAACAACCCTTCATTTCTCCACCTCTGTACATATTGTTCCTTTACATTCAAAATCTCATGAATGGATTCATGCAATAAGGCACAATCATTCAGGTAATTGTTCAGGACTTTATGAATATTTCATATTTTGTTAATGCACACAAGAATTAGGATTTGAGTAAATAATGTACCAGCTAGTCAGATTCAGAATAAAAGCTGTGAAATCATGCATTTATGTATTTACCTTCCTAATACAAACCTTTTATCTGTGATGTATTTGTCTTTGAAGATAGCCCATGCTTTGCCTCCACTTTTGGGCAGCATGCATGCTTAGTGGTAAGCAACGTTATCAAAAAGCTTTAAATCAGCTTTAAATAAAGACTTCAAATCAGCCTTTCTTAAAACAGTTTGCTTATATTCCTACAAGTAAGAATGACCTCACAATGGACTGGCTGGGACGCACCCTGCCTTTTGCCCAAAGTGAGCAGTAGAACCATGTTACCCTGACTATGAATAAAAGGGTAAAGGAAATGGATGGGGTATGGGTGGATGGATTGACGTATTAAGGTATAGGTGGATGTAGGTATCGATAGGTGAATAGATGCATTGATAGATGAATGAAAATATAAATAGATGGATGGAGGTATTGGTGAATGGAGGTGTGGGTGGGTGGATGGATGGGTGGGTGGGTGGATAAATTGTTTCGACTTGACAAACTGCTCTCGCCTGACTGGTCTGCCCACCAATTATGATTTACAGGTCTTTTGGTTGTTCAAGTAACCACCAAATTATGAGATTAACATACGCAAAACAAGCAGGCAACCCTTGTTTGTACCAAGAGATCAGGGAAAACAAATAGCATTGCTTTGACTTAATAATGTTACATTTCTTTACAGTACCTGCAAATGCAATAGTTTTATCTTATAGCAAAAACTGCTTGCATCAACATGGTTTAGTGCATTTTTAAGATCACAATGATCAGAATTTCACAGTGGATTCAACAGGAATATTGTGTACAAGATCCTTGTCTGATAATCAACAATCTCTGACTCTGCATTACTCCACGAGGCAAGTATTACATTTAACATCAAAAAGAATTATTAACAATTTAAGATCAAGTTAATGTGAAACTATGCTAGAAACAGTTCAGCAAAAAAGCCAGTATCAAATGAAAATGACAATACAAATTCATTTACTAGCACAAAATACCTCTAAAGGCTAATACCTGATCCCATTTTCCTTTTCAGACATACAAAATGTCAATTTAATAACATGGTTCAATGGTTCTCCATAAATAAATAATGCTATTGGGATTTGGACTCTAAAGATCTCAGATATAAAGCATGGACAAACACGTTTCATTGATTCCTAACTGAAAAACATTAAATAAATCTATGACTTAATGTGTAAAAGCGAACATAAATATTTATATAGACACAGTTAGTAATTTTAGGAGGAATTGTTTGTTCTGCTTCAGTTAAATGCATTGCAGTAGTGCACAGCATGCCCAAGATTCTACAAAACACTTTGTTAAGAAACTAAATCAAATGTGCTTGATGGGGAAGTGGATTTGAATGACAGTGGCGATCTTATACACAGGCATTCTATATACATTTTCTACTTCTTATATGCTTCTCTCTATGCGTTTTGATTCTGTAATGTTCGTCCCAGTCTGGTGCCATTAAAACTGATTCTGAAGCACTGTTGTGGCTTAAGAGAAAGCATATGAGATATTGACCTGCTGAGAGCAGGCGGTGGTGGAAATTGCAATACAGGCTTCTCAGCCTTGATCTTTCTGATGTTTATGAGTTGCTATTTTTAATATTTTACCGCATAATAACAACACTAAGACTACTCATAGATGAGCAGTATTGGAATATGAAAAATTTGCTTGGCAGTGACTTACTGCGACATATAAAAGTTCAACGTGGGCGATATAGGATCATATTTTATAGGATAAAAATTCAGGACAAATGCTGTGGGTTTTTAAAACAAATACAAACTTGAAAGTCCAGGGGATTTTTAGCTCCGAGTTTCCGACTCTAGTGACGTTTCACTTACTTGATTCTCTGTATAAACTAAACTCCACATATCAGAAATATCTGTTACATTTTTAAATGTTCTCTAATAATCAGAGGTAGAAAGTAGAGAATCACTTTATCTCGTATAACTGTAATTGATAACTAATACTATCACATCAGTGGATTTTATTTAAGTAAAACACATATTTTCATTTCAAACAGGATTCTTTATTTAATTGAAGATTACATTTAAAAAATATGAATTCTTGTCCGATTGGCTTCCAGGTACATTTTATCCCTTTTCAACTTTATTGGTGCTAAAAGGGACCAGTTCTATTTCAAGAACAAGAAATGTTTTTACAGCAAAATTAATCAAAGCTTTATTAAAAAAAAATCTGACGTGAAAAAAAACTTGTGCAAAGATATTCTATATATTACCCCTCTTGATTCATATGCAAATCTGAATGTGTTTAAAGAAATACTTTTATGCTTATCTAAGATTTTTTTTTTTAATCGGTCAGAATCTCCAAATAAAGTTATTATTGTAACTAATTTCGGCCATTTTTTTCTGTAATGTAATGCTAAATTGTTAAAAGATTCAATCTTAATATTAAAACCTCCTTTTAAGCACTTTTACATCTTTAAAAAAAATAGTATTAACTATTAAACTCAGAGCACATTTTTCACAAACTGCTTATTATTTTTACTACAATAGATTTTTAGTTGGATAGCTTAACTTAAATAGATTTTTCCAAAGTAGTGATAATATTACTTGAGTTGTACATAAATGTGAGTTAAAATAGAGGGGGGAAATAACTTTTTCAGTTTTTACAAATTTGGTTCAACAAATTTGTAGAGTTAATAACAGATTTAACTAATATTCCTAAATGTCTTTTGTAACCATAAGATAACATTTATTATATTTCACAGGTATTTAGTAATAAAATGAAAAGCTACAGAGACTGCAAAAATATGCAAAACCAAGCTTTTTAGAAATCACAAATACACATAATCCCCAAAATTATAGACCTTTAACATTTTTTGTTAAACTTGACTTAATCTGAATCCGATCTCTCCATATCGATATATTTTCTTCAGGGATCAACAAAGTTTAAATCTACACAGGAGCTCCTTATTGATATCTGAAATCCTCTTTCCTCACAGCTAGAATGAGTGTATGTCTGTTGTTGTTCTGCTTGTATTCAAATTGCATCTACAGCTAACCAAAATAACTTGTACAGCTCTTCCCCCAAAAATATGGGGCTTTTCACGTCAGAACTCTTGCCTTGAATAAATTCCACAATCCTTGGAGCTAGTGGGGCTTTGGCCAGACCAGAGCTGTTGTCCTCAAGGAAGCAAGTAAGTGGGAGCTGCAGTACTCTTATAGATAAACCCAGCCACATGGTTAATGTGTCCATGAGGAGGTCAGGAGGATCATGCTGGACATGTGTTTAAGTTGCAAAGAGGAAGAAATGTGGAGAAAATTATACAGTCAAATACACTTTTCAGTAAATTAATCAAGGTTAAAAGAACTTCCCAGTATTTGAATAATGGCAGTCAAGTGAAAGGGTATCATTTGTTCCACATGATGAACTGCAAAGCAAGTACATTTTTATGTTCACTAACACCTTATTTTCTTTTCTTTGAAGGGTGTTACGAAAGTTGACAGAACTTCTAAGAAAAACAATGTTCAATGAAAAAACAGAAAACTTAAAGCCTCATATTCATCACACCTAAAAATTAAGAACATTCACATGTCTCCCCACACTTTCAATATAGTGTGTGATTACCATTAATTTAAAAGTCAAACTTTTTAACAAAAACAAAAAGCTGAATCTGATTGCAGACCTTGTCAGTCTTGTTAAAATCATAAACTGTGTAAAGCTTTTGCGTTTGCAGTACATGATGTCACCCATAGGTGGATTTTGAAGCTAAACATGGGTGCCATCAGCAGTTTACTTCTTGGCAGCAACATTCATCTGAAGTAGACAATGAAAAGCGGAATTTTCATGCCCAAATGACAAAACCTCTCCAATACGCATATGGTTGCCACACTAGTGGTCACAATCTTCACACAATATATAATTGATAAAAAAAAATTGTAATTATAAATCAAGTTGGTAATTTGATTAAAAAAACAACATTTGGATCAATCCATCAAAATGTTTTTATTTTTTTATAACACTTTATAACTGTTGCTTCTATCCTATATAGAAGAATCCTATAATCCTATTGGATAATTCTATCGGGTGGAAATATAATTGTTACCTTAGGGATTGTAAAGCTTATTACAATGTAGCCGTTTCAAACCAATTTTGTGGTAAAAGGAAATAAAAACACTACACACATGTGAAGTGAAGAACTCTCTGTGAGATCACAGGCAGGCTCGCTGACTGAGACTGGTGCTAGTCACCTCCCCAACATAAAGACTATTTGAACATATAGATCTCTGGACAACAAACAACAGATAAAAACTAAGGAACAGTGGAAAGCAAACAATGAACTGGCGATTAGTATGCTGCAGTATGTGTGATAAATGAGGGGAATAGGTTAGATAGGTACATCTACCCTCATTGTCATTTCAGCAATTTCTATGTTTAGAGCACTCTGACAGGTTTGGACACATACCAGGAGCCAATTATTAGAACACTAGATTAAACAGAGGTTTTTATATCTAGTCTTGAACTCTGTGAGCGTAGCTGAGCTCCAGATGCCATCCGGGAGTTTGTTCCAGAGCTTTGGAGCTCTATATGAGAATTCTCTCTCCCTTCTGGTGGATATACTAATCTTCTGAAATATCCTGCTTCTTGTGATCTATGAGAGCCAGGCGGAATATATCGTGATAACAGATTGATGGAAATTATAGATTTTGGTATCAAACTTTACCTGTTTTTTCTGCTGTAAAATTGAGCACTTCATTGTGGGCTGTTAAAGGGTTATTTGTTTTATGATGTGAAGGTAAAATGTCTCAATTGTTTGTAAAATAAACATAATTTTAAAAAATGTTACAGCTGTTTTGCAGTTTGTCCCTTCATTGAGGGCCATGCAGGGGCTAGGACTATAACCAGCGGGCAATCAAAAGTTTTAATACATTTTATAAAATATAAGTGCAACTATTAACCACTTCAGAAAAAATGGAACAGAACCATTAGAAAAATGTAAAAATATGTAAATATTTCTATATAGATCACAAATTGTAAATGCAAATTGTAAACAGATTTATACAAGACATTTCAATGTACCATTTACAAAAACCAACTCATCTCTCTTGGCTGGTAGAACTAACTCCCTGATCCAATTAGGAGAGTAGCAACACTAACAACTTTCAAAAAGCAACTAAAACTCTGCTCTTCAAGAAGCACAGTCTTAAAAATACTTTTTTTCCTTTTTCTCTTCTATTTTCTTTCTATGGTTGATTGATCAGCGGATACAACTTGTAGTGCAAACAACTAAAGTTAGGCTTTTTTTAACAAATTGCTTATTGTCTCTCCCCTACTGTAAGTTGCTTTGGGAAAAAGCGTCTGCCAAATGCATTAATGTAAATGTTCTTTTTTTATTGTCTTTCCATGTATAAATTCCCTCTGGTGTATGTTATATTATTAAAGGCTTGCGTGTCTTATGTTTGACCTTTGCATCTCCTCTTCATCTTACACATGCTAAGCCTCAAGGATGTGACTAAATATTAATATTGTAAAAAGTGAACGATTTGCATTATACTGTTTCCCCAAAACAAACTAAATAGTGTCTCATTCAAGTCTTGGAGGCAAATTTACCTCAAATAATCAACCAGGATATCTCTGTTGGTTGTGTATACAGGCAGGATGCAACAATGAGCATGAAATGGCAGGCGACTGAGCATACAGGTTTGTGCTCTGCTTACCAGCCTGTTTCAGGAAATCTGCCTTATCAGTCTTGGCCAAGCTGTTATACAGCAGAATAATTTTATAGCTGGCTGAAAAAGCCTTAGCAACCTTGAATCCCAAACTGCATGAACAAAATTCAACATTGAAGTTCCAAGTTAGAAATGGCTTTTGTTTATGACCAGCTCACAAAAGATGTTTATTGCCAAGTGTGCATGTACACACACACAAGGAATTTGTTGTTGTATAGGGGTACTCTCCATTGTTGGTACATTAAACGACTCTCTACATTAAATTACACAATAACGTTGAGCAGCTACACAGGTTGTATAAGTAAATTAATAAAGTTAAAAATAAATAGAATAAGGTGTTATTCTGTTGGAGTGGAGATAATAAAAATATAAAGCAATAGCACTATAACTATATCAGAAGCACAAGGTGCTTAAGAAATGTGCTTGGTTTGCAGACCAAAGAGTAAAGTAAAGTAATGCGCAGCCACAGAACAATAGAATATGGAACAACTGAAAAGTGTCCACATCAGGGTCTTGTTGCTAAGTGGATTTAATGGAATTATTTGAGGGTGTTGGTGGAGAAAGTTATGGGTTCAGGAGCTGAATGACCTGAGGGAAAAGCTGTGTGTGTGCTAGCTGTCCTGGGGCCTGATGTATAAACATTGCGTATGCACAAAATGGGCATAGAAATATGCGTACGCATTTTTCCACGCACATATCGGGATTTATAAAAAAAACTTGCCGTAAATAAGTGCGCACCGTACGGATGCTCTTGACCGTGCGTACGCACTCTTTTACAAGAGTATGTGTTTTGGCGACACCAACTGTCCTAAATAGCAATAGCTATTTAAAATGAAAAACTTCTAAATTATCCTATTACATCACCCAATAAATCAAATTGTATCAACCTGAATTATCATTATTAGCATTCTTAACCAGGTGCAAATACTTTGAATTGACTCGTTTGTTTTAATGAATGGGCTATAAAAAGGTATGTGCGTATATAACTTATCATCATAATGGATGCTCTAGCACTGTTAGAAGACCTTGCTAATGACGCTCTATGGAGGGAGCGTGTTTTCATAGACCGTGAAGATTTCCTTGCTCATGATGATGATTGGCTCATGAGACGATTTCGATTTCCAAGAGCCATCCTCTTGGAATTGTGTTCTGAATTACGGCCAGTATTGGAAAGACCCTCGCGGAGAAACCATGCGCTGTGTGTTCCTGTGCAAGTATTGACCACATTAGGCCACTTGGCCACTGGTACTTTCCAGCGAGAGTTGGCAGACCGATCGGGTATGTCGCAGTCATCCCTGAGCCGTGTCATGCCATATGTATGGGATGCCATAGTGGGGATGGCACCCCGATACATCCGTTTTCCTTACACGCAAGCTGAACAGGCCAACATCAAAATGCAATTTGCAGCAATCGCCGGTTTTCCCAATGTAATCGGTGCTATTGATTGCACTCATGTTGCAATAAAGGCACCATCTGAGAATGAATTCGCTTTTATTAACCGAATTATTGGTGGTGTTAATATGCAGGGAGATCATACATATTCAAAATGGGCGGTCTTAACCTCCAAATATGGTTATTTCGGGAGGAGATTGGGGTAAGCAATACGCACGTGCACCTGCGCACAATATTCAGATCATTTTGATTTATAAAGCGAACCTTGCGCAGGTTCTGGCGTACGTACGGTTTTATGAATCTGAAAACTTTTGTGCGTACGCACATTCTGCCTTACGTGCGTACGCACACCTTAAGGATTACATCTACGCAAAGTTTTATACATGAGGCCCCTGGTGTTTGGAGCTCTGAAGCGGTAGAGCTGGAAGTTGTTGTTGCCTGGGTGGGCAGCATCCAGAGTGATTTTGAGAGCCCTCTTTCTCATTCTGGAAGTGTTAATGTGGGGTTAATGTGGGGTCTCCACTTAAGGTTCTGTGAGATGGTGGTTCCCAGGAACCTGAATGACTCCACTGGTACCACAGTGTTGCTCATGATGGTGAGAGGAGGGTGAGCGGGAAGGGGGCTTCTCCTGAAGTCTACTAGCATCTCCACTGTTTTGAGCGTGTTAAGCTCCAGGTTGTTTTTGCCACCCCAGAGAGCCAGTCACTCCACTTCCTGTCTGTAGGCAGACTTCTCACCATCCTGGATAAGATAGATGACTGTGATGTTTCGGCATCAGTGTGTGTGTGCGTGTGCGTGCGTGTGTGCGTGAGAGCCACTCAATATCCCTTGAAATGCAAATACCCCCCTTTAATCTGAAAATAATGTTCTCTTTACATATGTACATAAACAGACTTTCTTGTCTGAAATTTAATTTGTTACTTAAATATATTTCAAGAAATGTATTTAATTAAAGGAAAATAGAGACCCCTGTGCTTGTTTGGCTTAGGTAAATTGCAGTTTAAAAACACAAGGAGAGCTTGGAAGAACAAACAAACGTGCAGCCAACTAATAATGAATCATTAATGTTTTAGCACTTATCCTGTGTTTATCATGCTATCATGTGTTTGTTTTGGAATTTTTTACTCAAAAACCTAAATTTCATAGAAGATCTGTTAACCTTTGTGAGCCTTCGTTATACCTTCTTCGCTCGCTTTGAAGTGAAAAACAGCTCCACAGCACAGAAGACCCAACCCCCCCAGGCGATCAGGTGATGACTCTGTCCCCAGACAGTGTGAGGAGAACCCTCAGCAAGATCAATGCTCGAAAAGCTCCGGGTCCTGACAACATTCATGGTCGTGTACTGAGAGACTGTGCAGTGGAACTCACTGATGTCTTCACAGACATCTTTAACATCTCTCTCTCTCAGGCTGTCGTCCCCACATGTTTCAAAGCCACCACCATCATTCCGGTCCCAAAAAAGTCATCTCCCTCCTGCTTTAATGACTACCGTCCAATTGCACTTACCCCCATCCTCATGAAGTGCTTTGAACGGCTTTTCATGCAGTACATTAAGTCTGCACTACCCCCGGCACTGGACCCCTTCCAGTTTCGTATCGGCCCAACCGCTCGCCTGATGACGCAATCTCCACTGCACTCCACTCAGCACTCACACATCTGGACAAAAAAGACTCATATGTCCGAATGCTGTTCATTGATTTCTGTTCAGCGTTTAACACTATCAGACCCCTTCAACTCACTCAAAAACTGGTCCAGCTGGGGCTCAACACCTCATTGTGCAACTGGCTGTTGGATTTCCTCACAGGAAGACCACAAGCAGTACGGGTCGGCAGCAACACATCCAGCAACATCATATTAAACACGGGAGCCCCTCAGGGATGTGTGCTGAGCCCCCTCCTCTTCACTCTGCTGACCCACGACTGCACCCCGTCACTGAGCTCCAACCTCTTCATTAAGTTTGCGGATGACACAACTGTGGTGGGTCTCATTAGTAACAGGGATGAGACGAACTACAGAAGCGAGGTGAGCCGCCTGGCCCTATGGTGCAGAGACAACAATCTCTCTCTAAATGTGGAGAAGACGAAGGAGATTGTTGTTGACTTCAGGAGAGCGCACACCCAACACGCTCCTCTGACCATCAATGGTGCGTCTGTGGAGAGAGTGAGCAGCACCAAGTTCCTGGGAGTTCACATGACTGAGGATCTCTCCTGGTCTAACTGCACCACTGCTCTGGCCAAGAAAGCACAACAGCGTCTCTACTTTCTCCGCAAACTAAGGAGAGCAAGAGCATCAGCCCCCATCATGTACTCATTCTACCAAGGAACCATCGAGAGCATTCTGTCAAGCTGCATCACTGTGTGGTTTGGAGCCTGCAATGCGTCCTGCCAAAAAACTCTCCAACGCATAATCAGAGCAGCTGAGAGGATCATCGGTGTCCCCCTCCCCACCCTCCAAAACATCTACAGCACACGTCTCACCAAAAAAGCCCTCTGCATAGCAGCTGATCCCACCCACCCATTGAATAGCTTCTTCAGCCTGCTTCCATCCGGGAGGAGACTGCGGAGTCTCCAGGCCAGGACCAGTAGACTGAAGGACAGTTTCATTCTTCAGGCTGTCAGGAAACTCAACTCTCTCCCTGCCCTGCCCACCCTCTTCTTCCACACAAACCTTCTGAACTCTGATACACACACACACACACACGCACACACACTCACACACTCTCACACCCAACGATCTGCACCAGTCACTTTGTACAGCATTGGTCTGCCAACTACCTCATAATACTCAAAGGCTGTTATAAGACTGCTCTGCCACTTTACAATTAAAAAAAAAAAAAATGCTGTTTGCACTATATTGTCTGCATGGTCTGATCTCTCTACCATGTGCCCTATTGTACAGTATATCTTTCATTTCTCTATTTTATATTATATGTTTATCTGTTTATTCGTATTTATACATATATATATATATATATATATATATATATATATATATATATATATATATATATATATATATATATATATATCTTTTTAAATTTTACCTTCTGTATTTTATTTAATGTTAATTTTTATATTTTTTAATTTTATTTTTATTTTTTGTATTTGTATAACTACGGGTCAGAGAGTAACAAAATTTCAATTCTCTGTATGTCCTGCACATGTGGAAAAATTGACAATAAAGATTGACTTGACTTGACTTGACTTTACTATGAGAAAAATCTTAAACATAAGCCAGATAATATTGAATATTTCTGACAATATTTAATCTGTAATTTAAACCACATCTTGGACATTTTGTTTCAACAAATACATTTTTGCTCTCTGATTTTTTGTTTTTTCTTTAAATCCTCGGTATGGCCCTTTCTGGACTGATTTGCTATCTCTATTGTAATTCTATAGCTCACCTGCAGCTGTCGCTGTGATAAAAACACACAGGAAGTTTGAGCACATGCGCTTCTTTTTGAAACTCGTTGATTAAACACGAATGTCAGTTTGCTGCTTCTGTTGCTGCTGGATCTCCATGCTCAGTGTGAGTTGTCCAGTTAAGAGGTAGTGTTCCTAGCGATAGTGGTCTAGACATTTTGAACAGTCCGATTCCCTTAAACACGTTTTTACTGCGCATTCAATGTTCGAAATGTTGTGAAGGTAGTCTGTTCAACAGCCAAATCTCAAGCGTTCATCAATTATTTTGTGCCAAACACTGCATACTTACATTTAAGCAAGGTTCAGCATAAGCTAGGCTAATGATACTGCAGTCTTTTTCGAGATATTTCGATGTTTATTTTTACTACACTGAATTATTTACACAGAACAGAACGGAGGTTGAAGTGATAGATTTAAATTTTACTTGTACCTAATGTATCATCACAAGAACTGTTTCTGAAAACATTCAAAATTATAATACAATTTTACATGGTAAAAGTTTGAACTTTCTTTGGTACCTATCAAAGGATATTATTCTCCATAGTAAATTTCTTGTTAAATAATAAATATAAGTAAATAATATGACTGCTGGAATCCAGAATGTAGGATGGAAAAGTAAAGATTTTATTTATACGTTGTGTTCTTCAAAAGGTGTTCAACCCCTCTGTTTTTTCTGATTGTTGGTTTTTATTATTACATTTTGAACCCATTTTCCTGTGGCATCATCCAAATGATGGTTTTGCTTGATGTACTTTTTTTTGTACAACATGCTCATTTTGTTCCCAAAACAGATCAACGGGTTCGATTCAGAAAATTGCCACTTTTTTGCAGCTAAAACCTCTGGTACTGTTCATATCTTTTGAAACATCTTTTTGGAAGAAATACTGTGGCTATGTATTTGCTTTAAAATATACATAAATGGTTGGTTTGTACAAGCAAACAGCTCATCACAGTTAATAAACAAGTAAAATCAATAAAAAAAAAGAGTAAAAGCAAGCAAGTCAGTAAAAGTGAACTCACAACATACAGTTTAAAATGTATCTCAAAAACACTAAAATCGTTAGATTTAACCATTGTAAAAAGAAGGAGCAATGCCTTGGTCAGACTAGCTAGTAAGAGCTCTGGCCCAGCAGGTAGCACGTTTTTTTTAAATATAAATGGGGCAGCAGGTTTACTCTTTGTGTTTCACATGAACACTGAAGCCCTAAAAATTTAATCTAGCTTTAAAACAAGATTACTGTAAGCTTGCCTCTCCAGTCTGTGCTCAATAGTCATGTCACATGATGCAATATCGTGGGTCAAAGTTGAATTCAGCTAAACTTGTTTGATAGGAATCCGAAATCTCAAACATAGAGTGGAATTTCCAGTTTCACTCTTGTGTGCCATCCCATTCAAGTCAATGGAGCTGATGCGATTTCCTCCATTTGCCAGCAATGTCTTTTGAGAACAGTTTTTTTCCAAATTGAGACAAAGTTACGGAAAAAAATATACAAAAACAATGCCTCACAATTCTGGTTTTTAGCCAAAACTAAAAGTTATTATGTTTAGTTTTTATTTGCTATTATAGTTCTTTTCTTAAGTGTAAAAATAGCATAGTTCAATTTGCAGTCTCATGAAACCCCCCTAAAAGGGATATTTATTCTGTCTTGATTTGCTCTGTTCTATAAAATATGTAGTCCAGAAGAAAGGTTCTCTTACTTATATGACACTGTACATTTCACCACCTAAGAACAATAATTGCGATTAAGAGTTACATAAACTGTGGTCCAGCTTTAAAATTGATTTAATGAACAAAGCTTTGCACTCAGGCCCTGCCCACCAATGTTGATTATGCATTAGCAACAATTGCTTACATAGCCTAGTATTTGGCTAATAATAAAAAAACGATGATCTCTGATCATGTTGCTATCTAGAATAAAAGGAGGAAAAACAAATTTTTTAGTGATTACTTTTTGTAAGTCCCTAATATCAGTGATGGACAACTTTTTTTTTAGCACAGCAGATTTTTGTAATTATAATTTAAAGATTGCAAATATTATAATAAACAAAAAAAAATTTTGCAACTTCATCTTAGCAACATAACATGAGTATGTGACAGAGTTACCTGAATTCGGTAATTTTTGAAAATAAAAGATTGTTCAGACTCAGATATTAAATACAATGGCATTTTTGTACTATTTCTTTGATGGCCTGGGGGTTGGGAAACACTGCCTTATTTATAACTTGAAAAAACATTTGTATATTTGGCACTTCTCATGACTATTGTCTGGAACTTCAATTTTGCATTTTTGGGAACTAGCCATGTAAATCAACCCTGCTCTAGTTTCTCCCTTTCTATCACGGTTTCTTGACAGCACTTCTCTCATCAATATTGTTGTGGGTGTCAGGTTGGATTAGCCCCTTTTAGTCCTCGCGTTGATCTCTTTTGGCAGAGTGCTTGAGATAGACCCCTCTACCTGTATTGATCTGTTACTCTCTGCTGGATTGATCCAAGTAATGACATTTTGCACTGCTTGTTGAGTAAATAATTCTATATTTATCTTGCATAAAAAGCTCAGACCAGTTTGGTCTCGGCTGGTGCTGTCAGGAAGAAATATCCACTCCAGGATGAGATCTACAAATCAATAAAATCCTCTTCAAAGCACTGAAGCATAACATTTAATCGAATGTTTATTTTGGGTTTAAATTATATGTTCGTCATGCTTTTTAAAGGTTTGGTATTTCCTGAGTGTGAGGAATTAATCCATTATAGGACATCCATTAAATAGAACTTACTGTGCATGTTTTACACGTCCTACAACAAATTTTATGTTGTTATAATGAAATGCTATTTTTGTATTAATTTTAAAGGTTTTGCACCAACTCTAGATTTGTTGGAGTGGTATATTTCTGAGAGATTTTGTGAACTTCTGCTTCGTATGTACTTTCTGCTTGATTAAATGCAATCTGTTTTATTACATTTTGTCATGAAGGCAGTGACAGGGTTATTAATGTTATAATTTCGTAGTAGGTAAATATTACCTCTGATTTAAGTATGCTGGATTGTACTTTGGCTCCTGACTCAGCAGAAGAGACCTTTCAGTTACTCCTGTTAAAACTTTCTTTGCTCTTTTATGTTTACTAAACAAGTCCTAAAGTTTTCTGTTTTTCCAAACAAGTAATGAGGTGAAAATTGAGATCACAAGTGCAAACATGTTAACACATGTCCAATGCGAGTAGAAAACTAACTACCAGATTCTGTTGCTCTTCACAGTTTCTCTTCAAAGCAACATCTGTTTGATTGTTGGGTTTTGAAGCATTTGTTTTGAAGTACAGATATCTTCCATAAATGTTATTACACAACTGGATGATAGTCTAATATTAATGATTATAAATGTGAACGTGACTTTTGTGGTAGTATGTGTTGTGTTGTGTTTAAGTTGTTCCATTAAGATTTGCGGGATTGATTATTTATTTACCGTGTAGCTTGTGAAGCATATGAGTCTTATTTCCAAAATAAATTTCCTACCCCATGCTAGAACAGGGAATGAATATGATTACATTGAGAGTGATTATTCAGAACATAGTCCTTGTAGCAGTTACTATAATCATGATAATTTAACCCTTGTATGATGTTCGGGTCTGTGGGACCCATTTTCAGTTTTCATCAGAAGAAATATTAAACAAGCATTTATTATTTGAAGCTGAGATTCACTGGGCTTGACTCATTTCCTGTGAAAAACATATATCAGAACAGTTTTTTTTATGACCCCACACGTACGCTCTCCTACACATTTATATTACACACAAGGTGTTCGGGTCTACTGGACCCGGGGCATGTTAAAGTGTGAGTGGTAGATTCTTTACCTTAATTCTCTCTTCCCATACAAACATAAATCACACATAAACATAACAATTTACATTTTAGAATAAAATTGTGTGATTTTTGTGAATTAAAAGTCCCAAAATGCAATGGGTCCAGCAGACCCACCAACCCTGCCAAAGTAACAATAATGAGAACACCACACATGGTTCAAATTCTAAACGTGAAGAAATCAGGTTAAAGAACAATAAATAAAGTATATTGGCTTTTTATATCACTTGTTTCTTGGCTAAAGGAAATATTGTTTAAGTTTTTGACATAAAATGTTTTGATTGGGTGAATTAAAATCTGCAAAAGGCAATGGGTCCACGAGACCCACAAACACCGCCTGAGAAACAATAATATGAACACCATACAAGGGTTAAACAGATTGGGAAAACAAAAGATAAGGCTATTAATACTTTTGGCCTGTCTCTTTTAAATATGTGTCGCAATTTAAATATCCATTTTCTAAATGGGAGAACTGGAAATGATATAAATCGAGACTTTACATTAGCATCATCAACTGGTTGCAGTGTTATTGATTGTTATTTTATTTAGTGAACTCTTTGCAAATGTAAAGGATTTTGAAGTTCTACGGTATACTGTCAATTAAAAAAATCTGTAAAATATGTAGCATTGAATCAATTTAAAAGAACTAATAACTTAGAAACAAAGTACAATTATAATCTCGAGGAAGAAACATTTTTAAAATTATGCACGAAAAGAAAAAGCAGTATAATATTAATGTTCTTGGTAGTGTAATGTAGGAAAACATGAAAACACGGCTGTAAAAAAACAGAGGTGCTGTGATATGTCCACTATATGAGAACAGTGACTGGAATGTTGTTGGAAACAAAAGTGGTATCTCATTACTCAATATGTTGGGAAAAGAGTTCAGAATTATTTTGAACCATAGAATAGTATACTATGTTGAAGAGAATGATATTCTGTAAGAAGAACACTCAGGGTAAAGTTCCGGTTATTCTACACTAGATAATGTATTAATTTTACAATCAGTAGTGCAAAAATATATCACAAATAGAGGAAGGATGTATTGTATATGTGTTGATTTCTCCAAAGCATTTGATAGTGTCCAGCATGATCTTTTTATTCTATTTTAATTAAGAACGCTATTGAAGGAAATGTCTTTAGAGTGTTGATATCTATGCATTCAAAACTTAAATCATGTATGAAAACATTGAATGGTCTAACTTCTAAAGTACTAACTAGTACTTTGACTGTAATTTTGGTGTAAGGCAAGGATGAATGGTGAGTACCCTGTTGTTTTCTTTGTTTTTAAATGAGTTTATTAAAATGACGATGAAGATAATTGTAAATGTATCCAGATTAAAAGCATCACATAAGTACAAACCCTCTGTATGTTGATGATATGTGTAATATGTCAGGTGCAATTGTAGAGCTACAAAAACATATTGAACAGTTGGAAAATTTCTGCAATGTTTATATCAAGATGATGAATCTAAGCAAAACAAAAATCATAGTATTTAGAGGAGGAGGCTGTATAAATAAGTATAAAAAAATTGCATTATTCTGGTGTTGAAGTAGAGGTGGTCAGTTGTTACGAATATCTGGGTTAGGTAAGCAATGTAGCTGTCCTGAGTGACTTGGAAAGATTTGTATTGTCAACCATTCACATGAAAAGATGTATCATGTTTTGGATAAAATTACTGTATATGCCATGTCAGCGTTACCCAAGAAAATGTTATAAAAAGCTTTTTCAAAGTGATGAAGTAGGCCAATAAACGTGGGTCACTCATAAAAAATCTGTTATGTTTTTATGATTTGTCTAATGCGTGGGAGGCACAGTGTGTTGGTGACGTAAGAACATTTTCCACTATTCTCAATCGGAGGCTGTAAGAGAAAGCTCATCATAAATTATGGTATACATTAGTTATGGAAAATGTAACATCTATTCACAATACAAGTCTACACTAGTCCAGGAGAGCTACATTGAATCTGTACACAATGTTAATCTTATAAGAACATTGCTTATATTTATGCACTTGTCATCAAAACAGGCAGATGGAATAAGACAATAGCGGAAGAGAGAATTGGTATGTTTTGTAAGGACAATTTCATTATCATAATAATAGAAGACAAGAAACACTTCCTTTATGAATGTTTTTGTATGACTGTCTTCGGCGGAAATACTTGAAGGAATTTGTGTTTACCGGTGAAATTTATAATGATGTAGCAAGTTTGTATAACCTTGTATTTGCCATGAGTTTTGCTTTATTTATATATTATCAATTTAAGAAGAAATGTGTTTTGTAAAATTTTAATAATGTGGAACTATGTGCCGAGAAGCCATCTATTCCTAAAAAAGTGACATGATGAAAACATGATGGTGACCATTGAGTCAAAGTTTCTTGATTTAAGGTTCTTGTTTTAAGATCAGTAGCAAAATCAACAGCTTGTTTTACAACGTTTCTTAATTAAAGAAAAGAAATGATTGGATTAAGCATTTTTTTTCTCCTCAAGAAAATGTAATTGATATTCTGTCAAAATAAGCTAAATAATAAATTAAATCAAAATTAAATAAATTAAACTCGAAATTTTTTCCTGAAATAAGAAAATCAAGATTTTCTCTCTAAATTTAAGCATTTTAGCTTTGCTTAGATTCCGTTTTTTTTGCAGTGAATAAATTGTATATTGAAGTGTTGCTAAATAAATCCAAGGAAAGGAGACTGAACAACTGACCTCTGGTGGTTTGACAGCAAGTCCCCAATGAGTACTATTGGCTTTCCTTATCCAACAGGGCAGTTCTCTCGCTGATTAATCTGTGATGGAGGCCAGACTTTGTGCTGTAATCATTAATCAGGCAATATGTTAAACCTGAACTGACTCAGCAAAACGTAACAAAGCTAGAGCACAGGGAAGTCTGTTAATGTGCAGAGAATGACAAGTTCATATAAGACCATCAAAGGTGAAGGATCTCCTATTCTTGATTTTCTGTGGTGGTAATTCAGACACTATAAATGGTTAATTGTGTTTGTGGTTTGATTCTGTCAGAAAGCTGTGTTTGATTAGAGCTTGTCATTTGTCACATTTCTTAAGCTGATTTTATGTCTCTGTCTTTAGTTATCAGAATTGTTTTTGTTTACTTTCACAGTTGATGAATCCATCTCATTATAGACACGGCCATGGATGGATTCGCTCCATTAGACTGCCTTTTGCCTTCAGGTATGTATCCATTTTACATGCATTTGAAAGTCAATGTATTTTTGCTCATGCATGAATGCATTTACATTGTGTACTGAAGCCCAATATTGTTTTTAAAATGTCATTATATTTTTGTGAAGTTTATAATAATTATGTAGTCAACTATTGTTTTATGCCTTCATAAAGGATTTTAATAAAAAATGTTTTTTGTTTTTTTGAAAATTCCATGATATAAATGCAGGTGTGCACGTGCTTTATTGATGTGGTTTCACCAAAAGGAAAATATTGATAATGAAAAATTTCTTACTCAATGTGTGTTTTTAGCAGTGATGTGCAGTCAGATAAAGAACAGCTTCACCTGTCATGGAAATATAAAATAAAAAATATTAAAAGGTTATGTTTATTCAACATTCTTTTTCATTTAATTTCACATTTTTTGGAATTGTTTGCACTACCAAACAATATAATTAATAATAGCGTCAATAAGTTGCAGTGAAAAACAATTAGCAAGTCAAGCATACACACGCACGCATGCACACACACACACACACGCACATGTAGTATATATATATATATATATATATATATATATATATATATATATATATATATATATATATATATATATATATATATATATATATATATATATATATAAATAATATGAAATGTTAAACAATAAATGTTAAATGTTGCCATAACAATGTTGAATTAGCAATAGGGTAAGGGTTTATCTATTTATAAAAATGGCTGCTAAGATTTTAGTAGCTCACCATACATGAACCTAACTGCAGGTACTGGTTTTTAGTTGTATTGGTGCTTTGATTCTAAAATGAATTCTTGCAAAGCTAAAATAAACATGTGAAGACGTTCTTTTGTCTGACTTGCCTAAACACATAAAGTTCCAATGCATTACATTTGGATATGTTACATTAACTTTCAAAGTAGAATGCTTCCCAATTTTTTTCCCTTCGGAATTAAACATGTGTTCTAGCTGACATCCAGTAATGATCCATTTTCTTTCTACACTTAATTGGAAAAATGAACTGTATTTGCTTAGAACATTTTATAAATATTGTCAAAGTGATATGGTTTCATGAAAGAGCCAAAGCAAAATTGAGCTCACTCAACCTGACACAATATGTTTGAAAAAGTTTGAAGTTCTGTTAAATTACATACATGTAAAAATGTAAAACAATAAGTGCCTCCATTCTGGAATTCTCCCGCTTTCTTTGATGATCTTTCTTGTCCTGACAGTACCTTTTCTTTAATTGTAGACTTGTTGTTGGTTGTATGTTGTTACAAAAACTAAAAAGTATAAAACAAACTAAATAAATGCTGCAAATTTTTCTCTATTTTATAAAAGATTAAGTTTCCTTCATTTACCTAATGGAGAATTCAATTTAATCCACCTATATTTGTATGTCCTGTTTAAAATATTTAGCTTAAAACTGAAATATATTCAGTATGGGAAAATGTTTTTTTTTTTTGTAAATCTAACTGCTTTGAAAGGTATTTCTTTTTCTATCAGTCTATTTTTCTGTAGCTCTAATTTGACTAAGCAAATAATTACTCAAATAATCAACAGCTACATACTTAGAAGAATCAGCTTTATTTATTCTTATTTTTTCCAGAAGTCAAACAATCTCTTGGTATGGCTTGAACTGAAAGTAAATAAGTAGGCTACGTTGACTGGTTAAGAATCACAGCAGGATTGTGTGAAAGCACTTGTGCTCATCACAGTAATGAATGCATTCTCCACAACTGACTAACAGATCCACATTCGTTGTGCTCTTATCGTCCTTTGCATGCTTTCACTGGAAATGTGCTGTCAAGAAGCTTCTTGGACAAATTAAAAAAATTCAAACAACATTTCACAGGAAATCCTGCATCGTTCCAAATCTCAGCAAACATTCAAAGCCTTGAAATTGGATTGCTTGGTGGTGATGCACCCTTTTATTTTATGCAAATCATTTCTGACTTCTCCCCTGGATTTAGAGTTATTTATATTTATATTGTTGGTAATTGTCAGATTTGGACCTGTGTACAGTATTTTCATTTAAATGTTAATAATGGTATTCTAAATATAAATGTTGATAAAATCATCAAGGGCCTGCTAGTGGCTTACTCAAGCTCACAGTGGTTGAAATGCAAAGGTGCACTCGAGAGGTTTAGCAGTCAGTTTTGAGTTGAACATTCACTCGCTTTAGATTATGGATTGATGTATCACTGTTCTAGTTTTTGTTCTGTAAAGACCAGTGGTCAGTGCTGCTTTTTTGTGGTCTGTGCTCTTGTTGCACTTAATTTTAACCCAATTTGAAACATCTCGCTACTCAAGAGGTTTCAAGAGAAAAAGGATAGAAACAAACTTGTGTGACCTTATGCTTCCTATTCTGAAATAATTCACAGTAAAAATGAAAACCGAAGACATGCCCCAGATTTTTGACCCAGTCTTATATGCAGTGAAATCTCTCAATTCTCATGTCTCTGCATGAGTTTCAAATACACCCGATCATAAATATTGAATTGTGTGTGTGTGTGTGTGTGTGAGAGATGGAATGCTGTTTAGACTAAGAATTTGTGTTTCATGTCCAATTCATTCCAATTTGTGAACTAATCAAGCGGCTTGTTTATGCACTGACTTGCAAATCTGTGTTTCCTAATGAACAGGAAGCTCTCAGCTAATTTGGATTATGGTAATTTGTGTCTATTTAAATTGATAATTCCCAAAGAAAAATAGGTCAATGTGGGAAAGGACGTTGATTTTGCATGAATTTGTAAGCTCTGAAGTGTGTGTGTGTTAAACATATCTAAGAATACGTTATCACATGTTTATTATAAATCAATTAAATGTTAACTGCAACTTTTTAAAGCAATATCTGTTTCAATGTCTATGGAAAAATATAGATGTGTTTTACTATAGCCCACGGTTATTACTTTCAAATAGTTTACATTTATTTACAAAATATTTACAAGCCTCAGAGGTGAAGCACCGAAGATACCTATCCATTCAATTTTTTTTGGCTGCCCCACAATCTGTTTACAGAATGTTGTGAAAATTATAAATTTGGTCTGAATTTGTCAAAATGTATTTGTTTGGTAAAGTTTGTGGCAAATGTCAATGTTTCATATTTTTGCTTGTATATTCTGAACCAAAATATGTTGTAACCAAAACAGATCCGAAAATAATTTGATGGAGTTATGTTATTTCTATAAGCCATATAAGCTATAAGACTGTTAACATCATGTGGAGAAGATCCTGCCAAAAAGTGTATATTGCTAGCTGAAGCTGTTGTAACAGAAGAAGGAACATGTTGACTCTCTGCCCAGATTTATCTGTAACTGTGTCTCAGCAATGCTATGGCATAAAGCCACCAAACTTTGGATGCATCCTCACCATCTCTCTCAGCATAACCTAATGATCAAAGTTAACAGCTAGTGGTGTACTGTTCTTGATTTTTTATGGCAGTGTCTGATTTGTTTTTACTACCAGTTTGGCTGATTTTGATAAAGCATAAACACAACAGCAACTTTTTTTTATTGCATAACCCATTTAACTTATGGCTTATGGTTTAAAACTACGAATGCCACCATCCAAAGAAATCTGTGCACAACACACAGCCATTCTATTTTTGTCAACTGTCACTTTTAAAATGTGCTTTACTGTGTAATTGAACATAAATAATTTTGTAGAACTAACTTATAATCCTTTACTGTTTTCAGTGATCGTGTTTGTTGATCACTGTTGGAGAGCATATTTTTTCATTAAAAAAACACGTTCAGCAAGAGAGAACAGATGTGGAGGCATCCGGTAAAGCACCCAACAACAAATAAAACCACATCTATTTGTGCACATGTGTCCTCTTGATGATTTGGAATGAATATCAACAATATAGTCTGTGCACATGCAGCCACACTTCATCTAGAGCATAAACAAATAAATGGTGATTTTTACCTCTAAAATCAAGGTCATATCGAATAATAAGATATAAGTGTGTCTGAGTCAGAGATTTTTTTCCTTCAACTTGATCCGTAACTCTGTGCCAATGTTGAGGTAAGATAGGCTAACTTTCCGTCAGACAATAAGTAGAATTTCCATTCTGGTGTAAGTTACAGTGTACAGAGCTGTGTTTTAAACATGTCCAGGACCGGAACTTTATTGTTTGTTTCAGTGCATTCAATGATAGCAGTTTAAACAGCATGTTAAGAAAGTGGAAGTGTTTGCTTTGCACCACATTGACCAATCACAGAGCTTCTTGTCTGCAAGGTTTTGACTTGTGGTTAAAAAATTTTTAGGCGCAAGTCGGGCTTCTATTGAAGAAAACTTTGTCAATTATATTTTATCCTTAAAACACCTGGGCATTTATATTATATGCATTTTTATTAAATTAACAATTTTTAATTAGTTTTTTTTAATAATGAGCTGTTATTAAATTCAAAATCTTATACATAATTTTTTTTGTCTTTGAATTTATTTACCTTTCGCCTTCCCAAACTTTTACAACCTCTCATTAAACACTGTTCGCGCCTCAAGACCTTGATACTTCCCCGATCTGTTCATGGCTCCGTCAGAAGGCTGGTGATTTATTCACAGACAGTTCTGACACATACTTTGTAGTATCTTGCCACAGTTTCTCAAGCGTTAATGATTACAGTTTCTTTTAACAGCATAACCCTAAAAATGGTTTAGCATTGGTGTGTAGAGAATTTGACAGTGTTTCTTAAGCATAACTATGTGACAAAATTAGATATGCTCCATGCTAGAATGACACTATTAAAACTGTGGGAGTGTCTGCTACACTATTGCAATTAAATATGTGAAGAAATCATTTTTGAGTTTTGGGCTGGGATATGTGTTAAAAGCTTAAATAAATATTGAAGGATTTTTTTACGGAAAATAGGTATAAACTATACAAAATTTTATAAAAATAAAACAATTAGTAAATTAATTGTTTTAAAATGTGCCCATTTATTTACTAACAGTTGGTTTATGAACAAATGCAACCTGTTAATTTTAGGATTAGTTAAAAAATATGTAAAATTTTAACTGTAAATCTACTTTTTACAAATCTATATTGAACAGAAAAAATATTTTTATTTTAAAAATAATTAATTTTTTAAGTATCTGTAATTAGCTGTGTTGCATGTTTTTTTTTATAAATAAAAAGAAAAATAATAATTGTATCCTTTCCTATACCCAATGCCATTCCAAATGTCTATATAATTTGTAGAAAACTAATTTAAAGTTTATCAAAATTGTATTATATTTAAAACAAAATATGTTGTGTTTTTTATATAAATATTCAGTCTGTATAATTGTCTGCAACTGGTTTTCTAATATTACCCTGTTTATGTTCCTTGTTACACATGAACCAAAGTACGTCTAGCAGTTGTGGGAATAGCTTCAGGATTTGTGTTTGGCCAATTACCAAAGGCATTAGCCTCTATTATCTCAGTTATTATTCTAGCTGTTCTCATTATCGGCTTCTATTCAGACCTGCATCTCTCCAGATGAAACCAAATAATAGCATGTGTTTTTCTCAATTTCCCAGTTTAAATGAGAGAACTGAGATGGCATTGTTACCACAGCAAGCTGTCGAAATATATCTGTCCATTAAAGTCCACCTTCTGTGTGTTTGTTCCATTGTTTCACCAGGACATCAGCAGATATGCTTGATCATCCTAAACCAGCCATTTGATGAATGCTACCTCAGTGTGCTCTGGAGTAAAGGTATTGATCCCATGATGAAAACATTAACAAGGTTCTGATTTAATGCAAGTCTTTGGCTTTCTTTCTGGCTTATAAAGTAGAGAAGTAAACTTGGCATGCTCTGAACACTCTGGCAAAGGTTAGATAAGACTAATTGATTATTTATCTAAGTGATTGCCTTAAAAGCCCTATAATACCAAAAGAGCACACTGTAGAATGTTTCTTCATGCTGCATGTTGTACAGATATATTGTTTAGATATATTACGACTTGCTTTTTTTCTTGAAGAAAATTAGTCAGGACAGCTATGTAGCCAAGATCAGAGACAGCCGAGAATGACACAAGGCCAAGATCAAAAACAACAGAGAAGAGGCAAAGACAGCTGAGGTCGTGATCAGGGACAGCTGAAACTGTTATTAGGGACTGCTGAAACTGTGATCAGGCACACCCGATGCCAAGATCAGGCACAGCCGAGGCTGAGATCAGTGACGGTCGAGGCCGAGAACAGGGACGGCCGAAGCCGAGAACAGGGACGGCCGAAGCCGAGAACAGGGACGGCCGAAGCCGAGAAAAGGGACGGCCGAAGCCGAGAACAGGGACGGCCGAAGCCGAGAACAGGGACGGCCGAGGCCGAGATCAGGGACGGCCGAGGCCGAGATCAGGGACGGCCGAGGCCGAGATCAGGGACGGCCGAGGCCGAGATCAGGGACGGCCGAGGCCGAGATCAGGGACGGCCGAGGCCGAGATCAGGGACGGCCGAGGCCGAGATCAGGGACGGCCGAGGCCGAGATCAGGGACGGCCGAGGCCGAGACCAGGGACGGCCGAGGCCGAGACCAGGGACGGCCGAGGCCGAGACCAGGGACGGCCGAGGCCGAGACCAGGGACGGCCGAGGCCGAGACCAGGGACGGCCGAGGCCGAGAACAGGGACGGCCGAGGCCGAGAACAGGGACGGCCGAGGCCGAGACCAGGGACGGCCGAGGCCGAGATCAGGGACGGCCGAGGCCGAGATCAGGGACGGCCGAGGCCGAGATCAGGGACGGCCGAGGCCGAGACCAGGGACGGCCGAGGCCGAGACCAGGGACGGCCGAGGCCGAGACCAGGGACGGCCGAGGCCGAGACCAGGGACGGCCGAGGCCGAGACCAGGGACGGCCGAGGCCGAGACCAGGGACGGCCGAGGCCGAGACCAGGGACGGCCGAGGCCGAGACCAGGGACGGCCGAGGCCGAGACCAGGGACGGCCGAGGCCGAGATCAGGGACGGCCGAGGCCGAGATCAGGGACGGCCGAGGCCGAGATCAGGGACGGCCGAGAATGACACAAGGCCAAGATCAAAAACACCAGAGAAGAGGCAAAGACAGCTGAGGTCGTGATCAGGGACAGCTGAAACTGTTATCAGGGACTGCTGAAACTGTGATCAGGCACACCCGATGCCAAGATCAGGCACAGCCGAGGCCGAGATCAGTGACGGTCGAGGCCGAGAACAGGGACGGCCGAAGCCGAGAACAGGGACGGCCGAAGCCGAGAACAGGGACGGCCGAAGCCGAGAACAGGGACGGCCGAAGCCGAGAACAGGGACGGCCGAGGCCGAGAACAGGGACGGCCGAGGCCGAGATCAGGGACGGCCGAGGCCGAGATCAGGGACGGCCGAGGCCGAGACCAGGGACGGCCGAGGCCGAGATCAGGGACGGCCGAGGCCGAGATCAGGGACGGCCGAGGCCGAGACCAGGGACGGCCGAGGCCGAGACCAGGGACGGCCGAGGCCGAGACCAGGGACGGCCGAGGCCGAGACCAGGGACGGCCGAGGCCGAGACCAGGGACGGCCGAGGCCGAGACCAGGGACGGCCGAGGCCGAGACCAGGGACGGCCGAGGCCGAGACCAGGGACGGCCGAGGCCGAGACCAGGGACGGCCGAGGCCGAGACCAGGGACGGCCGAGGCCGAGACCAGGGACGGCCGAGGCCGAGAACAGGGACGGCCGAGGCCGAGATCAGGGACGGCCGAGGCCGAGATCAGGGACGGCCGAGGCCGAGATCAGGGACGGCCGAGGCCGAGATCAGGGACGGCCGAGGCCGAGATCAGGGACGGCCGAGGCCGAGACCAGGGACGGCCGAGGCCGAGACCAGGGACGGCCGAGGCCGAGACCAGGGACGGCCGAGGCCGAGACCAGGGACGGCCGAGGCCGAGACCAGGGACGGCCGAGGCCGAGACCAGGGACGGCCGAGGCCGAGACCAGGGACGGCCGAGGCCGAGACCAGGGACGGCCGAGGCCGAGACCAGGGACGGCCGAGGCCGAGATCAGGGACGGCTGAGGCCAAAAAGACACAGGCGAGACAAAGATCAAAGACAGCTGAGATGAGGAATAAGCTAAAAAACAACAGACACAAGGCAGAGAGTGAGATCAAAGTCAACAGAGACAATGCCAATTCCAGAGACGGTCGAGATGGGGACAAGGCAGAGATCAAAGACAACCGATATAGGGCAAAAAGCGAGATCAAGACAGCTAAGACCGAGATCAAAGACAGTAGTTGTACTGTACTGATTTTACCTTTAAAACCATGGTACCCTGAGATTTTTACAGCTTGAATCAACTTCAATCAAGCATTTTATCACATCCCTGTTTGTCACCAACATCTCGATGCATGATGCATGACCATTTCAGAATTGAAGCCTTGTATCGGAGCATGTATTGCATTCCAAGAGTCACTATAAGAGTCATTATAATGTGGCCATTGTTTTTGTTGATGTAATAAAACAAACTTTTATGTAGGTTATGCTTGTACTCACACAACACACTTCAGACTCAAACAATTTTTAATAGTTATTGCCATATTTAACATATTTAAAAACTGCCTTCAACATTTTATAACAGAAATTTGCAAGTTGCTCTTTTTTGCAATAAAGCTGTGCATTTTTCTCAAAATAAAAAAGAAACCCAAATTAAGGTCTGTTGAAGCTAGTCGAATGCATTCTTTAGGCCTCTATCTGAACTGAGATTCACACAAATCTTTGGATGGCTTCTCTACAGGGTGCATTTTGCAAGCTAGTGTCAAAAGTGGATGCAGTGCCACTCCTTGCCAATGCCATGCGCTCATGTAATGATGTGTTGTTCGTGAAGAGAACTAATCTCACTTTTTACTTATAACTCTTTTGGTGGAGTGATTTGCTTTCTTTGGTTCGTGCGGATTACACTGTTAATAATCAGAAGACACAGATAAACATGTTTATTTGCTCAGATTTGTGTATTTTGCTATATTTTTCTGGTTTTTAAGGCTTGCAATTAGATAAGATTTTTTCCCAATATGAACGATACAAATGAATTGTTCTAATGAATCATTCAAATGAATTGTTCTTTTAAATGAACCAGAGTTAAAACAGAACAAAGCACCAAGCTGAACTAAACTTCCCATCACTACTCAGGGCAGATTTTTGTGGGCTTTATTGAACAACTCTTGATGGTCAGACACCAGCAATACAAGCTTTTGGATGCTTATATTCTCCTCTTTCATTGTCTCTTCCTCGGCTGTTCATCTCATTGTTCTTTGGTGCTGTTTTCTGTTGAGATTGAAGCTGTAGTGTTTTATTGAGCGCCATCCAGCGGCTCTTTTCATGTCTTATTCACGTCATCAAAAATTTCCGAATAAGTGTGAAGCAACCTTAAGTATATATATATATATATATATATATATATATATATATATATATATATATATATATATATATATTCCCTGAGTAGTGATGGGAAATTTAGTGCAACTTGATACTTCGTTCTGTTTTAACTCTGGTTCATTTAAAAGAACAAATCATTTGAACAATTCATTTGTATCGCTCGTATTGGGAAAAATCTTATCTAATCACAAACCTTTACATCAAAGACATATGAGCATAACTGAGTAACAAATCATTTATACAAATTCAAAGTAGCCCAGTACTTGCAAACAGGGTCTTAAACATACTGGATGAAGGCCCTCCTGCCAAGATTTCGGCTTTTCCAAAAACAGTTACAATAAGTTTAATTGTTTTAGGAACCTTCACTTTTCCATCACTAATAAACACCAAATAACTGTTGAGTGTTTCTTTAACAAATTCAAGTACAACAGACTGAACTGAACTGAAGCTTTGAAAAAGCTTGCTTGGTCCACAACTGATACATTCCGGTTTTTGGTTCTTTTTACACCACAATGATATGTTCATTACTAGCAGAAATGATCAAATGTGTCAATGTATTTTCTAAACTTGTCTTTGGTTAGATTAATTCCCAGTGACCCTATATTCAATCTGACCAAAATTAAAGGCAGAGTGATATGAAAAAAACGACATTGTACCAGTTGTCGTCCTTGTCGTTGACCAAACAAGCTGAACCACCAGTCTGAAATCACATGTAGTCCAGTTACTTTTGTGTTTTAATTTGTCATTCCTTAAACCTTTACTTGGTGTTGCCTGAATGTGACTTTGGTTGGTTTCTTATTTGAGTGTGTTTCTGAAGTCAGCATGAGCTTCTCCAGATGGTGTTTCCTTGTGGGATGGGAGCAAACCCCCTCCCCTTCTCCTGTGAGTCTCTGAAGTGCATCCCTATGAGGCCATGATAGCATAAGCACTCTGTTGGACTGAATGATCAAAGGCTGCTTTATGAGGATCTCAACATATTTTTGGACTGTGTTCAAAACTGAATTCTAAGTCTAAGTCCTGTTGAGTCCGTTGTTCTGATTTCAAAAGCATGGGTTGAATAGGAATTGAAATTTGGTGGTAGAATTCAATCTGTTTCATTAGTAGAGATTCAGCTGTTTCTTTAGTTAAATTTTATTTGATTTACATCTCAATCAACATGGGTTTTTTCTGTGTTGATATTACTCCATATTCGCTCAAGAATGTTAAAAACCGAAGTTTCCAGTTTTGAAACCTTCCTACTTCACTCTTGAAAATCCCATGGATTTAATCTCAAAAGGGGTGTGGTCAGCTATGAGTTAATGAAATGCAAGGTAACGAGGCTTGCTTAAAAAAGGAGTTACAGTGCATAACACTGCTTTTTTGCTTGCAGAGGGTGACCAGTCAGATTGTCTCAATTTACCACAAATCGCCTGTCGCGTTTCCTTGTGCGGTGATATGGCAGTTTTAAGTAATCTGTGTCTGATACTGATTTTCTACAATAAACTGTAAACTTTTTTGGGATGTTAAAACCCCAAGTAAACATCCAAATATGTATTCCATATTTATATACTTATATATATTTATATATAATATAAGTATTCCAAATCTTCCAAATTAATATTAGCAACCTAATAACTAAAGATTAAATTTTTTTTAAACATTACCATCTAATGGTTATTAAAATATATAAAGGCATAGTGCATCAAATACTAAAACATTGTGCAACTGTTTGAATGCTAAGGTTTAAGTGACCCCTGTGTTTAATAATGTGTTGGCAAACAGAATGTTTTTCTTGTTCACACTGAAAGCTTCAAATTGCATTTTGAGCATATTAAAATGGTCTCAAATAAAGGTCTACAAAAATAATGATTTTTGTTGAAAGGTTTTAATTCAAATAAATGTTATTTCGGGAATAATTAAGTCATAAAAACCATCGATATAAAAACAATGATGTTTGTCTAACTTGAGCCATATTGTTACGACTTGTTTTGAAGGGAGGAGAGTGTGGAGAATAATTTTAAACTCGAAAAAGAGTTCCAACAACCGCCACCAGAACACCATACACAAATGAATTCAAATGTGAAAAAGTTACAATTTTATTAATGAAAAAAAAAAACATTTGATATTAAATAATCAAGGTGACTGGAATGGAGAAAGGCCAAAATAACAAACAAAACCCCTATAAAAATAAACTACTAAATTCCTTAATGGACAGAAAATGCAGAAATACAACACAACTTCCCTAAACTTCCTAACAAAAAGACACAATCTTCCAAAAAAAAAAAAATAGGCCACCAAACACATTTGCTAACCAAGCCACAAATAATTAAATGAAGAAGAAATAATCAAATAAAAAAAACAACAACGCAAATCTTACTTAAATCAATATCGAAACTAAACATTAATGTGAAGGTGTTTGCTAACAGAGCTGGAACCCGGAGCTCTTCACCGAGCGGGGTGACAAACGGAATGAGCTCCCCGAATTGAAGAACTCAATATCTTTTGAATCCGCAGCACTCTGTTACGCACCAACCAGGATTGACGTAGGCCCATTCATTGAAGTTCCAGCTTATTTCAATCACAAACACAAAAACATTTATCAAGCATATTACAAAACAGTTTAAATCAAACTAAAGTGACTCAAGGCCCGTAACAATATAAAATAATAATGTTTAGTTTTTATCAACTTTCTAGATCTTAACTAATTTTAGACGACTGTCTGCTCATTTATGCGGTGAAGTTTTTAGTCTTGATGCATGAAGTACTGAGCACCATGTTAAATCAGTGGCGTGTTGTGACATCACGCTTTGATGGTTAAAACTCCTGTATACCCCTGCTTGTACCAAGTTCCTCATGCTTGAGAAAATTTGTAGTGTTTTAACACAGAAAACACCCATCTTATATTAAACAAAGGCTGTCAGAACAGCATTCAGTGGTGCATAAAACATTTAACCACACCGAAACATCCTGGAACATGTAGAAAGTTACAGTAACTGCTAAAAAAAACTTACTCAAGGAAGAGTATTTGGTCATTTCTGTATTTGGGTATGACACGTATTTTTCCTCTTTTTTTTAAACACTCCAAAGTAAGAAGTATCTGCAGCAACTTATATTGGTAGTCAATTAGAGGGCATTTGTTATTATGTGAATCTGTGAAAAATATGTAGTTTGTGTTATTAGTGATTGTTGTTTCATGTACAATTAAAAAAAAATGCTGCAACCAAATTCGCTCAATGTTTTCTTTCAAACCTGGAAGTGCAAAACAATGCGATAGACAGCCGAGACCAATTTTTACGTATTAAATATGTTAAGATTAAAAAAAAAGTTGTAGTGTTTGTTATGCTTTAAAGTGGTCAAAAAAATCTACAAAATGTGCCTGCCTTTGAGAAAAGTCATATTTTACCATTACTAACATGAAAGAACCTGCTCAAAAGAGAACTAACCTTCCATTTCACTCATTAACCACTTGCCCCTTTTGATTTACAAAGGCCATAGGCTTTACTTCACTTCCACTGCCAAAAGCCATTAAATCAGAGCACAGCAAAGTCGGACTCATCAATATTTGTCCCCCATAAAGCACCGGCTGGGTAGAAAAAGTTCAAAACATGAAGAGAAAGTACTGTTCCTGCATTATGAAGTGTTTATTTACAAGGTTATCTGTCCTGCACCAGGGACTTTGCAGAAAGAGCGTTCATGATTCATAGATGATGATTTATACCTTCCAGTGATTTTGTTCATCGTAATGCTGCTTCGACAAAAAGGGAAAGAACTATTACTATTACTATTACTATTGGATGTATTATGACAAAGCTTGGTTTCTGTTTACATTTTACTGACAATCAATTTGGTTGGACACAACAAATTGATACTTTACAAAATGAAGGACCTCATGCAGGGATCTTATAATCTAGTGTGACTAGTGTCATTAGATGACATTGCATGACATTGAGTAAGCAACTGGAACCATATTTTCACCCATGACCTCGATTGCTGAACGTAATGCTAAAGTGTAATTACACTTTAGGAATTTAATTTAGCAATAAAATGTTAAAATCTAACTAATAATACCATAATAAAAGGCAAACTATGCTTAATTTGTTTGTAAATTTTAAGCAATAGTGATTCAAGAGAAAGTTAGTTCTAAAGATAAAAACACACTTTTTGAATTTTTTTTTTTCAGTTTAAGGCATAATGAACAGTTTTATCTTCTTGGCCTGTAAGAGTAATCAAAGAACCATAGAAACCTAAGCAAAGAATTATGTACATATGCCGATTTTTGTTAACAATAAAACTGGATAGTAATAAAACATTAGTAAATCTGACCCCGAACTTGAAACTGACGTACACAATAATTTTGTATGCATGTAACATTTATAAAGTGTGGGAAGTGTTTTTTAGGAAGAGAATTGGTGGCCAGGAATTAGGCTCTATAACAAGGCTGTATTTTCTTTAGTAACCTATAAAACCAAGGTCTTCTGGCAATTAAAAATTTGACCATCAAGGACTGTAAAAAATGTCTCATTTATTAATTCAGCCTTTCCCTAGTGTCCTCTATGTTTCCATCAAGAGATTAAAAATAGTTGGAACAAGAGCCCACGTGTCTTGAAGTATAAAGCAGAAAACATTCTTACACCTTAGTTTAATATCTCAAGTTCGAAGCATTTACACCTGAAAACAGTAAAAGTGCTTCAGATCATGCATCTGACTTGCTCATTTTCTCTGAATGCGGTTCAGTCCTCTTTTCATTGAAATGTCTGTCTGGTGTTGAAATAATAAGTGCATTTCATTCCAACATTTTGCAACTACATTGAGTTTCTGGATTATGTTGCATTGTATCTAGTTTTCTGGTCAGAGATGGGGCATACGTGATGATTTTTAAAGTAATCTTCCTTTAATAACCCTTCAAGACTCCAATGAAAAAGTGTAATACTCTTTAACTGATGATGATGTCTTTTTTCAGACCAATTCAGTTCTCTCTGAGCTGATGACCGAATCATCAGAAAAAGTTTTATTTCAGAACCGAGGAGCAAATGATTTTGAATTTGTTTTTAAAATATTTAATTCATTAAAGAATAAAGGGGAACTATACAGTGTTGTAAAATACCTGTTTAAAGGAAATCCCTTCTTTTGCCATTTTTCGGCATTGTATTCCATTTGGATGGAAGTGTCCATCAGCATCAGAGTATTGTCATCTGAATGCCTTTCATTATTTTTTTTTATTCATGAGGTGTACTTCTCATCCCATTGGGCTTTACCATAAACTGACTGTGCTGACAAGAAACCCTTTTTCTTGAAACAATTCTTTTGATATTTCTTAACAGAACTTTTTGAAGGATTGTCCCAGAAAGCCATCTTTTTTTCTGTGGAACCATAAAAAAAGCTTTTTTTAATGTCATATATTTGAAAAATAAACATTAGTCACAGTGGCTTGTTTGTGAATGTGGTCCCGATAGTTTTGTGTGCATTCAAATAACATTATTGCAAGCTTATAAACAAGCTGCATGATAAATGGAGGGGAAAAGTCTTCAAAGGGAAGCTTTCATTCTCAAAGCACCTGGTTTGAAATAACTCATTTATTCTGTGAAAGTTCTGTGTTTTACATTGCTATTTGTTATTCATGGCTATTATCGAGAGAATGAATCCCAGGATGTTATGCATCCTTTCACAGCACTTTCTTTGAACTTTTAGCCCTTGTTAAAAATATATTAAGAAGTTTGTTTATTTTATTTTTTTATTTTCATACATATTTCCAGTGTCCAGTGATTTAAGAACAAATTTTATTATTTTGTCAGATTAGCAGATTGACAAGATCTATATATTGTATTTGAACATTCGAAGCATTTATAGTTAAGAAACAACCACTCAGTTTTTTCTTTATTTAATCGATCGTTGTTTTTTTCCACTTTTTGTGCTTTATTTCTTCATTAAAACCATTTTATTTGCAAAGCACTACTTTCAACCTCGGTTCACAGATACCAGAAATTGCAGGTGACTCCTGCAAATTTGGTCATAGGTAACCAACTCTCATGTCACTCCAAAAATTTTTTCAGTGACTTAAATTAGGATTAATTTTAAAAAGAAAAAATGCACTTAACATTATACAGTATACTATACTGTGGTGAAGGGACATCTGTGTCCGGCCATGTATACTAAACAGCTTTTTTTTATTTAGGTTCCCACAGGCGTTACCTTGAAAATGACAAGTGTCACTATACTTATAAGAATCAATGATGATCCAGACGGCACTGACTGACCTTCATCTAGCTTTGATTAGTGCTCTCTTTTAAAGCACAGGAGAGCCATTACTGTCATCTTAGCCCTGATATAGAATAATATATGTTTCATTTCCACATGTTAGTAGCCACAGAGATGCACTCTGAAATAACTTGAAATTGATAACATTTATGATGACCGACATTGATGTTTAGTGTTTTTAGAATATTTTTTTAAGAATATAACCTTCTACAATATAAGTAAATAATTGTGTTTCATATAAATGTGGTGCTAATCGCTTTTTTTTGTTTTGTTTATTTGGATGCTAATTAAATCAAATTTTCTAACTCCTTCAAGAATAGAATTAACTCCTCACCAGAATTTTATCTTTTTTCAATTTGATATGTTGTGTGGGATAACAAGATTCTGTTTAAAATGTAATTGTGCAAACAGCCTTCCTGCCTCTATGATGGTGTCAATTTGATCTCAAATGTCAGTCATTTGACCGTTCTTCAGAGAGAGAAAACAAGAATTGCTGGAGTTGTAAAACCAGTGATCATCATGAGATGCAGCACAAATGCGGAACAATTTCTCTTTAGGAATAAGCAAACTTTCATGTCAACTTGTGTTTTTATAAATGTGAACAATTGCACACAAAAAATGGATGCAGTTTTTTGGCCGTTTTTGTATTTGCGCAGCATTTATAAATGGCCCCAGGTCTTCAATTCATAAAGTATAGTTAAAGTTAAAGAACTTCCTGTTTGTTTCAGCCAAGATCCGGGCTTGTGCAGATGGAGGTGCCAATCATCTCTTCCGGCTCACAGAGGGTCGACACCAGTGGTGAGAAGCCAATTTTTGTTCTTTTCTTCACTTTGACACTAAGGGCAGAGATTGATCTGGAAGTTTCAGGGTTTGGGTGTCATTGCACATGTTAGGTCTCAGCACTGGGCTTGTAGGGAGCCTCAGGAGTATCATGCTTTCAAAAGACTTAACTCCTAATCCATCACCTTTTGTCAGTGGGTGACAGGCCTGATTCGTCTCCAGGCCTCTAAATTGGGTACCTCTCTCCCATCCCCAATCAGGTTTCAATTGTTGTCTTTTGTCTGGGTCCCCTGCTCATTCTGTGGTCTAAAAATAACTCTGCAAACACGAGAATCGCACCTTAGTGATGGGACTTGACACATGGTATGCTTTTGTTCATTTTAGGAGATTTTATGTCCAGAATATGGAAATTCTGACATTATTACTCACTCTACAGTCACATAAAGCACAGTGAAAGATCTATGAAAGATTAATAGTTCTCGTTTATATATTTTCATGTTTCTGCTGTCAGAAAATCTGCCTCATTAAGCTCTGCTGGATATCTATTTAGTGTTTCTATATTCACTTTTGTGGATCTTTCAGTTAAGGAAAGTCTTTTTCATTTTCAAGTCTTAAATATGTATTTACTTATGCTAGAATTTTTAATCACTAAGCTAAAGGAAGAACTTTAATAATTTTCATTTACTCTGCATATTGTTTTATGTAATTAAGAATATGAGAACGTGAGATGCCAAAAATGTGGATGGGATCCTATAAAGGTACAGACCACAGACTGGAATGTTTTTCAGATAAGTAAAAAAGAACCATCTGTTTTTATTTATCAGAAAAAGGTTACAGTAAGGAGTTGTGGTTCCAGAAACTAGTTAAAAATTAATTGTATCAATGTGTTAATGTTATCAAATTATTGTGACAATGACTGATTGTCATGCCTGTTTTAAAGCACACTGTTACATCCAGTCTAGGGTCAGATGTATGATAAAAGGAAAATGTGCAAACAAATGGACTGTCGTTGTAGAAGAAGATTTATTTACAAAAATAAAGGTGAAACAACACACAAATAATGTAGGGCCACACCTCAGGAGTGAAGTGGTGAAATAAAAAGTCACTTCAAGACAATCACTCCAAAACAAAACCTACTTCCCAACTCTTTTAAAAATATGTATAATGGAAACCAAAGCAGACAAAAGCAAGGTTAAATAAGTCAAAACAGTCCATTAACACAAAACCAGCCACCAACAGGCAGGTTTTATGGAGGATCAGAAATTAGTTACTGAGATTATTTGGTTTGACCTAAATTATCCAGGATTCTGTAGAAAATTGTCTATGGTTGATTGTTGCTTGAAGGACGTGGCTATTGTAGAGTGATGTATAGTCTGAGCACTATCCGCTTCTAAACGAGACATGACTTAAATTAAATGTGCTTAGCCACACTCGTGTATTCAATTTATTTGCTTTCTCTAACAGAAGATGTAAATAAAGGATTGTGTAAAACAAGTGTGTCTAGGTACTTTTTAAGAGCCTGGTATGTCGTTTCTTTAACCATGTATTTAAGAAACGAACAAAAATGCATTGGAAGATAGGCTTGTGCTCATTTAGCATGAATTTTTTTTAACAAAGTTTGTTTTATTTAACATCTGCCGTTTGTGAGTTAGCCTTTTTTTTCCACCTCATTTTATCCAAATATTCATTATATCTCATGAAAGGTTAATCGTGCAGTTAAATCACTGCAAGGAGATGTTAGGTCTTATTCTGCACATTTTTTGTCAATAGTTTATTTTCAGAAAACATGTTTTTGTACAGGTTAAATAACACCTTATGAGTTCCAAAATGTTGCCCTGTAGTGGGTGGATGGCTTAATTAATTTTTTACTTTTATTCTTTGCATTTATGCTGAATTTGTTTATTCCGTTTTTTAAATACAATTAAGGTATGTTAAAAAACTGAATTGCATAAGTGTTTAAAAACATTGCTTTAATATGTACTAGCATGCTCTAACAGTTCATGGTGTCTCATGAATCTCCACAGAATATTACACAAGCATAGACAGTTTTCTTTCCGTCATGAACTCATTGACTTGAACTTTTTTATATATTTGAAATATTGTTCACTGTGGTTTGTTAAAAGTGTATTATAAACTATATTCTGCTTTATTTTACAAAGAATAATACTAAAAGATTATTTTCATTGTCATTTTATTTTATGTATTAAATTGTCATTTTATTATACTACACAATGTAAAAAGTAAAAAAAAAGAACAAGCAGTAAGATAAACTGGAATGAGGAATATTACTTAAATTAATACATGGTACGTTAGTTTAATACATAAAACCACTGTTTGTTTTTCAGTTTAGTTTTTTTTTTCCTCAGGTGCAATTATCATTGGTGTTTTAAACAAGTTTTATGCTGGGGAGGTGATTAGCACCTAATCTCAGGGAGGGGTTTTTCACTAGGGGACATAATTTCTCTGCATATGTGTGTGGGATTTCTTTTACTCAGTGTTCTCCAAGAAAAAAAGATATGTTTGAGCACCAACAAAAAAAATCTAAAATGTAGTTCATATTTAAAGCTTTATCATAAAAGTGTGGTTTGTGAATTTAAAATCACCAGACTAAAGACTTTTTATTTATTTACTTAAAATAATAATGATTTGGACCCTCTGGGCTGACAGAAGTGTCCCCACTGTCTAAATGTTCGGCATCCATGATCTACATTTTGTTGTTTTGTTTTTCTGCCATAAAACATAACAAATCAATACGTCTGTTTGAAATGAGAATATAGATTTCTTTTTTATAATTCTTAAGTTTTGTGGTAAAGACTGAGCTGGTACTTCAGAAGCGCTAAGTTATTATGAGAAAATGGATATTTAAGGGACTATGGATGCTTTTGCAGGGAGCTAATGATCCATTTAGAGCACTGCAAGGAAAGTATGTTTTGACTGCATTCATCTGAAGCTTGTTGTTTTGAGCTTATCAGTTCACAACAGCTCTCCAAGACTCCTCAAAGGACATTCCAAAACACAAACAATATCTTTTGAATGTGCACATACAGCAGGCCCCTGTACCATGTCACATCCATCAATCGTCCTGTAGCTGTCTCTACTTTACGCCTTCTTTTTTGTCATCATCTCTAGATTTTCCTCAGAGCTACCCGAGTGCTGTATAGAGGCTTTCTTCAGTTTACCATATGCACTGTCAGCAGGGAATATGTTCTCTCTGGAAATTAATTGGGTTTGAGCTATAAGCAAATTGTTCCATATTTGTAGTGTACAGATGGGTTTATTGTAGATATCAAAGTCAATGTCAGATCCTGTTTCATGTATCCATGCCATTCGCTGTTCAATCTCTAATTGTATTAACTTGGTTTCAGTTATATTCTTAGAATATCCAGGTTTTGTTTTTGTGTTGCACTGTCTTTTGTGTGCTTCCTTAAACATGGATGCATTGACCAGGGACTTTCTTATAAATACAAGTGAATGATTTCACATTTCTTCTGGTTTGTATCAGTGTATCCTGCTAGATGGTCCAAAGCTCATAAAACATTTGCTATAAGATATTTTTATTTCCTCCAAATAATTGCATATATCATGAAACTTCTGTAGCTAAAGCCCATATTATATCAATGTCTATTCATGTCAAAATGACATATTGCCAAATGACATATCAAAATATCAATATTGCCTATTGATGTCAATCAGAGATTCAAAATAAACAATGTAATTAATTAAACCACACAAGTTTTTTTCTTTTTTAAGAAATAGTTGCCCACATCATTTTACAATGTGGAGAATTTTTAGGTTGGTCCAGGAATTTTTAGGTTAAATGCTTAAACTTGATTATTTTTAAGGGTTAAATAAAATGTGTTGAAGCCTGTAAGTTTATCCAGTTGCAAAATAGCCACTCCTCATTTAAGTAACCTATTTTATCTACAGGGTTTTGTAATGCAAAACAAGCCATTTAGCAGATAAATGTAAGATAACTTAATCCTGTATTGATAAAGCAATCATTTAGATTGATTGGCTATTTGTCTCAGATGATTGTCCTTTTTTATTTTAGTTCAACTTGATTTGCAACACACTATAAAATTGACCTAAAAATAGTTTACATAGTTAAGTAGAAATTGAACATTCTGGTTACATAAGTGTGTCCTCCTAATCTATAAATGAGCTGATATTGAGATTAGCTCAGCTGGGATTGTTTTTCAAAACAGAGACTAACTGACCCCATCGGTTTCGCGATCATGCTTCAGATCAACTCCCAGATCCTCGGTT
The DNA here is from genome assembly GCA_900490495.1 of Danionella dracula. Lineage (NCBI taxonomy): Eukaryota > Metazoa > Chordata > Actinopteri > Cypriniformes > Danionidae > Danionella > Danionella dracula. The sequence continues at coordinate 3,379,115 of UELW01000888.1, forward strand.
AAAGCTGTGACAGAAACTTCTAGTATAATGGGAGTTATTGTTTTTAGAGGTGCTGGGTGATTTAAAAAAAAAAAAAAAAAATTTGTTTTTTGTCCTGCGTTGTCTAATGGGAAAGCTGTATTGGGATTAGTGGTGGGGTGGGTCAAAAATATATTTTTAATTTCAAAAATAAATTGCATATGCAGGAATTGCATTATCTTTGAACAACTGTTATAAAGTTTTAAGCGACCGCTATAACACTTTATTTATGGACATAAACGGAAGACCGATTTCAATGACATGACCTGACACAAGAGTGAGCTTAAATCAGAAGAGTTTACTGCAGAATTTGTACTTGCTGATCCAACATTGAAATCGTCAGGGTCTCTTTCAATGCATGTATAAGTATTCACCCTAGTTTGTCCTTGTGCCTACTTTTTACTTTTTGGCTTTTCTTTCTGTTTCCACTTGTTTTTGGTTTGTTTGTTACTTTCCAGCTTTCATGTCAATGTGTTTGGTCACATCATTTGCAGGAAGGTGGAGAGGCAAAAGTTAGATGCTCATGTCCTAATCAAACCACAAAAACAGATGTTTAGGAGTGATGAACATCTACGAAAAGGGTATGGTGATTATTTTTATCACCCAACAAACTCAAAAATCCGAAGACTCAAAAATAGCATGGTGTTTTAAAGCTGGGCAATAATTCTATAGCGATAATATTTATTTTATATTTCTCAATAAAATGATATAGAAATCAGTGAGTAATCTACAGGGAGTGCAGAATTATTAGGCCAGTTGTATTTCTGAGGATTAAGTTTATTATGGAACAACAACCATGTTCTCAATGAACCCAAAAAATTCATTAATATCAAAGCTGAATATTTTTGGTCTGAGTCGGACTGGAGCTCTCTGCCCTTTACCGATCCAGCCACGAGCCCATCCATCTGGCCCATCAAGACTCACTCTCATTTCATCAGTCCATAAAACCTTAGAAAAATCTGTCTTCAGATATTTCTTGGCCCAGTCTTGACGTTTCAGCTTGTGTGTCTTGTTCAGTGGTGGTCGTTTTTCAGCCTTTCTTACCTTGACCATGTCTCTGAGTATTGCACACCTTTTGGAGCACTCCAGTGATGTTGCAGCTCTGAAATATGGCAAAACTGGTGGCAAATGGCATCTTGGCAGCTGCACGCTCGACTTTTCTCAGTTCATGGGCAGTGATTTTGCGCCTTGGTTTTTCCACATGCTTCTTGCAACCCTGTTGACTATTTTGAATGAAACGATTGATTGTTCGATGATCACGCTTCAGAAGCTTGGCAATTTTAAGAGTGCTGCATCCCTCTGCAAGATATCTCACTATTTTTTACTTTTCGGAACCTGTCAAGTCCTTCTTTTGACTCATTTTGCCAAAGGAAAGGAAGTTGGCTAATAATTATGCACACCTGATATAGGGTGTTGATGTCGATAGACGACACCCCTTCTCATTACAGAGATGCACATCACCTAATATGCTTAATTGGTAGTAGGCTTTCGAGCCTGTACTGCTTGGAGTAAGACAACATGCATAATGAGGATGAAGTGGTCAAAATACTCATTTGCATAATAATTCTGCACACCGTGTATATGAGTCTGATCAGAGAGTTGCTAAATGCACTTCCTTGTCTCGTGAGATTGTTTTCTTTGTGTTAGCACGAGCTCCAGAGTGGAATAAAGTAATCTTGCACAGGGATTAAAACTGCTGCACTTTAGTTTTAGTTTTCCACAAAAAATGCTATATTATATTATATTATTATATTATTGTTATATTATATATATATATATTAGTCTGTTGTCCTGCAACTCCCCTCAGGATACGTCCTGTTGAAGTTATTATATGGCGTAATCTGCTGGAAGACCAATAAAAAGCTGTTTCTGTTTGGTTTAGCGTGTTGACTGACAAATTCTAGGCTATGAGACACACAGTAATGTAGCGGATGTTAAGCTAGCAGTGCTGAAATACAGGTAATGGCTTAAATCTATGGTTTACATTAATGTCCATCTAAAAGAGGTGTTTTTTAACTTCTTCGATGAAAATCTGCACGTGAACATATCTAAATTATAAAAATAAATGCATATATTAAAACAACCATGTTTAACTAACTTGAGAAAGTAGTAATATTAAGTTGTTTACTGTTTATCCAGCATTAGACTACTATATGCTCATTTATGAGATTAAGGCTAAAAATAAAAACACTAGATAAGATTTAGCCTTAGTATACTATCAGAGTTTTATCAGAGTAGGTTTGAAGGTTGGGTTATTAAAGACTCTTCTTATACTCCTCAAGATTCAGTTCTAGGTCATTTTCTTTTCTAGCTCTACAGTGGGTGACCAGTCAAAATGTCTTTCTTTACTGCGAAATATATATTGGGGGTTTTCCCTAATAGCGCTAATGCTTAGTAATCCATATGGTGCTAAGAGATGTTTTTGCTAGAGTGAATGGCAGATGTTGTAAAAGATGTATTAGATGTTAAAACAACAAATAAGCATATAAAGTTGAAGTATTTGCACACTACTTAATATTAGCAACCAAACAACTAAAGAATATTTAAAACTTTAACTTGTAATTACTAAAAACAGTATGTAAAGATATTTAAAAATAAAAAAAAAACAAATGGATAACTAAAAAACCAACCATGCTTCGCCAGCATGAGCATTCTGTATGCTCATTTATGAGCTTAAGGCACCACTCAGTAGTGATGAAACTATGATTTTTTTTTGTCCCTCATATGTAAGTTGCAGTAAATGCATGCATTTTAATGAGGCTTTGGTTACCAATCTTCTTTACCTCCTTAGTCCTGTTTAGGTTATGATCACATGGTTCTGTTCTAGCCCATATTTAGAACAGTGTGGGTTGACTGTATAAACCCCCCTAAACAGAAACGTGTGGCTCCTGAAGCATCGTGCAATGCTTACTGCCCCACTAATGAAGCCTCAGAAACCAACATGATGGTAGTCTAGTGCGTGATTGAATGAAGCATATAAGTTGATCAATTTTAACCATTGAGCTTTTTTCATTCAGGGTAGGTTGTTTTTGTTTAGTTTTTTGATAAAAAAAAATATTGGCTTGAACAAACCTAATTATACTTGCAAATCAGTTTGCACATTGTGGAACCTAGTTGTTTTTTACTCTTTTATGAGCAAAAGCTGATTGGTTTTGGTCAGCTATTGTTAATTCTCAGAAGTATTTTTGATCCCGGACAGGATCACATTTCAAATGTCTGGCAGATTTCTGCCCTTGCCTAATTGCATGCGTTCGCAGTGATTATTCATTTTTAATCTTGCTGTGTAAACAGGAGCTGACGGGGAAGGAAATTTTCAGAGAAGCTGATGCTCAGATCAAGACATATCCTGTTATTATTGCACAGTGCCTTAAATGTAATTATTGCACTTGACCTTTCCGAGCACACTTTGATTAGTTTTGAAGGCTCGGCTTTATTTGAAGTGAGGCCTGAAAGCGCAATTGGTTGTATCTGAAGAAGCACAACTTGTTTTATTCTGCCATAAGCAGATGGTGTCAGCAAATATTACATAACTAATTTCTTCCTACAGGCTGATGAGATCAAACAGATCTGCTAATAAAAACTCTCTATTGAAACCACATGGACTTAATTTGGCAATTAGGCAAATTGTTATTTAACCAAAAACTCCTAAATCAGAAGATAGCGGATCACACTCTAAAGGCCTATACACACCTATCTAGTTGCAATGTCTTAACATAGCGAAGTGAGAATGTGGCCATTTTCACCTTTTTCATATAACTGAAATTGCTTGTCCATTCTATGGAGCTAATAGCACAAATTATCCTTGAGCTGAAAACCGAACAAACAAACAACCATATATATAATTTTATAAAGTATAAGCTATACTCAAGAAGTGTAGAATAGAGTTTGTTGTTGGTGCTCAGAATAAGCCTTTTCTCTGCTCTAGCATCAGCTGGTGTCTCTGGTGCCGGGGATAAGTGCTGTATCTTACCCTGTCTCAATATGGGCCCTGTATTATCCTTTATGATGCAGTCTGAACTCGTTAGCTTCTGCTTCTACTTCTGTTTATGGTCAAGGTGCAGCACAGACTATGTCAAGTTCTTGGTTGCTCACTAGAGCCCCCTCTGTCCATCTATCAGTCTCACAGATATCCATAGTTTTCTCCCACATTTCTTGCCAGATACATTTAAGACATTTCTATTAGCCCTGCAATATCTGTAGTATCCTTAAAGTAGGCATTAAAATAAAGTTCAAAAAGGAAAGAGAATTGCAAGTTCAAGGTAACACAACACTCTGAATGGACTATTCGCCATGGAGCATAGCATTTCTGTACACAGCACAAGAAGGGAAATCTTTCACTACAGGTGAAATCAAAGAGAAAATGAATTTAAACCCTGACATTTTTTTTTATAACCAAACATTTTTGTCCATTTGCAAACCACTAAGGAGGGAAGTGCTTTTCTGTTATCTTTGACCTAAAAAAAAACCAAAGTAATGGTTTCAAGCATGCATCCAAATGAGGCGCATAAGTGTGAAGAGACACCCTTTCTGAGGGGTTTTGGCTCCTTTACCTTTCATAAAAATGCAAAGGGTCGATATTGGATTAATTCTTCTTGGCATTTAATGGAGTTCCAGGAAATGACATGCAATTTAAAAAAAGAACTAATCCCTAGTTATAAAAGTGTTGAGGTCATGCTTCTTAAAGCAGTTTAGCTCAAATATAGTGCCCTATTTTTTACCTTGCTAAAGCAAGAACTACTGTATGAGAAACAGTACCTTCTGAGAAATCATCTGATATTGTAGGAATGCCAGAGAACATAGTTTATTTTACTTTTAATGATGTAACATACTTCTTCAAAATTACCTTGCTAGTGTGAATTTCAACCTACTCTGATTCTCACACTGCTCAATACAAAGATAGTAAAAGTAGTTTCTTCATACTTTTAAATTGTCCCCTGTTGACTTAACAAGGACAATTGTTTTTCCTGACTTCACAAGGATCTTACTTCTGCAGGATTGTACTAGAGTTCCTAAGTTAACAGTATATGTTAGTTCTATTTCTACGCCATGGATTTATCCAATAGGCCTTTGTAAAGCTGTTTTAGAAAAAACGATATACAAAATTTTGTTTGGTTGGTCGTTTCCCTCCCTACATATTTATATACATATATTATTTTCTTTTACATAGATGTATAATAGTTTAGTGACTAAAACTAATGAAAACACTGCATAGCAATGTAAAGCATGTAAGGTTACATATTTTTGATCATTTGAGTTTTTTCAATAAAATACTCATTTTTAGTTTGCATGTTCTCCCCGTGATCGCGTGGGTTTTCTCCGGGTGCTCCGGTTTCCCCACAAGTCCAAAGACATGCGGAATAAGTGAATTGAATAAAAACGATTGCCCATAGTGTTAAAGTGTGAATGTGTGTGTGAATGTTTCCCAGCGATGGGTTGCGGCAGGGAAGGGCATCCGCTGTGTAAAACATATGCCAGAGAGTTGGCGGTTCATTCCGCTGTGGCGACCCCGAAAGGGAATAAAGCCGACATGAAGATGAATGAATACTTATTTTTACAAATATGATGCATATAACACCAACTGTTAATAGTATCTCTCTTTATTTATTTATTTTTTGTTGTACATTTTAGCTTTTGCCTTGGTTTTTTTTTTTTTGAGTATGTGCCTCATATAGTGAATATAGTGTAACCAAAAATGTCATTAATTAATCTTCCCTCTTGACAGTGTGCACCTTTCATTTGAAGTCACAGGCCGACCAATATTTGTGTTTTTTTTCTACAGTAGAATGAAGTTGTTGTTTTTTAATTAAATGCAAATAAACGGCTGAATAAAAAAAATAAGCATAGTATACTAGCTAAATTAATTAGACCTTCCTTCCAAACTTTAACTTTACACATATTTCTAAGCTATGTGTAAAGCTGGAAAGAATACTTGTTTCACTGAAAGGTGAGGAGAAGAGCATGAGACCGAAACACAAAACTTTAAAACAAAGTGTTTAAAAAGTAAGTTTTAATAAAAGTGGTCATTTTTTACATTTCTATTTGAACAAAGTTAATTTGATATATTTTTCCTTAAATACATTTTTAATTAATATGTTCAAAAATGTAGATGCAAATAGATAAATATATAAATGTAGATAAATATACAAATTGTACATACATGGGAGGTTAAAAAGAGAAAAACAAAGTACTGTACAATACAGTTAGGTACTGCTGAACAGTTTGAGCATATTTATGAAGATTTTTGTAAAAGACAACAGAATGGCTTTCTGTTACAACATTTATGTTTGTGAATGTAGTATTTGTCCAGCAGAATTACCAAATTAATCCAATATTCCAGATTTTTAACATGTAAAGACCGTTTTGTCTGCATAACATTTCTTACATTGTGGTCTAGAAGTTAATATTAAATGATTGAAAACAAACAAGTGGTTACATCATAGAATGCCATTAAATAAAGAAGGATGTTGAGTTGGAATTGAAAAGCAGTGAACAGTATTTAATCTACGAACACACATTATTGCAGTGTTTCAGCTCAGAACAAGTTGTGCTGCAGCAGCACTTGTGAGTGACCTTTGCTGATGAGAAGGGAGTTGAAAATGAACTCAGAGGCCTAATCAAAAGCTGATCGTCTGTTCAGATGATCCACTTGGGATGGGTGGCTGTATGATTTCAGCAGTCTGTCTGTAATGAAGCAACCGCTGAAGAGCTCTCTTGATATTGTGAGGGCCTAGTGAAAGCATCAAGCAGAAAGCAGACGATCTGTGATTTAACTCCTAAGTGGGCTTATTGAGGAAAAAACAGCTACCTTTATACTGTGTGAAATGAAGCTCCAACACAGCTCCCTGTTTATTAGCAAAGACTGTTTACTTCGAGACATTAAGGATTTGGTTTTATTTTATTTTTTAAAGATTGCCACTTGGGAAAGCAATTTTCACCTCCCCATTTCCTTATTGATGTTATTTCTCAGTGTCTAACAAGAAAGCTGCCGCAATAAGTGTGATCTTGTCTGTCAGTCTAGTCTCTTTGAGCTGTGACTGAGTGAATGATGCATTCGATGCGACAGGGTGTTTACTCAAAGGATCTCTTATTCCTGTTCATCTTGACCTTTTTGAATAGCTCAGTTTTAAATTGTAATTTTCTCAGTGCGGTCCCAATTTGACTTCCTTTCCAATAATTAACTTTAAGTGACACTTTAATTTGAATGTAAAAGAGGTGTTATTTGCCTCCAATTGGAAGGACTGTTTTTGCTGATAAAATGTCTAAATGGAAAGGTTTTGTTTAGTTCACCTTAATGTGGCTACTGAATTGTCACTGGTGAGGGTTATTCTTGGGTTACTGTTTAACTGGAGTCTTTTGGAAAACAAGCAGGAAACTTGAAAAGTTCTTCATTGACTTGAATTGGGTTTCTCACACATTGGACTCCAGAGTTTTTAGTGAACAAAGAATAGCACCTCATTATGTGAACATAAGAGACATGCAAATGAAAAGCAACAAATCACTTTCGGATTTGTATTTCCACACTTTTTCATGACACTTCAATGCTTGTTTCAAAGATACTGTTGAGTAGCTGTATGTAATACTTTATTTGTTTTGTCTTTGCAAGTGTTCAAGTATTCATTGACAATGTTTTGATTTGAAATGTGAGGGGCACATCTGGTTGGGTGATGTTACTGAACACTGACATATTAAGCTTTAATATTTGCTTTTCGTGTAGCAGAAAATAAATATTGAGCAAGTTTCTTTCTTACATGATTTTATTTTTATACATTTTGGAAAAGCTTAAAGGTAGACAGAACCTTCCAATTCTGAGAAGACATTTTCTGTTAAGAATTCTAGTAGATTCAGAGAAAAATATAACTGCATGCAGTAATTCAGGGCCAATCATTCATTACCAATGACATTAGGCCACAAAGCTTATAAAACCTTTAAGAAGAATTCAGAAATCTTTACAAACAGACCTTCCTGGGATCCTAACCCAGAACCTTTCAGTCCAAGGATCAATGTCAAGCTGAGAAAGAACATGTTTACAACCCTAGTTATGAAATTGTGTGGCATTAATTATTTTTAAGTTAATTATTTTATACTTCTTTAAACAATAATATTCTGCTAATGTTTTGTTTTATGCATCTTTATAATGGAATAAAGTGGTAAAATTACATGTGTTTCAACTTCAAATAAACCTCTTTTGGATGTATGTGTTTACAATTTTGCTGTAAATTTCAGTTTATCCTCCACTGCATGAGCAGCTGAGCAAGTGTTTCCATATGTTAAAAAAAGAAGTCAGTCAACGAGCTTAACCAATTAAAAGCAAGAGAAGGCAGCATTAAGAAAATGTATTTCGTGATTGATATTGACTTGACACCCAGCCCTATTTAAAAAAAAATAACAACGTTATTACACTGTTAGCTACCTCACCTTTGTCTGCCATAGCAGAAGAGCTTGTCGGGTCTATTGGGAATCAGTTTAAGCACAAGTTTTAGGTTTTTATGCTTGACTCTCTCTCTCTCTCTTTTTAAATGTAGTGCAACATTGTTGCTACGCTGCAGAATTCTAAAATCTGCAGCAAGCCAACCTCTACCCCAACAGTGCAAACCATTAAGATTCTCATTATGAAGTTTTAAAATGTAAGTGTGTTCACTCTGATTATTTCCTCCACATCACCTGTTTTGAATGCAGCTCAATACAGATTCAAGCGTGAGATGAAGACAGTGCTCCTCTAATCCGCTACAGTGTTGCTCTGAAAACAGCTCCTCGACTCATTCGTAGGATACATGCACTGCCCAGCAGAGCGTGAAATCCCAACATTATCTCTTTATGCTTTTATGCTTTCAGATACACACACTGTCGTTCTGCTTTCAGGGAATAACACCAAAGAGGCACCAACTTATCTGACTTTCTCAAAATGAATACTCTGCTCATTTAAGCGCATCAAAACTTGTCGTTGTTTCTATATATATCATAAATCTATAAAAGTTATTGGTAAGGGTACAGCTAGAGAAGAGATTTTCTCTTTAGCTGGAGAGAGGTGACAGGTGACATGGGGGCTTTTTTTATGTTGTGGTACAGATGATGTGACAAGGAGCCGTTCAGGGACTCTGGTGGGGTCCTTACATGTAGGCTTTCCATGGCTAGTACCTGAGACCTTTCATCTTTTCTCTTCACGAGAGGAACTGAAGGATGCACACGTGATGCTTTTTACCCATCAACCCATCCCCCTGTTTTCTGACATCAACCTTCTTTTCTCTATCTCTCCCTCTCCCCTTCAGTTTTCTTCCAGACTACATAAATGGGGACTTTGACTCAATCCGACCAGAGGTCAAGGCCTTTTATGCTGAAAAGGTCAGTTTTTACTGCATCTATTTTTCTTTTATATTTAAATGTTTCCAATCATCCACTCTTGCAGATTTTTTTTTATATTTCTGCATTTTGCCTTGAAGGACTCTTATTATAAAATAAGGCTGAACAATATGGGAAATAAGCGAATAGATTCTATGTGTAACATACCGACTACATACTACCACTCAAATCTCAGTCTCTGTGCTTCTGGTTCGATCTTCAGAAAGCAGTGTTGTTGTGTCAGCTATACTGCTGTGCTCAGTTTGTTGTGGTTTAGATTCATTTTTTTCCTCAAGATAAGGATACTAGTAAAAAAATTCCATGGCAATGAACCAGTAATAAATCAACTGTAATTGAGATTTACAATAGACTAAAAATTGTTCTTTTCTCCTCTGTATATTTCGGCAGTGATGAGTAATAAATCAAATAAAATATAAAAAAATTATTAGAATGCACATAAATATTTAGCAAGAATTAAAACAATATATTTTTCTTTATTTAACAACTATTATCAACTGAGTGGTCAAATGTCCAACTGTCTTTTATACTATACACTGTGTGCAGAGTTATTAGGCAAGTTATATTTTGGAGATTAATTTTATCATTGAGCAACTACTATATTCTCAATCAACTCAAAAGACACAAATATCAAAGCTGAATATTTTTGGAAGTTGGAGCAGGGCTTTTTTAGTTTTGGCTATCTTAGGAGGATATCCGTGTGTGCAGGTAACTATTGCTGTGCAGAACTATTAGGCAAAATAATAAAAAAACAAATATATACCCATCTCAAATATTTTTCATATATGCCATCTTATTTATTTTTGCCAGGCAAACCAATATAACATCTCAAAATTTACAAATACATATTTCTGAGATTCAAAAACAAAACAAACAAATCAGTGACCAATATAGCCACCTTTCTTTGCAAGGACACTCAAAAGCCTTCCATCCATGGATTCTTTCAGCTTCTTGATCTGTTCACTATCCACATTGCTTGCAGCAGCAACCACAGCCTTCCAGACACTGTTCCGAGAGGTGTACTGTTTTCCCTCCTTGTAGATCTCACTTTTCATGAAGGACCACAGGTTCTCTATGGGGTTCAGATAAGGTGAACAAGGGGGCCATGTATTTGGAGGCATGTGATGGAGCATTGTCCTCCATGAAAATCATGTTTTTCTTGAAAGATGCAAAGTTCTTCTTGTACCACTGCTTGAAGAAGGTGTCTTTCAGGAACTGGCAGTAGGACTGGGAGTTGAGTTTGACTCCATCCTCAATCCGAAAAGGTCCCACAAGCTCATCTTTGATGATACCAGCCCACACCAGTACTCCACCTCCACCTTGCTGACACCAGAATCGGAGTGGAGCTTTTTGCCCTTTACTGATCCAGCCACGGACCCATCCATCTAGCCCTCAAGACTCACTCTCATTTCATCAGACCATAAAACCTTAGAAAAGTCAGTCTTGAGATATTATATTATATTCAGTATCATTGCAAAACTTGCATTTTTCTGTTCTATATACTAATTTTATCATAAATATCAAATTGATTACTTTGTTAGATTTTTAAACTCAATATCAGTTTGCGTCTGTGTTGGTGCTTACAGTTAGGTGATCTACCAGCTCATGCCTAACATTTAGGTCAAATAAACTTATCCTTTGTCCAAATCACTTTTAATCCTTTGAATTTTCACATGCAGTGAAAACTCCAGCTGCTACTCGTTCAAAGTTTGTCCTTTTTCTTCTCTCAACTTCACACCATGAAGAGGAGCTGTGTAGTGGCTAAAGCTGTTAACAAAGCTGCTGAACCTGTGTGCGAAGTGAAGTGTTACACAGAGGCTTCCGCTGTGCCCTTGTGAAACACTCGACTGCACTCTTCTCCTGCGGGACCGGCTTGGAAATTAGTGTACTGCACCTCAGTTTGAATGAAAACCATCTGCTAAGTAATGAGTTTCAGAGGTTATTTGCTTTATTATAATCCTGCATACATGCATTTTTATGTCATACCCGAGTCAGTACATGCAAATTTTTAGGAAAGCGAAGTTTGACGGACCATGTCGGTTGAATTTAAATGCTGTTGAAAAGGAATAAAAGCCTGAGTGGGGCTTGTATGGAGTAGCAAAGGACAAGGGCTGACGTTTGGGTCTGGAAGGGTTGGGGTTGAGAAGCCACCCGGGACAAAAATGTATGTCATACAGTGAACACTTCAACCTTGCGCCTCCCTGACACTTACAGTTCAGTAAGATATCCAATTAATAAAACGCAAAGATCAGATTCATCTTACAAAAGAGAACATGCAATTGTACCTCCTAAGAAGTTCAAAAAAGTTTTAATCAAACATTGAAGTGATAGGAAAAAGCAATAATCACATAGTTGATTTTTTTTACAGTATCAGATTTTAAGTGTACTGTACATGAGTCAATGATGAGGCCTGAAATATGATAGATTTCCATTAAGTTAACTTTTATTGGCACTCTTATGTGACACAGCTCTTGTAGAAAACGAAAATGACACTGTGATGACCGCAAGAGACAGATAAAGCTTCCCAATAGTCACACTCACACATGCTTCCAAATGCAGAGCAATACAGAAAAAACAGATAATCTTGAACTTATAATTCTTTTTAAAGAGCCAGTAACTCCTTGAAAATAATATTTCATGCCATGGGTTACAGAGCTCTAAGTCTGAGGAGTATCCAGTTTCAGCTTCATTTATGAGAAGTATTTGTGTGTCAAATCATCTTTAGAAAGAAATATTCACTGAAACCAGTCTTTTGGAAAAGTGGTCGTACTAAGCCATACTAAGCTCTTTCCACCTCTCCTGCAAGGTTGTCTGGAAAGGTGTTCACTAAGCGTAGCTGCCAGCAGTTGTGAGGGCATCATGCCACGGAACTGTTTTTATTTCTTTTATGGGGAATGTTTATTTTTATTCTGTCTTCCCACACAAACATAAATAGAACATTTTATCATTTTGTGAATTATTGGCCCCAAAATGCAATGGGTCTACCAGACCCACAAACACTGCCTGAGTAACAATTATATCAACACCACACAAGGGTTAAACAAGCAACTTTCCCTCTTCTCTCTGAAGAAAAGTTAATCTTCAAGGTAGAGAAAGTGTAAACTTGCAGTTGTTTCCCTTCTTGTGGCCCTTCTGCTCTAGGCATGGCCGATTTTTGAGGAGACTTGCTCTTCCTTTTGGACAGCAATAAAAACATGATTAAAAAGGTCACAAAGTTTGCGTTAGGGGCCAGATGTTATCATGTGACGGCCCAGATCTCTGCAGGCTGTCATTTGGTGATTAAATATAATTTAATCATCTGACAAACTTGTCTATGTACTGAAATAAGGCCACATATTTTCATTTTGTGTAAATGTAAGAATCATCTGCATAGGTTTTCAATTCATGAGCCACGTTCCGATCTGAGGTGTGCCTATCTTTTGAATGCAGACTTCTTTGATCTGTTATTCCAGTTCTGAAACCATGTGAAAGGTGACCTTAATTAGAATGGTTCAGCTTTCAGAAGATGCGGGATCTTTGCCTGCATAGCTTTTTGGGTCACTCAGTTTTGCTGGGAATCTCTAGCTTTTTGGGGGAAGGTGAAATACACTGCATGAACAGGTTAACAGTATAATTCTCATCATTCTCCCACATATTCACATATTAGGGTCTTCAATTCACCATAAGAATGTTTTTGTACCATGAGGGACATCATCAACTCAAATATTCCTACCGGTCCTCGATCTGAGCTTGTTGACTTACAAAAACACTGTCTTTAATTATTTCTCAAGCGTTACAATTTATTTACCTTTTATGCCTTTTTTTTCAGAACTGCAGGCTAATTGAAACCCCTGACCAGGATCAGACAGACTTCACCAAGTGTTTGGCCATTATGCTGAAGGAGATTAAAGCACAGAAACTAAAGGTTGGATTTCTTCTTCATTTCTGTGTGATTTGTAGTTTTACAGCCTGCAAACCTATTTAAACTAGGGAATAGAGTTCAGATCCAAAACCAATTTTGTTGTAAAATAAAGCAAGCAAGACAATTAATATTTTATCTACAACATGTTTTTTTACACATTTTGTTTCCTCAGATGAATAACTGGATACTTAAATGTCAGTGTAAATCACAAAAAATGGCATAATTTATTTTGTTTTTAAAAGCTATAACATTGAGATATTTGTTTAAAAGAGAAAAGTCTGTGAAACTTGAGAATCAACCTGCTATCAAAAAAAAACAACAATGTCCATTTCAACACATTTCAAAAGAAATAACCTGATCAAGATATAAACAGTTGACCATTAATTTACTTTTGATATATTTTTAGTGTCTAATATCCATTATAATTGTTGATGTGTGTTCAAGTATCCACCAACAGAGGCTCTCTATTCTAAAAAGCAGAAAACAAAAAAGCTTGTAGTATTCTAGAGCACAAACAGCAAAGTCATCCCAGAATGGTGTTAATGCATTCTGCCAAATGCATCCATCCCATGTTTTTTGGGAGTGTAGACATTGTTTGTGCGCACAGGTGTAAGGGTTCATTTTGACGGTATATTAAAAAGTTTTTGGGGTGGCAAAAATTACATATGTCAAATTTTTGTGAAATAGTTAATATTGTTTTTAGTTCAGTGCTTATACTCATACACCACAGGCATCACTGATTGATTGATAATTGTTGAATTATATTGATATAATCATTTGAATATGTATTTGTACTGATATTTGTTTTATTTACCAAGCTCCTTGCTAAGTTTGATTTATTTTTATTTGCCCATTACACATAATTTTTTCTTGTTTGTATGTTAATTTTACTTTATTTTTGTTTCACTGTTTGTTTGACTCTGTTTACTATATTCTTTTTTAACGAAAATTGATCTTGTATTTTTCATCCTTCTTATTTTGATTTCCTATTTTGACTGCTAAAGGCACTCTTGAGTGGTATGTGATAGTGACTTTCAATTTCAAATCAAAGTTAAAAAACACGATTTGATATTAAAAACAACTTAATGAACAAACTTCCAGCAATCCAAACAGATGATCCTTCTCTGTTTTTAGCAGTTGTGTTTGTTATTCTGTATAGCATTACAGCAGTTTTTCATTAAATAAAGTTGTTATTAATGTACAGTAAAAGGTGCTTCCCAATCATCAGAACAAACATTTACTTCTGGCTTTCCAAAACACTGGCCAAGTTCTTCTTCAAATACAATTTTTTATTTTTTTTTTAATGATCAGCCGATCAGTGCATTCCTAGTTTGTTCGTCAATATCAAAGCTAGTTAAGTAAGCTAGTCAATTATTGGAGTGTGCGGCAGAAACAAAGTCTAGATGTTAAGAGTGTGTATGCTGCCTCAGTGTGAAAAGTGGAAACTGACTCATTGTGAAAAGCAGCCTTGAAGGATTGTGGGTTTTCATTTTCAACATTTTTTTAACCTGTCAGACAAAAAAGGTGAGCTCGCACCTCAGCTTCAGTGTGAATTCTCATCCTCCAGGAGCTGTCAGAGAGGTTTTGTATGGATGCTGTGTGTGAATGTATGAGTGTGCACAGCCCGGTCTGAGCTCCAGGCTTGTCGACCTGTCTGTTGGTCCTCACAGAGATGCGCATCATTGTCACAGATACTCTTGAGTTTTACAAATTCACTGGCCTTGAGCTTGATCCATATGCATACTGCGGCCTTCTTACTTTTTTCATCGTGTTTATATTCACCCCTGCATCCCAGAGTCCTCCGATGTGTTTTCAACTCAGACAAAAGACAGGTAAGTCATCCGAGGGGGCTTAGGTTTTTTTTTGCTTTGGGATCTTACACAATTATAATTTTATTCTGTCAGAAATGTGATGGTCAAAAAAGTCCACAACTGAAATGCTCTAAAAATGTATTTATTTTTTCCATTGTTTGTTTGTTTGTTTGTTTGCATGCTCTTAGGTGGTTGCAAGGGGATCTTAATGTTTGGGTGTTATTTTGTTGTATTTATGTTTTACTGTATTTTAACATAGTAACAAGATCTTATCAAGTTCCCAAAGAGGACGTGTTATGGAGTTTCTTTTTCAAAACCTTTAGAATATATGTTGGACCCGTATACGCCAGCATTGCATCATTAAATGCAGTGCATGACCTATTTTTTTGCATTTGTTACCTTTTTTTCTTGTGGACATGCATCTGCATGCAGTGAAAATCTGTGGAAAATGCAGTGTAAAGCTTCAGTCAGGATTTGGTACAGTATTTATTTGAGTTCTGCTAATAGCGATGCTAATGATGTTAATAGAAAGTAGCTATGCAATGAGATATACAGTAGTAACAACAGTGTTCAGGTCTCACTGACCACAATATTTGCATTCACCAGTATGACCAAAATATTCTCAAGTTGTATCTATAGCCCTTTTCAGACTGTACTAGTTTTTAGAACATAAAGTTAGCATTCTTTGTCAATTCGGCCCGGACTAACTTGGCAGGGCTTTTTACAGTGAAAAAAGATTGTGTTTTGACTTGTGGGCAATACCTCATGATCAGAATGCTTGAACTATGTTCACAATGGTGTAGTGAGGAAAAAGAAAAAGATGAATAATCTGAAAAAAATGTTTTTGTGTACCACTTTTTTATAATAAATCCACTTGAACATATTATGTGTGATGTGGGAAGAATTAAAGTAAAGTACAGTGAAGGTGAAGGAAGTGAAGAGATAAACTAGCACATGGATCTTTGATAAAGTATCTTTTGATAAAACTAAGAAACAAAAAAATACAACTTTACATAACTTTACATGCATTTGTTAACGACCAGAATAATATTTTGACCTTAGTAATATATTCATTGCTAACCCAGTCAGTGACACGCCAATACAAAAAACACAAATGGAAACCTTTATGATCATAATTACTGGTTGAAGTGAAGCTGGTCCAAATACACAGTAAACTACTCAGTTCTTAAATAAAATCTGTTTAGAGAATCCAATTCCTGCGGCTTAATTTAGCATCAGGAAAATGCCAGGGACACAAAAAAGTTGGGTGTTATAATGCATTATCAGTGTATGGAAGGGAAAGATCAAGCACTGACTCTTCACAACCTCCTCAAGCTGTGCGTAAATGAAGTAGCCAAAGTCCTACTAATCAAAAAAAATTATCTTAGCACAATGAGACTGTAAGTTAAGTTGGAGGGATGAGTTTTTATTTTGTGGAATGAAAGTAGGTGGAAGGAGGGAGATCTGACCACACAGTGTGCAGTGTAAAAGATTCGCTTTCATAATGATTAGTTTCAGTCTCTGAACTGACCTGAAGTTATTGGCTAACCTTTCGTAAGCCAATAACTTGATACAAATTCTTTTTAACATTTAAAATTTGGTGTTCCTCAAACTTAAAACCAAGTTACACACCACATGAAAGATTCTCAAAAATCATTTTTTTGTGTGTTTATAAATAAAAAAAATACGTAATTTTTTTTGTGTGTTTTATTCTGTGTGTATATGACATTTTTCAAAGCCAGTCTTTCTTATGATTCTCTTCTCAGTTTTGCCTTTGTTAACGCCATCATCTAATTGCGCTAAATTTAATGGTTACTACTTCGTCATTCTGAAGTCTTTAGTAAAGTTTAGATAATTAGGCTTTGAAACTATATTTAGAACTCAGACTTAAGTCAAAGCTTTATAAATGCTTCTGCTTCTCTTTTTAAAAAGTTTTGAAATCAGTTCACATAATTATAGAGGCGCTGTAACATGAAGACGTTACTTGTCAAATGTCTTGTAAGTCATGCTATTTAAGGAACTAGTGGGGGCTGGCAGTGAAGCGTTGATTACCCTCTTTGTTTAAAGATTTTTTTAGTCACAAAGACATGTTGAACCTCACATGGCGATGAGTACAATCCAGCAGTCAGAGAAATGGTTCAGAGAGCAAATATCGGAGAGAGATTCTGCCAAGTCAGCATTTTCCCCTCCACACTACTCCATTCAATACAGTTCAAGATATGACAGAATTGACTGCAGAAGTGAAAACAAAACGCAATGTAGCAGATTCTAGAACATTTATTCTTGATCTTTTGCTGCACTTTATTCATCCATTTGTACCAATTCTAGTGTTTAACCACTTTTCTCATGATTCTCATGATTTTCAGCTTTTGTATCAACTTTAGTATGCTAAATAGTTGTTTACATTTTCAACTAAAAGAACTTTCAATTTATATGTGCCTTTTTTTAGTTTTGGCATATTTTGAAAATGCCCCCCCTCCCCTTCCCTTGTATTTAATGAAAATTTCATGTATTTATTGTAAAATCCTTTTTTCATTAATGGTCAGAAAGATTTGAGCAGAATGTTTGATGTGAGATTTTTTTTTAATTATTTATTTGTACTTTAGAGTATAACTTTTTTGTAGTCACAAACTTTTTAAGGTCTAACCAAGAAGTTAATCATTTTTCACATGCTTTGGTTTTGGGCTTTCAGATGAAAACCTCAGGCGCTACCCTCTAGTCTATAACCACAGAGAATTTTCAGCATTTACCACCCCTGTTTTGTTATTTCATAATTTTTTATTTATGGTGTCAAAGATTTGATGAGGTTTGGTCAGATTTTGTTTTATTGAGTTTGACATTATTTTATTTCGACATGACACTTTTTTTTTAAGTCACCTAAATGTCTAAGCAAAAGTTGATAATTTTTCATAAGATTTGTTTTTTGGGTTTTTTAGCCACATTCCACTTTATAGGTATTAACCTCAGCTGAGTATCCTCTTTATGTTACAAATGTATGTTAGATTCATAAAAACACACACAGTACGGTTTTGTGGATATTTTGAGGAATTGGAAATGTCTAATAGTGACAATTATAAAGTAACAAAGGGGTCTTGATTTTGGGGGGACATATTTTTTATGACAAGTCAGAGCAAACTTTCAAAGCTCACAGTGCATTTTCATGTCTTTTATTATATAAAGTCACTCATTTACTAAGATAGTTATGTCAATACAGACTTTCCTCCTCTCCCAGTAGTTACTAATGGCTGAGTTGATAGCAGGCTAGCGTGTGGTGCTATCTATTGAGAAGACATAACTCGAGACATTGAGAAAGAAGGTTGTTAATGAATAAATGAGAGACAGTTTTTTTTTTTTTGTAAAAATTGCTATATCTGTGTAGCTGGACATCGATGAATAGAAAAATTTTACAAGAAAATGCCCTCTCTAAATCCCAGTGTTTTTATGTAATTTGTTATGAACTTAATCTTATAATGAGTTTGAAATCCCCAAATCCCTTTGATGTAAATGAAGCCAGATGGCATGCAATGTAAGAGTTTAAAATGTATTTAAACATACTCTTTACAAAGCATCTGTATAGTGTTTGAGTGCCTGTCATCCAGCCACAAGACGGAAACATTGTGAAACTTAATATTCACAAAGTAGAATGAGGACATGCTTTCTGGACACACTTCAAAATACACAATGAGTTTCCGACTCATTCATGGACAACTGAAACTTTGTGAACTGCCTGGCATCAACCCTGTGTAGATATAACATAGTGGAAAAGAAGTTGGATTGCACACCAGACTATGTGATTGATGCAGAGGTAGGAGCAGAGCAGATTATTTTGCACAGAGATATGAGTGGGGTTTTTAAAAGTCAGAGTGTTTTTTTTTTCTGACTTGCTCCAGAACAGCTCCGAGGTGAGTCTGCAACTCAAGGCAAGTAGTAAAATCCGATATACAAACTGGCCAGTAGGTGGTTTATTTTATTTATTTATTTATTTTAGTTTTCCTGCCAATGTAACTGTGATTTTATTTCTTCAGGTTTATGCCAGTCATAATTTGTAGTGGGATTTTTATATTTTTGTCTAATTTATCCACATCCAGCAATCTTTTTCTTTTAAAGCAACCCAAAGCAAGTTAAAACCCCAACCACTAGTTTATTTTATATGATTATTATTTATTTTCTTTAGAAATATGTTGCCTGTTACCTTTTTCTGGTGTATTTTCTGTATTGATGTTCTTATTTTTGGTTGGTAATTTCACTAATTTATCTTTGTCAAGTATACTACTTTGGTTTTGTTCAAGTGCAAGATTTTATAAGCATGTTGTTCAGAGATCAGAATGGTCAGTAAAGCTTAATGGTAGACGTTACTGTGTGTCTAGGGATAAATATTTAAATAATGGTGATTAAATAAACAAAGCAATAAATTGGAGGGGAAATTGCTTGAGATCTGAGCAGGAGCAGGAAAAAAAACACTGAGTAGTGTATAAGTGGAGTAAAAACCGAAGACTTAAGTGAGGAGGGCGATATGGTGGAGCCTAATTTTACTCACACAGTCTGTTAAACATGCAGAACTAGAGAGGATTTGTGATTTTTAAAGCTAACATTCTTTTGGGATGTGTTGATGCCCTGTTTTTCCTTTAGGTTTTTTTGTAAACTTTGTTTGTTTTTTGTGGGGGGGGGGTTTATTTGCTTTTCTGATGTTTAGTAAAGATGCAATATAGTTTTTTATTTCATACCTTTTTTTTCTTTCAGAAGTACATAACACTCCATAAAGGGAACTTTGATGCTTGTTTGTCACAAGAATAAAAAGTAAAATCTAAAACTCTGACTGAAGTTAAATTGTGTAAATAATATATTTAATCGAAACCACCATAGATTTTGCTGCTCTAAGAGTTGGGGTAATGCCATCTGGAGGTTTGTTACTAGCTTTGCGTGGTATCCTCATGTTTGAGATGTCACAAACAACACAATCTAAGAACAACATTGTTTTAGTGGACATAAAAGTTTCTGTGTTGATCAAAAATTTTACAAAATTGTTTGTTACTCATCATGTAATGGTGTACAAACTAACTATATGTTTATTCTTTTCTTACTTACCTCTTCACAGATCGACAGCATCGTAACCCTGGGGGGTCTCGGTGGTCGTTTTGACCAGATCATGGCTTCAGTCGAGACCTTATTTCATGCACAGAAGATGACTGATCTGCCTGTGCTGATTATACAAGACACTTCTCTGGCCTTTCTTCTTCAAGAGGTAAACACATCTTTCTGTCACTCTCATTAGCATGTTCTAATTAGCACTCTCTTCACATTTGTGCTTTTCACATCTCGATCGCTGCACTGAATTATAAATTATGATATAAAGCAATTAACAAATGTTCAGATGCTTTATTTCCACTTTTGTACTGATTCATTTTTGTGCACTAAGAAGAGGCCATCACAAGACTGAAGTACTGGTGAGAGTTTGTAGAAAATGCCTTGTTGATTTGAGCCTTAAGAAAAGGAAGTCTCATTCAACTAATAAGAAAGCGTGCTTCAGCTGCAGTGCTTTGCATTCTGTATGAGAACATTTAATCACCCTCAAAGGCTCACAGAGTGAAAAAAGACGTTGTGAGGATTTTGAGGCTCTTAATCCATCAGTTGTTGTAATGAGACAGAAGTTTAAATGAAAGCACCTCTGTCCATTAGGAATGTCCTTGACCGCTTCAGTCCCTCATAAAGAAGACATAAAAGATACATTCTGATCTGTTTCCTTTGCTTTCATTTGCTCCTATTCCAGACTTTCTACAGAAAGTATTAGCTCTCAGCTAATGAAAATGTTTAAATAACATTTAAACAATACATTTACTAATAGTAGCTAAATTGTCTAATTCTGTATGTAATTGCTGTGGGACTTAACAAGTCAAAACACTAGACTATTTTTGATAAAGTTGTTTTCTGCACTTAGACAATGGCACAGGTTTTTTTTATAAAGGTGTTAATTGAACTTATCACAATATTGAAATAGACTGTTGTTTCTTAGTGATAATTGCTTTGCCATGTGATTTTTATTTGGCACTGCCTTTTTCCGGTGAGTCTTAAAGTGCAGTTTTTTCTCACACTCCAGATAAAATGATGGAATAAAAGCATTTACAATGTTATCTTTAATATAATTTTTCATATTAGATTACAATTAGGGCTGTCCAAAATTACAACATGTATCAATTTAATCACAGGTTTCTCTGGATTTGTCGTGATTAATTATTATTTACAAAAGTAGAAATTGGATTTGAATTATTTTTCTATGTGTATCTTAACAGGTTAATTCTGTTCATTAATAAATACCATTTATGTTCAGTCTGGATTTGCTATGCACTAATCCAAATACACATTTTTAATGATGTTAAAGAATTAAAAAAACAAACAATTTTCCAGGGCATGTATTTGCAATAGAAAATACATTCTTCACCGCACAGGGTACAGATGATAATCATTTAATGTTGTATTTAAATGTGCAAAAATCCTTTACAGTTCATCCTTAACCTTGTAGGTATGTCCTTGAGCATCTAATTGTGAGTCACAAATAAATCTGTTCTCTTTCAAGTCTCTTATGGTGGCCCGGAAACAAAAGTATTTTAAACATCTGTCCCACTGTTCACCATTAGACTTCATGTTGAACACTTCATGTCACAATAGAAACTACAGAAACAATCTCCTTTACTCTTTACTCAACATTTGTGAATAATAAATTTGAAAAAAATGCATCTTTTCCATGACTCAAAAAGGCGTACTGGTTTGTGTTGTCACATGTATATATTTCTGTCCCATGACATTCCTGTGAGGCAGAGCCTACCACAAGCCAATCCTGTTTGGCTCCCAATGTGAGTGTCATGTTTACACAGGCTCTTAAAATGGAGGAACACTGATAACATGGCTACATGCAGACACATTTTGCTAAATAAGCCATGTTGGAGAAAACTGATCAATGACTGACACTATAATAGCAACCCTTAATTAATTCAGAATGTTTAATGAATATTGTAAAAATAATCAGCTTATTATCTGAAACAACTATTTTCTAGTGATTTGTGTAAGCCTCCTAATAGAGAAGCACTCTAATAAGGCTCACTTAACTACAGTCATAATTGCATGCTGCTGTTGTGGTCGAGGGAGTTTAGTGTGAGTTAGGTTTGTTTCACAATTGGCTTCATCTCAAAACTGTGCTAGTCTTCTGTGCAGAGGGTTATAATGATTGGTTAGGGATACTGTAGGAAAATTTGAAGAGAAAGGATGAATCAGTAGAACACGACTGCATACCACCACTCAGGTCTGACTTTTAAAAGATTAAACAAACAGTTTGTTAACAGCTTTAGCTACATCACAATTTATTTCTTAACTGAGATCATCTTAAATCCACTCATATGGCCCCTGAGTGTCGTTTTATTCTTGAATCTGAGATGAGATCTGTTCTCACTGGTGTCCCTCAGGCCTCTGTTCTGGGACATCGGCCTTAATTTTCACTTTTTTGTAGACAACACTCAAATGTATGTTCAAGTTTGAAAAAATTGCTTGATTTTTACCTATTTATCAGATAGTGTTTTTGTCATTCAGACATGGATCAATGAGAACTTCCTTTGCCTGAACAGTGCAAAACTGAAGTTTCACTTTTGTTGTATTCTTCCTTTGGATGTTTTTTTTACCTTGTGTCTTTTATTAAACAACCATATCACAGGAAAACTTAAACTTAAGCCTTTTTCAATAGAAAGGATTTTTTTTTTTTTTAGGTGTTAAACACAGATTTTAAACCACTTTTGGGTCAGCTGTTCTGCTCTTGCACATTGCTCTGATGTTCAAGAGGGGTTTTGTCACAGACTCTGTTTTTTAGAGATGGACTACATTTTTTGTTATTCTGGTCAATGTTTCAGTTAGTTTCCCCTAGCCATTTTGAGCTCCCAGAAATGAATTGTGGACTACACAAATATGCTCCCTTGCAAATGAATACATTTGACTTGGGTGTATTAGATTTTTTAATCAACAATGAGCTTCCACTGTCTAAATTGTGACAATTCAGAACCTGCTACTGATATTAAGATTTTAATCATTAAGTCTTTAATAAGTTTCCTATTCATTTTGTTTAGTTTAAAAGAAAAGTAGCAAGTATGACAAAAAAATCTATTTTGCCTGGGTAATAGGAATCATCTATTAATGAAAAATAACTTCCAGCTTCTCAGAGTGCAGAGCTTCAATAAAGGATAAGCATTTAAAATTAGAGTACTTGGCATCCCAAGGCTGATTGATGCAACAAGAGCAGCAAGGCTGGCCCATAATGGTCTGAGATAACAGAGGGTCATTTCTGGCCCATGGCTCTAACCATTTATGGTAAGGAGAGTTGATTCTACTACGAAGGGTGCCTATTAAACCCACTGTGTACTACCAGAAGTACCATGAATGAACCCTTGTGAATCTTACTTGGATTATAGAGCTGATGGATTTCCTGTGGTTTTTTGTTGACTGGTGGTATCTCACCTAGCACTCGACCTAATCTCCCGTCGTGTTTGAAAATTCTCTCACTAAGCATATGTTTTTTTTTTAGCACATCTATAAGTTTCAGGCTCTTCACTTGGTAACCTCCTCTTGCTCTTTTACTTTCACCCACAGGGCAAACAACACCGGCTGAATGTTAACACCGGTCTGGAAGGGAAATGGTGTAGTCTTATTCCTGTGGGCTCCCCTTGTCTTACCAGCACTTCTGGACTTAAATGGAACTTGGGTGAGTTGCTTGCCTTAAGGCCACAGGTCTTTCCACCCAGTCACTCAACACAAAACACATACACCAGCATCTCAAAGGACTATCTTCCTCCTCAGTGCTCCATTTATATGCCCCTGTCCTAGATAGGAGACATTTATTACCCCTGACAGCTCAAATCTCCTGCAAACTGCCACTGATGTTACAGCTGAGGCGGTTTCTCTGGCTTTCGCTTGGGTAGAGCTCAAATTTACATCAGCGTATTTCAGTTCATTCAGTTTCATGAAAAGGCTTGGTTTTGGGATCATCATCTGAGAGCAAGGCTTCCACTGCTCCTCTTGGAAATCCAATGTTATTCTCAAAGTGAAAAGCTTTTTGCTGCTGTCCAACTTTACAGCAGCAAAAACCCATAAAAGTCACATTTTTTCAATGGCAAATACTTTTTATTTACTCATTTTAATAATATGAGTTATTTTCGATTTATTTTATTTAGGGCTGCACAGGCTAATCAAATGATCTAATCAGTAGATTACAAAAATGTTTGCAAATCGAAGCCTCATTTATAAAAATGCAAACTTCTAGTTCACCGGTCACGAGCGTTAACATGATGCACAAGTTATTAAAATGTGGCAGAGCAAGCCTGTGAAGTCTCTCAGAAACATGCTAGTTAGCTCAGTTGCGGAATCATTTCAAGTTTCATACACTGAAGACAAGCCCCACTTTGTTTAAAATGAACATCAAGAGTGTATAGCACAGGTAACTCGGATTGGAAAGTGTTTCTTGAAAATTTTCTTCTGTTTTTTTTGTATTAATATGTATACTCTAACATTATGATCTAATTTAACTTAAATGTTAGACATTCTCTAACATTTTTGATGTGCACAGCAAAATGTTCTCCTGAATCTTTTATCAGTATATTTTTAGAATTTTGCAAAATATCTAAATTGTGTACAATAAACACTTTATGCCAGTCTTTAAGATCAGCATATAGTTTAGGGACATATAATGCATCTGATATTGAATTATTTACACTTTTGACTGTAAAGTAAGATATCGGGATATGAGAACTGAAAGGGCGTATCCAATTATTCCATATTTTAGAATGATGGATTAATTGATTATCAAAGTTATCGATAGCTGCAGCCCTAATTTTATTTAAACCTCAATAATGTGACTAATGCTGGGCATGGCATTATAGCTGTATACCCAACACTGACCAGGGGTCATAGTTTTGTCATTTCAGCTCCAATAAAACAGTTTGAAAATGTTTTCATCAACTTCTGATTATTTATAGATGTAATACAGTTTTTGCTTTTGTAGATGTAGAAAAATGTCTTGCTTTTATAACCCCTAGATTATTAATATAGATAGTGGACCTCCAAAGCAGGCAATATCCAAGCTCCAACTTGTTCAAAATGCTGCTGCGAGGCTGTTGATGGCGTAAAGAAAATTGAACTCATCAGTCTGGTCTTGGCCTCTCAACACTGACTTCTTCTGGCTACTTTTTGAATTCAGATTCTTTTTCTTGTATAAAGGCCCATCTATTGTCATGCACATAAACACCTGATCTCCTGTCTTCGTCTCATTACACAAGGTTCTTGCGGTCAGCTGATAAGGGTAATCAGGAGGTCGCTAGATTCTGTCTGAAGTCTAGGGCCGATTCCTCTTGGCTTTGGATTGATCTTTCTCCAGATATCTTGTGGTTGTTTTCCCGCAATATAAAATACACTTGTGAAAATAAATTCAATAAAGACAGACTACGACTTTCAGTCCGATTTCTCTTTACTTTTCAGCACAAGATCAGGAAACAGCAATGTGATGGGTTACAGAACCTGGCTCGAAAACTGCACCTGCTTTGGTGTTTCATAGGCGCGGTATATATGCAGAAAGCTATCCTTGCAGATAAGTTTCACGTGGCAGATATTTTGTCTCTAGCTGCGTATCCCTATCAGAAAAGCATCACTCCTTTTAAGTTAGACTGTCTTTTTCATGGACTCTAGCTTTTAAGGTCAGACTGTCTTTTTCATGGAGTCAGGTCCAATTTATGAATTAAATAAATGTTAAATCAGGTCACCTAATTGCCAAAACACCCACAATCTGTCTAGCTATTCGTTTTTAAACCAGAATCAAAATATGATTAGTTTTATGTGTCTTTTTAAATCTGTGTTAGTTTTAGGTACCTTACTTTCTTGTATCTTATGTTTTTTTATTTGTAATTTATATCATGTAATATATGTAATTTTGTCATTGTTCTTCAGTGTGGACAGCTCTGCTGTAGGAAATGTGCTTTATAAAATGCTTTTTACTTACATACTCCCAACAATTCCTGCATAGCTGCCAAAATCACTATCAAGAAGAAACATATGTGTTTTAATACTGTCGCAGTGACACTTCAAACACAAAGAAACTAAACTTGTTTTTTAATTACATAATTAAAATAATAGTTTTGGGACCACTAGGGGTAATATGCCAAAAATCATTGTCATCATAAAAAAAAATTCAAATGTGGTCTAATTTCACTGGTTTTGTCAACTTAGTCAGAGAATTAAAGATGAAATTTTGTGAATAACTGCTTAGCAGGAGTTAAGAAACACATTGACATCGCATTTTACTGAGGAATAAAACCAGTTCAGAGATAAAAACATGATTGAAAGATGACAGATGATGAACATGTCAGAGGTGAAAAAGTAGAGAATAAAAGCCTCACACATTGATTTAAGCCAATAGAAAAAAAATAACAAAAAGTTCATAAACACGGAACTGTTTGGACAGCAGTGCTCAACTGAAAAAAAATAAAAATAAAAATTGGGCAATTAATGGTGCTTTAAGGGTTTTAGTTGTTGTCCAAGTTTGGTCGGCATTGGTGTACAGACAGTTTAGGGGCTGTCATTCAGAATGGTGCTGCCTAGAATATGCACTCAATGTCGGGGGCAGACAATTTTGCAACTGTGGTCCACGACTATTTCTTTGGATTTGATGTCATCCGCTGAGCTTTTTTCTGTTAAACCAGGGTGAAAGTTTTTTTTTTTTGTTTGTTTTTGAAGCTGCAGGATTGTATTTAAGTGTATGGTGGTAATGTGCATTAATTCTTATTGATGTACATTGTCCACAATTGCTTGTTTTTCGATGTCCCTTGGTGCCCTGCTTAAGTGCTCAGTAAAACCATGTATGTGCACTGTAAAGTAATTTATTATGCAGCAAATACAAATGTAAATATGGTTGCCATCGAAATACCCTAGTTCTAAAAGGGACTGATAGACTTGAAAATGTCTGACTTTGAAAACACTGAGAATCGTCAAACACTTTTGCTCATTTTCACAAGAGCCATTTTATGTTGCATTCTGAGAAATAAAGCTAAAGTTTATTTCCCATTTCTGTGTTATGTTAAGATTTAAAAAGACAATTATTTGAAGGTTATTGGTACATACTGATAACATAATTTTTATTAATGTCTAAAATGGAACTGCATCATGACTAAACATAATATTCTAGAAATGGTACACACAAAAAATAAAATGTACAAAATTCAATAGAGTCTGGCTACAGATACATACTAAAAGAATTACACCAGGAAGTTGTTTTCGTAATAAAAGCACAATATTAAACAATGTCCTGAAAGAAACCCGGTGACATAACATGTCAATATTTTAACAGTTTTATAAGGTACTGTCCTTTACGCTATACTATTACAAGTAGTCAAGGATGGATTTCAGGACTGACATTTTCATCAAAAAATGTTTCTTAAGGACAGTATAGAAACAAACATTAAATGGAATAAATTACTCTTATTCACCATTATGAAAATGAACTGTGGTGTTTGTTATGGCATAATGGCCACCTTCTCATAAAATCTTGGTTAGTTTGGCCTTGCTAATTCTTGTGTTCAATAGAAAACAGTACTGAAAGCTGTAATTTTGATTTATTGGGGTTTGAACTAATCACATTTAAGGTTTCACACTACCCAAACATTTAGTTTTCCAAATTCCCTTTACATTTTCCTGTGTTACCTCCTAACAACTGAATGTAGGATCACGTCCTGTGAATCTCATTAGTTTTATCAACGCCCAGCGATGAAAAGCGCTGTGGAGCGTGACAGATCCCAGACCAGCCAATTTAAACCTAAACATTGACCGAACAATGTGAACCCAGTTTACAGACAGAAAATTAAAACACACGAGTGGTCAGAAAAAAATTGTTTGTTTTTTTGTTTGTTTGTTTATCGAAGTAGCCTAAGAAGCATCACAAGATTTGTCACTAACACGTTTTTCGCTAAAAGTTCATTAATATTGTTAAATTGGCAAGAGTAAAGGTAGTTAGCAACACAACTGTTAAGAAACTTGTAATTTGGTGTCAAACTTACCTTCTACAGACCTACTTACCTTCTTCTGTTGTAGCTCTAAAAGCCTTGGTTCAAATACAAATGAAAGTTTCTTCTTAAAACAATAAGTGAAGAATTTTGTAAGGGATGACGACTTGCCGACTGTACATTAGCTTAACACTGAGCCAGTGTAACCAAACCCATCATGCACTCTCAATAAATGTAGATGTATTAATTTGTTTTCCTAATTAGCCAATTAGGTAGAAAAATCTAAGGTGGAACTTGGGGTGACCAATATAGTTTAGACTCTGTATATATTAGCTCAAACTTGCGTAATCTCTTCCGATCAGTGGTGTATCCAATCAACAATAACTTGAACATGTTAGCACACCTCCATCATTTACATTTACTTTTTACATTTATGCATTTGGCAGACGCTTTTGTCCAAAGCGACTTACATTAGGGGAGAGACAATATGCAATTTGTTACACCATCAAAGTCTATCTCAGTCTATCTCAGCTTCTCATAATAGAAATTGGTTCTACCTACAAATTTTGTCTTTCATATAGTAAAAGCATTTCTGTGACCTTTGAGTCTTCAAGGCTAAAACCTCACAGCCAGAATCAATGAAGCATTCATAGAGTAAACTAGCTGTTTGCTTCCCTTCTCTTTAGCAGCACATCTGCGAATGATGGCACTTGTCTCAGAAGCTCTTCTAGCCTGGGATTACAGCAGATCCTGAACAAAATTGTGGAGACAGTTCAGCTCAGATGGTCAAGGTTCCTCTGAAACATTTTTTTGTGTGTGCTAGAAATGTTGTAGCATTAGGTAGTATCACTCCAAAGGTCAGGAGTAATTCGTTAAAGGCTCTTTAATAGGTGCCCACAGCGGCCCTGGGTGTTCTAGAAGCACAGACACTCAGTCGTGGTAATAGCTGTGGAATGGGATAGCTTTACGGCCCATTACTATTCTGCTCCCTTGATGTTGCTGAAGGGTTAGAAATCAAGGCCACATACTAAAGTCAGTC
Organism: Danionella dracula; assembly: GCA_900490495.1. Classification (NCBI taxonomy): domain Eukaryota; kingdom Metazoa; phylum Chordata; class Actinopteri; order Cypriniformes; family Danionidae; genus Danionella; species Danionella dracula. The sequence goes on from UELW01000888.1 coordinate 3,408,257, forward strand.
ATCAGGCTTGGCATGGAGACGCACTTCAAAATGTAACCATGGCCTCATTTTGATTTTCATTGAGAACTTTATTCTGCCCCTGAAAGGGTAACATTCTGTTATTCTCTAAGGTGCAATTAGAGGGGTCTGACATTTCCTCAAAGTTAGTTTTTGGTCACAGAATATCAGACGTACTGTCAGGGTCTCCGGTCTTGTTTCTTTAGTTTCGGGTCACAGAGTCATCACAGTTTTTTATGCCTTAGTGTTTTGTGATTTTTTTTTATATTGAACTCCATCCATTCTTTATTTCCTTTAACCAGGACTCTGTACCATGAATCTAAATTAACTGGCTAGCCAGCTAATTTTAGGATAAATTTGCACCAATCCTGGGTTTTGGGTGCTATGAAAGATTGGTCTAAATCAATCTTTGTTACCCTGGTTACTTACACCACATGGCTAACCTGGAATTTTCTCCATTGTGGGTCTCTTTAAGAGCTTGCTTAATATCTTGCCATTTTCGTTATGTCCACAAAGCTTTCAAAGCTTTTTTATGTTTAACAGATCATTTTGTACAGAACTGCCTGCCTTGTAAAGTTTAGACATACTTTGGGTCTACTTACCAATTCATAGAATTATATATCAGCTTAATCCCATCGTATTATCCCTACCTTCCCCCCTCTCCCCCGCTCGCTTTCTCCCTATTCTCTCTCTACTCCATCTCTCTTCTCTCTCCAACTCTCTATCTTCCTATCTCTCTCTCCTCTCCCTCTCTTTTTCACTCTCCCACCTCTGCCTTTCTCCCACTCCTTGTCTCCCTCTGTCTTCTTCTCTCACCCCTTCTCCTTTTCACATCTTCACTTTATCTCCTTCTCAGACTCTCTATCCCTTCTTCACACTTTTTTCTCCTTCTCTTTCTCCATTCTCCCTCCTTCTCTTGCACTTTCCCTCCATGATTTTCTCACTTATTCTCTTTTTTCTCTCCCTTCTTTTCTCTGTCTGTCATCCCTCTCTCCCCATCCTTTTTTAACTTCTTCTCCCTCCCTCTCTCTCTCTTTCTCTCTCTCTCTCTCTCTCTCCTAAATTTTCCCAGTCACTCCATCTCTCTGTCTCCTGCTCTCTCACCCTCTACACCCCCCACACTAACATCTTAACTCTATTTCCCTCGTTGTCTCTCTACTTCATTCTCTTTTTCTGTATCTTTCTCCTTTCTTCATACAATTTCTACCCGTTTCTCTAATCCTCCCTTTTACCTCCATCAATTTCTCACTTCTCTTTTTCCCTTCCTCCTTTTCTCGGTCAGTCCTCCCTCTCTCTCTCTCCATCACTCTTGAACTCCCTCTCTCTCTCCCTTTGACCCTCTACTCCCCCCCATCTTCACTCAATTTCTCTCCCTCCCTCTCCTGTTTCTCTGCCACTTTAACTTCCTCTCCCTTCCGCTCTCCTTATCCCTCTCCCTCTCTTTCCATCCTCCCTCTTTTTCTCTGTCCATTTACTGTTTCTCTCTATCTTTATCCCCCCTCTCCATCATTCTCACTTTTTCTCTCTTTCCCTCTCTCTCTCTCTCTCTCTCTCTCTCTCTCTCTCTCTCTTTCTATTCTGACTGCTAGTATTGAAAATATTGTGTTTCATATGTGAATTTGTTTCACACAAGCTGCTATCGAGGTCATCAGTGGTCTGCAGTAATGTTTTTCTGAAAAAGCTTATCTGTTTTATAATGCTAACGAAGAATTGTTGGTGGCTTTGATTCTTTTAATTACTTGCTTTGCTGCATTTTAATAGCATGTTTAGCATTCACTGCTATCTCCTGCATTGACATTGTTTGGTTGAAGTTGGGAGTTGATGACGGTTGATTAAATCAGCAGGTGAAGAAAATAAAGGGATATAGTTGGACTTCCTTCTGTTTGAATAAATCTCTAAGGACTTCAAACTGTTTCTCTCGGATATGCCAACCTTTTCCTTTTCAAATATAATGTCAAATATGAATTAAATTAATGGTTGATGCTGTTAACTTAATAACAAATATTGCATTCAAGGACAATGGGTTTCTCCCTTTCCATTTTAAAAGGTTTGGGGGAGGGCCCTGGTTTAATATTGATCTATAATAGATAGTTGTGAACTGTGTTTATGCTGTGATTGATCTGAAATGTCATTGAGACTGTTGCGGGGTTATGATCCCATAAGATCAGTTACCTTGAACCTGAGTGGTGGTGATGTAGAATTTGTTGCTTGTGTTTTTACACACCAGTCATTATGAGAATGTATAGGTATTACTGTGAATAACGTGGAGCATGTGTTGCTTTGCTGTCACATTTCAGTTAATACCACGCAGAGCTCTGAAGGACAGAATATTTTTAGTGTGTTTTCAATTGCAGGTTGATAAAAGCCTTGCCTCTTTCTGCTACCTCTTTCATCACCATTATCCCACCCCTGTTCGGGTTTTGTTCTTCAGTTTTTTTTCCCTTGCTCCTTGTTTTTCAAAGAAGAAACAATTATATAAAATACAAAGATTCACACAAGTCAAGCAGAATTTTTGCCTGTTTTTTCACTCCTCTCCATAGCCTTGACTGCTGAAGCCTTTTATATAGCCAGCAGGGTTTTAATAGTAAATACTGTACAATAAAACAACCTTTTAATATAAACATTTAAAAGATTTTTTTACATTTAAAAGCCCTCCAAGTGGATCTTCTTCTTATCAAATAGTATTCCTGCTGTTGCTGCTACCACCACCACCACTAATAATTATAATAATAATAAATAAGTCAAATGTCTTTATATAAAGCTTTTATATTCTTGCTTCAAAGCAGCTTAACAAAGTGTGAGGTTTTAGTTAGATTTAAAGTATTTACAATTTTGATTAAAGTTTATGTAAGACAGAAATAAATTGATTTAAAAGATAAAGTTCTAATTGTAAAGTCATCATATAGTGGTGTCAATGTAAATTGAAATCAATATTGAAATCAATATGTATTTATTTAGTAGTCGCTTCAAAGCTGCTTTTCAAGTGAGGGGCTTAATACAAATACAATTCCTGTTAGAGTGTATTATGGACAAAACAAGTAAATAGACATCAATTAATTATTGAACAAGTTGCTATTCGCGTGATGCAGTCAATGTTATTGTTTAATAATTTTTTTTTTATATAAGTGTCAGATTGAAATTGGGAAGTATTGAAAATCTTTAACCTATTTTAGAAGGAAGAAGACTTCTAGCAGCCTGGGATTTTGTGATCAAATAGATCTAGTGTAGTATATTGCAATAAAGGTAGGTCTTAACTAACTTATGTTAGGTGGTGACTGGACAACTGGCTCATTGTAAAATGTGTTAGTAAAATAAATTTTAGAGGCATAGATTATATATAGATTTTCTATTATATAAAACATGTTGTAGACTTTCTGTGAAAGAAGACAGTTTTAGCAACATATGAAATTTGATTCATATCAAAAGCTTCAGGTTTAGTACTAAAAGGTCTTTTGGTGTCATGCTTTCTTTTATTTCATTTTTTGTAATACCTTTTTTGGAGAAATATCCGGTTTCAAAGGAAAGTAAAGTGGTGTATAATCGGCATAAAAGTATAAATTATTGTTGTGTCTCCAAAGTACCACATGTAAACAAACAAAGAATTGGGGCCTAAAACAAATCCTTGTGTAACCCCCTATTTTGCTTTTTTTTTTTTCATCCGTGGAGTTACAGTTAATGTTAACCATCCAGTTTTTACCCTTTTCTAGCCTCTTAGAGTTTTTTTTTTATCAAATGCACTACTGAAATCAACAAGAGCAAACAGCTTGAGTTTGTTTTTATTTTTTTAAACAAAGAGGTGGTGTTATTACGACTGTGGTTTGTTATATTTTTATACTTTGAGATTAGTATAAAATGGAGGAGCTTAGCTCCTCAACTATTGCCTGCACAGAACAGACAGCTGCATACACTCTTTCACAAACACATGAAGCCATAGGGCTCCATAACAGTCAATAAGAGGTGCTGTTATTTAAGAGATATTGATTCTTAAGATATTTAATTTGTCAGAGTTTAAATTCTTAAAAGACTCACTTAAGTAAAAATTTGAAAGTCTAATAAGGGAAGTCTGTTTAAAGAGGTGTTCTGGATGCTGAATGTGCCTGGGGCCTGGTCTTACTCTATGTAAGTTATGGCCACAAAGTTTATCAATTAAAAAGTTTTTATTTCAACTCTCACTGTTGATGAACAATGTCTGATCCTATTGTTTCCTTGTCAGCAGTCATACATTTCTTTCCCTTACTGTATTTTATAACCTGGCATACCCGCGGGTTGCTAAAAATAAACAGCATATTTTATTTGTGGCAGGTACTTATTGTGTAGCTCTGTATGTTACTCAAATACTGTATTTGTGTACATGACAAAAGGGCCATTTTCTCCTCGCTGGAGTCACTAAACAGCAGTTCATCTGTCAGCCTGTCTACACCAGAAAACATGGAGATTGCAGGCTGGAAGTCGTCAAGCCCATTTGTATGGAATAATGGCTTGTAGAAACCTGTACTTGAGCACCGGGAGATCGACCGGTGTTAGCGACTGACTGACTGTCTCACTGACTTAGTGCTTAGAGCAAAACCATCCAAACATTCACCACACCTCTGCAGACATGGGTGCATGGCTGGAGACATTAGTGCAGATGAGAGAGAGAGCAATTGAGACTGATGGGAGCCTGGACTGCTTAAGTGTCAGCATATGAAATTTGAAATAGAAGCAGAAGCCATTTAAAAAGCAGGTTTATATTCCCTGCATTAGTTGGCACAATAACATATATTATTTATTATCACTGTAATGTGGAATATGTTAAGCTCATATTTTCGTAATCTATTCAGTGTTAATCTGGTTTGTTTCAATCAGATTTTATTAATGTATTTATCCACGGGGTCTTTAAAAAATCTGAAAATTAAAAGCCTGAATTTTAGGCCTTAACAAATCTTAAATTCAATGCTCTGGGTCTTAAGTAATGTTTCACAGGTCTCCTAAATGCTAAAATAAAAAAAATTATGGTTAGGGTTGCAAGAATTTTTGAAAATGTTCATAAATCCTCAAAATGCGCAGACAATAAATGCTAAAAATTTGTGATTGTTGGCACGGCCAAGGCAACTTTAACTATTTGTTACAAAACAAGTTTACATAAGGTCAAACTAAGAGTGTTTCATTTTCAAATTAAAACTAAAACCATAAGAGAAAAGCTCACAGCTAAATAGAGCATGGTCAAACAAGTTTGTGTGTTTTTTTTTGTAATAGTTGCAAGCTTTTATCTCTGCGCCTTGTTAAACGTATTCATTATTTAATTCTGCCGGGAATTCTGAGATTCTTGAAGGAATGGAAGGATGCTTTCTCTCAGAAAAGTGGCACAGAGTTAATAGCTTAGATTTCATTAACAGTAAAGGCATGATGAAAACCAAACCTTTAGAGAATCCATAGCGACAATTATGCTTTCACTCTGTGTTTCAAGGTTTCTCTTTCTTTAATAGTTTATTAGTTGTTCCACATCTCTGAATTTTAAGCCTTGATGACTGCATCGCCTGTGTTAAATTAAATATTTAAAAAAATGGGCTTTTATCTCTCCAGAAGCCTTGAGTAAACTACATCTTGAACACTTGGTACCATTTGTACAAAGATCAAAGTTGGTGTAGGTCAGGAAAATACTTTTTTAATTTCAACTAGATTTGATAATTAAACGTTTTAAACAATTAAAGTCCATTTTAAAAATAAAGACCATTTAAAACATTTTTAATGTTTTTGTTTGTTATTTCTATACAGAGAAAAGCTGTAGTGATTGTTATATATATATATATATATATATATATATATATATATATATTAAGCCTTTTTGACATGAAATAGCTACAGGTAAAATTCAAGATAAAATATTTTAGATCAAAATATTGACTTGAATTTGAGCTTAGTACCAAGATGGCAATGTTCATCACAAAGATTATTGTTCAGGACTCTGTTTGTCCCATGGACTGTTTCCTACACAGTTTATCTATTGATATTTTTGTTTTTTTTGTTTTTGTTTATTTATAAGCATGTCGGTTTGGTTTTGTTTTTTACCACGTGCTTAAGTTTTTTGATTCATTTGCAATTATTGCTGAAAATTCTACAAGCTTATATCATTAATATATATATATTTAATTTTTGAAGCAATGTTGTAGTAGTATGAGTTTTTGCCTTGAAACATCAATGGGAAAAGTATTTGAAGTCATTTTAGGCGTCTGAATAACTTTAGACAATGATTGTAGACAGAGATCTCTGTGAAACTTGTGAGTACATCCCCGACTAAATGTTAATTATGTTTGAAAACGAATAACTAAAAATTCAGTTTTTAGTCTGTTTTCGTGGTCTACATTTCTGAATTGTTTACATTGTTGTTTTATTTCTATTACTGTTCTTGTGATGGATAAACTGTTACTATCTTTGCTTTTCATTCCGTGAAACATCCTCTAAAAATAGACACTTTTGTCTATAGCACCCAAAACACACCGACTTCATTGATTTTGGTGTGCTGAGAAAAGCTTAGCGTGAAGGTTGGCCTTTGATACTTTATAGTGTGATCTACACAACAGGTTCCATTGAGACCAAACAAACATGTGCAGGTCACAGAGTGCCTCAAAAAGGGTCATTTGAAGGTTTCTTTCTCCCTGCTAACTAAAAGCTTCTCTTGTCATGCCCTTGCAACTTTTGACACAGCATTGACTGTGTTCTCCAAAATCGTCTCTATGGGCAATTCATGCATTGTTCATGAATCACATTTTTTCATGGGTTTATTGGATTTATGGAAGCAAAGCCGTTTTGAAGTAATCACACTTCAGCTGGGTGACTTTCTCGGTCATCTTTCCCTGTGTGAAATATAATTGTGATTTTGAGTTGTGAACAGACCAGACTTTCATTAAGCTAAATTTATCCTTAAATCTTGAAGGCCGTTGTCACAATATAATTTAACATCATCAAATAATTTGTACTAGCCACAACTTTAGTCTGCAATACACAGTTCAGTTGATAGCTTTTGAAGTCTGTAGTACTAGTGCAGTAAGTACTAGTTCTGTTCCAATTTCATTTTGCTTTTCAAGACATTGTCTTGTTCAGTTCCTTTTTTCATTTTCAGTGAGCAATGCATTGTCTAGTTCAGTCCCCATATATTTTTTAGTGTGCAATACATTGTACATTGTCTAGTTCAGTCCCTTTAAAATTGTTTAGTGTGCAATACACTGTCTAGTTCAGTCTTTATTTTTATTTATAATTTTTTTCAGTGTGCAGTACATTGTTTAGTTCAGTCCCTATGTTTTTTTTGTATGCAATACACTATCTAGCTCAGTGACTTTCTTTTTTTTAGTCTGCAAATTTGGAAATAGAAACTTAGTATCTGAAACTGTGCGTATTGTATTGGAACTTAATTTGAACATAATGTAAGTTTGTCCATGCATTTTTGTGTGTTGACATGAGAAAATATGGGCTTCACGGCACGCGTTGAACGTGCAGCTGTGATGCACCAGGAGGTACACTTCTGAAGAGGTGTACGTGAAGTCTCGCTCAGTGGTCAGTGCTTAAGTCAATATATAACATGCAGCCTCTACATTTGACTATAAATTGATCTTTTGAAACTTTCAGAAAGAGTCACCTTGTGTTTTTATTCATACAAGATTTAACAGAACATCCAAAAACATTGATGTTGAATATCACAAACCTCACACCAAGTGATTAGAGAAATCGGTCATATATGAACCTTTCCTTTCACTCAAACATTAGTAGGTTAGAATATCAAGGAGATGTATGGGGGTTGGGTGTGTTATCACTCTTTTTGCGTTTGTTTCCAACAAAGAAAGGCATTTCAGGGGTACTTTAAACAACATTAAACACTAAAATCAGATATCCTCTGAGGTCAGAAATTCTTTTATCATGCTCCTAAATTCAAGACATCACTTGGCTAAATGTATGCTTTGGAGGTTGTTTGGTTGATAGGGCTGTATCGGTTTAAAGAAAAGCAGTCATCAGATAATAACCTACTGTAATTTCAAAGCATCCTTAATCTACCCATGGATATAATTTACATTTACATGTATTCATTTAGCGGATGCTTTTGTCCAAAACAACGTACAGTAGGGGAGGGACCATATGCAATATGTTACACAGTCAAAGTCTAACTCAAGTTGCTCAAAGTAGAAGTTGTATCAACTGATCAACCAACCATAGCAGGAATGAAATACAGAGAAAAGAGGAAAAATATTTTCATAGTAAGTGTTCCCTGAAGAGAAGAGATTTCAGTTGCTTTTTGAAAGCTGTTAATAATTACAACTAGGGACATGTCCCCATGCCCCCAAACCAGGGTTGTAAAGTTCATTTTCAAAACATCATCAATATAACTAATAAAATCCTACTTGGCATTTGACAAACACTTCTAATCTTGGATGTTGTAACCTGCAAATGTTCAGCTTTGATCACCATCATTGAATATTTACTTGTATTTTCCCATTATCATCAAGTATCCGTGTTTCAATTTGGAAAAATGTTCCAGATAGCATAAATAAGCCTCATTTGTTTCATTCAGCCTTTTTGTGGTTGAGATTTATTCAGAACATCATGGAACAAGATTCTTAACTCTGAGTAGAATGTTTTGGGTAGATGTTTGAGTCTGACTAAGACTGTGATTGGTTGACTGGTCTTTGTCAATTGTGGCAAATATGGGACAGATTAGTTAATGCTACAGTCAATGTGAGGACCACCATGACCCTAAATAGGATGGATGGATGGTACTTAATGTCTTTCCAGTCTGCTTATGAAGATGAGAATGAAACTGTTGTGATGTAAATGAACATGTATTGAGAGGAGATCAAAGTCAAAACTCTGTAATAAAGATTATTTTTCTAATTATAAATATTTCTCTTTGAATTAAAAATGAATGTCAAACGTTCATCATGAACATGAAAACTTATGTAAATTGGTAACATTATAATAAAAAGTTTTCTGCAATTGGTTCATTAATTTCCAATTAATTTAACAAAATTGCTTTAAAGGACCTTGATCTCTGGTCTGATAACTCAGATGGGGAAAGTCTAACTTCATCTTTTAGAGAGGGAGAGGTGCTGGTTACTTGTTTTTCCTACTGTATAGTTTACATGACACAATGCAAGGACTTGCAATCAAGGACCTACTCAAAACGTAAACGTGTACACAAAAAAAGTATTAATTTAAATTGTTAGAAATTGCATTGCCAATTTTCAAGAACCGTAGATTCAGGGACTGGGTACTCTTAAGCTTAGTGCAACTGATATGTTATTGCATTTACCTAGAATGGAGGCACTGAATCAGAAGTGAGCCAGTATGCACACAGGCTACTTCAACTGTAAAAAGGACCCAGATGTCATTTGTTACATTCCGGGTGAGTGGCTGTACTGTGATGTTGCATCCTGGGTGTGACTTCGACTTCATTGATCCTGACGAATGCATGGGAACATCGTATAGGTTCCAGCTGGAGAGGAGTGTCTTGTGCACCTGATGGTCGTTTGGGGACAACATAAGAAGGTGCCGCTGATCTGAGCGTCATTCTCCAGGCGGTGCGTCGATGTCTGGCCAGGATTCCATCCTCAGTGTATCTGACATCCCAGACAAGGAGTGATGAGCCAGAATATGCGGCTTCATCAGCTGGCCTTTGACATGCCTATACTCGTTTCCTCCTTTAACTAGGCCTATCTTATTTATTTTATGTATGCAATAAATATTTTCTCATTCAACTTACGTCTGTCCTCCTCTTTTGTTACAGTTTGTGAGCTGGCTGTGAGATGATCAGTGCTGAGGATACATTCTAGACATTCAAATATACATTTGTTATAACAGCAAACTAGCTAAAGTCACCTCTGAAGGGTTTTGTGTTCCCCTATTGTACCTGTGACATTTTCAGAATACTTTGAGCACAGCAAAATAAAAAAAAGCCTGGGTGTCAATAATCTGGCATGAGTTTAGAACAAAAAGATGTGTTGGAGATGAAAGAGACTGGGGTTGTTATATTGTTTGTTTAAAATGGTTTGTGCCTTGGAAAGTGGAAGTTGGAAAAGTGAGTTTCCGGGTTCATGAGGAAGGTACATCTTAAGACAATTCTAGCTTGTTCTAGTAGACCATGGCCCTCTTCACTCGAGGCAGTTTTTTTAAAATTTGGTGTTTGTCCAAGCAAGCTCAATGTCCTTTCTGGTATTTTAGAAAACGCTAAACAAAGGGACGTTGTCTGGGTGCAGTGTTCTCGTGAGGAGCCCGAAAACCTTTACTCACATTTTTACTTTAGCCTAATGTTGTGGCTAAATAAATGAATGAATTAACTTATTTTTATGTAATGTTAAAAAAGAACCGAAGAACCTAAAACCTTAAGAGTAAAAACAATACATGCGTACATGCAAAGTTGGTCTGGTGCTAATCACCTCACCAGCATGCAGCCATAATATGCTGCAAAAAAGGTCACCACACCTATGCAAACAAATATCGCAGCAGCTTCTTTGCAGGGGTTTTTGACACCTCTGTTGATGTAATGAAGCTAAGGTGGACTACAGTGGCATGCCAAAGTTCATTGTCGCTCCGCCGCGCATCATATTTCCTCCATTTTGCCTGTGTTTTGTAGTCTTTGTTGGACTTATTGAATTACTCTGGACACTCAGACACCACCATTAAAGGGTTTTCACTATTTTTTCACTATTCACTATTCTCTTCCGTAAACTAGTTCTTCCCTATTTCCTGTCGTGAGTGGACACTAATGTGTATCGAGCTTTTTTTAGGCGAACATACTCTGAACACGTGATCAAAAGAGCCAGCTTTCATTGGATCACGCACTGCGACAAACAAAGATGACATGGCAGAGCGGAACTTTTTTCACTTAAAACACTGACATGGACTAAGTGAAAGACTGCAAGATGGGTGCCACATCTGAATTCACATAGACTCGATTAAAACACAACTCTACAGCTCCTAAGTTCAAATGTTTTGTCAGTATTTATATCCCACTGAATTACATGTTTAAACAATGTTAGGAAGTCAGGAATACAACTGAAAGGATGGAGGCTAACCATTATAGTACTGATGGGCCTTTAACTGAAACAAAAAAAGTAGCCATTTGTTGTTTTTATACACTATATTTATCCTACTAACTAATCCTTTCGAAAAGGTTTCAAGGTACACACATATTACAAAATAAAAAATAGTGCTCTTTGCAAGGCCAAACCGCAGCAAATTTGTAATTAATGTCATAGTCATGCAGGTGAGGGTCAAAATAAAACAAAAACTGGCTATAACTGAAGAAGTAAACTGACTCAAATTGCATGTCATTAGTTTGCGGCACATCAATTTTAGGGAAGGTGTCGAAGATGCAATTACTTGCACACAAATGCTATCTCCACCACACAAAACGCTTTTTTTGAGGTCTTGAAAGATGTCAGCTCTCTTAATGGAACAAAGCCTGACAAAGTGTCCTGCTCTTCTTGCTCATTTGCATATCAGAATGACTACGAGCAGGGGAAGAGCTTGAAGTCCATCAAAAATCTGCTGACAGCTTTTGTTCAGGAAGGAGCGGACTCTCTCTCCGGATCCCAGCACAGTGACTGTAATTCAAACCAGACTTCATGCAATCCTACATCATGGCCACTGTTAAGGCAAAGTGAGCATGACTCAGCAGGTTTAAGGCCATTGGTTGTGGGAGCATTTGGGAAGCTTTTTAATATTAAGCTGTCAGAAAGATAGCAGACAGAACTCCCTTGCAAGAACGGCATCAGAGAGACTTGCGCTTGTAGAAGTCCCAGAGGTGTCTTTTCCCATTTCACTAATGTGCTCCTTAGCCCTGCGAGACACCGCTTCATTGCTGTGAATTTTAATGAGGCTTTTAAGGGTTGAGAGATGTGTAAAGAGGAAAAAACAAAGATGCTTTGTGACAGGATCAGAGAAAAACAATGGATGTTTAAAGTCAGACGAGATAGCTGAGCCTGGGGCAGAAGAAAATCCTTTGAATTCACAAATACAGGCCGGTTAGCACTTCTGTGTGTGTAAGGCTTGGAGGTGTTAGCAGGTCTATGAGTTTGAAGAGAGTGAACAAGGCTTCTTTAATCCAGTTCAAGACGTTTAAAACAATCACTCGAGTCCTGCTTTTAACAGTGAATAGCATTGAGGAAGCACTCAAGTGAGTGAGCTGATTTATAGTGCTTTAGATTTTACAAGGCACAGCTCATAGTTTTCTTTTAATCAAGATTTAGAAGCTTGATTGTTGGTATGACCTCGTTGCTTGCAATTCATAAGAGTATTTATTCTAGGTGCTTTTATGAGATGATGTTTTCTTGTTTACGAGGCCTTACTAGAAATAAACCTTTCCTTCTTTTTTATGAGTATGAGGAGTCCATCTTAAACTGGATTTATAGTTTAGCATCAAGTTTACGTATTGCTTGTTGCGATGGTTCCGCATGTATCCATTGATCATTACGAGCAAATATATATCTGTGCTTTATGTCTTGTGTTGGTTTGGATTTACTACTTAAACACTAGTTGGTGACTAGTTTTAAGGTTCCACTGTGTAGACCACCAATCTTAGCTGCCCTGCGGCAGTCTGACAGGATGTGGCTTCCATTCCTGCCCATCACCAAACACACCCCACCAGTCACTCCCATCCAAACAGGGTAATGCCCAAGGCCACAACAGCAGAACGGACCTGGTGGGGATCAAACTGCCAAATATCAAGTAATAGGACGAACAACTTCACCATTGCATAATTTTGTCCTCTCTTAGCAATTATTATAAATAAGTTTGGTATTTTCTTGCAAATCCTGCTGACTTTTTATGTAATTAACCCAGCAGAAATACATGCTGAGATGATTCAATGTATTAAGTCCAATAAAGAAATGAGTGTCAATCCTGTAAATTGCCAACTACTGCCCTGCAACCCTACATGAAGCCATCAATCAATCAATTAAAAAGGCCTAATGTGTTTAAAGGAATTCTTATTAGATAATTCTTTGGATTACAAATGTAATTACCATATACTGTTGATGCAGGAACTATAGACTTCCTTTTGAAGGCAGGAAATATACACACACGTACACATGCATACACATACAATGTAGAGAACAGCAACTGTGAACTCACAAAAGGAAGTTTGTTATCTGATTGGAGTAAATTGCCAGAATTTCCAGACAGTTACATTTACTTTCTTTCTGCTAGGACTTTACAGTGCAGGCTTACAATCACTAGTCTTGTGTTAATTAGTGTGAGACCAGTCTGGTGCTAATCACCTAGCTAGGATGCAGCCTTGATGTAGGACAAAATTTTAACTAAAACCTATACTATATCTAGGTCTCGCAGACTGCAAGCTCTGTTATAGATGATAATATTTAGAATCATATATGTATATATATGATGCTAAATAGTAAGTATATAACCTGGTGTATATCAAACCCAGCTCTGCAGCTACTGACTTACACAGTTTTTCTGCAATTAATCTTACTGGATTTTTTTTTTTTTGACAAATAATAGGTCAGGAATATTTGCAAGAAATCAACATTGTTTGGAGGAACAGTGACTGTCCACACAGCAGAAGCTTAACATCTAGCATTCGCTGACTAGAAAATACCCAAAAACACTTTCAGATCCTGTTGATATGACGTCTATTAGTTCAGAATGAGTTGATGATTTCTTGAGAATGAGTTGCTGTGCGTTGTTTGAATAGTGGCGATCCTCTTTAACCAAAGTGAATGCTTTGAGTTTATGTTCATAAATAACCTGAGTTATTTGTTTATTTTTGGCTTATTTTAACTATTTCCAAGGATGCTCAGACCTGCATTAGATTTCAGTTTTGATGTTTTATATTTCTATGCTAAATCCCTTGGCTTTTGAGGTAGATTACATCAGTATTAAGTTTTATATAAATTTAACACCTTCCACGTAGAGAGAATCCATTATGTTTTGCATGCCAGGAACTGAATCTGTTTTTATATCAAATTTAAACACTAAAAATGCAGTGTATCTAAACATGTGGCCAAAACTGGTACTGTTATAACAAAACTAAAATAAAAACTTTGAAGCATGGATTTATCCCCTCCCGTCCAGAACACACTCTCCCTTTCCAGACTAGAGGTTGCCAGATATAGGTTTTCTTTCTGTGAAAATGTGGAGACACACCCCAAAGAGGACTTGTTTGACTTAAAGGTGAGAGACCACAAACAAAAAAAATATATTGATGTGCAACTTAGCCTTTCAAATGTGAATATTCTGGATGGTTTTACATATAAATGCCATATTATAAATTCTTACGTTTTATTTCTTACATGTAGCATGCTACCTTAAAGACGAGCAGTGGGAATGCAGTCTAAATTTCTTCTGTTACTGATTCAAGGTCAGTGAATATGGAGAGCTGATTTATAGCTGCATTTAAAGGTTGAAATGTCTGTGAAACTGACACTGTATTTCATGTTGAACATGGTGAAACTGCTTTCATTAAGCCTTCTGTGGTACCAAGTGCTGTATAAATCAAGTTGATGTGACCTGTAATGTCCAGTACGATGATCAACTATGATGGAGATAAAATTATCAGACTGTCCTTTACATCTCAGTTCAAGAAAAGTGTAAAAACTTTAGTCTCATTGACAGTGGAGACCAACATTGTTAATGTAGACTGAATGCAGGAAACCATTAACTGGACACCTTTGAATGCCAATCAACCTTGCAGCACAAGTTCTACTTTCCTATATGTTGTATAAAGAAGTAAAACATATTTGTCTAGCTTGTTAAGCATCTTTACCAGAGTACCAGAAATGTTCACATAAAAAATAAATGTACAAATGAGTCACTAATACTACAAATAACTATTTTACAATCAGAGTCAGAGTTGTGGCCTTGTGGAATTTCTTTTTAGAAATCTAAATTAATTTAAGTTTAACTTCAGTAAATGATTCATTACGTGTCCATCAGCACCTGCTCTTGGGGCCCTAAATAACTTCATACACAGTGTAACATTGTTGACTTATAATAACGTAATATTTAAAGGGCCAATATTTTTTTATATTATAAGAGGTGTTATTGATCTGGCTCTCCTGAACATTTATTCATTCATTCATCTTTTTGTCGGGCCTTTAATTTCAGGGGTCCCCACAGCAGAACCGCCAACTCATCTGGCACATGTTTTATGCGGCGGATGCCTTTCCGGCCACAACTTACTACCGGGAAAAAGCTATACACACTCATACACTATGGACAATTTTGTTGTCCCAAATCACCTTTACTACATGTCTTTGGACTTGTGGGGGAAAGCCAGAGCACCCGGAGTAAACCCACATGATCACAGTGAGAACATGCAAACTCCACACAGAACTATCAACTGACCCAGCCGAGGCGGAACCACCTTCTTGCTGCCGAATGCATCAACATGATGCTCTCACACGCTTTTAGTTCAAGTACGATCAGTTATATTGATATATATGACTAGTTATATAGTTAAAAACTCCCAATTTGTAGCATCAATGATTCATGCTGTTTTAGGGGTGTGTTGCTGAAGATGTAAATTCTCTATGATGTCGTATCTTAAGCTCAAGAAGCTTCTCTGGAGATTCTCGCTGGTGTCTACTTATAAGTTCTCTTCTTTTGACTTGAACTTTCTTTTTTTCTGTCTCTCAATAATCACTTTTTTGGTTATCCACACAAATACTATTACCAAACCTGTTTAGCATGTTATTGTGTGGCATTTTTTTGTTGGCATGAGGGAGATCCTTTATTGAAGTATGTTTGCTGGTGCTGTCCAGTAAACATTGGGAAAGAATAAATGACAGCCTTTTACCTTGTTGTCATAAATTCCTCTTCTTTCTTACAAGGTGTTTTTTTTATAATAAGTTGTAATTTATATCTTAGTCATTTCTACTACTTCTAAAGGCCCTGCACACAATACAAGCCTTATTCACAAACCAAAATATCAACACCAGTCTTTACTAATGGACGACTGAAACTCTAATTTATTCCATCTTGCAGAAGATTCAACGAGGTCAATTACCTTTCAAACAAACAGCTTGAATGCTCAACCTTGGCACAGTCTGCTCTCTTCAGACAGCCACTGACGTCAAAGCAAAACTGAAACATTTCCATCTCTCTCCATGCTGTCAGCCTGTTTTGCACTTTCCATAGCTTTAAGCCGAGTTCATTTATAATTGGAGTTCCTTAGATGGCACTTCAGCATCTCTGATTGAGAAGAAATGATGTAACTGCAGGGAGCAAACTGTGGGAAGTCAAAAAGTTGAAGGTCGTATTAATGTTGTGTCACTGCCTCAAACTTGTAACTTACGTGGAATGAAACCAGAGCTTACATTATTAAATGCTATCATGGCCCAGCAGATGCCATGCATAGCAGAACACCTCGGCTCACTTGATGGAGTTTATGCTCCAGAATTATCGACTGTGACTCAGCGCCAGCGGCTAAGTAGGTTTTCGACTCAGTTCCTCTCTGGGGCGTCATGGTGTGTTATTTGTCCTGTAAATATTGGGTATTTAAATGGAATACATTTGTCCAGGAAATGCAATTACCGCATGCAGACATCTTCATTGTTAACAATAACAGTGATGCATTAATTTATGCTCCTTCTAGAGCTTCAGATATTGATCAGAATCGACTAGAGGAGATTGCTAATTAAGTTTTCAATGCTTTCATAGAATCAGATACATCGAGACATAGTCTGCTTAGCCAGCAGTACTGCTTACAGTTAAGGGAGCCTTGTTAAGAACACATTTTATATCAGCTCATTAGTGTGTACATAGCTTGCCGATCATGATCAACATCCATGCAGGGTTTTTTTTTTCTATTATTTGCTTTGTCCAGGGAATTTTTTATCAATCTAAGGTGAATTGTTAATCCTTCTTAAATTTGCATCTGTCCTTTAAAGCTACTGCTAAAAAGTACTTTTGAATTATACTTTGATTCATTTGTTTGTGAGTGTGTGAAATCTATTCAGAATTATCAGGCCTCAACCAAACCCTTCAAGCCTAGAGGCAGTAACACCAGGAACTGGTGGAAAATGTTAGTGGAAATTAAATGTTAAAAGAATTTATTAGTTAATTTTCTTCTGTGCTAATACATTTGGTTTCATATACATGGCATTTTAAAACGTATACTCAATTGACTGCGATTAATAAACCTAAAAAATGGTCAATGTTAAAAGAAAGCAAAGTGTATTTGTAAAAAGTAAACACATTTTTAATTATATTTTTATTTCCGAAAATTCATCTTAGAATAATGTTGCAATGTTAAAAAGGGTCTACATTAATCCTTTAAAACTTTACCACTTCTCAAGGAATATTAATGATACATGTTCTAAATAACACAAAAAATAAACACTTATTCATTATATGTGAGAATTCCAAAAACAAATCTGGGTAGTGTGACCTTTCAGAACCATATCTGTCTTTTCCCGCTTTCTTTGTTTCATAATCAATTATACTTTTTGCTTGAATTTGTTATTGCATATTTGTGTGTGTGTGTGTGTGTGTGTGTGTGTGTGTGTGTGTGTGTGACTGTTGTTGTCTAAGTTCATCATTAGGTCACTATGTTATTGTTGTTTTTTAAAAATAAAATTAATTGAATAAGGCATTAAAATACAATCATTCAAAGCGACTTACAGAAGGGGAGAGACAATATGCTATTTGTTACAAAGGCAAAGTCTATCTTAGCTTATTCATAATAGAAGTTGTATCAACTGATCAATAAACCATAGCAAGGAGAAAATAGTCAGAGGGAAGAAAAAGTTTTTTTTTATAGTAAGTGTTTCCTGAAGAGAAGAGTTTTGAGTTTGAAAGCTGTTAGTGTTGCTGCTTTCTTTCATTTTCTGCCTTTGTGGGACAGAACAAGTTGCTGTTCCTTCTCTGAGCGCAGGCTTCTGGAGGGCATGTAGGAGTGTATGAGCTCATGGAGGTAAACAGGGGCTGATTTGGAGATACTTTTGTACGCCAGCATCAGCGATTTGTTTTTAACACAAGCTGCAATGGGGAGCCGATGAAGAGTGATAAAGAGGGGAGTAACATGAGCTCGCTTCGGTTCCTTGAAGATAAGATGAGCTGCAGAGTCCTTGATCAACTGCAGAGGTTTTAGCGCATTTGCTGGAAGTCCTAGGAAAGCGTTGCAGTAGTCCAGAAGTGAGAGGACCAGAGCATGAACCAGGAGTTGAGTTGTATGCGCAGTTAAGAAGGGCCTGATCTTTCAAATGTTGTGCAGACTTAGAAGCTCAAGTTGTTTGCTTCTCTTCTCTTCTTTATTTTTTTTTTTTTTTTTAATTATGCCATTCTTTGAATTTTGAATGCGTAATTTCTCTCGTCAAAGTTTTAGCAGATTAACCATTATGTTGTGGTGAACTGCAAAAGTGCAATCTTACCACTGGAGGTCAGTATAAACTAGTTCTTCACGACGGACACCAGCTTTAAATTCTTGACTGTCGAGTTATACCTCTTGTGGGAAAATAGAAAAATCTGTTTCAATATAAAAATGAAAATGTTTCATTATCGCTTTAAGCAGCTGATTGTTCACTTACTGTACATCATTAGTTTCACTCAAATAACTTTAACTCAAATCTGATTTTAATTTGATCACCAGCAAACAGGTATTAGCTTTTTCTGAGTGCCCCTATAAAAGAAAGAACATGCTTTAGTGGTCAAGAGAAATGTGCTCTTTTGTCGCTGGCCAGTGAAGAGAGGGACTCTTTCTGGCAGCTAGACTACGCTCACGCTTTCTACTCAGCAGTTGAGTTCAACTGAATGAGAAAGCGCTGCGGTTCCCAGCAGGTTACGCCGGGGCATGTTCTTTCCCACTTCTCTCATTAGAACGCTTCCACAAGCCCCCCTGACATCTCTGCTGAGAGCCCTCAGCCAGCCAGGGTAATTAACACAGTAGGCGGATTTTCTACATTCACACTTTTTGGGTGAAATATTCAGACAAAGAATTTTTTGTGTCCCCTTCAACTTCCCACCCTTCAGTTCACTTTAAAGAGATTCCATTAAGCTTTTTATTCTTTCAGCCTTCTTTCCAGCATGAAAAAAAAGTTGCTTTTGTATGAAAAAGATCTGTAGAGCACAAAGACGCTCTGTCTTAGAATGCACTGCTTCTGGACTCCTTACCTTAGATGACTCGCAGTGCTTAGTTGGCTGGTTTTCTTCTGGGAAAATGCCTCAGTCACCCGCTATGAAGTCATTCCTATTCATGAGCAGTTGTGTTTACATGCTAAAGTAGCTGTTTCATCGATCTAATTTAGATTCATGTGAGATCTCTAGTGTTTACTTTTAGGTACAAAAGAACTTGGAGTCTTGAGAATTGTGGGTTTTGAAGTGTCACTCAAAATACATTTATTGTCATTTTTGTGGTAACTAACTAACTAATAAATGTGTGCAGGGGAAAGTAGATTAACATTTACGCACACTATTGTATTTGGGAGGGTTAATCGCTGTTATCAGTGCAGATTTCCTGGATTTAGGCCTAGTAGTCAAAAGTGAACTTCTGTATTTTTTTTATGTTTGAGATTAGTTTGATCTGTAATAGCCATAGTATATACAATATTATACATCTCCTGTTCTTTACAAACATTTATAATACATGTTTTCCCTTTATTTATGAAAAGTTTTAAACTTATCTTAAAAATTTTACCTGAGATAATAAGATGAATAATCCTTGGCTATTTTTTCCTTTTATTCCATACCATGGAGTTTTCAGAAATTGCTTTAGAAAAATCATCTATTTGAAAGACTGTTTCATTACCATCGCTACCTTTTAGCTTTGACTAACTTTTGGGTCTTCAGAGGCATTCAAGTATATTTTCCTTTTAAAAACTTTGATAACTCTTTTTGTGCTGCAAAGTTATATGTTGGTGGAGATAATTGTCCTGTAACAAGTAGAGTGATTGCAGCTAGGTCCATTCAGTCATTTTAGCCTCGCGCAAGCGACTACACCCACTTTGCCCTGTATGGATGCGTGTAATTGGTGGGGTGTGGTTGGTGGTGGGCAGGAAGCTGTCGACTCATGCTGTCAGAATACCTAAGGCCAGCTGAGGGCTACCAACGTAGCTTATCACCATCAGTGTGTGAAATGTGCAGTGAATGAATAGTGCTCTGATCATTTCAAAGCGGCTTTGAGCGTCTGGAAAAGCCTTATGTAAATTGAAAATGCCCGATTAAGTATTGAAGTAATGAGCCAAACCCGGAATTTGAGCTCTGATTTTAACCCATTCCAGTGTACACACACAGCAGTGAACATACCCATTGTGAGCACACACCCAGAGCAGTTGGGAAACTGGTGCCTTGCTCAAGAGCCTCACAGCTGTGGTTGTTGAAGATGGGAGAGCAAATGTTTCATCATTCTCTCAACCTTTCAGTGGATCTGATCACAAGTCAATTTCCTTATCCACCAGACCACAACTGCCCTGGAGTTAATGATAACTAAACTGAGCTATAGTTTTCACTCTATCTTACTTTACATTTTGTGACTATATAGATCAAAATAGCTGTGGAAATGTATTTTTTTCGGTCAATTTTTTATATTATAGTAATGTATGTGCATTTTAACCACTTAAAATTTCTGGCTAGTAATTAAGCACGTGCAGTTCACAATTGTAGAATGTCTGGGATATAGTTTAGAAAGCCAACAAGAATGTGGCAGTTTTGGTCAAGCCTTCTTTTTGCTGAAAAGAAATCTTTAGAAATAATAGTGATAACTACATGTAGAGTACAATTGGCTCATGTAATATTACACATACAGTCATTTGTTATCAAAAGCATCTATAGTTCTTTTCTTCGCTGGTGCTGTGGAAGAATGGTCTTTGCACTGATCAATATTGGCGTGATGAGAATATCAAATATTAGCTAACACAACATGCTAACACAGAACATGTTTTTTTTACCTTATGATATTAATATATCGTACATACATCCATTTCTGCTGTAGAAGCAATATTCTTTTCGCTGATTAAGTTTTCAACATGGCCTGAAAATTAACAGCTAGCTATCTAAATATGCATTTATGAACATTTTCTCAGATTTTAGCAAAATGCTCCAAAAAGTGATGGGGTTGGCAATCTCTGGCAAACACTTATAAATGTTACAAAATGTAAATGATTGTAAGTTTGTCTGTCTAGCACCCCAACAATCACTTTTAGGTTTTGAGCATTTATGGGTATTAACAACTGTGTAAAAGTATGGACAGTTGATCATCATATGTGTTGTGGGGGATTTAAAAAGCTGCCATGACTAATGTTTTCACTTAGCATGAGGGAAAAATGTGAACATAAAATACATAAAAGATTTGAGACTTTGGAGAATGTCTGTTAGACATGTATATTTAGGTAGACTTCTGCATATTGACTCTCCCTTTCTGTAAGTCGCTTTGGACAAAAGTGTCTACCAAATGTGGAAATGTGAAAGAAGGGCCAGGTACCAACCCACACATACCCAGTTTAATACATATTCGGTGCAATAGTTTTGTTAAAATCAATACTGCACAATATAGTTACAATTTACAGTTCCAAAAACTTTTGATGTAGAGGGCAATATTCAAAATGTGTTAATCTAAGCTGCTTTTAAAAAGCATGTATGATAAGAAAGAAATAAAAAAAAACATTTTAAATTTAAAACCTCTGTTTGTTCTTTTCCCAGAAAATCAAGTGCTAGCTTTTGGGCAACTAGTGAGCACGTCTAACACCTACGAAGAGTACCAGCGTACAGAGGGCAGAAAACCTGTGACCGTCAGCACTGACAAACCTCTGCTGTGGAGCATGGGAATCAAGCCCCTGGAGAAGAAACTTTAGAAACTTGCCTTTAATGAGCCAAGACGAGGAGTGACGTAACCTTTGATTTATTAACACAGCCAAATAGAAATGTCTAAACACAAAAAAAGATTTATACAAAATGTCCACAGTCTCTCCTCCAACATCGTTTCAGACAGCAGCACTGATTCAACCCCCGCTGTTGAGACACAAACACAATGCTGCTTTAATCACTGAATACCTGATCACAATGCCTTAAAGTGATTAGAGTATAAAGATGTTTAACATGTGATCAGATGTATGATCAATATCAAGATAGTTTAGTTTTATATTCTAATTTATAATGATTTTTCAATTTTAAGCTCAGAAGTGGTTTAGATTTTATAATGACTGAATGGTACTTGTGTGTGAATAAAAGTATTTTAACTTGGTTTTGTGGGTGACTTACACAATGATGTTGTTGATTGGGATGTGGATGAGTTTCACGAAAAACCCAATGAAACCCATGATGGCAAACCCAATTGCCGTTGCCATGGCAATCTTCTGAAATTCTGTCGCACAAAACATGAAATATATTACTATTCAGTTAAACTAATGTAAGATACATACCTGATCACATTAAGATCAGAATTAATAACATGTGTGCTTTGAGCTAAAAGTTCTTAAAAACTAAAAAACAGGAACACCAAGAAAACTACAATTTTTACAGCAGGTATTAAACCAACTATTTTTATGAGTATTTATGAGTATTTTGTAGGTGAAATTTATACAATACAAACTAATTTACAATTACAGCAGCAATTTACATCTTTCTACAAATTATTTTCAGGCAATGAAAAAATGTAAACAATTTCAACAGTCTGAACATAAATCAGTGGTTTCCAACCTTTTTCCCTGGGGCCCCAACATGTACGTATACAAAAATATGTACTTTGAAAAGTACATATGTATTGTCGTGCTGTTTTAATCTAGAACACATCCAATAGCTGTTCCAACTGTGTTTAGTTTTGACTTTGCAGAAATCCTGCAGTAGTAGAAAGCGCATGAGCACTTTGCCGCGTGATAGCCAGCAGCGCACCTTTGTGTGTAGCAGAAGAGAGTTTGGTGCACTCCATCCTCACCGGTGCACAAATAACCTCTGGTTGGTGAGCTTTAATGAATTTTACAACCTTTAAAACGGTTGTCAGTGTCACTAAGGGCTCTGGACAGCTTTTGCTGGCGATGGACAAGTATGAGGGTGTTGTTGTAAGAGTTAACAAGATCGCTTGTGCACATACACACAAACAAAAAAGTGATTTTTGCTCGCTATAAAAAAAGTTTTTCTACACGAAAAATACATTTCATTCACAAAACGCAGCTCACACTCGAGCAAATTGACTTTTAGCGCTCAGAATGAGACACTAATAAAAACCCATTTTCTACCTCAACTCATACCCCCCCCCCTCCTCCTCCTCCCTCCCAGGTTGGGAACCACTGGCCTAACCACATATCCCATTGTTTTTGTTTAAATGTAAAGTCTTAGTTTTTGAAAGCTATAATACTTATTTGGAATAGTGTGATCTTCAAGCATAAGCTGTCAGAAATTCTGTGAGCGTCAATTTTTTTTATAGTTTCTTAATTTATTTTTTTATTTTTAAATGAAGGATTTCACCCAACAAATCTGTGATTCGGTTTCACGTACAGTAGTAAGCATTATTGAATAAAAGTAAGTACTATATTAAAAATAGTTAATAGCTGCTTTAAACAATTATATATTTCGAAATATCTTTTAGAACAAAATGTGCATTCACAGTTTTAAGACTGCCCTCTGTCTTTTTAGATATTCAATATTACAGCATTGAAGATTTTCATTTAAACACTTTGAAGTTGGGCTAAAATCGTAAACATGTAGCTTGATTCATTGATTTGCCCAATAAAGCTACTATATAGTACGACTGCTAGAAAAAATTAAGGGATCCCTGGACATAATTGGGAAGATACAAAAACGAACACAAGTGACCTTTTCTGTCAGGCTTTGTGCATCTTTTGACGAGTCTGATGGAGTCCTTGACGAACTGCCTGCTAGGCTCCACGAACTGCATCACCTGATCCATGCTTTCTAGGGACTAGAGAGAAATGTTTCCATGCATGATCACAGATTTACCTTTTAAATTAAAAGAAATCACAACTGACCAGAACAGATTGCGTAACAGCAAAATAAATACCTCATCACTTAATGTTACACATTTAACGACGACAAACTTGCGAAATCCCATTTAAACAAACGTTAACCAAAATTTTTAGCGTTCTTTAAAACCCATTAACACAATATTAAACGTAAAAGGTTTTCCTCCAATTCACCGCCATAACGTTAAACTAAACCAAGAAGGTTAGCTTAAATGCTAAAGTACGAAAATGAACAGGTTAACAATCTACCACGTGTTTGTTTCGTGGCTTTAACGAAAACATCTGGCTATTAAGTAGGAGTTTAACATTTAACGTAAATTATACTACTTAAGGCCACGGTTGAATAATTCCCAAACGAGTTTGATCTGTCTACGTTAGCCTTTCAGCTAAAACAAAAAAGGAACGTAAGATTGCAGTGGTCCTGTTTAATAAACTGACCTCCAATTTTTAATGTTAGATAGTAACAAAATATTTAAAATGTACGCGAATTCAAAAAACAAACCACTCACCTGTGTCGGCAAGCCAAAGGAAAACGAGTCCAGCTAAATGTTCTGTACTGACAAGCCTGTTGTACGCCACGTAGATTTAACTACGGAAAGACTGACGCGGCGTTAAGAGACGCGCATGCGCGCTCGCTTTTTAATCTTGAAGATTAAACTTACACTGACGTCTAGCGGTTGGAGGTTAAAACTGACGACTTGTACACGTCAACCCAACAAAACCGTACTTTCTGTAAAATCAGTAAATTATATCATAACATTTATATTTTTCACAAAACTATTTTTTATAATATACGTCATAAGTCATTTTTGGGTAAATTCCTTTCATTTACTGTTTTAGCTTTATTTTCATCGGTAGTCACAATTTTCATGGTTGACAATCTGAAAATCCAGTAATGAAATTATTTTTGGATTTTCTTGACCTCTGGTTATAAGGTTAGGTTGGTGTACAGCTGACAGCTTAATTTGACAACGGTTTGCTAGAAAAAAAATTGTGTAGTGAGAGTAATAGAAAAAAATGTTTCTACTAAACCATGTATTGATTTCACCAGTTCTTCAATTAAAAAAATAAACACAACTTCCCAATAAAACTTTATTGGACCACACACAGTGCTATAACAATTTTGTAACTTTACATGGGTCATGAAAACACTGCGATGGCATTAAAACAAATAGAAAATATAGTTCTGTAGCGGTCATGTTTTAAATGAGTTAAAAAGTTTAAATTCCTTGACATTAGTATAAAAGCTTTCATTCCACTTTTCCTCTCAACACAGCTAGTCCCATGTAATTCCAAGCATGTGACAGCTGAGCTCCCAGAGTTTTTCAGCCATTTCATCATCGGAAGCTTCTCTTGAGCACTGAGCCGGGCCACAATCACTGAAAACAAACCGAATCTCAATTTGTAATCGAAATAGTCATAATTAATTCTATTGTTAAATAACTTATCTTAAATCAAGCCGATAAGATGTGTCATACTGGACACTATAAATACGAGTTGAAAAAAAAAGAAAACCCTGTACCTGTAATATCCTCCACTCTCTTTTTCTAGAGAAGGCTCCAAAGAGCAGTAGAGCGTGGTCTGTGCTCCCTGGCTTGCGCTCTTGGTGAAAGGGCTGAAGATTTTCACAGCCAGCTGCACAGGTTTGCTGAGGTTTCTGAAGAGCTCTGACTGAACCACACCAGGATGCAGAGAGTACACATTCACACCGGTGCCTGAGGGAACACGTTGGGGATTACATATAGCTCTGCAAATAATCAATATCAGAGCTGAACTACGAAAAAAATATTATCCTCTTACAGATAATAAAGGGGTGATTTTACACTATTGATTGGGGTTCAACTATAGGCATTACTAGCATTTTCACATAATGTTCCCATTTTGAAAAACTATGAATACACTATTAAATGCTTCTGCCGCTTTTTGAAGTAGGCAGAGTTTCTTAAGGCATGTACACACAAAGAACAGCTTTTTTTTTTTGCTGTGAAAATCTGTCCCAAATTTTCACCAAAGTTCGATTGTGAACGTATGCAGACTTGAACATGAAAGCACCGATTACCCCACAATATCCACTCTGCTTTCTCTGCATCTATACAAGATATTATTCGCCCTTCGACTTAACACATAAATAACTCAAATTGTGCAACTTGTTTACTTAGTCTGAACACATGTTATTCTCAAATCTTTGGCAGTTTTTAGCAGAATCAGTCTTGTGTACAAATGTACAGTCTGTTTGCATCTCCAGTCAGACCTCCTTCATCAGATACACTATAGGCTAGCTAGCAAATAGACCAAAGAGTTAAGGGGCTGGAATTAGCCACTTCTGGCTAATCAAACTGTTGTAACATCCCTGTTTTTCCACATTTTAACCCGAACACACCAATAAAACCAATTAAAAACAAACTTTTTCAGTTCTAAAACTTTCAGGGTTGTTTTATTGTTCAATCAGCTCTAGCTCTCATCATCAAAAGATAAACCATTAATATTCTATATGTAATTAAGAATCCTTTAGCTCAATGCTTTGAACATAATTTTTCTTAACTTTCACCATTATACCTGAAATAAATGTAAAGTTACATATTTAACAGAGTTAACTAAACCAATAGCACCAGCTCCCGATTTTGAGTATTAGCTCCTGTTAACTGACAAGATTTTTGTTTTGGACAGAACCCTCAGCCAGTCTTCCACATTAGTTTGCTTAGTTTGATCATGGGTGTACCCCATCATTCACTCAAGGATAGCTGAAAAACGTGACCCTAAAAAACACAAGATAATAGATGAAGCTTTTTTGATTATTTTCACCTTTTCTCCTCAAGCTGTGTGTAGGAGCCATAAATATGATATATTTTAATTATTTTCCCTTGTTCTTTAATGATGGCTGTTGGATAGCATGACATGGGCATAGTTGAACGGGGCTCAGGGCATAAATGCCCACACATGGCAGGCTAAAAGGAGTAGTTTGTGATCATAATTTTTGTCAATAGCAACTCACACGCAATCACACGCATCCATGTAATTATCAAAATTATCTCAAGCAATCGTATTACGCCTCATCAAGCTTGTTTCAAATTATATGTATCTGTATGCAACTGAATCGTCAATAACCACCCTTTTTTAAAATAACACACTGCATGTCTGTCACACAATTTTTTTGTAGCCAACAACTTGTAACTAAGTAACTTGGAGGATTGGAATTCGCTACAATGCGTTCAGACCAAGATGGGTAAAAAGGTAAATTTGGGTAAATGATAGCAAAACACCTCAAAAATCTAATTCTAAAGCTGACCCAACCTAAATGTATACATTTATTTGGGAGGAGGGGTTATTTAAGGTTGTGTGAAAAAAAAGTCATACAACAATTTAAGGGGAACTCCAAAATTAGAAAATACTAAATAAAATGTTCTCTAGTCATCCTACAATTCAGTTGCTTAACATAAATCCTGAAAACTTTTAGTGCAATTTTCCCCTCCATTCATCCCAGTCAACTTACAATTTAGACATTTTAATTGAAAGGAAATAACTGTAACAACCTTTGAGTTTGAACACAGGTAATAAATCTTATTTTAAATTTTTACTTAATTTAATATACTTAACTCTTGTGTGGCCTTCGGGTCACATTGACACGATTTTTAATTGCTTTTAAAATGGGAATATTACAAAGGTTAATAGTTATATAGAGACTTAAAGCAGTATCCACTATATTACTTTTTAAAAACATAAATATTTCATCCCTCCAAACTCAGAAAACTACAGCCATATGTTTCTAAGCATTTTTACTTTTACGGAGTTGTGTTGTGTGTAAATTTTATCTTTTATTTCTGCTCAACACACATCTTACAGACCTTAGATCTTGTTTGAGTGCTTCATTATGTGAGTTTTGTACACAATGTTAGCACTGAGAAAATATTTGTAAAAATATTAAATCTTGATTCCAAAATACCACAATAAACCAGAATCAGTGAAGAGCACATATGACAGTATCTAAAAGCTTAAAGCCATCCAGCATTCTAGCACAAACACAAACAGTCACAAGCCCTCTACCCTTCTTTGTTCTCCATCTGTGTATTCTAGGATTGAGTCTGTTTATGCAGCATCACAAGAAAAAACATAACATTTAATGTCACAATGTGCTTGTGTAAATCTCTCATGGTGAAAAGTTCAGCACAGAGGAGGCAAACAGGACATTGATTCATGTTGTTTTGTCTGACACGCTGAAGGTCACATACCCTGCAGTCTTTTAGCCATGGAGCGAGTGCAGAGGATGTTGGCTAGTTTGCTCTGGCCATAAGCCCTGCGAGGAGAGTAGCCCATCTCACTATTGATGTCCTCTAGATTGATGCTGCCCCATGTATGAGCCACAGATGCCACGTTGATGATTCGGGAGGGGGCAGAGTTCTTCAGGAGGTTCAGGAGAAGATGGGTGAGAAGAAAATGACCTGGTTGTGGTATGGATAAAAAAAATAAAATAAAATGAGCTTTCTTTGTCTTGCGTCCTGTTAATGCCTCTGTGTGCTAGTACTCAATAAATGCAGGGAAGTGGATGTGTATGGAAGGGACGCATATAGACTGTGTGTTTGGGTTCATTAGGAAGTCAGCATTTAAAAACAATTAACTGTCATTACTGTTAACTAAAGGGGTCATTATGTCAGGAAGTGAGACTGCCTGTGTGAAACAATCTTGTTTTTTACAATTATTATTTGAAAGGGGTAAAATTTAGAGCACTGATTTCATATATTACAAATTGTACAAAAAGGTTACAGAAACACTCTGTTAATAAGCTGCGTTTTAGAAATGTGGAAATCGATGTTTTCCCAGGCAATACAGATGTGAACTATACTCTCATTCCACTTTAGTACCGGAACCAAACTTCCTTTATTATTAAACAGAGCCTATTTCAATCTATAAAAGATCACTGTTTCATTTTATCCTTTCCTCAGTGGTATTCTGCTCAAAATGAAAAGTAATTTAATTAGGAATCATAACAAATTTATTTGTGATTGTTTTCATCAAAAATCCAGCTGGTCTAATGAAATTCAATTATCTGTGCTAAACCATGCTAAAAAGGGCACCAAAATATCAGGAAAAGGCTGTTGGTTAAAAAAAAAAATTTATCTCCCTAAAAATGATTGTTTTAGAACTTGAAATGTTAGTATAAATTCCATCAATGCTTGCAACTAAACCATTGAAATCTTCTAAAGATGGATAAATGTGCAGAAAACTAGCACTGCGAATAATTAGGAGATCACCAAGCTCAGTGTGTTACAAGACATTTAACTTAAATGGGAAAGGTGGGATAAAAACATCTTGTAAAAACATTTCTGGATTTATTTATTAATCATGTTCACCCAAATAAACTTTTTAACCCACATTTTAACCCATAAAAAGACTTACCTAAATGGTTGACTCCAAACTGCATCTCAAAGCCATCAGCAGTTTTTGAATATCGACACATCATGATCCCAGCATTGTTAATCAAGATGTTCACCTGCTTTTCTTCTAAAACACGAACACAGGAATCGAGATCATCAGTGTTAGTTATGCTTTCCTAGGAACCTTTCTGAGAGATGTTTGAATATTGCTTGTAAGTATTGAATAATTCCATCTTACTTTCAATGATTGTGTTTACAACCAACCTAACCTTTGTACTTTTGTTTGTTTCATTCCAATAATTATTGGAAGCAGCATGGTTCATAAGATTGGTGAGTGAAAGTGTCTGTGAGAAGAACTTCTGCCCTGTTCAATGTTTACCTTTTAGAAAAGGAAGAGCAATTTGATAAAATTTTGCTAGATGGCTCTAGGGAGTGAAATGCAAGGAAGGAAAAAAGTTCTAATTAATTGGTTAGATTTTTCTTGGAATCAAAACATATTTCTATATTTTGACAACAGTTTTGTCAACATAGAAAACATAAGCAAAAGGCAAGATATTACAGTGTTTTAACTTTTTATAAAAGATTTGAGTTGTATTTGGAACTAAATCTTAACTTGGCACATTTAGGAGAGGATTACTTACATCCTGTAAAAAAGTGCATAATATGAGCCCTTTAAACTGTCTTAGGAGAGCAGTCAAAAAGGGGTTTGACTGTCCAATCATCTTCTACAATGCTTAGACTCTAGCTCATCCCATTTATCCAGTGAGCGTCTGAAATGCAATCACATGTGAGCAAATTTTTATACACACCAACGTCAAAAAAATGACTAAATTTACAGCAAAAAGTGTATACCCTGGCTCCATGTATTCTATTCATGCTACTATTTTAACCTTCATGACTGTGAGGGGATAATGTTTTGTTCGTTTGCCCAAGTTATATTAATAATTTGATTCTGGCATTGTTTAGTGCAAGTTATTAATCATATTCTTTCAGAACTAAAGAGATGAAAAGTTATGTTAGACTTGAAAATGTTTGACAGTTTCACAACAATAAAATGTATTGCAGTTTTTTGTTTTTGTTATGGTCTTCTTGATAAATGTTATTTGCACAAGTCTTATGAAAGATTGGGAATAATGCCTTGGTATTACAGTAAGTATCCTGTGCATGCACAGTATGGATCAAGTAGGGACAACTTCCTCCCTTCTCTCTCGATGCGTTATAGGAAGTGACTGAACTGGAGTTCCCTGAGTGGCCGCTTGAGGCTGACACCAGAAGGGAGCAAGTTCTCATTCACTCCAATGTTAAAACTGGCCAACTGTGGAGCTAAAAAAACATATTCCCCCCCTGACTCCGTTAGGTTTGTTGATTCAGATCGTTTAATTTTCATGAACCCTCTTAGAGGGGGGGTGAACTATTTTTAAATTGTTTTTTTAAGATCTTTCAGCTAATCAGACACCTTCACTACGGCCATATCCCACCTCTGTGGAGGTATTTTCGAGCACTGGCTACGCCCACTCTGAGCTTCATTTGACTTTGCCAGAAACCTATGGGCAACGTCACGAACACTCAGTCTATGTTATATACAGTCAATGATCCTCACATGCTTCAGATTTAAGAGGTGTGTCCATTTATTATGTCCCCTTGAAACAACAATGAACAACTTTCAGTACCTAGCTCATAAAAAATGGAAACTCCAATAGACATATCAATATTTCAGAGCAAAATAAGTTTATGTTGTTTACCAAGCAATAATTTATATAATTAATAATTATATAATAATTTAAGGGCTTTTCATTATAATGAGTAAAAAAAAGAAATTTTTTTTATATAATTTCGTTGTGTGCAATAGTTTATAATTGTCAAATAGTGTTGCTTAACATAAACATTTAGGTTCAGTCAGTGAAAATAAAGGGTACATTATTTAAAAAAAAATTCATTGCACTTATCTGGACCCTTGCAGGTGTGTATTCATTACTAAATGGTTAAAAAACTGTTTCTTGTAATGTATGTATGTGCGACTATTATTGAATCACCACACCTTATAATTATGTGTGAAAGCACTAATTATTTATATTATGTTTAGTTTTAATTGCATTAAATGTTATACAATAGATGTTAACACTATATATAACATTACATGAAATTATTTTACAACACATCAGGTACTCTAAAATCCTATTATAACATTTCACACAATTACCGACTATATTGTGACATACATTGTCCATTTTTATCTATAAGGTTATTTTTTACATAAATTTTTTTTACATAACGTAACAATGCTACCAAACACATCACATCCCATAATATTTAATTAGATACAGTAACTTAGATCAGGAATTCTCACAACCCACATTAAAAATAGAAATAAAAATGTGCCACAAACCGTTGTTTATGAGCTCCGCAAACGCTCTGATGGATTTGGTATCTGCTAGTTCAAGCCATTTCACCACAATGTTTTGATTTCCAGAATCCTCTATCAGCTCTCGTCTGGCTGCCTCAGCTTTTTCCAGATCTCGACAGGCCATGATGACTCTTGCCCCTGAGGATATCACACACAATCACAATCATGTCTGCTTTCACTGCTCATGTCCTGTATGGATCTGAAATTGGATGTCCTGCTTGTGAAATGTCCTTGTATGAGAACGAGTGCGCTGCTAAACTGTGGATGTGAGGCTGATGAGCTCACACAATAGCTGTTTGCTTGGTAATTACTGCAGAAGCTCTATTAAAGCATTCAGAGCTGTTTGGCTGGCGAGCCTCTGAGTTTCTTTGTTAGAATCCAGCGGGTTCATGTGGGAAAGAGTACAGTTTTACATCTCTCTGGCAGATCGCATTGTAATCCTGTCATTTATTTATCAGTGTGCATTCAAAGCTTCCCAAAGCCTCTGATGGGAAATAGTTTTTTTGTAGGATTTTAATCTCACATAAAGAAGAGAAAAACTGTCATCTGGAATAACAATGACAGACAGCAGTTGTACACATGTGAGGGGTGTCCCGCATGGCATAGTTGTCCCAGAAGAAGTTGGCAGCTTAGGCCATTCACTGCACATGCATCAAATGGAACAAATCAGAGCATTCAGTGGGTTTCTCTTCAAGGGTCAAGAGTGAGCCGGGATGTCCCAAAACCATCTGAAATGAGCTTTTGTAAGTTCTTACCTCTTCTGGCAAGGTCTCTGGCAGTCTCTTTGCCAATGCCAGTGTTGGCTCCTGTGATGATGACTGTTTTATCATCCAGACGTTCAGAAGAGCCCCACTGGCCACAGAAGCAATTTCTGGAATTCGTCACAGCACGATTGTTTAGATGTTTATACATGTGAGGAGTCAAGCAAAAAAAGTGTATAAGTCTATTAAAAGCTTTGTGAAGTCATCAAGACAAAAGTTCAAAATGTTCTTGCTCATTAAGATGCGGCTGAAAAAAAAATATGGCCAAAGAAGCAAGCAAGTCACATTTAACGTGTCTAATTTATCTTTATTTATTAAAAAAAAATTTAAGTGCAATAAATATTGAAGAAATGTAGCATTAATCATAAACACTATATTATTGTTTAATCAATTTACTTTAGTAGAATAAAAAAATCTGAACACATTTAATCTTGAGGTGCTTTGGATGTTACTCTCATGGTCAGAGCCCTGCACATTTTTGGTTCAACTATCATTAAAAACACATGTTGCTCTAATTAGGGTTCTCTCTGATTGTCTGAAGCTAGAGAGTAGTATGCAGACTAGAGCAGGGCTGAAACTAAAATGTGCAAGGCGGCGGCACTCCAGGACCAGATTTAGGGAACCCTGATTTAGTAAGTGTCTCTGCAACCTACTGGCAGCCCTGAGAAAGTGCAGTAGGTTCCATCATCCAATTTCATAGCTGACAACATCATCTGCATCCACTAGAGATGCTGCTCCATTCATTTTAATTCATGTATCAATCTAAACTAGTTGTTGATAATATAGAAACACATGTTTAAAATTTATCACAAAGCTGTTGTTTTACGTCAAGTAACATAATCCTCAATAAATAAACTTGAAACTTAATTTTAAAAACATTTTGCAAACTCCAAACGTTGGTATAGTTTTAACCATCAATTATATATTATTGTATGAAAAACAGTAAAATTATTGCTTTACTTTGAAATTCCCCACTGAACTCTCTATATAATTTCAGAAAAAAGAGGTGTTGTTGCTAAAAAGTAGTTGACTACTGAACCATTGAAAGTTCAGTCATTCATAAACAACTTCATGTTTACTCCATCTATTGGTCCCCACAATATTGACCACCATGCTGTTATGTTGAAAGCATCTAGAAATATACAAAAAGTAAATTATTGAAAAAGTATGTTAACACCTTCCAAATAAGCACAAACCCAAGTTTGGGTTTGTCAACAATATTGTGTTTCTGTTCATACTCACTTGCAAAAATGTAACCCTACAAGACATCAACATTCCTGTAGACAGGGCAGGTACCAAAACACTGTTAGAATGCTTTGATAAAAGTTTTTTTCTGATGGCTTTGTTAAAATGCCATATCTGATGTTTAATGTTATGTTAGCTTAGTTTTGAATTTAAATTGCATATTAACATAAGGTAATTTCAAAATATGTCCAAATGTATATTTTCATGATCAAATATACATTACCAAAAACATATTTAAGAAAAAACAAGCATGAATGCATTGTGTTGGGCTGTTTACTTGATTTAATATTTTTTTCCTATAAAGTAAGAAAACTTTTAAAGCAACTATAGGTAACTAACAATTGTTTTCAAAACACAATCATAAAATGCAATGATTTGTTTCTTTAAGTAATGCTATTTTTAGTATTTAAAGTTTTTCATGTATTTAGATGTCAACTTGAACACTCACTGTTAACATATTTAAACTTTTAAAACCATTGAGTTTTCCCAGTTTTCCCATAATTTCTCATGTTAAACGTATCCGAATTATTGTCGTCAAAATTTGCTTGACTTTTAGCTGATGTATTATTATCGTAGTCCAATTAATTTTCGTCCACATCAAAGTTTGGTCCAGAAAAACTTATTAACAAGTCTTTAGAAACGCAGCAACTAAATAAGAGAGGTAAAATGTTAAGCTAAAGCAAGCTTCACGTACCTTATTGAGTGCATTTTCCCCAGAGTTCGTTTGTGTTCTCTTACAGTAGTGCTGCACTCGAGTGTCTGACTAATTTCTGAATGAGTTATTACTACGCGGGTTTAAGCCCCGCCCACCAGAGCTCTGACGAGGATAGCAATTCGATTCTGAATGAGCTGGGTGGCTTTTATTTGAAAGATGAGTTGATTCTTTGAGAATCTCCCGCTACATCACACTTCATAGAGGAAAGTACGCCACCTCTATAAAACGTGACAATTAGTGAAAGAGCTGCGAGGGCGAAAAATGTCCACTAGGTGTCAGCCTTGTACTTGTTCGATAATAAATCTCATCCCAGTAGAAAACATGTGTTAGTAAATATTCCTTGTGTTACAGTATAGCTTCACTTTGTGTTTAGATCTTGTTTCTGCTTTATAGAGGCCGTTTTGTTGTATGTTTATTAATGGTATATAACATACAAACGATTAACAAACAATTGAGGGAAAATGTAAAGTTGCTTGTAACAGAAAATTGTGTAAACCTTTTTGTGAGCATATTTACAAGAAATATTTGCAGATAAATGATCACTATATTATGGAAAAGTCCAAGGCTGTAACATCTTTCAAAACACAAGTAAACTGAGTAATTCAATACAAAATACTATCTCATCTAAATTACTGATTTTTCCAGGTTGTATGACAATCAAAACAAAACCACAATTTATTAGCCTGAAGTTGTGTTATGCTACAAATATGGTGGCAGTGCAAGAGTTGAGCAACTGTTTTGAGATTGTTTGCTCAGTTTCAATAATGCCTCACACTGGAAAAGTTTTTAAGTGATTATTTGCTTGATTTGAGCACAATGTTGGCTGCTTTGAGTCTTGGTGACAATAAAGCTAAGATATATTTTGTAGAGATGAATAGACTGAGCCTGAAGAGAAAGCAGAGCTGTCAGCTACATGTAAAATCTGAGTGTAATGCTTTCATTTTTGGCTCAACTGCACACACACATTAGCCTCATTACTGATTCCAAGGTAGAGAGCGATAGAAATGTTCATAATATTTAGCTCTATTCTCAAAGTTTTCTTAAAAGAGATTTGAAATAACTTGACGGCAACATTCCGCTCATTACCATCTGCCCTCTTTTTGTGCTTAATCCACTCTGTCGCTTGATCTAATCTAAAGAGCCTGACTTGTTTCACATATTCCTTAAAGCAAGAGTCACCAACTCTGGTCCTGGAAGGCTACTATCCTGCTCATTTTAGTTGCAACCCTGCTCTAGCATACATACAATGCTAGTTTCAGCCTTGACAAGAGGACCTTAGTGCAGCAAGTGTTTCATGATCGTTAAATCAAAGATGTGCAGGGCAGTAGCCCTCTAGGACAGGAGGTGGTGGACCTTGGTCCATAGAATTACAAAATATTATGAGAAATTGCCATATGAATTCTTCGTAATAGTGCAAAAGCACACCCCTGAGGAACAAGAAGAGTGAAGACAGACGGAAATGTGCCTGTTGGCTGACACTGTAGGAAGTACGGTCAACAATGTCTCTTTAATTTAAATGTGTGCTTTTTGAATAATTAAATAGACTGAACATAGCTGGCATTAACACCAATAAGAGAAATGAGGTTTAGTCTGGTGTATTGGTATAACTACTGCACTTCGTAAAACAACTTTACAAGCCTTAAGGTCTATACACACCAGGGCAGCAATTGCTCTGATTTTACTGCATGCAGGAGCTGTACTCATCATCTGCTTGTGTGCACAAAACTTTGTGTGTAAGGTGCAGTTATATAAAAAACAAACTCATCTGAAAATATAACCCAAACCATTCATTATGTGGCAAACAAACCATTTGTTGCAACAGCTTCAAAAATAGCGTTCTTTAATTGTTTAATGCAGGGTTCCCCAAATCCGGTCCTGGAGAGCCAGAACCTAGAAAAAAAAAAACTGAGCGGTTCTTGGAAATTGACGCACTGAGTTTTCTTCCGACTGGTGTGTGACATTACATGAGTGCGCAAGTACTTAAATGAATCCACACTGAATTTTTCATTTGATGTCCCCTTTGAGAGGTCAATTGTCCAAAAGCTTTACAGAAACATAGGATGAATTACATTTTTACCCCTTGACCTTTGGTACCAGGTCAAATATAAACAGGAGAGAATCTTAGGATCTCCTTTACCCAAAATATTTTTTTGTACAGATACTTTTATACTTTTTTTTCTCAGACACAAATATCAAACCAAAAGATACATCCAAGTAATCAAATAAAGAAAATACAATACTGAAAATAAAGAAGAAAATGTTAAACATCAACCTCAATTATGGTTGTATTTTCTTCTTTTATTTTAACATTTTATTTATCTTTAATTGGTGCCTGGATTTGTGTTCTGGTTTAATATTTATATCTGATCAGAACATATTTATTACAAAAATCAAACAACAGAGGATTCAAACAAACAAAAAATTGCCCATGTACATTATCTTAAATAAACCTAGCATCGGTGTACCAGTGGCTCTGTATCACTGAACAGAAAAAGAGGCATTACAGCTATTTATCAAATACTGTTTTGAGACTCATGACTTGATATGAACCAGCTTAAACCAGCACATGACGCTCTGCTTAAACAACCAACATTGTTCAAAACATACCTAATCAGCTTAGAGCAAATGTTTCAGCAGGGATTTGTGCTACAGTTAGACAAATGAAAATCTGACTTTACCTCTGTATTATTGTTCAGCCTTCAAAAAAAAACCCATGAGAATTAAATATGTGCCTCAATTCAAAGACATTGCAAGACATTTTCAATATCTGAAATTAACTTGATAAGATCGATCTCAAGCGTTGTGTGCCATATTGTTTATAAAAATCTGAAAATGTTAAGGTTTGCACAAACAGAAACCTGGTTAGTGTCATGTGATCTTCATGGTCATGTGACGTGTTATCTAAATATACAGCATCTTTAGCTACAGAAATGCTCCTTTTTTGAAAAGGGGTGTAAACTTATACTGTATATACACAAATGGTCTACTTTCTCCAGTTAAGACTTAATAACAGTAACAGTAAGACTTAAAAGTAATTCAACATTGGTAATTTTATTTAAACTCAGGTAACCTGGACATTTTTAGAAGCCTTTTCCCCGAAAGCTTCGTACTATATCCTATTTGAGCCTAATATGCCAAACATTTTAACAGAGGACAATGTCTATAATGACCTATGACTAGAAAACATGTAAAATACATCAGATTCACATTTTATTGCTCATATCTTTATAGGATTATATTTGAAGCCCAGTTGCTTACCTTTATCTCCCAACACAAGCTCTCAGGTGAAAGGTATTGGCCCATCATCCTTGTTTACCCAAGCTTTTACAAGATCATTTTATTCTCCCTGATCAGGTCTTAGAGGATCTTTCCCATGGAGCGCACGGATGAGCAGACATTAATCACTCTGGAAGGGGTTGAATGGTCCTAAAGATCCATCAAGAAGGCAAAAAAAAAAGAGACGTCTTACAGAAGAAAAGGACTCATGCATCACATGTCAACAGTCTCTATAGCATCTAAACAGCAAGTATGAACTCTTTGGTACTCTACAAAAGAATGACTGACAAATTAAGTCCATCTCAAGTAAATGATTAACTCCAAACTGGGACTCAAAGACATGCCCTAGCAGAGCACTGACAGAATGATGATAAATGAGAGATGTTATTCAGTAAATAAAAAAAAATTTAAAAAACATACTTTAAATACATTATTATTTTCTAGTCTATTTACAAATAAGAAAAATGCTATATTAAATAATTTCTTCATGCACTTCTGATGTTTTAATTTATTAAGCCTGCTTTTTCAGTAATTATCATTAATTAGTTTCACAGAGTTCTTTGACTATTTCGTACCACCTAAGGGACATGTCTTGTATTATTTTTGGGGAGGAAAAGAAAAACAAAAAAGAAGGCATTAGAAAGAAAGAGATAGAGGGAGGAAGACAGAGAGAAAAGAAGGAAAATAAAAAGAATAAAAAGGTAAGACAAAAATAGATAGAGAAAAGTAGAGGGAATAGAGGAATGACAAACAAACAAAAGAAAAAGGGAAAAGTGAAGAAAAAATATGCAGATGATTGGTGATGGTAGCAATTAATATGTTTACTGTTGTACTGGAATAGTGCAGAAAGACTGAGTCATTAGATTAGCTAAAAAATCCATATTATGCATTAAAAGGTAGAAGAAGCAGAGTCTCTATATAGCGAGAGCAAAACTCTCTCCCTTCTTCTCAAACCAACTAAGCAGTTTATTTAGTCCATTCCACACTTATTTTGCCAAGAGCTTGATTTGTGAATTTCTACTGGCAAGAGTGCCTCATATATGGCAAGGGCTTGGCTGGAATCCCTGTGCTGTGATACCATATTAGAACTTTTCCCAGCATCATTTACCTCATACCTGCCTGTTTTTTTCCCAGCCTGGTCTCCATCACAGGTTAAACGAATATAAGATGACCTTCTTTTCATTTAGAGATAAATGTTATTGATGATCAAAAGTGATATTCTTTTTTTTTTTATTAAACAACTCTGGCAACCCCCCTCATTCCCTCTCAATGTGCAACAGGAATTGACTGAACTTGTAATGCCTCGCCTGACCACTAGAAGCTAGGGCCAGAAGTCAGCAGACTTTCATTAACATTCATATTAAAAATGGTCAACTTTAAGAGCTAGGAAAAACACGTTTAAAACCATGTTTTAAAAAGTTTTTTTAAATTTGTATCACCAGTGTTGACAATCATGACAACTCTAAGGGGTGATTTTTTTTAAACTTTTTTGTTATTGATAATAAATTGCTGAATTGATTGAGTGAGAGCCACTTACCAAGCGCTGATGTTTCATTATCGTTATTTCTGGTCCATCAAATACTTTTTTTTAATGCTTTGTTGATGAAGTGACTCCAAGCCTCTTTTGTTTTTAGCTAAAACCTATTGGCAACATCATGCAATTAGTCAGGTCAGTCATGGAACTGCAGTTCAGTCATGTTTTATTACGTTACAAGCAGGATTAAATGTTAATGAATTTAACCCTAATGGGAGTGGCCAGTACTTGAAAATGCTAGGCATTTGATTGACTGAGGGTTTAGTCTTAAACAAACAAATTAAAAAAGAATTCAGGGAGATAAAAACGAATGATCTGAATCAACAAAACTATTGGAGCCAGGGGTGGAAACATGGTTTTTTTTTAGCTCCAAAGTTGGTCGCTTTTAACATCAGAATGAAAGAGAACTTACTTCCTTTTGAAGTCAGCCTCAAGCGGCAAGTCAGGGAGCTGCAGTTCAGTCACTTCCTATAACATATCAAGAGGGACAAGGGGAGGTTGCTCCTTGAGAGAAGCATTTCCTTTTGTGTCTTTACAAAATTCACAACAACTGCTTGAATCAACACGGTTTTGCGAGTTTTAAGAGGACAAAAGATAGTAGTGAACTTACTGGCAACATGGTATAGAAGATTCTGGATACTTGATTCTGCGTTACTCCACAAATAAAATTGCTTTTTATATTTTCATAAAGCAAGTCTGAAGAAATGCTATGTGGTTCACACCAGTTTCCTTTTTAAATGTTATAATAAATGGTCTAATTTTGAACTTACACTTAACTCAGTCTTTCCAGGAGACCTATAAGATTGATATTGCACCATGTTCAAAGGCATAATAAGTGATATTTAGAGCTACGGCACACAACTTCATTGACATTTGAAATTATCAAAACAAACATGCTTCTAAACCAATAGCATCTTGTCCCTATTTAGATGGCATTCACTGATTGGCTACCAGTTTCAATTTTTCAATCGGTGAAAGAGAACCTATTTTGTTTTTGAAAAGTAGCACACACACAACACCTTTAACTTAAAT
This sequence comes from Danionella dracula, assembly GCA_900490495.1. Taxonomy (NCBI): domain Eukaryota; kingdom Metazoa; phylum Chordata; class Actinopteri; order Cypriniformes; family Danionidae; genus Danionella; species Danionella dracula. Next base: position 3,448,484 of record UELW01000888.1, read on the forward strand.
TTGTGAGGGTCTCATTGTATGCAAACTTTCAGGAAATGAAAGGAGCTTCTAATAGGAGATATTTTGTTGTCGGATAAATCTTCTTTTGTTTTTACTAAAAAAGGGGGGTGTTAAAGTCTCAAGTGAATGGCTATGATGTTAAATACAGTTGTGTGTGTTTGACAGACCTAACTTTAGATTCCAGGAAACTATTGCTCTTAATGATCACACTAGCCAAGTCTTTCCCTTTCCATCCTATTTATTCTGAATCAATAGCTTTACTTTATAAAATACATGGCTGTTTTATTTCCAATTAACATTCCTCAGCAACCACAGAGCATAAAGATAAACTTGAGGTGGCCAAGAACCACAATCCCATGGCAGACACTAAAGTTTCATCTGAAACTGTGGGAAATGCAGATTCATTTTTCATTTGGTGAATTCCGGTAGTTTCCAGGCAAGCCAGGAGATCGACTGTTTCAAAGCTAGGCCTCACCTGCTATTCACCTGATGCACACTCACCCATCTAAACATGACAAACACAACTCTTCCCGGATCTCATTGTCTTTCCCATGATTGTGGTTGACAGGTCTGTTAACCTCAATGAATGCACAGATAGCTATAAGTATTTTAGACTTGTTTAAAACTGTTGATCATGTGCACGCATCATTTTTTTCTAAGAAATACATAAATATATGCACATTATTGAGTTACAAATCCTGTACATATATATATATATACATTTAATTATATATAAACAGTTAATTTATAAGACATAACATATAGTTTATGCTAAATGTTAAGTCTATAATTGTTCAATATTACTAGTACGAAACATTTAATTACAAAAAGTCCTTCAATTTTTAAAAAGTGCTAAATAAAGTTATTTTACGGAACGCTGTTAATTCACCACTAGTCCGCTAGAAGGCAGGACAGGGCTTTTTAACTGTTATGTGCAGCTAACGCTAAATCTGTTGTTTATCACAACTTATTACAAAACTGAAAGAAGCTATAGTTACCTGTTATAAGCGAATGGGGCTCCAAGCACTCGTAAATGGTCTTTTCCGCTTCAGCCGTTAAACGACACAATCTTTGCCGGTACTTTGTTTCCGTTGAGGTCTCGCCAGCACTCACAGCTGGAAATGATTAACTGCTATTGATTAGCTGCTACGATTAGCATTGATTTAAAATAGTTTTTGAAAATGTTTAGATAATTATAATTAATTTTATACACCATACGCAACAAAACCCCCTTTGCTCATTCTCATTTCAGACACTGTTGAAATAAATCAAGCTTTATTAACATTATTATTTTAATTCCATGTCTTAGCAAAGGGATAGTTTTCGAATTTGCGTGCACTGAGAAAAATATGTCCATATGAAAGCCATGTTCTGCTCCTGTCAGACTGACTCATTTTAGTGCACTAAATAGATGATAAACAAAATACAAAAACAGCTTTTTAGACACCAGACCTCTAGAGGAAAAAACTCAAGAACTATCTCTAGACTTGACTGGCTTAAACAAACTATTATGGGCCAGATAAAACCAGCTAGTATATTGAGCTGGCCATTCAGTAACTTCTTCAATCAGCTTCTCTAATTTTAAAATTTTATTTTACTTTCAAGGGCTGTTAAAAAAATAACATTATTGTGGTTTTAAAAGCTAGCAATGAAAATATGTCCACAGAGCAAAATACACCTATAACTAGTTCTGGAAAAAAAAGATGTAATATTTGTTTAACATTTTTTAATTTTTAAAAGAGCTATACATGGAGATTTTTCCAAATTCAAAAAGTAGTCTTTGTATTCAGTCTTTGATAACGCTAAAATGTTTCTCCAAATTATGAGACAAACTGAGAAGAGTTTGAGATGTGAACTCATCATACTCAACAAAACCCCCTTTGCTCATACTCATTTCAGACACTGTTGAATTAAATCAAGCTTTATTAACATTATTATTTAAATTCCATGTCATAGCAAAGTGATGGTTTTCAAATTTGCGTACACTGAAAATTTGAGAAAAATATGTTCATATGAAAGCCATGTTCTGCTCCTGTCAGACTGACTCATTTTAGTGCACTAAATAGATGATAAACAAAATACAAAAACAGCTTTTTAGACACCAGACCTCTAGAGGAAAAAACTCAAGAACTATCTCTAGACTTGACTGGCTTAAACAAACTATTATGGGCCAGATAAAACCAGCTAGTATATTGAGCTGGCCATTCAGTAATTTCCTCAATCCGCTCCTCTATTTTAAAATTTTATTTTACTTTGAAGGGCTGTTTAAAAAGGACATTATTGTGGTTTTAAAAGCTAGAAATGAAAATATGCCCACAGAGCAAAATACACATATAACTAGTTCTGGAAAAAATATGTAATATTTGTTTAACATTTCTGACTTTTTAAAAGAGATATACCTGAAGATTTTTCCAAAATCAAAAAGTAGTCTTTGTATTGAGTGTTTTCTCCAAATTATTAGACAAACCGAGAAGAATTTGAAATATAAACCTGGAAACTAACTGTATTATGTTTAACTTGCAACAGTCACAATTATTAGGGTTGCCATTTCCTCACATATTTGACTTGCACAAAAATAGGCATGGACCTTAATGTATGCAATTATTAAAATATAATTTACTGTAAAACACTAGGCTTTGGTTTGAAATTCGACAGTTACTCTAAAATGTTTCACTCTGCAATTGATTCAGAGAAACCTTGCTTTTGTTATTGTGGCTACTTTTTACTTTCTCTGGCTGAGTTTTCATCATCTTTGGCCTGATTGTGGCTTCTAATCAAAACAAGTGATTTTTTATCTGGCTTCTCTACACAGAAATTGTGAGAAATGAGACCTTCTGGGGTCAATATCCTTGATTTATCCTGTCATCAGATCATTAACATTCACACCATTGAAATCCTCTTACCAAGAAGTACCTAGTTTATGCAATATAAATACATAGGTAAACAAATGCATAGCATTTTTAGAGAAATAGCAAACTAGTTGCTATCAACAGTGAATAAAAGTGTTTGCAACAGCCAATTTCAGTTGTGTCAAAAGTGTTTGTGTAGTTTTATTTCCTGAAAGACCAGTCGTTGGTCATCTCCTGTACGGGTAGCTGTTTTTCAGCATGTCCATTCCGGCTCTTGGCCTGCAGTGTAGTGCTGGTGTTGGACATATTTTGACTTTGAAAGCTGTCCTCAGGGGATTCCTCCTGGACTGGACAGCTGAAGGGCTCATCTCCTCCACCACCGCTGGCTGATGATGTCTGCCTGACATAGACCACGATGACCTCGCCGCTGAAATTCATCACCTGACCACTCGAGATAAAGGTGGTGTTGTTGTTTCCTGTCACCTGACCTTGACCAAAACACACACATCATACAGTTAGAGGAAGGAGATGTTCACAACCTCTATTGAGTTTTCAGAAGAAATATTCAAGGCAGAGTTATTTTTAATTTAATTATATTATTATTAAACCTTTCAGTGCCTATTTACAGCATATTATTTATATATTTAGGGTGTAGTATTTGCCAACAAATTACTCTTTTGTGAACTACAACATTTCCGGTCAGCTCTTTGTCTAATTTGTAATCCCATTTGGCATATTAGAACAGCACAGGATGTCAATGTTATAAATGTAATAATTTATAAACCTCTGCATAGTATATATTCAGTGAAATTGCATCTTATGGTGACATCATAATATCAATATCAACTGTCAGCACATGCAAGAACATCATGATGATTTAGTCATGGCTTAGTACTTTATTTTATTTTAATTTATTTAAAAAAATTGTTAGGTGTGACTTCATATTTACTCACATTACAACTGAATAGTGAATCAACAGAAAAAGTTAGAGGGCTGAGTAGCTACTTCTGAACTAAAACATATTTCAAATTGTATATGAACATCTTTTTGATGACACGTGGCTAATTGTTACCAACTCTGGAATGTTCAATGACTTTGAAAAGTTATCTACACAGTTTAACAATCTTTCTTTGCTTTAAGATTATTGTCAACTAAGTTGCTTTATCTTCCGATATAGACATGGCTGGTTTGCTGCACTTAGTGGAAGAAGTGAATCTCTGATATTGCAGCACCACCTGCTGCCTTGGCCAATGCCTTAGTATGTTCACCTTCCTTCTACACGGCACAGTTTTACTCCAACCTTAACCAAACACGCCTGATTCAACTGATTAAGCTCTTCTGGGTTTGTTTGAAGCTACTTGTGTGTCTCTTGAAACAGGGTTGGAAAAAAACCTGCAGGAGGTGCGGCCCTCCAGGAATTCAGACCCCTGGTTTACCTGCATGTTGATGCCTCTCATTTTTGCTTTATACAGTTGAGTAGGAGGCAGTGACACATTGTCACTATTTTCCCTTTAATAGTTCTTAATTCCGATTTGCAGCCTCACTCTGCTTATCTGTGATTTAAAAGCACTTTACCACTCTTAAAATACATACCTTCCAAATCCATTAATGAGACTTTTTTAAAAATGAGAAGTTAGTTGTGCCATACTCTTAACTAAAATTAGGTTATCTTCAGCAGTATGCATAAGCAGTTTAATTTACAAACCTGAGGCTGAAAAGTGCCACGTCAACATGGATCTAGAGGAGAACTGTTCATGTCTTTTTAAGTGAAAAAACAGCATCTGTGCCTCCTCTAAAAACTTCAACATGCACAGACTATGAGGTTCCTGTTTTCCCTGAATATACACACAGACTATCAATGAGTCACATTTCATACATCTTTTAGTCATTTGCTGCCGGTCCATGAAGGCCTCTACACCCATTCTGTGAGTGGCCGTTTGCCAGATTCCTCACAATACACGACTTTCCTGGAATGCACATGATCCCAGTGCGACTGCTCTAGTTATTACTACAGATGAGAAACAGTGTTTTACTGTGTGCGGCTCACTGTCTACAGCTTAAGACATTATTAAATACCACCCATGTTAATCGTTTAATGAGAAGCCTAAAATCCATTCAATCCATATGGGTTGAGTATTAGATTCCAATCTACTGTATGGTTGCACATTTTGAAAAGTTTCATATAATTTTTTCAGACCAGATTTTTTTCAGTTTGAATTTATTATAATTGTTTTCATCATATTCACTCTTTTTCGTCATCGTGGTTATATGATGTAATTGGCACAAGCGCAGTTGCTTTCTAAAGAACAGTTATTTAAAAAATATATATATACAAATTTTTATTAATTTGTTCTTGCATAACATTTTTACAGCAAAAAGTGTTCAAGACCTGGTATAAAGTTTGTTTTTGTTTTATTTTTTGCAAGATTTACTTTCAAGAAAGAAGAGGTAGTTTCATAAATGTGCTTAAAAAAATGTTGGCTTGCACTCTCTCTCTCTAAAAGACGTTTAAGAGTTGAGAACTTAATATAAAAATTACATAAATAATAAATAACTAATGAAAATTTAAATGTACACGTTTACTTTCAGTAAATGCATTTATCTGCTTTTTGTAATGTGATTTTTGTAATGATATTATTTTTAAGTGCATTCAGGCAGGCTGAATTTGCATGGTTAGCGAGTGATTAGCATGTTAATGTCTTGATGTGATAGGGAATCCAAGCATAGAAGAATATCAGTAGAGGAAATAGAGGAAATCATCATAGTCTTAGGAATTTCAATATTTTATAAATTTTCGTTTGCTTTGTGCCCAAACCAACCAATTAGGAGCTTCCTAGAGTAGTTACATGAGGGAAACTTGGAAACAACAGGGAAAGGCGGAGTCCATCTGTTAAAAGCCTCTAGCATACATTCAGGAACATTTCTCGTGTCTTCCAATTCTTGGTCTGAACACTTTTTTTAATGACTGCTGTATTTATTTGTTTGAAAAGTTGCATGACCTCAAAAAAAAAAAACATAATTGTGTCAAACGGGTTTTATATATCTATTTACAGTTGGTTTTATTGAAACTACAGCATTAAACGACAGCCTCCCCACCTTCCAAAACTCCACCTATGATACCATGGGAGTTTTGCTACATGTTTTATTGACAGAGAAACTTACAGACATGTCTATGGGTAACTTTTAAGGGTTCCCCCTTCAATATTCACCTTCTATAATAGTACAAGCTACCCCGGTAGCCCTGGGGCAGTCTGACAGGATGTGGCTGCCATTTCACATCTACTTCCTCCTGCCCACAACCAAACACACCCCAAACACCCCACATCCATACAGGGCACCCCAGGGCCACAATGGTAGAATGGACCTGGTGGGGATCGAACAACTCCACCAATGTGCCACCTTTCAGCCCCAATATAAAACATTTCTACTCACCAGAGGTTTCCGAGTACTGGTTTTGGTCATCTGTGTGTGCATTTGTCTCAGTCAGTTTATGCTCGTTACTTTGGATCAGTGACAGACATTGATCAGCAACGATGAGCGAGGGCAGTGGTGGAAGTGTGGTGGAGTCGATACTGCAGCAGCAGGGTTCACTCTGTCTGTACAAACTCTCCACCCCACTCACAGAATCTCTCAGCTCCATGATGTCCTTGTCTGTTGTGAGCATATAGTCCTGATGCAGGGCAGGGTAGCGGCTCTCAGGCAAGCAGCTTTCACACAGCGCAGACTCTTTTAAACCAATAAGCTGCTCATGTTCGGTGGGATCTTGAGGCATGCAGGAGCAACACGTGGCCAGGCCTGTGGGCAGCAGCTGACTGCAGTCCTCATTTTCACCCACCTCTATGGGGCCATTCATGGAGAGCGCACAGCTGCAGGAGCTACCTGACAGGGCCGAAGATGGGCCACATTCGGAGTCCACACTAGAGCTTCCGGAGGAGGTTTCAGCTTGGTCCTGGTCATGTTCTGGATTCATGTATGCTGAGAGTTCATCTGGGATGGCTATCTGTGTGTTGGGACATGTGATTAAGGATTCTGCAAAGGCTCCCTCTTGGCAAATTAGAGGGAGAGTTTGTGGACTGTTGCTGCAAGAGTATGAAGTTGTTTCCTAAGAGAAAGCAAGAAGGCAGTAATTATTTATTTTAAAGTGACTAGTGACTCCTCATTAAAGAGTCACATTTCTGCTTTTCTTCATTCAAAAGAGACTGAAGACCTTAATTTTTACTTTATGAGAAATTCTGTTTTTGTTTTGCAAAAAATAGTTTGTTTGTTAGTTTTTGTGAGACATCTATGGTGCTAATTACCCAACTTAAAAAATGTATAGACAAGTGTGTTTTTCTTATTTTTAAATCCCATTACATCCAATTTTCTATTTAAAATCCAATTTAAATTCCTGGGATCTGTTATGAGAGTATCAAGAGTGGTAAATTTCTTGCTAAGAGTCTACATAAAGTATACTCTTAACATTGGCTAATCTTTAATTATAAAAAAAAGTTTACAATATTTTTTTGGGACAAAAGATGATTGCATCCGAGCATGCACAAAAATAAGGAACTAGACACTCCCTAAGACGCACATCTGAAATTATGTCCCGTTACCTAGGATAATTAAACAAGTTTACATGCTTTTGTTTTTTGAAGTATATCTTTTGATATCTTCTGATTAAGAAAGAAAGAAAGAAAACTTTTTTTCTCACAATTAAAAAAATGCTAAAACCTGCGAGTTACCTCACTCTGAGTTACGTACCTTACTCAATGTGTTTATAGCTCTGAAAACCTACAAAAGGGTAAATAATTTTACCTCTTGATTGGCAGTTCCTTTCAGGTTTTGGAGGCAGGTACGTAGATTTACTGTGGGGTCGGAGAATAGACTTGAATCAACAACATAGACAAGAATCTGTCAAAAAAGTGCAGCAGACAAACATGACCCAGACCAAAATTTACCTGAGAGAAAGTTCAGCTTATCCTTGCAGCAGAACAAAAAGAGAATGGCCAGAGAGATCACAATGACAACTGAGAGCACAGCCACCACCACCCAGGGAGTCATACCTAAGGAGAGTAAATCCTAAATTATTCAGATGAACCCAGAGAGCCTAGCCAAGCTCACCAGTTGCTCAATCCCATTTATGTCTTTCAGATTCATGGGAAAACTCCTTTCAGACTAATAACTGCAGACACATGGGTTCAGTTGAGCAATGTTTTGAGAAAGAATGTTTCCCATGACTGTGTTTAACCTTTCAAGTTTACTGTTAAAGGGGATCTAATATGAAAATCACACTTCTCAGAATTTTAAGAGAAATATGCACAAAAACTAACAACTTTAATGCCACCTGAAAATAAGGGTTTCTGATATTGGACGATGTTCTCATATGCCATAATATTCATTCTCCCTCATTGCAATTAACACTCATCAATTTACTTGCCGACACTGGTAATAATAATTAAGAACTGTAATGTAAATTATAAAGCAGGACCATCAAAAGGCCAGAAAATGTCAATACAAATGAGACAAGAACAAAAAAAAACTCTAAAGGAACCATTTTAAAAAGATGAGATTGAAACTATCATTGGTATTTTTTAACCAAATTCACCCTAACCCTAACCCTTTGTTAAATAGTGGGTGTTTATCAAAGATTAAAATCTTTAGCAACTGAAATAAAGTAAATATATAACAGACTGAGGATTTCTCCCATAGGAATAACATTGAGTTCCAAGTGAAGAATCTAATGCCTCTTTTGGAGTGTCACCAGTAAACCCCAACTCTACCCAGCCAACATTTTATATGGGGTCCATATGGGTTTGAAATGGGTTGAAGAATGGGTCCTATTTGGCATTATCCACAGTTTCCGTAATGGCCCGATAACAACTACCCACATTGATGTAACATAGTAGTGGGTACTACATGGGTCCTAACTGGGCAAGAGATATTAATCCCACCTGGGTCCCAACTTTGGCTCTTGGGTGGGTAATTTAACTATATATTAAAATATGCAAGTATATGTTTATGAATAATCTTTTCTGTTAAAAACCTTCAGATCTTCGCTGTCTTTAATGTATCACTCAACTTGTTTCATTCACACTATTGACATGTTTCCAATTCCTTCAAGTAAAAGCCATCATAAAAAAAAAATAAATAAATAAAAAGATAAAAAATTTCTTAAAAAAATATTAAATCTATATTTAAAATTAAATTAAATAAAATGAAATAATTATACTTAAACTAAATTGATACCATAACTTATAGCAGAACCCACCAGGAGAAGGGAGTCCACAGACGACATCAGTTGTGGTGCTTCCTGGCTGCTTTTCAGTCTTCCCGAAAGCTTTACAGCTGCAAGAGAAAGATGTGTTCATAATTACAGATGGCACCCCAACAACCAGATCACTGCTGATTTTCTGCCAACCACAAATATAAAGGTTAAATAGAAAAGGAGCCATTTCCAGGAAGTGGTTGAGGAATGAATCGTTCTACCACAATGTGGTAAGACTGCGTGGGTTTTGTAAAATGACTTACTGAGACCTTCCCCAAACAAACAATGCCTGGGAGAACGACAACTGTGACTCTGCAGATGAGACCTGGTTCAAACTCACTCTTTCTCTCCACTTCTGTATCTCTCTGTTTGGGTGTGTGAGTGTGTGTCTCTCTCTCTCTCTCTCTGTCTGTCTCTCTCTGTGTCTGTCTCTCTCTGCGTGTGCGTGCGTGTGTGTATGTATGTGTGTGTGTGTCTCTCTCTCTCTCTCTCTCTCTCTTTCTTGACAAACAATAAACATCAAAATAAACAGCTATTGTGATTGTACTAATTCCAAGAGGAGTTTCACATGGACTCACTCTGTCCACTTCTTGCAGCGTTCTACTGATGTTGAATTAGAGAATGATCCATATGGGCAAGTCACACAAGAAGCTCTGTCTTTATCTGTAAAAAATAGACAATGAATTTACCAGTGTGGGTATTTTGCAGACACAGATAAGTAGATTGGCTACGTATAATAGTAGTATAAGTATAGGAGTAAATGTCTATTTGAGACAAGTCTACAATATGCTATACTACAGCTACAAATAAATAACTACATTCACACATACAAGAGGACCCCACCCCTCCTTAAAAACTTAGAAAGTAAATAAAAAGTAAAAGAAAAAGGCATAATGTAACAAATCTACTTTAGTCTTTGGTAGTGTTTACTATTCTACCTGTGAAAGTGGATCTTATATATCAGCGCTGTCTTCAGAAGAGCAGATTAAGCCGCTGATGTGTACATGGTGTCCAAGTCTTAAAAATTGTTTAAGATATTTAAAATCTTTTGATGTCTGAATGTATGACGCAGCTATATTTGCTGCTTCTATTTTTTTCGTGTGTTAGTGTGTTAGCATGTTTTCGTTTGAGAAGAATGGCTTTTCTAGCAATGACGGTGGTGAAAACAATCAACATACAGCTCGGGGGTTTATGCTTAATCATGTAGATGTCAAAGAGAGCATCAAAGAGAGATGTCAAAGAAAGTCGGCAGAGGATATGGTGCTATGTTAGTGTCAACGACAGAAGTAGGTAGCTTTTATTTTGTTGTAGCGTCAGAGCTAATAAAGATCAGAGGACTTGAGTATTCTAATTAAGCTGTCATTATTAAAGGTGTGACATGCAATTTCTCAGAGCTAGTGTTAACATTTGAAATCCCTGAAACAAAGACACACCTATCCCAACAGTGATTCATCCCAATTTTGATAGCTTCTGCTGAATGGCTGCAAGTTTGGTATTGCTCAGAGAGGACTCTGTTCAACAGAATTTTTAATGGCATACCACAGCTTTTTACTCTTTCAGACCCTGCATCCATTAAAATAGATGTCAGGCAGGATTGTTTTTACTTCAAAGGACTTTCACTCCACAGCAAGACATTGTATGATGCAATCTGAATAAATTTCACTACTCTAAACAGAAGCATGGCAGCACATCACACCAAGTGGAGAAGCAACAAGGATTTTCAGTTGTTTTGTTCACATTAACTGATGTATATAGAATTACTTTATAAATAGTTTGTAAAATATAGAGATCAAAGTTTCAAAATGTTATTCTAAACATCGGGATTTCTTGAATTTAATGTAAAAAAAAACAATTAAACTATTTTATGCAAATAATGTTTTTGCAGCTTTGGAGGTTCTTCATTGGGTAGCTGACAGATTTTTCTTAGATCTTGGCAAGTTGAAGGGTTAAAAAAATATATAGTAAGGTTTTTATTTCACAAAGTTGATTTATTTACTGTAAGTTCGAGGCTTGAATCTGAATGATACCTTTCATTTAAAAAAGCCATATGAATCTACAGCTCAATCTCTCAGATAAATATATACTGATATTTTTCTTTGAATACTTCTAGGTTATATTTATGTAACTTAAGTTATAGACATTTTTTATAGACATGATTGGTAACAAGTATCCAACACATGTTTTCCAAGTTATTGTCCATCCACAACATTTAGTCCATAGGCATGATGGTTTACAAATAATGTCCAGAGGACATTTTCAAAGAAGTGTGGCCCTTTACATTTACATTTATGCATTTGGCAGACGCTTTTGTCCAAAGCGACTTACATTACGGAATTAACATTAACTTCTATCTCAACTGTAAAAAATATAGTCTTTTTAAAATGTTTAGAAACAACAAAATCTTACCACTCATCACGACTCCTTCTCCTGCAGGACACTTTCTGATGGCCTCACAGTATTCGCAGTTAATCAGAGAGCACTGGAAGCCCTGTTTACAGCGACACGGTTCAGGCGCTTTAGGGTTGTGTGGACGTGTCCGGTTAAAGCCTTTACCTAACCAAGACATTATGTGTCAAAAAGTGATGTAAAACTCATTTTTATTCTTTCTTTAGAACTATTTTCACACTAACCCTCATCACAGAACTTCTGAGGAATGCATTGTGTGTCACTGTTCCAATCTGGCTGGTATTCATCATGATTACAATCCAGACACCTTGTGCTCAAACTGCCCTCACAATGGGTAGCCACATATTTTCCTGCATTTACAGGAAAACATTACTTAATGCAAGATCATTGGGGGCAAATCAGTGAGTGTTATATGGCAGAAGTCATTGACCTCTTCCTCTTTCGTACATCCTTCTGCTTTTTTCAATGGGAAAACCATGCAGATTTAGACCTGACCATGTTTTTCCCAGACACCAGCTGGACTCATACTCCATTTAATGAATGAATGGACTGTTTTATAGTGTTGCCTGCATTCTACTGTTAGCTGCTTAAATTATGGCTCACCTGGGTCACATTTTCGACAGCATCTTCCTTTGTACTCGTACTCATTTTGCTGGCACCTTATGGCAACTCCTGCCTGAAATGAAGAATTACAACAGTAGTGTATTAAATATAGCCCAAGCGTTATTATTTATCAATCAAACTTGAGTTGAAAAGTCTATCAAAATAACCAGTGTTTGAGCTAGGAATAAGTTTCCCAGAAAACATCAGATAAAGGGACATCTACAGGGCATTTGTTTATACAGAACTAGATAAATGTTTGTCTTTTTGAAGTGCGAAACACCTTCAAGAACTCAATTAGGCCATATCAGGCAACCCCCAACTACACATAAACATCATAAAATGCATTCGAATTGTAGTGCCATATCATGTATACTCAACTTTTCAGATAATTTTAGCATGTTTTAGTATTGTTCTCTCATCAAAACATGCCTCAAGTCATATTCAGATTGGTTCATACATTCATTCATTCATCTTCATGTCGGCTTTATTCCCTTTCGGGGTCGCCACAGCGGAATGTACCGCCAACTCTCTGGCATATGTTTTACGCAGCGGATGCCCTTCCCTGCCGCAACCCATCGCTGGGAAACATTCACACACACATTCACACTTTAACACTATGGACAATCGTTCTTATTCAATTCACTTATTCCGCATGTCTTTGGACTTGTGGGGAAACCGGAGCACCCGGAGAAAACCCACGCGATCACGGGGAGAACATGCAAACTCCACACAGAAATGCCACCTGCCCCAGCCGAGCCTAGAACCAGCGACCTTCTTGCTGTGAGACGACCGTGCTACCCACTGCGCCACCGTGACGCCTCGGTTCATACATGAATATGTAATTCTATTTTCTATTTCTGGGAGCTCAAAACAGCACAATGACCACCTACTAACCAATCAGATTAACTACTAATGCAGCTCATCTCAGTAAAGAATGTACTCGGTGACTGACCAAAACCGCAGCAGAACCGCATCGTTAAACATTGAAAAGAAAAAGTTTTTTTGGACATTTGAAAGGTGAATGTATTCATCGAAAATGGGTGAATTTCCCATGTGTTAACAAGACAAACCCAGAAGGTGGCGTGGCAGAAGCATAACTTTGTCAAGACTTTATCAATTGGCATAGAGATTCAAGACAATACTAAGCTGAAAAATACAGAAATTAATAAATAGTAGAGGATGAGTCCCCAAAAGGACACCTGGTGGAACTATTCACCTACAGATGAGTAGATGTGCAAACAATGTGCAGAGCCCAATGTTAGGAGATCAAGCTTCCCTTCGCTCCCGCATCACAGAACTTCTGTCAATGTGTTAAAGATTTGTGTGAAGATTGACTGTCTTAGGTGTAGGAGGAATGTTGAACTTGTTGATTTTTGTTGTTAAAGACTATCGTTTATTGTTAACATTTTTTTTTCAAAGCAGCTCATGTGGATGTATTATGTTAATGTATTGCTTTCAACAAAATATATTGCTTTTTACCAAAAGATTTTAGCATAAAAAATATTTAAAACTGGCATGACAAACATTTTCCATAGTTGGAATGAACACCGTGCCTAATGATCATTTGAGTATTAAATAGAAGAAAAAGGAAAAATTGTTAAAGTGTTTGAGAGATGAGGGTAGAGCATGAGGAGAGATTCTGGCCAACTTAGAGGAAGGGAAAAAGCAGCCACATCCTTCTAGATACCACAACACATTCCACGGTTTAACAGCAGGGCAGAATTAACTTCAGTCCTTTAATTCAGAGCAAATCTGAGAAAGTCCGGCCGTCATTCATACAACAGACATTAAGAAGCAGAATATAGCATACAGTAGAGTATTTCAACATGTTAAAGTCTAATGGGTATGGTAATGACTAACTATGATAATTTATGACAACAACTCTAAAAATAAATTAACATTACATGACATACATGCATTTATCAGACACTTTTTTTAATCTTCATCAATGTTATATACATAATTCAGTTAAAGTTATTTTGACTAATTATATGTTGTAGGAACCATATATAATAGTTCTTTTTTATTCAGGAATATAATTATCCTTGTTCAGTCTATGGGGATTAGGTTGTTAGGTTATTATATTAGGAGTTGGATTTACTATTATGTTGTATAAACCTAATTTGTGGGCAATGAAGAGTATCCAATTCACTTATTCATGCACCCAGAGTAAAAACAAAACCTAAGTTCATATGACCATGAACATGGCCTCAGCGAGGTGAGTGCAGGTGGTGCATGGTACCTGACAAATGCCATCACGAGGCCCATTGGAAGTAATCAATATATTTAGATATTCACAGGCATACATTTGGTCTCCATCTGCTGAAGTTACCTGAACTATCTAATTTATTTTCAACAAGAAAAAGATAAATGCTTAATTTTTTAGGCTCTGGATATTATTTATGTAACAGTCAGTTTTGGTGGATGTGCTAGTAAGGTACGAATCTTGGACCATACAGTTTAAATCATTCTGAAACATATTTAGTGTCTTTTTATGATGAAATTAACATGGTATGGGACACTGAACATGTGTGACCCTGAAAGACAGTTGGCATGAATCTAGCCCATTTTTTTAAAAAAACATTGCCTTGATGTTTCAACATTATTACAGTATTTTAAGACTGAATGGTTAAAGGCACTATTGAAGAAGTTTTTTGAAGTGTTTTTAACCACAGCTCAGAGACCTGAAGGCCTTTTGATGGATACATTTGAAGATGGAAAAAAACACAGGAAAACCAAAGGAATGTCCAGAGTTCATTTCAGATTCACAACCTCTGAATGTGAGGCTTTACTCAGACGGCACAACATATTTTCATTGACTAAATATATCTGATCCTGGTCAGTGACGCCCTGTAAAATTATATGTTAGTGTATATGTAATATGCACAGGAACCTGAGAGCTCTTTTCTCACAGTTATACCTGAAGTCCAGTGTGGAGAAAGCACTTAAATGTTACAAGTCACTGCATTGCTTAAGATTTCAGCCTGTTTTCTTTGAATTCATTTTATAAATACTAGAAGTCTGACAGGTGGAGACAAATTGAAAAAAAACCTTTTTATAGATTTATTGAGATTTATTAACCTGGAAAACAAGTTCTGACCTGCAAGTGAGCTAACTGAAAACAAGCGCCAGGTTTAATCCACACAAAACTTTTGAATGGATTATTGAACAAAAAAACAGATGTATGAACCTGAGGTAAACACTTGCACAGTGATGAAAGATTACATAAGCATTCATATTTTAACATTTTAACCTGATAGGATGTTTGCATGGAGCATAACTAAACCATTTCTCTAAAATATTTAACTTAAAGCAAACAAGTTGAATCTGGTTTTGGAGTTCCATGACTTATTTGTTTACCATTAAAATAATGGGAACATTTCAGCAAGAAAGATTATTAGATTTCACAGCAATCAACACAAAGCACTTTTATAACAAAGATGGGCCATTAAAGCTTGGCAAACTTCACAAATCATGACAAAACATGAACATGAAGACAAAACTTCAGAAATCATGAATGTGCCTCACAACAAATGAGCATCCAATAGCTGAGTAATAGAACATACCTTTCAAACATACCAGTACAGTACAGTAAGTACAAGTTCTACCCTTTTGCATTTAATAAAATTGCTGGGCTTATTATTGTATGCCAATATCATGGTAACCGTTTTAATTAGTGTTCATGTCATTAAAATTACAGTATTGTTACTATACAGTTGTTATTGAGAGTTTCGGTTACTTTATTTTCAGTTTTTGTAGCCTTAATGGGAAAAATTGCATTAGATTTGTGTACATATTTTTCACAATATCATTTATTTTAGTTTTTAGTAGCAATATTATTGGTCTTGGCTTAAGTTTTGTAACTATTTTAAGTAATTTGTAGATAAATATGAACTTTGACATTATCTTAAGTTAATGATGATAGTAAACTTGTGGAAAGCAAAAAAAACTAAATATTTTACATTTTGAGAATTGATAACAAAGTATTGAATAACATTAGTTGGTATTTTTACAATTGTGCACATTTAATCGGAAAACAACCGAGAAGTAAATCCAATATTTTTGCTAATGTTAGCATGCTAACGTTACTTTTCTAGCTATAACGTTACTGTTTTTTTTTTTTTGTTTGTTTGTTTTTGCAACGTCTTCCCCACAATCCTTAGTGTAATGATTCAACCGATGAGTCGACTACTTTTTATTCAGATATATTCTCACAAATCTACGCTCAATTACGAACTTTAGTCGTTAATGAAGCGTTATCAGATAACAACGTTACGTTGGTTCATAAATAGTGAACCGTTGGAGACTCTGTTGGTGATAATCGAATGATCCGATTCTTTTTAGATTCATCTCAAAGTTTCGACTCACAGTTCCTGACTAAAAATGTTTAAAAGACATATATGAAAAACAACGCGGCAATTTGATATTTCTTTCAACCGAAGATTACGAAAAAGGCACACATAGCTCATGTATATTATTTTCATCAGTATAAGGTAATTAAGCACAAACATACCTGCACCCAGAGAGCAAGAAAAACATGTGAGGTGATCCATCCTTGAAATATCCAGTTTGCTGAAAAGATCACTCTCATGGTTGTAAACTTGGACTGGAATCTCAGCGTCAGTGTACGGTCCAGACAGACAGGCACTCTGGGCTCAAGCTCCAGACTGCAATAGTTCACTCGCAGAGAACTTGTCCCATGATGTACACTCACACACCCATGCCTCCTCCTCGCCAGACTCTGCTGTTTCCTCTCACTCATGTGCAGAACGCTCCTCCCATTGATTCCAAATGCAATTAAGATCTCTTCATTAAGACATCAGCCTACATCCCAAATGATGACATGTTCTAACATACTGTATTAAACCTAATAATACATAGATTTTCTGTTTGTAGAGATGGAAATGTCTGGATGGGATTAATTTGTGTACCACTTTTATTATGTGGGCTCTTGTGTTGAGATTTGAGCATTTATTACCCAATCTGCATTTAAGTGAATGTCTGTCTGATTTGCAGATGTGTTTCTATAGCTAATGCTATCTTGTGATTAAAGTGGGATTAATGTAAATGAGGCTTTGATTAGAGTATTGATGTAAATGTGCTTGACAGCATTAAGCTGTACCTCAAGCTGTTTTTTGTTTACAAAGGTTAAGTAGAGTTAAAATAATAGTAATAAAACTTAATGACTGACCTCCAACTGAAAACTATTACAGGTGAAAATTTTGTTTTTCAAAAAGTTTTATGGCTAGCCTTCTAATGTTACAATCAGTGGAACAACATCTGTTCGCTACTCATCTTCACCAGCTGTAGATTGAGTATTCATTTCAAAACATTCCCCAGGAGAAACTGGCCATAATGCCATCTGTTACAGATTCAACCCTAACTGTGAGAAACTCTGGGTTTTATTCTGGCTAACTTTAACCCAAAATCTAACCTCACAGTCCACCCAAATAATTAACCAAAGGCATACCCCAGCCACACCTCACGTAAAGCTAAAAGTATCCTGTGTAACCATGCAGATGGACGACTTCAAACACCGCAGGGTACTTCCTAAATGCAATGATGCTTAATTTTCTGTGACTTGGCAATACCCAAACTAGATAAAATAATTCAGAACACCCTTGTCACAAGATCAGCCTAAACACATTTTTGAGAAAGTTGTTCTGAACCCATTCCCGAGAAAATCATCTTGAAAGATGATTGAAAGATAGTCTTGAAAGCACTGAGCATTGAATGCATTGCCTATAATGCATCTGGAATAAATCACCCTGTAATTTCTGAGATGGCCATTTAAAATGTAAAAAAAAATAGTATTGAAGGCATTTGTGAGAAAAATCATCCAAGAACATATTTGTGAAAAAATCCCTATAGAAAGTATTTGTTAGAAAATCTCTCCAGAAAGCATTTGTGACAAAATTATCCCAGGCGGCATTGGTAAGCAAATCATTCCAGAATGCATTTATGAGAAAATCATCCCAGAACACGTGAGGAAATAAATGTATATTATTCTTTTATAATTCTTTAGATTTTCTGATGTATATATTAAAACATGTATAGTTTTTTATATATATATATTTCTTTTTCATAATTTCACCTAAATTTGAACACCATAGCCCCTCAAGATGTGAAGTGCTTTTAGTGTCTAGAGAAGTGCTTATTATTACAAGTTTAAAATTACATTAAACCATGTAACATTTTAAAGGGTGGTGTTGGCGGGGGGATGTTGGGGGGGCTGGAGCAGCTGGATGGGTGCACATGATCAAGCTCCTAAATAATCCATGTCACACAAATGAGCTGTCTACTACCTGAAATCTATAATTCTTAATTATGTTAGTCTGCATTCTTTTCTTAAACACGCTCATGTAAATTAACTAGTGCTTTAAATAATTTGATAGTCCTGAAACATGCAAATGATTTAGAAAAATATTTAGGAGAAACCCTTTTTTCCAGACAAAAAAAGAAATCAGTTTCTGAACTCTATTGCGTGTGCACTCTGAGTAGGAGGTCGCTCCATGTAATGTTAAACTTTGAGTTGTTTGCTTGTAATTCTTATCTTGCTCAACTGTCAGCTTATAATTGCTCACTTGGCACCTGTTTAAGAGGGGAATCGGGCAGATAGTAAAGCATTAGGGACATACCCCCTCCTGTATTGTTGATGGGGGTGTCTGACATTGCTCCAGAACTTTCACATATTCATCTTCTTTTATCTTTAGTTCACAAACTAGCCATGTCTGTTACTTGATGCCCATCTGATTTGAATAACAGTTGAGAGTAAAACTGAAGGGCATGTTTTGGCCCCTGACATCAGCCACATGCAAATCAGGCAAGTACTATTTCCTCCATTCCTGGGTGGTGCTCGAGAGGGCACATAACAGAGTATTTGTTTCAGCACGAGAAAAAAAACTTAAAATATAACCTGATGGGATGGGTTAATCTGTGAAAACAAAGCTATTAAAAATCCAATATGTTAGACACGACGCTCCCAATCTGAGGGTCAAAGTGACTCCTTCCAATCCAATAACAAATAGCCGCCTTTTTTGTTTCTTATAAAATCATCAAAATTGATTATTCTCAAATGAAAATCACCTGTTTAATGATGTGAAATAATGTATAACATATTATGTTATCATATATACATCATATATTATGATGTAAAAAGAGAATATGTTACGATTCATAAGTTCTCATGTACATGTCATATATTGCAGTCCAGGAGGAGGACCCTGAGCTCGAAATTATGACTTGAACTCAGAACCTTCCTCCCCGTAAGATCATAAAGCTGAGTGTGAGGTGTACAAAGCTGTGTAAGGTACCGGCAAACTCTTTTATTATTGCTTACTACTTTTTACTGCAGTTTTGAAGTAATCCCTTTCACTACAAAATGACTTCATCAAAAATAATAATGAATTACACACATAACATAATAATATAAATATAGCAATGCAAGGACTGAGGCAAAATATGGTTATTCTTTTTTTGAGAAAAAGGAATTGATTGGTGACTAAACAAATTTTAAACAAATCTTAAACAAAACTTTTCTTATTTTTCTTCTCGGTTGGCAGTGTTTAAATTGTTTTTTAAGTTTCTATTGCTATTTTTGAACGTGTATTGTTCTTTTTTTATTTGAACAAATGTTGCACTTGATCACATTGTTTTCATCTTGGATAAACTTAAACTAATGTGAGTAAGACTATCTGGCGAATGTTCCTTTGTTTGCCATCGTTGCTGTAATCCGGCATAGTCAGGAAATAGCACTTTATACTCAATAGATTTATGTTTTTCAGTAAAATTTTCTGCAAAAACGGAATTGTAAGTTATGCATTGGTGACAATATAGCTATTAAAGAAAAAATAAGAGTAGTGTTACACTACTACGTTAAAGCAATATATTACTTTTGTAATACATTATTCCCAACACTGGAGGTGAAGGAGTGAAGGAGAGACGCTAAATAACGGTCATTGAAGGGTAGAAAGAGAAGAAAGCTTAAATATTAGCTATCTCCAATCTTACTGGCTAATTACTTGGACCTGTTCCTACTTAATTTTTTTTTAGATAAACTTCATTAGTAATGAATAGATAAAACGTCATGTTTTAGATATACTGCATATTCATGACTGACTTATTTGATGATGAAACAAAACTAAAACATGATAATCTCCTAGAAAAGTTTATTACATTAAAAATGCTTAATTAGGATATTATACACTGTTGCATAATTGTTTTTTACTCTTGAAATAAAGTGTAATGCGCTACATTGTATTTGAGGTGATTTAAAGTCACACTTCCTAAGGTCAGTTTGTGCCACACATACGTAATGAGACATCCAGTGAGATAGTAATCAATTTACCAAGATTGCTTCAAAATATATTGAGGTGGTTATGGTTCCCTTCTTGTTTGTTATTTATAAAAAATAAATGTCAACTAGACCACGTTTTTTAATAATCTGAGATTGAAGTGGATGTGTAGAGGGTCTGAGTTCCTGCTTGCTGTGTTGTTCCACACTCAGTCAACATCGGAATAGGACTAAAACACTACGAGGCAGAATATTCCTGTGGTTTGCACAAGGTTTGGGAATATTGCTGATGCCTGACTCACTGACCTCAACTTTTCTCCTACATAAATAAGATGTTCGTGCCTGTGTGAAAACTGTTGCACTGATGCATTCCAACCACATAGTGATGAAATCAGCTTAGAAATTAAAATAAGCATAAAAATAAACAAAAAGAAAATATTCAGGGTCAATAAGTGTATGGGTTAAATTTAAAGATTCAAACTAATATGCAAATCTTGGCGAAGAAAAAATAATTCCTACACATACTTGTTCCTTGTTTCCTCTTTCCAATGGCTGACCATGATCTAATTCTGAATGGAAAAAACACTAAAGGCCACAGCTATCTTCGCTAAACATGCTGATGGTTAATATGCTGATAAAAACTATTAAATAGAGTACAGAAAATTGATCAGGTGATTTTGACATAGAAGTAAATTATATAAAGGTTTAAATAACCACCTCCACTCCCTGGTCCTCATTTGTGTTCACCTGTTCCTACATGAGTTCACCCAGTGCATTTAATTTCCAGTTTCCCTGTTCCTTTTTCTCTTATAATGAATATGTGTCGTTGTACATCATCTTCTTCAATAGTAATCCTGTTCTTTGTTCTGTATCTTACGTTAATCATCTTTGTAATCAAAAAGTGTTTGTCATCATTAGTCTTGGACTTTGTTTCTTTGATTATTTTAACCAGTAATTTTTAGCAGTTGAATGTTTTCCATATATGTCTGATGACTGAAAGAGATACAATTGAACTGATCAATCCCAATTAGGGACTTCCAGGCTTTCCTGCATAGACTTCTACTACCATGAAAAGGCTCTGAATAAAGCTGAATGAATCATGGAATGGAAGGCCAAAAAAGCGAAAACTGAATCTGATGTACATAAGTACACAAGAGGCCTTAGTTTTTATTATTTTCTGACACAAATATACATGATATCATGTACACCCCCCTCAGTTCACTGCATTTTACAGTTATTAACTGTAACCTTACACACAGATAGAAAATCTTCTCCAACGTCACAGCAACACAGAAGAAATGAGACCAGGAAGAATCATCTTAATCTCAAAAAGATCATGTTTGTCCAAAACAAAAAGTGTAGTGATACGCCTCTGAAATAAAATGTTAATAAAAATGTAGGGCAATGAAAAAAAACGAGTGCAAATTTCTTTGGAGGCTGGAATGAATTTAAGACATAAATACATATTTAAAAATTCTATCAAAAGAAAGATGAACAACAAGAAAGGCAGACGTTTGACTTCAAGTAGGAGATCCCAGACAGAACCAGGTAGACAACTCTCATTTCTTTCTCTGGAAAACATTGGCCAGCATGGCACCTGAGGTAGTCAGCTGACCCATCTTACTCAGAAACTTGGTCTTTGCATCTTCACCCACGAGGCTGGCGGCCATGGAGATAGACCTGAAAAAGACCAGGAAACAGGGATCACGTTAACGCCTGCATTTGACACTCAAGCAAGTAGACAGAGTAAAAAATCTGAAAAGATTTTCCTTGAACACTTAAGGGTTAATTGTCCCTACGCTAAAAGATACTTCTTGCAATTTTTGACAGCGAACCAAACAAATCAATATCAAAAAGACCTTTGTGACTGTTTAAGATATAGCCAGATTGTGGTCAAATACTAAAAGTTGCCTAAAGTAGGCACGCTCAAAATCATTAACAATGCCGTTCAAGTGTTTAGCTACTCTTTGATGCTTCAATGACTGATTTGAACCTAATTCAGTTGAATGAATACATGCTGTTTTCATGACCATCCAGGTGAGGGAGGAGCTAGAGAGCAAAAGGAGCTTCCCTCTTAAGAAGGCTTAGTAGTTAAGAAATATAAAGGATGAGCCCGTTGACTGCAAAGTAATTGAAATAGATTTTACAATTTACTTCTTGTAGTAGATTTTTGAAGAAGCAGCCGCATAGGAAATATGGTTTTCATTTGTAGCCAGTTTTACCCCCCATTTCAATCCCCCATAATAAAAGTTTGTCAGTTGTTGGTCTGTTTTCTTCAACATGGACCAACTGGGTGTGTCAGAATGTAGCCATGTTGTTTGCAATATTTTTCCTTTGTTCAGAGAACAAGGTTTCTGAACCAGCGTAAACGTCAGCTCCGCTCTACATGAGGGTCATGTCACTTGAATGTATACAGCTTACAATACAAGCCTTGGGTCAGGGAGAGTAGGATCCATGATTTGGGGCTGAAAGGTTCAGATTTATGTAAAATTTATTATTTACGAATGTGTAAGTAAAGATGAATTGGCTTTGGGAGCAGTCTTGTGTCTTTCCTTTGAAGATGCAAGTAATAACACCTCTGATGTCAAATACATATTAAAAGCAAAATATATTCTTCAGAACTAGAAATCTGAATCTGCCCCTTATTCTGGAACTAGGTATAAAATAGCTAATAGATATTTGATGTCTTCAAAGATCTGGAATCCTCAGAAGAATTTCACCAGTGGTGATAACTGACAATTCTCAAAGGAAAAAGCCAAATCCACTAAACAGAAATCAAAGCGAAAGGTCTTGGGTGCCATGTGGTCAAAACGGAGTAGCTTCAAAACAAGCTAATTATAGGCGTAGCCAACCATCACCTCCGTGGAAGTGAATCACTTACCGATAACCAAATTTGGGTCCAGAGAGGCGGGACATAGATGTGATACAGATGTCTGATTGGCTGAAAGTTTACAGGTTATATATCCTAAAATATATCCTAAAAACTTATTTAAAAGTAAATCAACCCCCTCTGTGTTCAAAAAGGTCAAAACTATATATCTAAAAAATATATTACAGCACCAGGGATGTAAACGTGTTTTTTCAACTTCAAAGTTGGGCAATTTTAACATTGCAGTGAATGAGAACTTGCTCACTTCTGACCCCACCCCCTTTCGGCTAGTTGAGGTATTACAGTTCAGTCACTTCCTATTGCACTGGAGCGGGGAGAGCGGGCACTGTTGCTCTGTGGCTTAATGTATAGGGTGTCTTACTGCCCTGAGCTTTACATTTCTAATTTATTGCATATTTTTGTGTTTACTATGTATATGTTACAAAAGCAGTAAAATGTTTACAAAAAAAGCATAATTTATGGCTTGCATTTTGATGTTTGTGCCCCTAAACACAGAAAACTGCTATGTTTTTCTTAAAAAGATCCTAAAAATATCCTAAGGAGAAAAACCCACAGCAGCTTTTGAAAGCAGCAGATGCAACATGAAGCATGGTGAAAGCGCAATGATAGACTTCATCCTGAAAGTCTATAAAGATCTCACAGATGCATTGACCAAACCAGCTGGAAGTGTTTCTTAGAAAGTCACTTTGAAATGAAGAAGAGGAGCTCTGTTAAGGATTGAGCCACAGCTTTGGGGTATATGTTTAAGAGTGCCACAGAAGGGTTCTTAGAAGCTGGCTCCGTATCATTAGAGAAACCCGGAGTTCACAGAACTCTTAGCAAGCAAAAATCTCTTACTACACCCTTCACCTCTTAAACTGCCAACGTAAGCAGATGCAAACCACTTCCTGCTTTTCCTTCATTTTAGGAGATTATTTGGTTTATAAATGTGCAAGACCGTGTTTATTTTCAAAAAGGCTGTTTAAGACTTAGTTACAAAACTAATACAAACAAAACATACATTTTCTTATCAGTATTGTGCTAGCTTGAAAAAAAAACATGTCAGACAGGTTTAATTAATTAAAATGAACTAGAAACAGGTAAGTGGCTGATTTTTTTCTTCGTAAACACTTTGTTTTTTTTAATAGTTTCTTCATGCCATGTCAGCATGCCAAAGCTATCTTCATTGTAAACACTTATGTTTCATTACACATCATTAACACAGGGCTTCAAATATATGTAAAATGTAAGTTGTGATAAAGAAAGGTTGAATAGATAATAAAAATATTTCATAAAATCATTCAGTAGAATATGCAGTGGGGAGACAGATGGGTTTTAAGTAAAAAAAAAACATGTGCGAGTCTTGTGTCATATCAACCTAGCTCCGCTAAACTCTTTAGAACAAATACCTAGTAAGAAATAATAAATTATTGTTTAAAACTATTGCAAAATAGTTTGCTTAAAGTGCATGCCATGCAAGGAATTAACAAAATTGTCTAAGATTGAGAAACTGAACCAAAGAGTATTGTGAAATTATATATCATTAAAACAATAATAATGATTCATCTGTTTTTGTCTTTTTAAAATTATTTTATAAACGAATGAGAAAAAGACAGTATAGACATAGAATTTAGTCATTATTTGATGCTCTTATTGCTGTAAAATAAATTGGATAACACTAGGAGTAAAAAGAGTTCATCATCTCACCCTTGAGCCTCCCCAATTCCTTTGTTCTCCACCTTTATTTCACACTCCTTTATCATGGAACTGAGAATAACCTGAAGGAGAAATGAAAGAAGCAAGAGAGTATTCTTAGGACACTTCTAGGAAGACAACATGCTCATTAGCTGGCCATTGCTACGTGAAGGAAATAAAATACAAAGAAATTTAGTTACATGCCATGCTGTGTTAAAAAAATAGGATGACTCAGCTTAAACAAGCAATGTAGTGCACTATGACTCATAAGTCTTTAATGAAGCATAATAGGAGGCTGTTGTTGCAATGTAAATCTTTTTAAAAAGGTGCTTTATAAAATAAAGACTATTATTATTATTATTATTATTATTAAGTACAGAAATACATAGAATTGATCAACAATACCTCATGCTCTGGAGAAAGCTGTTCCATATCGGTCCTCAAACATCTCAATCCAGGCAGAAAATGATTAACCATCAGTTCTTCAGAAATAACTGAACCCCGGAGTTAAGAAAAGCCAGAATGTTTTATAAACACTCACTACCAATATAAAGCTAAATCCCTTTAAAACGGTGATGGAAAAAAAATAAAAAACAATAAAAAATTTGAACTAAAGGTACAAGTACGATTACAGTTAGTTTTCAAAAGCTGAGTTTTATGCACATCATTAAACAAACAAAAGAAGAAAAGAGTAAAATAAAGATGCCCGGAGGCACTCAAACAGAAAAAAATCTTTAAAGACTTTTGCAGGTAGATCATACACAGATTCTGAAATAAAGTAATAAGTAAGCGGATATATGGAAATAAATATATAAACGAGTACAATTTTAAAGCATAAATAAAGATGTGCTTTAATTCTGAAATATATGATTTATTTATTAATTCTCTCTCTCTATGTATGCATGTATGTAATACATTAATTAACTATATTAATTTATTTATCTATTTAACTCAGTATTTCAATTCAAGTATTTTTTTCCTAAACGTTTATATTAAAACTATGATGACAATCTGAAAACGTTTCATGCTAAATTTCTACACACCTTTCGTAGTGACTTCCACTCTTACAGTAAACCCATAACAGTGTTAACACCCATTCTATATTGAGCAATTCCAAGCTTTAAAAAGCTGATTGAGGCAAGCCACCAGTACAGAGAGGTCTGGACATATATATAAAACCAAATAATGAATAATGATCAAAGAGAACAAGACAAAAGCTCTTCTGCTTGGAACCCTTAACATCATCACAGAGCCTTTAAGGTCAAAATCTGCCATCCACCCTGCAATTTTGAGCACAGAAATGGCTGAGGTTTATTTTCTTTAAGTCCTATCCAGCAGAATATACAAACATTTACACAATGTCCAGAACACTGGGATAAAAGCATGAGAATTTGAATCCAGATATGAAGACTTACTTTGAGCTTAATTAGTTATTAACCAACATTGGTAAAGTTCCAAGCGCACAATAAACTGAAGTAACCACACACAATTCAAGCTTGGTTTCTCTTCTAAAGTTTTAACTGGAGCCAAACTGTGGCTGTTCTGAGCAAGCTGCCAAATGCCACAAAATTAGTGTTCAAACAAGCGAAAAATGGCCTCTTTCCCAGTCATCATCACTGGATGTGTTTGCTACAAATTGCCATCATCTCCTTAAAAAGAAAAGCCAACGGGAAACTTTGCCAATGCCCACAACCAGTTTCAAAGTTCTTAACGATTGTTTAAATTTGCTAAAATAAGCCCTAAATGATCAGGCTGACAGCTGTAGTGAGAGCGTATGAGAAATAAGCATAGGGTACATAACAAGCAAACATAAATCTGCAGAGGGTGATTTCAGGGTGACGTTATTTATACCAAGCTTCACTCTCACCATTTACATAAAAACAATGACCAAAAAAGTTTTCAGTTTGTCTTATCTTATGTTTTCTACATCATTACTAAATGCAAAGGTTGCATGCAGTTCATCAATGCAAGAAATGTAAAACAACAGGGTTAGTACAGACTAGAAGCGGTTTTGTTGAGGTATTTGCTTTTTTACAAAATTGTTTTAAAAATAAAACTTATTTTGTTACACACTTTGCATTTATACCTTAAAGAAACAAATTCACTTGTGATAAGTTGGCATCTAAGGTCTCCTTTATTTACCTAATAAATTATTTTGATTGATTCTTCTCTTAGAAGCAAGCATGGATTGAGTTGTTTCTGTTGTGCATTTTAAACAGTTCATGTATTTAAAAGCCATTCAGCGGTTAATTCATGTTAGTGCAGTAATGATGAAGATACTTCTTTTAATAACGGTTGATTTTATTCAGTTGCACTCGATTTTAAAAGTGAACTCTTTACTGGAAATTACTTTCAGGTTTTAGGTTCAATTGTCATGGCTAACGCTTTCATGCGGATGACTTTCAACTGTATATCCCTGTTCAACACCAAACAATACTTATCTGATAACTTTATTTTAGAGTCTTTAAAGTCAATAAAGGGGTTAGCTCTGAACTATCTCTGCTAGCAGATAAACCCAACAAATTTTAATCCCACAGGATCTTTGGATCAGATTCTTTTTGGGTAAATGATAAACAATTTGGAGAGAATTTTTTCAGGTAGGCATTTACCACAAGAACACAATCTCTTTTAAGTGTTGTGATTTATAGTTAGACTTTAGCTGCCCATGTTTATTATATGTTTTAATATGCGTCATATCTATGAAAAGCACTTTGGGTCTGCATAAAATAAAAATAAAGCCAATTGATTAATTTGTGTAGCTATTGTTTCCAGTAAACCAAGTGATTATCAAACAGCAGAAGAGGAACCAGAAAAAGGATACAGCAGCAGGATAAGGCACTGTAGGCCTCAAACAGCTGTGTGGCAATATCAATCCGTTTACCCTCCACCATCTGCTGGTTGTTGCACAGAGCGAGTTTGTGCAAATGAGGAAGAACAACTATAGGAAGAAACACAGACATGAAACAAAACAGCCATGCAGTGTGTGAAACAGACACACAGCATACTGTTACAATTATCATCAAACAGCATCATTCTTATGCTACTGAGAGAAAATGTAATTGTTCAAGAAGAGAGGACACTTACATTCATCTCTAAAACGGGGCTCTGCATTTGGGCCGACTCTACCAAAGGTTTTGATGATTTCTATGTGCAAAGAATGCTGGTCCTGATACTGGGGGTCCTCCAGAAAAGAAGCCAGCTGCATTTTCACTCTTTCCAGCAGCTAAAAAGCCAAGACATATTATTTTAAGGAAATAGGCTTATTAATTAGAGCTAAAGGGCTTCTATTATGCAGAAGAAAATTTTGAAGAGAATTTAGAATAAGAATCACTGCTTACAAAAATGAGAAAAAAAATCTAATCAGTTGTTTTCTCAAGATTGCGGGCAACTGTTGAATTGTGAATGTAGAGTTGGTGTGTGGCTGTTTCCATAGTAACAATTATACATTCGTGGGTCGAATCTGGCCCTTGGGCCTTGACTTTGACATATTTGACATTAAAGTATCTAATATTTGATGCTATTAACAATATCCAATATAAATCGTACTGTTTTATACATACTAATTTATCCATCCATCCATTTTCATGTCGGCTTTCTTCCCTTTCGGGGTCGCCACAGCGGAATGAACCGCCAACTCTTCTGGCATATGTTTTACGTGGCAGATGCCTTTCCAGCCATAACCCATCGCTGAGAAACATTCACACACACACACACACACACACACACACACACACACACACACACACACTCATTCACTGTGAACAATTGTTTTTCTCTCAATTCACTTATACCGCATGTCTTTGGACTTGTGGGGAAAACCGGAGCACCCGGAGTAAACCAACGCAATCACGGGGAGAACATGCAAACTCCACACAGAAATGCCAACCGACCCAGCCGAGGCTTGAACCAGCGATCTTCTTGCTGTGAGACGACCGTGCTACCCACTGCGCCACCGTGACGCTCCATACTAATTTATATTTTGGTAAAAACATTTATTTTCAATTAGGTTGAACAACTTTGGCCTAATGCCAACCTAAAACTTTATCGAATAA
Source organism: Danionella dracula (assembly GCA_900490495.1). Lineage (NCBI taxonomy): Eukaryota > Metazoa > Chordata > Actinopteri > Cypriniformes > Danionidae > Danionella > Danionella dracula. The sequence goes on from UELW01000888.1 coordinate 3,477,495, forward strand.
AATAAAGTAAAAAAAAATCAAACCTCTTTTTGTGTCACTGTTTCCATAATCGTTCCAAAGGCAGGAATCGTTGATATCCTCACAGAGCTGAAAATGAAAACCCATCATTACAGAGGAAAATAACAAGGAAACCCATCAATCCCCAATAAAACGATAAAAGATGCATGAATGGAACATAACCATGAGATGCAAATCACTTAATGGAATATGTAGTAAGCAAGATGACTAATGTCAGATGATCATTCCCATGTCAGTAAGAAAACCCAAACAAAAACAATCAAATATCCATAACCCAGTTAAAATATCCAACCAAGACAATGGGTAGAGGAAACAGGACATTCACTTTTTAAAGTGTCTCATAGCTGCGTTTAACTCACAATTCAGGACCACTGCACAAGGTAATAAGGGCCGGAGCTACTCGCTTGTCAATTAAGGCTTCACTCAGGCCTCGAAGAACCAGCTGCAAACCAGTCAGAGGCAAAAGAGAGACGAGGGGTCAAACAAAATGGCCCACAATCTAGCAAGGGGGCACGAGGTTAAAGAGCTAAGGGCTCGGGGAGAGAATGATGGACAAATACACTGGTGTAAGGAACGAGTGAACATGTGATGGAAAGCCTGCAGTGGTTAGTGAAGCCTGAATGAAGATCAAAACACGCCAGACAAAATTCACACGTTCCCTCAAACCTTGGTTTCATCAGGAGATTGTTGAAGACAGAAAGTGAGAAACAATTTGTTTCTATATAAAAGTTGGACAACTTCTTTAAAAGAAAAAAGTATATTTTTAAAATGTCTGCAAGAAAAATGAACTCCTGATGCATTAGAATCTCCTGACTGGGAATATTTCATTGAAAAAAAAGAAAAACTCCTTTAATTTAAAAGGTAAATGTAAAAAGTAGCCTTAAGTTATTTTGTATACATTTGAGAAAAAAAAATAACATTACATTTAGACACCATTCCAGCTTTTAGAGGAAGGTGTGGTTAATATGGTCGCAATTTTAAAAGAATTAAAAAAAATCTGAAACCTTTAAACCATGACCTATTTATCTCCACAGTAGTGGAGCATTTGCAGGGAAGGATCAGCCGAAGGCCTCCTGGGAGAACCAAGGTGGAGAGATGTGCATAGATGAAGGAGGCAGGAGAAGACTTACATTTCAGGATCACTGGAGAGAGTGATAAGTGCTGGAACAACTCTCTGAGCTACTAGCGTTTCATTCACCCCCTTCACCAACAGCTGATTGGTCAGAGCAGGGGTGATGTCACACAGGATGCATGGAAAGAGCGAGCACAGTGTCATGGAACACCGAAGAGAGAAATAGAGGGAAACAAAAGAACACAAAAATGGTAACAAACTAAAAATCCAGTGCAGACATACAAAACCAAAAGATGACGTAAGCCCAAAGAGGCGCTACACAGTTGAAGTAAAAACTAGAGACAAGTTTAACTGAAGCTACAACCACAGATAAAAGAAGACAGTCCGTCTCAGATGGAAGAGACTATTCACAATCCTTAGCCTTTCATTATGAACTAAAAGCCAGTGCACACCAGGATGTTTTTCACTCATGTTCATTGTTGACTCTTAACAAGAGATTAAATAAAATAAAGATTAAATAAAGATAAATAAATTTAGATTAAATAAAGACAGTGTACAGCACATCACAGGAAAATGACTATTTCTATTGGTTTGGCAAACTAAATTACAACTAAAAGTTGAACTGGGAGAAAGTAAATATATGATAGCTGTCAATTTGACCATGATTTCTGTCTGATAAATCTGTCTGATTGAATATCTTCAAAATATTTTTAACTATAGCATAAACACGTTTTCTTTCTATTTAAAACAAGTACACATCAGAAGACGGGTTTACGGGGAGTCATGACAGCCCCCAAAATCTGATCCCCCCAAAATAACCCCAACCCAATAACATCACATATGTTCTGTTAATAAGAGCTGGGTGGTAAATCGATCTTATCGATTAACTTCAATGTGTGGTTTACATCGATTTGCTTGAACAAAAATTGGTTTTCTCTTGAACATAACATGCTAAAAATGAAACAGGCTCAGCCCTTACTACTCACGTTTTATCAGACTGTTGTGATGGTGCAGAAATTAAATCATGGCATGTACCTACTCATCTTATTCTGCCAGCACATGTCCATTGCAATTTATTCAGATCAGCTCTTCAATGCATAAATAAAATGTACACATTTAACCTAAACAGTTTCACAGGAGGCCACAAACTATTTTCCTCTATTAATACGCCCCTTTTTTTTTACCTTTATCCTGAAATATCCAAGAGGTTCTAAGCTGCTGAACACACAATTTCACCTTAAAATTGGCAAAAAATTGACCAGAAAAGAGATCACAAAAATATAAAATATATTGAAAAAAGATATTGAAAATAGCTAAAACCAAATGCATGAATAAATAACAACCTGGTGTGCAAAAGCCGTAAAACAGAGTGTAGGGATGAAATGTAGAGACTGGTTACATCATTTACAATGCAATGGCAAGCGTGGCGCAAAACATGAATGGATGCATTAAAGACGCAACAAGTTCAAATACAACATTACACTGCGTGTGATTTAACAGGTAACAGGGATGAAGAACAAGGGAGCCCTAGAGGGAGTGTGAGAGGTCTGAAAACACATTTAATATCATAGACAAATCATCAATTATTTAAAAACAACAAACAACATGTGCTCCAGTTACAATACTGTACATTAAATTTAAAGTATTCCTATTAAAGTAATATTCTTTCACTTGATTTACAAGCTTTTTGAACACATTCTACAGTTTATTAAAATCTTGTGAAAAAAACTGTAACCAAAATGATCAATCACTGAATTACACAGGAAGTACTCAGTACTGTAAATGAAACAGGTTGAAGGTTGGAGGACCTTACCTCAAACATTCGTGCAGAAGTGCAACGCACCAGTGCAGATGTATGGACCACCCCATACCACAGCACCGTCAGGAGCAGCTCATGATATGCTGGGTTTGCCCTGCAGACAGTAATTATCCACAATGAAAAGCGAGAGTTAATGATCCGGCTAAACCTGAACTCTGAGTCAGTTAGACTTTCAACATTTGGGGCAATCATTCTGGGCAAGGCATGTTTTGTTGGTACTGCTGCCTGATACAAGTAACCTAATGATCTACGCCTTACAATTGAAAATATTATATATTAGGGATAATCGATAGCTGTATTTGTACTGTATAAACCACAAAATGGAGAAATTAAGATGGTATAAAGCAAAGGTCGGCAACCCAAAATGATGAAATGTTTATTTTCCCTGCGGTGGATCCTGTAGAGAATGACGCACCACATGACTACTCTGTTGTACGATGCCGGCTCAAGTTTAACTTCATTACAATATTAATGAATTATCTTTCATTGCTTTGATGAAATTAAACAAATGCAATAAAGAATTCAGATTTTTGATGTAATTTTTATTTTGAGGATTCCAAAAAGCATCAAAATGCAACGTGCATGACGTGCCCCTTATCTGGGCAACAAACAGTGCAATAAAACGTAGCCTGCATTTATAAAAATAAAACTGCAGTCTTTTGAAAAGATAAAGTAAATAAAATCAAATGAATACAGTTTAAGATTGATTGGATAATATCTCTAAGTGTCATTCCAAATATATAATGACAAAAATAAAAAATCACTTTACAAAAACAGCCACTTTGTTATTAAATAAGTGCATGCCTTCTCTGGAAATGTCTTTCTACATTACTCTTCTTGTTATTTGACAACTTCTCACTACAGAGTAAATATTCAGGCAATACTTCCGCATTGGCAATGAATGCAAATGCTTCGGTCCAAGAAACGTTGAATCCTCTGTTCTCCTCAGTTACTTTTCTCTTTTTCCTTTTGGGATCCATGGCCAATCACACAGTCGCCTGTGTTCCGTCAGTTTCCTCAACCCGTAATTTTTTAACTGCTGCGTCATTGTACGTATGCGCATAACATGAATCGTGCCGTTTTTCATTGTATTGAGTGCTTGATCAGTCTCACTGTCTATTTTTTATTGAAATCAAACAAACAGCATTTTTAAACATGACCATGAAATCGTGCTGTTTTGTCTGTCAGCTAAATCAAAACAGGGGTTGCAGACCCCTGGTATAAAGCATGCCGAAACATTAATTATCCTGTTTATACTATGGTCATTTACCAACACAAACATTTTAAAGTTATCATTAACATTTTGTCTGCAATACATGATTCAACCAAAATCTTGCTCTGAGGTAACAGTAATGCAGACATTTGTGAAACTTTAATGTTAGATGAAGATTATACTGTTTTGACAACATTTACATATTAAAGCTATGGAAGGATGAAGTTGATGGTTATTTTTGTCAGTGTTTCTCATATGTATACCCGATTGCCCTCATCTTCTGAATAGATTCTAAAGATACATAGACACATTGGTGTTGTATAATTGGACAAGTCTGGGCTGAGCACTGTTCATGGCTGCCTACTGCTCCAGGTGTGTGTTCATGGTGTGCTTGTTCACTGCTGTGTGTGTCACTGGGATGGGTTTAACGCAGAGCACAAATTCCAGGTATGGGTCACTTTTTCCTTCAGCAATCTGAATATAATTTATCCTTAATGCTCAGGAAATAAAAATGTATTTTAAGCATTTAGCTTAATAATAAAAAATCTCAAGAGACAAAAAACAAGCACAAAATCCCAATCACATGCTTTTCCTGTATGGAGACTTTAACAAGACCTATATTTTTTTGATGGCACTCATCCATAAAAGCTTGCTTTACTCAAACCCATTAGCCCACTACCTTTGCTTTAATTGTTACTTGGTGTTTTTTACTCTTATAAATACACACCAGAGTGAATCTCCTAGTTCAAATCGAGCTCAGTCTAACACTCTAAAAATCTGAGTAACATGTTCATTTTGAAACCACTTTTTTATGTGTCCAAAAAGTAGCAAACTTATGTAATAATGTAGAAATATTCAAACCGATAAAAAAATAGCATTGCATGCAAACCCAAAATAGCATCATATAAAATATCTAAATAAAATTCTATAAAAAAAGCAGCAAATTTGACTTGTTTACCGAAGGTCTCACTTCAGTTTGCATGTATTCAAATCTCCTGCATCAAAACAAGTCCTCCGTTACCTATTTTTATGCTCGTTTGTTCTCCATTGAACCAGGCAAAAGTTTAACATGGCTTGAAATATTCAAATCAAACAAGCTTGAGCATGGGTAAACATTTAGTTAATGACGTACTAAAGTCACAGTTAACCTTACTGCTGCAGAGAAACTGAGCAAAACGTTTACACCATTGTACAGGAATCCCAGCTTCACATGAACTTCTGCAGAAAGGCATGCAGGGGACAAACTCACCCCAACTCCACAAATGAAGCCTTCAGGCTGTCCAGGGGAGCATGGGATAGTGATAATGTGGTCATGACATCCTCAAGAAAGCCTACTAACAGTTTACGGTCTTCATCCTGCAATAAAAACCTCCATCAGAAATAACATTTTCTGAATAAAAGATGGATGTTCGGTCATATAGCTACCTGATTATAACACGTTAAGACTCCGGTCGCATAGATAGGAACCGTAGCCTTGGTGAGGATGCCATTTCCTGCTGTGGCATCTGCAAGACAGGGAAATCTTGTCATAAAAACTCCACTCATCTGGTTTTCATTTTATATTAAAGTGATCCATGATGAATGTTTTCCGGGATGATACATTAACAACATACTTTTCAAACTCTACAAACATCCAAAGAATGAAAGAAAATGCTTGGTTTTCAAATCCCATGAAGAGGAACTCATATTAGACACACATGAGCAGTGTTTCACTTCCCAGTCCCTCCTCTGACAGCAGGGGTGGGTTTTTTTGGTTAACCAAACACTCACTCACCCACGTTCTCCTCGGATAGGCGCAGGATTTCTTGGAATTGAGGTTTTATCTTAAGGGAGGAAAACATCACCAAAAATTAGAATTCAACTGCTGGAAAGTGTTTTTCCAGTAAGTTTAAAGTAGCTGAAGAGCTTCATCAGTAGAATGGTACTGAAGGAAGAAAGAGTCATGTCCAACCTTAGTGTTGGTAAAGATTTTGCCAAACGTTCTGCAAAATCTCCAGAAGAACCTGGAGAACTCATGGACGCAGGTGGAAGAGGTGACATTGATTCGTCCCACAATTTCGATTATCTGAGGCAAGCTGTAATGAAAAACCAGACCCATTTTAATCTCTCATTTGTACTTTTAATTAAGCAATTATTATCATTTAAATGTCTAATAATGACAAATTACATTTGAAGTTCCTGTTTCTTGAAGCATACAAAGTTTCATGTTAAATTATTTGTAAATGTCTTATGTTCACTTTTGCCTTAACTAAGGAAAATAAATACAAAATATAATTTTTTAATTTTAACTCTCTCAAGGCCAACAAATTAACGGTTACCCCAAATGAAAACCTATATATTATTCTTTCAACCAGTTTTTGGATCTCTGTTTAAAAATCAGTAGAAACGGAAAGGAAAATGATAGAACAATAATTATTTTGCATAATAAGTCAGAGACGCTACACTTTTAGTTAAAGCTCACAAAATTCTCCCGTTGAACTTTTTCTCCTTCCAACAAGTCTGCAAATATTGCATAAAATCCATTTACAACAAATTTAATTTACTTGTGCTCTACAGATCTGTGATATATTTGTTATGCCTTTCATGTTTTGTGCACTTTGTGATGTAGTAATGATGTGAGCCCTTTCATAAGGTGTCGAAACCCCATGCACAAAATGGCTGCATATCTTTAGATACACCCATGCAGCATTTGCTATTTTTTGTATATTTGCTATTTTTTTGCTCAACTCCCCTTGCAGACAAAACTGCGCCATTAAAAATAGTGCTTGCACAAGGTCTCATTTTTGTTTCCCATTCTTTTTCCATCCTCCTAGTTTTCGACAGCAAAGCCAAAATGTCCCCAAACCACAGATTTAAAAGTTGACAGTGCCTCCTCATATCACTGGCTTTCTCTTCCTTTGGCCATGGTTAGAGTGAAACACAAGACACAGAACCACGAGAACTCTGCCCCTCTATCGTTAGGCTTGCTGATTGAATATTTACACAAGAAATCAGTTCATTGGTTTCATATTTGTACACAGAAAGGAGTTTCTCTGGCATGTGCATGTACAGCTCCATAAACAAGTAGATCTGTAGGCTTGTTGAAATAAAATTTCATATGGGAGTTGTTTAAATGAAGAACCGAAAAACCACACTGTGTCAATACACATGCGAGTATTGATCAGAGGACGATGTACTAACTGGTTCAGTAAAAAGCGAGTACTGTGGCATCCTTATTTGAAACGAGACTTTGTTAACATTGAGAAACAAAGTGTGAAAAATTCATTATCACAAAATTACATCAAATGACATAGTTACGAGGCGCATGTGTACCGTTACTCACACAGAACTCACAAGCAGCCTGGAGAGGAAATATGTCAGGAGGCGTTTACAAAATAAAAGCACAATATAAAATATAATTCAATGTTTTGCCTAGAAACATGTGACCAAAATAATATACCAACATTTTCTACTTTTTCATACAATACAATACTATTTTCTATTGGTGGAAATTGCTGCTTTTAAGAGAACTATTACAAGTAGTCAATGACAGATTACCTTAAAAGTATAAAGTTAGCTGGTATTTATGTATTTTAAGTGTACAATTTTAAAACATTTGAATCAAAATACATTTATAAAGGACAGTATAGAAACTAAAATTATTAGAAACAATAAATTATTACAAATATCTTGACTTTACCGTCACGAACACAAACTGTGGGGTTTTGACAAGGAAATGAATTGAAGTAGCTTAAGTGCATTTAGATATATAGATATAGATTATATTTTGGTTGACCAATGACAGATGGGGACGGGTTTTATAATATATAAATATTATAATATATATAGTCAACAAGGATGAAAGAGAGATTTAGCTGATAGACAGAGAATTGCTTTAACGAATTGTGAGTGTTCTAATGACTTCTTGCGAGTGGATAATTAATTGACCTTTACCAATGCAGTGTACAGTGTGAGCATGTGCTTCTGATACTCCTGGTAATTGACTGCATATGCACACTTAAGACTGTGTGTCTGCAGCTAGATCTTTCACAAAAAACAGTGCATTCATATCCAGATAGGTGCCATGTGAACACCCCATTAATACAAATTATGACAAATTGTCCCAAACTCATGTTTTTTACCATCAGTAAAGTAAAAAAAAAAAACACATAAAAAAAGAAAGCCCTAAGATTATTTGTGAGACTCACAATTGGTTGACCACCCAGAGCAAACTGTCCCATCCTGTAGTGCCTTCATGCTGGATCTGATGATCATACAAGTGTAGAAGAACAGCTAACTGGTCTCGACTGCCCACGATGGTGGCTACGTCCTGCAAAGGTGACGCTGGTCGAGGAAACCGGGTCACTGCAGGGCCACAAACACACACAGGCAGTCAGAGGCGGTCTTTAATACATAACTGAGCAAACCATCTGAACGGGCCACAACCAGTAAATGAACAAGGACTTTGATAGTGAGCCCAAAACCAGAGAGCATAGCTTCACAGCATCAGGCGCCAGGTTTGAGTCGCTGACTGAGAATGTGTGAGCATGTGTGTTGATGCTGGCCGAATTTCACCTTCAATTGGAGGCACGTCCTCTTGCATTTTGACTCGGCTGGTGTATGGGGCATTCTGAAGCAGCACCGCGAAGAGAGGCGGGATGAGTGACTGAAGCGCTGACAGATAGATGTGCAGCTTGTGTTCATCCAGGCCAAATTCTCCCTGCTGGAAATTTCGGGAAAGGGAGAGGGTGTGATTTATAAAAATAGGAGAAGTTAAAAAGTGGGATTAAAAATATTGTAACCAACAAGACTTTTAAATGATGTCTAAATTGAGAAACCCTTTTAATAATAGCCATCCTCCACTTAATGAAAGATTACCTTTATACAATTTTCAAGTACTACTGAAGGTTGCTTTTTGAGTTTCTGTACAACTATAATAAAATTATCATTGAAAGCACACCGGTGTTAAAGTATTTGACAATGTACTTATATGTTACGGTTCCCACAATTCATGAGTGTACTGCCTTTAATGAAATTGCATTTATTTTTTTCAAGTGATTCTGGGATCCAATTTGCTCATTCTTGGTTAGCCAATCGGGACAGAACATAAAAGCACTCCAGTATGTCACTTTAAGGAGCGCTGTATAGGAAGTAGGGCCAGTGAGTGAAGCGACCAGGGTGATAAATACAGTATTGTCTGAGGGTTCTTTGTGAAGTATTAGGGCTGATTGCTTGCTGTTCTAAGATTGTGTGAAGTTTGATAAGGTATTTATATTTATATATATATATATATATTTTTAGGTCCGTTTAAAATCAAATTTAGAACCTACATCATCAAAAAGCATAAAAAACACTGTAATAGAATATTTAATCATTGTAAGTAATTCTCAAATAAGATTGAATTTGTATGTTTACTTGGGATGGAACAGGAAGTGACGTAGAGAGGCGGGATTTATACTGAAGTGAACTTCAAGGGGTTAGGGGCTTTCCGCTCTCTTTCTCTCTCTTTCGCTCTCTCTCTCTCTCTCGCTCTTGCTCTCTCTCAGCAAGTGGACGTGCGTGCGCTGCTCGTCTCTTTCCTTTTTTCTCTTCTTTCCTCTCTCTCCTCTTTCCCTCTTCTTTCTCCCTTTCTCCCTCCATGATGCTTGCAATGTAATCACACTGTTTATTGATATCAAGGTATGAGCTTAATTCATGTTTGGAATAAGTAATAAATAACTGTTTGCGATTGTGTTCATAAATCTTATCTCATGAGTATTTAATATTTCCATGACAACACATATAAAACTATTTTGCATAATAAACAGTATGTTTTAAATACATTGCTTTAAACCCTAACCATCACTTATATTATTTTAGTTTTTTTTTTCAAACTCTGACAACCCTAACTACGCTTTTGACAAGTTGAGGGTTTAAGAGTATTTTTTTTGTTTTACTTTAGCAACCCTAACAATCACTTTTATGATTTTGAGCCTTTATGCACATTTTAACAATCTCTGGCAACCTTTAATATCACATTTACATTTTTTCCCATTTATGAGATTTATGCCATTTATGAGTGTTTACAACCGTTTTCTCAAACTCTGGCAACCTAATCACATTTATTTCTTTTTCCTGGTTTAGCATTTGGGAGCATTTTCTCAATCTCTGGCAATCCCAAGCAACAACAAAAATCATCATATGAGCTTTACATTGACATCAGAAAAGACCAGCGAATAAAGAACCAGTGAATTTAAGACTTTAAATGTGAATATTATTTTAAAGAATATCAAATTTAAATTCAATGTATACATTAAAACATATTTGATTTTGGCCCCATTTAAAATTTCCCCATATATTACTAAAAGCATTTGGAAAATACATTATTAATTTTACGAGTTTTTTTTATAACCTCATGCTCTTTATCAGGCTGTCTACTCTTACTCGTTCAATAAACGTTTTCTGCTATGTGGATGTTTGAGTTGGTTGTTATTCATATAAATCATCTGTAATTTCTGCTTTTCAGTGTGAACAAACTATTATGTTTCAGAATATAGTTAATGCCTTTTTAGTTCTGAACTGAAACTAAAAAGCTTATACATAGTAAGTGAAATAAGTTAAGTATGGGGGTTATAGCTTGCTGGTTCTTTTAAATAATTGTGGTTTCTGGGTATATTTGTTTATAAATATTCAATGACTTGGGATGGAGTGTGTTTGTTGGTCATCACCTTGAGCAGCTTCTCGATGCGAGACAGCAGGGATGGGATGAGCTGAGACTGTAAGTTTCCCAGTTCTGTGCACCAGGCAGCAAAGGCAGGAATAAAGACTTGATGGGTGGCACTGACCACCCTTTCAGACTGGTCACCCAGAGACAACAGCATCAGCTCAAATCCCTGTTACACAGTCATAAAAGAAAATGTGTGTGAGAAATGAAAAAAATTCTAAAACCAAAAAATAACATGAACCCAAAACCCACCTGGGAGTATTTGTCCGGATCGTCAATGTAGCCCATAATAACACCTAAACTTTTGACCACAGCCTCTCGGACCAAATCAGTTTTATCATCAGCTAACATCTGCTGAAGCATGGACAGAACCAGAGAGCTTCGAATCTCCTTCTAAAGACACACAAAGAAATTGATTTGTCAGTCAAATATTAAATGTGTTGTATTGTTTACTAGTGGTAGAGGTCAAAATCATACATAACCCTTTTCTTAATATTGTTTCATTTTCAAAAACAAAAATTACATTTATATATTTTTTAATCTCTAAGCAGTGGTCAACTCAATTGTTGATTGATTTATTGACTGACTGATTGGTCAAATTGTGCTAAAACTGGCACTCAAGCTAAAGCTAAAATTACTACATGAACACTGTTCTTTAAAGGCCTCCGATTTTTCTACAGTAAGTGGTCCTCTGTCCGTAATTAAACATACCATATTCTAGCTGTGCTAGCTTTAATCTGTATTTCTTATTCATTTCTATAACAGAATCAAACTCATTTTCCAACACAACGTCTAGTGCAGCGGTCCCTAACTCCCGGGCTGCGGACCAGTACCGTTCCGTGGGTCATTTTGTCCCGGGCCACATAGAAAGAATAAATAACTTGAGTTACTTTCATTTTTTTCACTTTGATTGGGCAAAAAAAATTAACAAAAAAATAAAATAGAAAAGAAAAACATTTTGTTAAACATAACAATTTGTCTGTGCACTTATGTTTGTAATTTTTTGCACAGTAGTCAGATAGCCTTACTTTACTCAATCACAAGACAACATTGGATTTTATTTTGTAAATAGTGTGCACTGAAGAGAAAAATAACCAACAAATTGATAAAATCCGTAATTGCTTTACCCACTGAGTCTTCCAACCATAATTGTATGATGTACAGCCACTGTAAACAAGCTACATTGCTCGATGGAACACACATACAAGTGAACCAAAGGAAAAAAAAAAGAGCACTATGCAATTACTAATCATTGAAGATTATTATGTGACTATTTCAGTCTGCGTCAACTTGACAACCACTCAACACTCAAAGTTAAACAGATGAAATATTGAGTTCATTGATCCTGAACATGATTGGTGTGTCCCAAAGTGAGTGTTTTTATGTATGGTTCAAAAGAGTCTCCTACCGGCAAATATGGGGACAGAGCTCCACATGCTTCCGCCACCAGAAGTCTTCTCTCAGGATATTTGTGGTTGATCTGAGCAAAAGAAACACAAGTTTGACAAACATGGAGAGACAACACGGCAGGGTCCTGATCAAAAGACCGCACACTCAGCCACAACATTTATTTTTACTCCTAAATGTTTTTTTTAGATCTATACAAGACAAAAAATCATGTGGCAATCATTAAGCTGATGTGGTACACATTTTTATTCACTCACCTTGGACTGTTGATGGACTGTTCATTTTTCATTCTATTGTCATATATAGCTACACTGCAAAGAAGCTTGAGTTATTTAGCAATTTTGTCTCCATTTCCATTCCAAATATATAAAAAAAATATATAATCTTATATTTAATATTACTCTAGAAGATATATGGAATGAAAAATGTTCTCTGTTTGAGATAATATACAACTCATTAAGATTATTGTTCTTACTCCATTGGAAGATGTTTTTGCTTATTTTTAGCACTCACATAATTGAAATGTGTTTTGTTCTTCAGAAAAAAAGACAATTATGCTATTTCCCACATCTAATATAAGTATCTTGATTTAAGAATTGTTAGATATTTAGACTGATATTAGGACAACACTACCAATGTAGAAATGTATTTTTTTGCAGTCCATTTAAGTTATTGATATTAGTTAAAATTAATGTTAAAGTTATTTTATAGCACTAGGTCATCTTAAGCTGTGTATAAATGTGATGCAGAAATTAACCTTGCACTTACTACAATTATGATAATAATTTGATATTTAATATTTATATTAATTCATTTTATTAATCAATTGATACAATAATTGTTAGTTGCATCCCTAATAGGAGGAGGTTATTAAAGAGGTTATTATTATAGAATTAGCATTCCTTTATAGCTCAACACAGCTTTTGTTCCTAAGAATTTAATGTTCAAAGTATATTTTACTAAATTTCTTGGTAATTCATACATTTAAAAAGGCTTTAAATGCTCAGACAATTTGTAATATTCTATTATTATACCAATTATACAGACATAATAAAAAGATAAACAGATTTGAATGTGCTTTTCCAAGTTGCGCTGGATTCCCTGACACAAATATCCAGAGATCAGGATTTGCATCCAACCATGATCTTTTGCCAAACCTCTACCCTTAGAAATCTTTCCTTTGCAAAATCTAACACCTCCTATCAAAACAAAGGCACCATTAAGTTATGTAACTTTGAGTTTTTTCCTCTGCAAAAAGGCTCCATTCTCCTAGGAAGGAAATGTTCCGATCAAAATCTTCTATTGCAAAATATTCAAATACGTATTCGGGCTCTATTCTAAAATTACATTTTGATATCCTTTCCTATAGACTCCATCCAGGAAATATTCAAATTCTTCAAATAACAAAAAAAAGATTATATTGGAAAAATACTGTACACAGATGAAAAGAATCCAGTATAAATATATTTAGAACCTATGGACTATGGCATTCTCCAAAGAGGAAAAAAATTACAAATAAAATATACTTAGAGATTTATGAATAAAACGTAAAAGGGCAATACAAACGTCAAATTGAAAGTTTAAACACCACATTCCCATCTGTAAGTCATTTTGGACAAAAGCGTCTGCCAAATGTATAAATGTAAATTTTGGAATACATGGTTACTATAGAACAGACAGGAATAAAAAGGGTCATAAACGGAAGAAAAACTGTTGTAGATTTCTTTTTCATTCATGAGCCCAAATTTTTTAAGAAAAAGTCACTATCACAACATGTTTGCTTTCTGAGTTGCTGGCAAGCCTGCAGTGTAAACTGTAAACTTACACACAAAACCTAAAACCAAATTAAAAAGCTAAAAAAAAATTATTCCAAAATAAACACATTATTATTAACAGACATTTTTGGAACTGAGTGGTGCTACAGATACACTCATTGGCCAGAGCACCGCACTAACTGTCTCTTAACCTGGAGCACTTGCATGTAACTCTCTTAACCATGTTCGCTTGCAAAAATGAAGCACGTGTGCTTGCAAGGTGAACACAGCAAATTGTCAAAAAAAAAAATCTATTCATAACAGCATTAAAATGGTCCAGATGTCAATTATACAATCAAAAAATCAATTGAGGCTGGCCTTAACCAATGTGCTGAACTTGGATGTGTCGGTGCATCAAGAATGGGTTAAACTAGTGAGGAGAGCGTAGTTCTAGTACAGCTGCTTCTTAAAGGTTATAGCAGCTTAATCCTGATTTCCTCTGTTGTGTTGAGAGCCGCTCACGTTGCTGGTTCCTTTACTTGATGAAACACAACGATGCCCCTCACATCACAGACTCTGTTGCTAGATGAAAGTGCAGGGACATGGGGGAGCCTCTCACTTGAACCTCACGGTGAAATGGGTGCTTTTAGAAAGTCTTGAAATGTTTTTTGAGCTTCAAGTTTTGTTTTTTTGTATTAACTTTCTTTTTTTTTAGATTCAAGCTTTGACTTCCTCAGCTGCTTTTGATGCGTCAGCGAGTGTCTGATATTTTTAAGAGGAGTTTCAGACTGAGAAGTTAATATCCCACTTCAAAAAAGCAATCAATGAAATGTACAACACAAGGCAAAAAATAGCTCACGAGTCCTTTAAATAAGTAAAACATCAAACAACAATCTGAAATAAGTTAAACTGATTTCAAAACGGTTAAACACCATCAACTTTGGGGCAGTCAGAGAAAAGTTGTACTTTGTGTGAGTAAGTGCAGAACTGACCTGTTCCCAACACTGTGGCAGGAGCTCCGCTTCCACCCGCGTCGGACCAACATGTCGTGCAAATGCCACACAGCCGGTGAGAATCATCTGCCTGAAGTGCAGCATAACAGACGGTGTTAAACCCGAGCCCCATCAGGCAGCTTACACATGCACGCACACACCTTTGCTCATCATCGGGTCTCTTGATAAGATTAAAGAGGATGTGGAGAAGCTGGTCTCGTTCTTTGGGTTCGGGATGCAGGCAGGCAGTGCAAAGAATGAGGGGAATTAACTCCTGTGAACATACAAAAGTGATTGGAAGTTTAAAAACAGAAACTGTACAAGGGAATATATTCGATCAATATACATGCACCTAATCGAATGGAAAGTTTCTGCAAGCAGGCCTTTGAGTATACAGGGTCAAAGAAACACCTTCACCACAGAGGAGAGAAAGGGACTAAACTAAACAGTTTAGTTTAACTAATAAAAAATAATAACCAATTCATACATTGATCAAATGTTTCCTGTAAACATTTCAGTTTCTGCTGTCTGCAGCTTGTGTGACTTGCGTAAAGGTTGCTAAAGGTTGCAAAACATAGAGGCAAATTTTGGTGCAAATCTTCAGCACACATGTACAATTATTAGTTCCTCATTTCCAAACGAAGCCGATGAAAATGGCAAGGACTGTCACTACGTCTATTTATCACTCAACCTGTGCAAACAGCCCCTTGCAGTTACTGAATGCCGATGAAAATTAATCCCCCAGTGTGACCTAACCTTAACCTGCTGCGTGATTCAAATGAGTGGCAACAAACTTGTTTGCATGTTTATCATCGGTGTGTTCAAATTAGAAAAAAAACAATATCCATTAATGAAAAACAAATCAGCAAAAATGTTTAAAATTTAGTGGTAATCAAAATTGGCGGATGCACTGGATTTGTATTTGATTCAAGTATTTGGAATTACTTTTGAGTCCATACTCAATATTTACTTGTCAGTATTTAGTCATGTGAGTAGACTTTCTTTTCTAAAGGAATTTCCCTCTTAGTTGATTTGGAGACCTTTCAAAAAGTTTAAGATGAATTGTAATAAAAAGGTATTCATAACCTGTAAATATGTAATGAATTAAGTATTATTGAGTATAATTATTTTAAACCTGTACTTAAAATATATAAAAAAAAAAGATTCATAAACCTACACAAACATGTTGAACTATGTTTTGGTTTATTAACTATATCCCTTTTCCACTTTTAGCTCAACTTCACTCTCTATAAACATTCTTTTGATGCTTTGTTTTCTACAATCTTTATGATGTAAGTTGTGGTAAGCTTACATGTTTCGATAAAAAAAAACTCTTAGATGTGTTAGATGTTTAAAAACTTTGTATTTCACTACAAGTTTCTGTATCGTGTCTCTATAGGTTAAACAAATAAGTAAAAAAATAAATAAACAAAAAAAATAATTAAAAAAAAGAAGCAAGAGTTTTGCGAATCCCGGGTTCTGATTAGTCTTCCTCTTTGGACAAGGGATGGAGAGAATTATGTTTTTTGCAGAAAAGGGTAAAAATGTGGAGGAATAGTGCAAGTGCTTTATCCACTCATCTCTGGAGCTCATACAAACAAAGTGAAAGCGATCCCTTGGGCAGCACACAGAATTGCAGTTAAAAACTGTTCCGGTAGCTATTAAACTCCCAATTGACCTCTCTATATAAACATATCAAGAAAATGTATAGTGTAATAATTATCAATATCGAATTATCACCCAACTCTTACTATGAATAACACTGACATTGTCACAAAATTCAGCAGGAGAACACCTCCATGAACAAAAAGGATTTACTGTTCTGTACTGCTGCTGCTAATTTGTTCCACAATGTTAGAGCTGCAGAGCTGAACGCTAGTGGCTCCAGCATTGATTTTGGGAGGTGAGGGGGTTAAACAGGGAAAGAGAGTTGATTTTTTGAGGAAGTTTGGTGAGAACCAATCTTTTAGTTCTGCAAGACACTCAACAAGTGGTGAGGTAAGTAAGGTTTGGAAGAGATATAGAGTTAAGTATATAGCAAAGTAGTGGAATTGAATAAAAAAAATTCCATTGTGAAACTTATCATAAGAATGTATATAAATGTGTTCATCGGGAACCCATAGTCACATTAATAGGAGATTGCTAATAGTTGCTATATGAGGTGTCCGGTTATTCAAGGCCCGCAGACCAAATGTGGCCCGCTACATTTTGGCCAGTGAGCGCTTACAAGGTCAAAACAAATAGATCTAAAGCGTGCTTTGACCACAACTACATTTCTTACAATATCCCATATCGATTATGATACCCGTGAAGTGACAACCCATTGTCAACGAGTGAAATTTTGAAATAATGGTGCCAAAATGTCCAGGAAGAGAAAAATTAATGCTGAATAAAGACCGTTTCAAGAAAGATGGGAAGGCGAATACTAGTTTGTGCTTCAAGGAGCAAGATTGACATGTCTTTTGTGTTAAGAGGTTGTGTTGGTTGGCGAAGGAGTACAATCTGAGTCGGTATTTCAACAACAAACACAGATCCAAGTATGCCTAAACTACATTTCAAGAAAGCAACACATTTCCGAAAAATTAAAAGGCAAATTATAGTTGCAGCAGAGCGTGTTTACAAATCCACAGCCAAAAACAAGTCAGCAGTGAAAGCCAGCTTTATGGTGGCTAAATAAATCCCCAAACTTCAAAATCTTTTTCAGAGGACGCTTATGTAGGTTTCATAAGCACACAAATTTAAAGGATTGTTATAAGAGACCAACAATGAAACATTATGTTTACTATGACACTGTAACTGCATAGAAAATGTCTGTACAAAAACTGTAGAATTAACAATACATGTATCAGTTATATATGGCCCTTTGAGGGCAGCCATTATGCAAATGTGGCTTTCGGTGAAATTGAGTTTGGCACCCATACTCTATATATTGAGAGAGATAATTATTTTAACAGCCCTAGTGGAATACAGAGACCTGTAATGTGAAAGTATTAGAAATTTAAAATGGTAAAAATCTCTTTGTCAAATGAAAATAAAAAGACAGCTTCAAGTGACATCCGATAGTGAAGTTAAAAAGTCTTATTGTTTACATTTGGTGAAAGTGTTTTAAATGTGGTGACTAGAGTTGAATATTTGACATGTATCATTCACTTTTCTATCCTTAATTTTATAGAACATAGAACATCACTCATCACTTGCTGAGTATAATCTTTTGATTATTTCTCCATTCATGGTTTATTTTCAGCTTGTTGTCATACTCCTTACATATAGTGCTTTTTCAAACTGTTAAAAGAACAGAATCAGTCAAGCTCTGCATCTTAAAGCAACCCTGATTGAGCCATGGCTACAGAGAAACTTTATTGAAAGATTAAGATTTATTTCCTCTATCTCACCTTTGAGTCTGATGAGACTTCGCTCTTATACAGTATCTTGACTGATATTCATGGACTGATGGCAGCCCCTTTGACGCCAAGCTTGTTTGTTTAAACTGCCATTCCCATTCACCCACTTCCTTCAGCTGCCAAGAGTTTAACGCATCAACTAAATGGGATGCCAGATGTTGTGAAAGTAAGCAGTGAGCCGTTTCATGAGCAACGAAAGAGAGTGTGTGAAAGCTTTCATAAAGCAGAGCTGTCCAGCATCTCCTGTACCTGGAGGAAGCTTTAAACACAAACCCAGTTATCTAACTATTTGATTTGGCTCTGGCCCAAAGTCAAAATGTGTAAATGTGAGAGAAGAGCGTTTGTGGATGAGCTACTGGACACAGAACGAGCTCTGCTGCTTTGAGTTATTAAGAGATTTAATGGTTCTTTTTGCGCAGCCTAACTAATAAAAAAGTTTAATTGATTAATTAAATAAAAAATAAAGAATAAATATGCTAAATCTAACCAACAGACATAGAATGGAATGGAATTTAATTTATTCATTGAATAGGTTATTTTGTTCTATAGATGTTGTACGTTCAATTTCGATAATTAATAAAAGATTCTAGCAAAACTGGTTCATTATGTATTTTGTAGTTTTAACAGTATTATTATGGTTTTAACAGGATTATTAACAGTAATTTTAATAACAACAATATATATTTCTATAGAGAGCATGAGAGTGAGGGAGGTGAGTAGAAAAAGAAAGGGAGGAGAGAGACAAAGACAGAGAAAGGAGAGTGAGAAAAAAAGGAGAACAGAAAGGGATGAGAGTGATAAAAAGAGAGGAGAGAGAAGAGAGTCGGAATAGAAAGAAAGTAGAGAGTGGTTTCAGTTTCCAGTCACTGAACTCCAATGAAACCAAAAACTTTCTGCTTGTAATTATTAATAATGCTTTCAATTTTTATAGCACTTTTATAGACGCTTTTTCAAAGACAAATTTTCACAGCATTATTCATTCACTCCAGATTCATACTCTGGAGGTGATAAGCTACCCCTGGGGCTGGCTGCCATTCTGCACCTACAACCTCCTGACCACCATCAAACACAACCCACCAGTCACACACATCCATAAAGAGAAATGTTAGTGAAGTGGCTTGCCCAAGGCCACAATGGCTGAAAGGAACTTGCAAGAACGGACCCACCAAGCCTCCGGTTAAAGGACATTTAATTCCACTACCACACCACATGCCGGCCCTAATGGTTTTCTTTAAAGACCAAATTTGTGTTCCTGGTAAAGGATGCTGTAAAATACGGCACACATATCACACAAGCGCATGGGGTTTACCTATATATTTTAAACTAACACTTCTAAATATACAGAGTTCAAATAACAGCAGAACACGTTAGTCTGGATTCCCTTGAAACCATCATATGCAAATTTTCTTTTAAAAACCAGCCAACAACACCTCATGTTGTCAACAGAAAAGATAATCAACAGCCACTCATCAATATATTAGCAGCAAACTCAACGTATTAAAAAGAATTGTAAAAAAAACTAAAACCTATCTTAAAAAATACTATTTAAAACAATTGAGAATACGCTGAAAGATGAATCTAAAGCTGTTCCAAATACAACATGTAACTCCTGCAGATTTCAATCTCTTATCTACCTAAAGGCTAATAAGTAACCCGTACAGCCTTTCATTCCAAAAGAATTTATCTTCCCAATAAACTTCTTATCGGTGTACAGATGACTGGGTTACACTGTGAGGCAGGTGCTCCAGCAGGTCTGATCAGTAACTGTTTTCGAGGGGAAAAACTGAGGTGTGGCTGAGTGTGTGAATGCCTCCTAAATCAAGGAAGATGCCAACAAAGCCAACAGAATTAGGAGAAAAGCTCAAAGTCCAGCAGTGAGCAGTGAGTGGAACTATGCATAAGGTGTTTGTTCTCGCACAAATGTTAAGCCTTGGAATTTCCAGCTCATCTCAAACAGTCACCTAAGTCAAAAAGAGTGAGCCAGCCCTATGCAAATCAGATGAGGATGGGCGATTGCTTGAACAAGCTTTGGTTGATATGCCTACACAATGTTTTTTATATTTTACATTTTTATATTTTTAAACAATGTTATAGTTAACATTAACATTATAACAATCTCCCTCAAAAAGTTTTGTATCAAATCCAAGCTTCTATTTTTGTTTATTTCTTGATAAACCCATTTGCTAAAGGAGGAAAATGACCAAACAAAAAGCTTTTTATAATCTACTTTCATCATGCAAATATTATATATCTTAGTAAAACAGCAACACCAGGTCTACAAATAGAATTTTCCTCTCAAACTAGAAGGTCTTCTTCACTCAATTTCAAAAATGTAGGTGTCAGTTTTTCCTTTTATTTTTAAGCTTTATAACTACATCCAAACTAATACTCTAACGCATAACATTTAAATAAAGTGATTAGGTTACAGTAAACTAAAATGAGCAGGGTAGACGACGTTTACATCTTCCTATGGCAACACATTGTTTGACTGCTGGAAATGTGTTGGTAAATGCCAACTGAGGGAGACGACCAGGAGGAGAATAAGAAGTGAAGAAGAAGGAGGAGGAGAAAGAGAAGAAGAAATCTTCACAATTATTTATTAAAAAAATAGCAATACCATGTCAAAATGTTAACAGTCATTTTTCTCTCTCTCTCTATCCTTCTCAGGACTATTCCCTCACTCACTCAGTATTTGGTTTGTTACTTATCTGATCAAATGTGTATGCGGTAGGCATTCCCTCTCAACCAAATAGAACCAGCCATAACCTCCAGACCTTCAAGTCAAAATTGAAAACCATCCTGTTCCGACAGGCATTTTAAGACTAAGGCTGCTCAATCTTTCTCTGCGCTAATGTGTGTTTATTCATTCCTCTTTGTTGTTTTAATCTTGTTTTGTATTCTCTTCGAGTTCACTTCAACTAAAATGAATAATTATTATTTAATATTACAATTAATATTCAGAATGCTTTCATGTATTTAGTTTTTTATGTTTGCAGATAAATGCTCCGAAACTTTGTCTTCAAATCAGTAGTGTGTTTGTGTTAGCTGAGCAGAGTTAAGTGAGAATGCAAATGAAAAAGGTGGTCAATAGTAATATTTTCCAAGCAGCTTCCACTAAAAATGTTCTATAAAAACTAACTCAGTTGATACTTTTCACAAGAAAGGCGTTACTCTTCAGTTAAAGTAATCTAAAAATGAACAAAGTTACTCTTTGAACAAATTTAGGTCCTAATCACGTAATTCTAAACACCTGTGTACATCCATATTTTTCCCTTATCCAGTCTCATAGATCCCTTCAGACACCTGCGATCACAACACACTTTCCTCAAGAGTAGTGGTTAACATTTATTTCACCAAGTACCATCTCAGAAAAAAATTAGCCAAAAAGTACCACTATAACGAGAATCAATAGAGAACTACTATAATGAGACTCAACTCCATTATAGTCACAGCATATAGGCCTTCCTATTAAGCTACAATTAAGTACAGTTCAACTAAGAGACTACATTATTGCTATTAAAATATTTATTAATTTTAGAAACATTAAACACTGTACAGTACTGTTTAAAATAAACAATGCCAGTAAAACCAGACATTCTGGGGTTAACAAACAAACAGACCATATCTTTCTTCATTTCAGCTGCAGACGTCAACGACATTTATTAAGTTTTAAGCTAACTTTATGAACTTTAATGCAAACATCTTCCTGTCATCTCTGTGCATGCACAGAGAGGTGAATGTTTGTGGGCGTGAAAAGTTTATTTTTAAACAACTTCAAACAAAGTATATTTTTATCTGTGCAACAATAGTGCCAACAGACTAAACCTTTTGACTACAAACCTTGCTATTTTAACTGATTTAAATTAAACTAGATGTAAGATCAGACTAAGGTAAAGCTAACACTAACTTTCTCTCGGGACTGCTGCAGAACTGCTTCATTTCTGAAGCAGATGGCTTTGCCGAGAGGCCTGTGATTTCATTCAGTCCAGTGCCTTTTAATAAAATAAACCAACAAACCATTCATGTCTCAGATACCCTGCCATCAGGGTCCAATAATGTTTAAAAAAAAAAAATTATTATGAACTAAATAAAATAAAAAATAAATTACTGTTACCGACACTGTGTACCACTGCTACAGAGTCTACTTTACCTCCAGTGAATACGCATTTTTTAAATAATTTCAAAAGCATCCCAGGAAAGATACATATAGAGAAGAAACAAATTTTTTCTGGCATGTAGCTAGGTCAAATCAGTCAGACTTCCCTTATCTCATGTCTTATGTCTTAATTACGTAATCACGTTTTTTATATAGATAATTTCACTAATCAATGCAAAAAGATGCATTTCACAGAAGTATCCCATTGGAATAAAAATGTCAATTTTTATGCCCACTTGAAACAAAAAATGCAAAACTTCAGGCATCAAAAAAAGAGCTTAAATATTAATCTGGATTTGAGAACAAATTGTGATAAAAAAGCCTATGAAGCGACAAGCCAACTGAAAGGTCACAAACATGATGAATGAAGGAGGGCTAATGAGTTCCACTCACCTGACAGAGGTGCACAACCATTCTCTATCGGAGCAGTGAGATGCATGCACAAAAGCAAGAGAAGACATGAGTGAAAAGAATAAAAGGGAGAACTGGGGTGGATTGGGTGTGTGAAGCATTAGAAAGAGAGACAATTGCAATGGAAAACAATAAGTCAAGTCAACACTGAATTGAGAGTTGAATGAGAAAGGGCAGCCATAGTGGACATGGAGGCTGCAGTGGCTGATGAGACATGGACTGAGTATATTCAGAAGCTTTTGAGTTACCTCTCGTTTGGCCAGCAGGACATTAGGTACGATGTGTGGCAGACAGCGACCCAGCATGAGCATAACACTCAGTTCATTTTCAGCAATGCGAGAAACCTATTAAAACAGAAAAATCTTTTACAAATAAAGCCTTGCAGATACATTATTACTAAGCAATTCATGATACACATATCCTTAAAACCTTTCAAATGTGTTGATAACCCTTGACATGCTCACAAAACACACCATTGCTCAACATATGTTAGGGATATACAACGGTTACGCGTACATTGTTTAATATTAAACGCACGATGTGGAGTTGAACAACAACTCAACACGCGTATTTTAGTCATTATTAATATCTGGGCTGCAACAAAAGAATGATTGCTGTGAGCTTGTGCAGTTGTTGTGTTTTCAGTTGTCATTAGTAGTATTTGTAGTGATGGAGGCCTCCGTTGTGTTTGGCTCCAATAAATTATGATTTTTCTAACACACTCAATCTTGCTTTGACTATGCAGGGAAAAAATAGCGGCAAAGTTTGTGAAGTCTGATGTGAACGTTTGATGTGGACTATGCTGATTATGCTGGTCATTAATTGTGTCCGTTTCACCACTTCTCACTCCAAACAGCTTCACTCATGAAAAGACAGCGGATGATAAAATCTGTGTTATTTAACATAGATTCGAGACTATTAAGGCAATATCTAACCCACATATCAAACGGTTGACAAAAAAAAAAAAAAAAAAAAGAATTGATCGCACAACTTAAATAATACAATCACTAAAGCAATCCAAGTTGAGCAAATCTGTTACACCCTCGAAATGAGTGCATAACTATTGCTTGATAATGATATAAGAATTGCGTATTCAGACAGACAATGTCATAAGAAAACTTCAATCAAACATATGAAACAACTTTACATTTCCTTTTTAATGCGTTATTCATTTAACGGTTTTAATTTGGAGGGTCAGAATTTTTGTTTTAGTCCAGAAATTTAAACGAACTGTAGATTTGGTATGTAATTGAGTAAGTAAATATGCAAATAAAACAAGAATAAAATGGAGTACACCTAAATGTTAAACTAAGTGAAATAAAGTCAATTATGCAGCTTCTTAACCTTAACTAAAAATATAAAAACACTCCTTAACAGACTTATTTCTTTATGTTTTCTTGTATTATTTGAAATTACATCCCTTCAATGTTTTATAACATTTGTCCTAAATGTAAAATGTTCATATCTATTTACTCCAAAAATAAAAATGATTAATGCAGGACTTCACCAGAGAGATTTATCAATTTTCAAAGAGAGGTTTTTAGTCACGAATTGTGGCTTTAAAATAGAAACACAAGAGACTTCAACACATGCATCAACAGTGATTTTCCATCCTTAAAAGCTCATTATAATAGCTGCCGGTCCAAATCTCAGCAATCCAAAGTTGAGCCAAATCAAATTCCCCAAATTCCCCCATGGAAAGAAAAATCATTCCTGTTGGATGCGACCAATGTGAGGTTGAGTAAATGATGGCATGATCCATCAGTTTAATCATGAATAATTCTCCACATGTGTGCACTTGTACTCATCGGCAATCTGATCCCACTCACCTCTGAGCCCAGCCTGCTGTCAGCAGACATTCGACAGAAGGACAAAAGAGCTTGGTGGAAGGCCGGAGACAGGTTTCTGAAAAAGAAAACAAAACATGATTTAACAAGTCATCTTCATCTCCGGTTACAAGTAACTCAACAAATTCCAGCTAAAGAGTAGAACCTAATATGGGAAAGAAAAAAAAAGAGGGTACTTTTTCTGAATCTGCCACATGTCCACCCAGAGGAGATGTGCAAAATGCTCAATGTTTTATATGGAGATTGTCAGTCTGGCAGAGACTGATGAGAGAACTGAAAAGTTTTTGATGATTTGCTGCCATCTAGCGTCTCAACACAAGCCTTTTTGACAAAAGCGTGTTGAAAAACCATTTTTATTTAAAATATTTTTGCTGAAAAATTTAAACGGTCTCCAGATTGACACATTTAAAAGACAACCAAATATTAAAATTATTTTTCTGTATTGTTTGTAGACTTGTTTTTGTGATATTGACATTAAAAAATTTTTTTGTGAAACCAATTTTCTTGGGATTTCAACTGAATTTAAGGTTGCATCACATTGGTGATAGTGTTCACTTTAAATTTAATTTAAATATCATTAAATCCACGTATTTTCCCAACAAAAAATGTATTGCAAAAATAAACCTTGCACACTGTGAATGCTTATTATAATATCATAACTTCTCAAATAATCTTCATCTTACAGTCATTAAGATCTAATTTGTGCACTAAGAGAGACTAAAAACCAGAGAAAACCTAAAGAAAACCTGAAAAAAGGGGAAGAAGATAAGACACGTAGTATGCATTGAGCAAAATCTTTTAAATTTAGGCAAAATTTTAAAAAGTTTTAATGAGATAAATGAGAGAATGGGAAAAATGCCATCATCACAAAAATAACAATTGTTATGTCAAGATCATGAGAAAATAACTTTGAATCTCAAGAAAGCATCTCTTCTTAGGTCGAGATAATAAATCGATATTAAAATAAAACAACTGTTATTATGTCAAGATCCTGAGAAAATAAAGTCAGAGGTCTAAGTAAAAGTTGTGTTGTGATTAAATAAGTAATTACATAAAAAAGTTAAAAACATATTTATACATATAAAAGAAATTATGTCGATAACATAATTAAGTTTTGTCAAGATTATATGAAAAGGGTATTATTATGACATATGTTGTTAGTCTGAGGAAATAAGCCTATATTACAATCATCAATCAAGTAATTATCTAAAGAAAGCAAGTCTTGTGATGTCAATATAAAAAGAAAAAAAGTTGTTGTAAACAGAACATGAGACAGGTTCTCTCGGAAAAAATCATGTGTTAAGGCTACATTAGAATATGTCACAATTACAACTCTTGTTATGTTGAGATCATGAGAACATATATGGTTAATCTGAAAAAAAAACACAAAAAACAAAGATGTGTCAAGATCTTCAGAAAACAAGTTGTTGTTAAGAGAAAAAGATTGTCAAGATTGTGAGAAAATAAATAGCTAAAGGAATAAGAAAGGGATCATAATACAGTAAGTCATTTTCTAAATAGAAAGCATTGTTTGTCATGTTGATATTACAAGAAAACAAGAGAAAATGACCTATAACATGAGACAATAAGAAAGAAAATATGTTTTATTAGGATTAACTGTTTTCTCAAAACAACTGATCCTTTGTCAAGACCATGTTAAAAAATCTAAAGATTTTTTAGAAATCTTGTTATGTTGAGATCACAAGAAAATAGTATTTCCTAAACATGTAATGATCTATTCAGTAACGCAAAAACCCAGACCTAAAATTTTACAATTTAATTTACAAAATGCTGATAAATATAGAGTGATATCACTTTGGTTTTGTATTCTTAATGCTCCAGTTTGTTTCCAGTTAGTTAATTAAACATTTTTACAAGTTGTTGTTAAACTAATTAATGGACCACTTGTGATGTTGTATATAAAAGTTAATCTACTTTACTGAGCTACTGGTCTACTGGTCAGCAGTGAGCACTTAACAGTAGTCCATCAGGCAAAAATCCCGACAGTGTGTTCATTGTTCTTTTTCTGAAGCCAAACCTGCCTCATGAACACATTACCACCCAAGCTTTAAACCATCAAGGACTCGTTCCTGTTTAAATGTTCACTAGCCTTTTGTTAAATAAACAATGATTCTGTTTTTTTAAACACTCTGTTTTTTTGTTGTTGTTGCAAATAACATAGAAACATGTTAAACAATAATACAAATAAAACTGTGTTTGAATTTCTTACACAATTAAACAAAAATATATAATGATATAATTTGATGAATCATTGTACAAAAGGGACAGAAATGTTCATCGTATTCAACTAAATTCTGAAATATTTGCTAGGCCTTGAAAATTATGTTTTAAGTTTTTATGACTTCTATTTAAAGTTCTTTATTGATTCATTGATCTTAAAATCTACCCCAAACTTTGGAGCTTAATTATTTAAAGTAATTAAAACAAGTTAACATAAAAGGTAAAGAAGCATAAAATAAAAGATGTGTAGAGTCATTCATTAAATCTCTCAAAATAGAAAGTTAAAATCCCAACTACAACAACGAAATCAAAGCCTTAGAGATTTAAGATAATCAAATAATGATAATTATATTAATCTATAATCATTATATGATATAGGCGGTTAAAGAAGAGTTCAATATCTGTGTAATTAGCTCATTGCACTACACAATACAACTGAGTGTGAATGAGTCATCTCTACTCATTTCTACTCTACTCAACTTGTAAAAAAGAGATTTTTTTTTTATCTAAACTGTAACATTGATAAATGACAGTTATTATGAAAGCCATCAGGAGAAGGAAGTGGAGTTCTCACCGGTTAGGCCGGTCAAACTGCATGGAGGCTTTCCCCTGAGGACCATGACCTTTCAGGTTGCTGTGAGCTTGTGCAGTAGTTGTGCTTTCAGTAGTAGTATTTGCAGTGACTGAGGTCTTCGTTGTGTTGGCTTCTGAGGAATTGTCTGTTTCTGTGACCCCTCGTATATCCAAATACTGGCCATTATCTAAAGGGGGTTTCTCACATGTAGGCTCTTTGGACTGAAATGGTTTCAGTAGTGTTGGGGGTTCTGATGGAACGCTCCTCTGAAGTGCTTCAATTTCACTATAAAAAGATAGGAGATGCATGTTTAAATTGCAAGAGATGCAAAAAAAGCCCACAAAAATGGTCTCAGCACTAATCAATGATGTTTGACAGATTTTATGTCATTAATTGTAATGTTTTTCTCACTGAATTTATCTCTCCAAATTTTGTGGAGAGCAATTTTTTAAGGGTAACAAATCTCTTTATAACCAAATTTTTCTCAAATCACAAATATGACAAGAATTAAAGGTGTTCAATTAATCACGTTTTGAATTTGTTTTTGATTTTGGGCCTTTCCGATCATAAAAACTATACAGTGATACCTCAAGATAGGAAACTAATCTGTTTTGGGGTTGTCTTAGAGTGCTGAATTTTTCGTATGTCAAAGCAAGTTTTACATGTAAAATACCTAATTCACAGAAACCATACTAAAAATTTAAAACATGGAAAACCAGAGAAAAATAAACTCGGATACTTCAATCCTTAAAAGTACACATTATAAATCAAATAAATAATAATAAAACAATGAAAGCAGAATAACATAAATGAAAAATAATAACCCTTACGTTTCTAGTGAGGCAATTTGGCGAAGTTTCGGAAAGGCTAAACGAATGATAGGGGAATATTCACAAATTTAAGACAAAACACGAAACCAAAAGCATATATGAAGACAGTGGGAGCTCTTCTAGGAAGACATCATGGGGTGTCAGGTGGTCAATAGACGAGCAGGATACTACTCACGAACATGCAGCATCAGGGCTGGAACTGACCAATAGGAAAGCATTTGGTGGCACGTTGAGCGCAGTCACATGATGCCCACTGTTGTCTTCTATCTGAATTCCAAATGTCGAATATGTATTTCTCGTTTTTTGTATCTTGAAATGTTTTTCATATCATTAAACAAAATTAATCGTGTGGCCTTTCGTATCTTGAATTTTCCATAACGAGAAGCATGTGTATCTCACGGTACCACTGTATTTAAGAAAAAAAAAAACAATTTGCATTATATGAAGTTAATCAACATGTGCATTAACTCACTGCAGTAGCCCCTTCAACCAGAGCATATCTCACAACAGCTCTACATTCTAGGATTTCCACTTACAATATTCCACGCAGCAGCATATCGATGCATCTACAATACCAGTTGTTCAGCTATGAGTTACCACACACAGTAATGTGGATAACAGCGGAGATGTAGCGCCATTCGCAGAGCGGTGCTCTTTCTAGTCTAGAGCATTTCATTACAACATTACATGATTTCGTAAGAGATGCCCTCACACAACTTTCAGGCTCAGATAAACTATTCTTTCCGTATAATACATGTTTGTGCTCCTCAGAAAATGCAAATGTAAAATAGTTTTGTGTAGAAAAGTGACAGGATAAAGCTAGAAGCTAAAATTAGCATATTTAGATTCTGATGGCGAGAGCACAAGAGAACTACACAGCTGACAAAGAAATTAATAACAATGATTACAATTTTGTCAAGTGAAATACAAATTTAGCTTATGCGATAGGCATACTAATTTCTTTCTCATTTAATCCATGCGTTCATCTTAATTTATTTATTGATTATTACTTAAGGGTTCATTTAATTGTAATAAATGATAAATCCTACTATAAAACTGAATGTGTATTCATGTAAAAAAGGCCTTCATTTATTTTGCTCTTATGCTTTGTTTACAGAGCGAGACTAATAATAAGGTGTACATTAAAATACATGAAAATCTTGTATTTTTTCTTTTTATCATGAAAAACTCTTTTGGAAAACTACAAAGATAAATAATTTTTTGTTTTTCCTATCTAAATAATTATGATTATCATTTTCCCCATAATCGAGCAGATCTAACAAGGATTTAGTAGTTGTTGGTTTTTTTTTTACAGCATAACTTAAAATAAGAATATTTTTCAAAATAAAATATTCTTTAATTTTCTTTGCCCATTAACTAGAACAAAGACCCTTTCACAGATTTCCAAGTTAAACTAATCTGTATTAAATCTGGTTTCAATCATAATTAAGACCAAACAAGATTCAGCTCTGCATTCATTCGGAGTATAATCACAGGTTACTACTCTGAGCTCTGATTATGTACAGATGCGGTGAAAACGCTTACCTCTGGAGCTTCTTTATCTGTTCTGCCAGACTCTGTTTCTCTGTGTTCAGTAGGTTCATCTGATATTCCAGCTCTTGGACCACCTCTTGGTGCTGGGGCAATAGATGCAAAAAACATACTTAAAAGTTCATAATTTCTGAGCTGACGAAACCAAAACCGATTAAATTCCTGTTTGACTCCACATAATAACATGCATCTGTGTTAAAAAAAGAAGACATCTTCTCCCTCATATATCATAGATATAGTAGTCAAAAGATGGATTGTCACCTAACAGGAAATGCAAGTTATTATATATATATATATATATATATATATATATATATATATATATATATATATACATACACACACACATACATACATACATACATACATACATACATACATACATACATACATACATACACACACACATTTTTTGGATTTCACAAAAAAAAATCCGAATTGGGCATTAAGTCCTGCAGTCTGAACATTGCCTTAGAAGTCAAGTGGTTACCATTCTAGTTCTCTTAATTTTTCTAAATGCTAACTGGAAAAGATAAGAAGAGAGGTGCTACCTGAATAGATGTTTGCTTGTAAGTGTTACTGAAAATTAATTAAAATACAATTTTGAACCTAGACAGTCAAAGTAAAGGCATTTGCAAAAACAAGTTGCATTTGATCTGAATTGTTATCTTTTTCATTACAATAAATCCTCTACTGTGTGGATAAATACCTGTAAGACCTCAGGTTGCTGAACAGAATCTTGGGTAAAATATTCTCCTGGGAAATCACTTGGGTCCACGCTGACTGACACATCTGCAGTGTCATGATGAAACAATGGGCTGTTCCCACAGTTTCTATAGAGCTGCAGCAGTTCTGGAGGTTTAGGAACGTTGAGTCCCACATCATCCCACAATTCAAAATCCTGCAACAATTTAAAAACAAGAAAACAAAAGCTAATATCTAGTTGCACAAATAACACTGAAAAAATGCTTAAAAGTGCACCTGATCATCATTTTCATCCGAGAATGTGATGGACGTCAATTTGTAATCCTTCTTCAATAAATATTCATTAACTAAAAAATTCAAGGCTCTCTTTTCAAGAGGGCGGATGGGTTCCTGGGGAAACAAATAATTACTAATCAACAAAGGGTTGTCAAACAAGGTGTTCACATTGTGCTTGAATATTAAAACCACAGACAGAGATTAGAAAAGCCTAGTTGTGTGCAAACATGGACATTCAGCTAGTTGTTGCATGAAAAACCTTTAGGTGGACTGCTTTGATTTCGTAAAACATGCAGCACAAAACATTTTGCTCAAGTTTAGAGTTTGGAAATGGTCTGTTTTGGAAAGCTGTCTGGTTGATCAGCAAAGATTATTAAAGAGTCAATATAGACCATGTTTTGACTAATCTATTACACTGAAGTACCTTTATAGAACTATGATAAAATGTATATATATATATATATATATATATATATATATATATATATATATATATATATATATATATATATATATATATATATATATAATATTTATATAAAATATATATATATATAATATATTAATATATGATATAAATTTATATAAGTTTAAAAAAATTGTTCCACAAGAAAGAAATTTTTTTAATACAGAAATACTACCAATACTGTCATAATACCAAACAATTTTTTACACTTGGGCTGTACTTGATCATGAGAATACTACACTTTTGATCAATTAAATAACTTTTAAGTTCAGGGCAGTGCAGTCATTTCATGACTTTATGTCTGATTGGGCTGCATGATCAAAAGCCACTGAGCCTGACTCCCTTTGTGAGGTCTAATGCTGCCTACACACCAAACGCGAATGATCCGGGAAGAGCTGCTGATTTCAATGTAAAGTCTAAGACGCGATAAGGCACCATGAGGCACTAAGGGTCATGACCATGCAGCGCGGGGGACGCGAATGCCAAGAGAGACGAGGCGCGAGAGACAAGGCATGGCAAACCGGACTGATCGCGGTAGTAAGAATGTTTTAATCAGGCAAAAGTTTGTTTGTGCAGCAACCAATCAGGGGCTTGTTCTTGTAATTACATGATTGTTCTATGAAGCGGGAACATGCGCAGCAACAATAGAGAAGACAAATATAATAGTTTGTGGCCAGCCAGAATTAATAACTTGTTTTGTTGTACATGTGGAAACAAAAATGACCTTGCTTGGAATTAAGTGGGTGCTGAGGAGGCTGAATCTGGTAAATTGTACATTTTTAATTAATCAAACTGATATAAATTGATATTGTGCTGATATTAGCTGAAGCTAAGCATGCTAGTTAGTTTATTTATCCAAGGCAGCAGGCAGAAAGAAGTTGAGAGGGTTGAGGGACACTTTTTAAAAGGAGAGGAGAAAGGAATAAGAGAGAAAGAGTCTGTCAGCAGCAGGTATGCTTCGTTCTTGTCAATCACATGCCTCTTCCGGTGACCTCACGCTTAATTTCACGCAGCTCTCGGAGTCACGCGAGTGCACCCCGGGTTTGAAATCGGTCAGATAGGCGCCGGAGACGCGTTTTGTCTGCGTGTTCAGTGCTTGGTCTGAATGCCCTATCAGCACCCTTCTCACAGAGAAAACTCTCTCTGGGAGAGTTCATACAAGCATGGGTTCTCCCCTCCCACAACATAGGAACATGCAAATAAGAGTATTAGTTACACTACTGTCCCCACAAAATAGGCTTAAATTAATATAACATATTTTATCTATTGGATTCAATTCAAACTGCAGCTACTGCACCATTTTACCATGAGTAACAGCAGATTTTATTTTAGCAGAAATTACATAGTGCAGATCAAAGAGGGGATTTTGAATTTTTTTTAGTCTTTACAAAATTCATCTAAAAACTATTGTTCAGCCTTTTGTAGGGAATTAGATTTGTCTCCTCAGCAAAGCACACTTACAGCATGGGAACCTGAAGCTGCACATTCCTAACTTATCTTCAGGACCAGATGCAAGAAATAAAACATTCGGTTCAGCCTAACTCCAAGCCCTAAATGGTGACTGGCGCCACAAGGGTCAGTCTGGGCGCTATCAGTCAAGAGCTTCAAAGAGATTGTTGGACACCTGACGCTCCCCAGGACTCACGCTGCGCACAGGGATTCACGGATCCTGTGACTGAAACCTCGCGATTTGCGATTATTCAACACAAAACTGCTTTTCTTAACGTACAGAGAAAAAGGGACAAATTTGTTTACGTGTACATGCCCATATCCTGGATTAATAGTCATAGCATGTCTTAATCTGCTTTGTGTACATTGAGGACCTGTATCGTGTTTAGCCAGTTAGTTAAAACGAATGAATGTGTGAACGCATGGAGTCTTCAGTGGAGTCTCATTCGGTCCCCGGTCACACCCCTGAAGTGAGGGCGTTCGGTAGAAAGTTATCCAGTACTTTCTTGATGAGATATGACTTCGTTTATTAATGAATACAAATTAGCCGTGAATCTCTCCTCAGCCAAAATCCTGCGCGCTGAATCGTGACGTCACCACGGCTCCAATTCCAGGAGTGCTCTCATTGGCTGAAGTACAGAGAAAGGGTCCGCCTCCAGTCCAAAAACAGGGCGCGCTCTCTCTGACTAAGTTCTCTAGTCTTTTTCTCTCTCCAGTTCTCTCTCCTTCTCTTAGCTTGTCAGTTCTGTTTCTTATTATTCTCTTTTCCTAAGTTCTCTCTAAGTGCCTTCTTCAAAACTCTCTCATCCTTTTGGCGCCGTCTCAACAAAGGAAAACCCGGCTCTCACCAACCCAGAGTCGTGATTTCAGAATATACGGACTTTGAACTCAAAGGGAAACTTCTTTTGGACTTCTACGGACACAAACGGAGCCAATCCGAATCTCCCAGCTCGACTCTCAGCGGAATCAACTCACTGGATCCTTTCATCTTCAACAGCGAATATTACTCGTCAACATCAGCCCAGCCATCAGAAACGGTAGCAAGCGATAATTAATTAATTTCTGGCGAGGGTAATGATAACAGAACGAACCCTTGGAAATAGTCGAAATTGATTATGTGCCTAGATTCGTGATTAAGGGTAATTTGTGAAGCTGTTGGAGTTAAAACTCTTAAGAAAACTGTCGCTTTCTCTCCCTCTCTCTCTCTCACTCTCTCTAATTACATCTCTCTCTCACTCTCCCCCTCCCCTTCCCTCTCGGTGTGTGAGTGTGTGCGTGCATGCGCGAGCGAATGGTTAGTCAGCGTAGCTGAACCGTTTATCCTCTGTGTTTTAAAATAGTTCAATAAATGTCATAAACATTTTAATTGCATTTGCTTGGCCTGTGGTTTATGTCAGTGATTTCCGTTCCCTGAGGTCACCGGTTCTGCGGTGACGTGAGTCTTAAATGCTCCGGGATATAGAATCATATTTTGATTAAGGATCAAGGTTAATGGCGGTAAGGTTATTCTGGTGGACAGATTAACTCTAAACTGGTCTGATTCCATATCATCTGATTTGATTCTCAGGGAGCCGATTCTCCTGTTCGCCAAAGGTAATATTCTGATCTGTTCACAAGACATATTGCCTCTTATCGTATTAATAATTATTATATGTAATATTTTTGTTACACTAGAACAGGGGTGTCCGTCGGTCCTGGAGAGCCAGATACCTGCACATTTTTGGTTCAACCATCATGAAACACACCTGTGGCACTAATTATGGTCCTCTGATTGGCTGAAGTAGAATAGTATGCATACTACAGCAAGGTTGCAACTAAAATGTGCAGGGCTCTGGCTCTCCAGGACAGACTTTGGACACCCCTGCTTTAGAACACCATGGGTAGGAAAAAAATGGTTATTACTGAAGCATGTTACTTGTTTATTTTTTGTTGCCAAAATAAAAGAGCTAACATACATATTATTTTGCTGCAGGGCCAAAGAATTAATCTGTAAGGATGTGGCAGACGTTTTCATTGACCACCATCTTTAGAAACTCTCTTAATTCTAACTTAATTCTTAACTCTATCTTTTAATTCTCATTTGCAGCTTACTTGTAAATATAGGTTGTCTGATTTGGTTGAAATACAAGCAGTACAGCACAGCGTCTCCACTACAGATATGACACAAAGTATTTTTGTTCCATTTCAACCTAAATTTGTCCAAACATCAGACAAGACTCTCATGCAGTCTACCCCTACTGAAAAATGTTGAAACAATGTCATAGTTTTGCAATGAGTCAAATAGTTTGAGCTCATCATGCTAACATCAATAAAAACCATGAGCTGACCTGAATTTCAGGACTGGATTTGTAGTTTTTTCTTTCCTGAGAAGGAATCTCACATTCTGTGAAAAAAAAAACATGCAGACAGACAGACAAAAAAGTGAGATGGATTTAGACTCGTAGAAGACGATGCAAACTGCCTTTAGAAATCAGAGAAGCTGCTTTAGAAGAAAAGACTGAAGTATGGAAAAGTTAAAAGTACAGCACCTGTAGCCTGAGTCAAGTTGGCCCGCAGAGCCTGAATGGTTTCCTTGGCTTTCCGTAGTTCAAACTCCAGAACTGGACCAGGTGGGTCACACACAATTAGACATCCAACCAAGGAGGGGATCAAAGAAACAAAATAAAAGAGAAAAGAAGAGAACAAAGGATGGGCATGAAAAACAAAACATAAAAGTAAGAAAAAGAAAAACAACTTGTAAGAAGCTGAGGTAAAACCGAAACAGGGGCATGCACACTTTGTATCTAATGACCACATGCAGCAGAGGTTGCTGAAGGAACTGCAGATAACAACGATTGTAATCAATTTATTTGCCTCTGGTTTTATTTACAATGTCCAATAGCTGCTGTCTGACCAAGGAGCTTTAGCACTGTCTGTATTTTTCTGGATTAGGCACAAAAAAAACGTGCATATTAATAAATCCTAAACCTTTCACTAATCTCTATAATTCTACAAACTTGTTGGGCTTCACCAAAAAATTATTTAAAAAAAATGTAAAAGTACAAAAAATACAAAACTGCCATAATATGAGCACAATATTTGCATGTTTCAACGTTCATTTCAATTGTCAAATCTGGCCCACCATAAAAATAGCTTTAAATTTGCTATTTAGTTTGGACATAAATATGTTTCCATTTTGTTGAGGCTGTGTTTCCACATTCTCATTAAATAAAATCATTTTTAATCACTTTCAGTGAAGTTGCAAGAACAATGAATTAAAAAATGTTGTAATATATTGTAAATTGTGTAAATTAAATATAACTTGCTTATGTTTTTATTCCAAATAACAATAATAACAATCTTTGATCGATTGCATATTCTTGCTATTTGTATTAAGTGTTGAGGATTGAGATTCAGTTTGCAGTGACATTTATGGGACTACATGCACACATATAACATTTAATAACCTAGTTAATCACAGAACCAACGCACTAAATTTGTTGCAGGCACAAACACAACAAAATTTGGACAAAATCTGGTAGAGCTCAAATAAATGGAACAGTTTTAAGAGCAAAAAGTAGTTTGTAAAGAATGACGGGATATTTTCTGTTTAAGAAGGATGACGTTATATCATTGTGTAAGATCCTTGTCCCATGGATTGAAGGGAAGTATCTATGACAATATCAAAGTGAAACTGTGTGGAAGCTTCTGATTGGCTGATACAATTTTGTGATTAAAGGTTGACTGCCATCAAATGAATTGGAATACTCTTTACAGCATTAAATGATTTAAAGCATTTTACTGTTTATTTTACAAAACCATGCTTGTGTGGACAAGCTTTTTTTTCAACAAAGACATTTTCAGACCGTATCTGAGCACATCTTACTTCTGATGCACTCAGTGAGAATATTCATGAAAAATTTTTTTTAAATATCCAAAGTTTACCTTTTCTTCCACAGCAAACACTGCATTGAATTATTCAAATTCTTTAAGTTAAACAATAATTTTGAAGACTTAATTTTTTTACCTTTAGTTAATCAAGCTTTGTCTCCCAATCCCCCAAGAAAGGTTTCGGTCAAGATAAAGAAGACATTAATGATTAGAAAAGCCGCACATTCT
Organism: Danionella dracula; assembly: GCA_900490495.1. NCBI lineage: Eukaryota > Metazoa > Chordata > Actinopteri > Cypriniformes > Danionidae > Danionella > Danionella dracula. Next base: position 3,514,457 of record UELW01000888.1, read on the forward strand.
AGTTTAAAAACTTTTCTACCTGGCTGTTCATCTTTTAATGAACATCATAAATACAAAAAAATCTAAAGCATCTGTTCCTCTGATTAAATCCTTGTTAGAAGCAGAAAATTTCCAAATAACACAATTATTGTGTGCAAACCCCACAGCAATCCTCCTACTACTGTAGAGATGTTATAGCCTGAAACAGAGGCTGTGTCTCATTCCTCCCCTGAATCAATTACTCTTTTTTTTAAGATTCACATTAATGTATTCGGGTACTTATAAAGATCTTATAATCGTTTAAAGATTACTAAAATAAAAATTGTGATTAAGGGACAGTTGTAGAATGTGGAACAGACTGAGACACACCCAGAAGACTAGGAAACAGAAGCATGGAGTTCACAGGAAGCTTTGCATGACCTGTGTGCTGATGATCAGAAATTGAGTCTCCTAAAAGCTCTGCTTTAAACATAGGATTAGTCAGAAGTCAGAAATAAATCCTGAATGGAACAAAACTTAAAATGGGCAACTTAAAACAAGTACAATTTGGAAAAAAGGCTGAGCTCAAAAGCGAAAAGTGTGTTTCTGATCAAAAGAACACAAGATGCAAATTCCACAGATGAAAAAATGTCAAAACAGAGAAAATAACAAACAAAAACATGGCAGCAGTGTGCTTGTCCGAATGGCTTTTGGTCCAATATTGGAAGAAGAAATACTGGAATAGAGACTTGGACAGAACATAAGCCCTGGGTCAGACAGCCAGGGCTGTGCTCTCTGGTAAGGGGTCATTTTAAGGTGATGTGCTTAGTTTGGCCTCCAGAAGTAAACATTGAAAAATTGTCATCTTATTTTGCTGCATGGTTCCTTAAGCACTCTACTTACCCAAAATAAATATAAGAAAATCACATTTGAAATAAGCACAACATTTGACAAGTAAATATCACCTGTAATGATGACCAGAATCGATAAGTTCTGGCTGTGCGTGGTATGCTTTTTTGACATCTTTAAAAATTCTGAAATAAGCTTAGCTATGGTTTGTGATTGACTTAATTTGTTGTTACTTCTATACAGCACCCCTGCTTCGTGTATTTCATGCTAAATCGTTGTTACCAATGAAGAGTTCGGTATGTGTGTGTGTGTGTGTGTGTGTGCGTGCGTGTAAATTCTTTTTTTGTATTGGCTTCAATAGAGAAATATATATATATATATATATATATAGTAGAAACCAAAACTTTTCTAATTCAACATATTTTGTTTTTAATTGTGTGTTTAATGTTTTTATTTTTAATTATAGAGACATTTAATAAATAAACTGGGGAAAATGCCTCATTTATTTTATAGATCAGTTCTAGGTGCCATTATATCCCACACACCTTTTGTTCTCTTTCACTTGGTCACCAAAAGTCACAAAAATTTGCATTTCTTTACTAAAATACTTATTTGAACAACATGTTTCTGTCTACACAGTGTTTGTGTTGAGTTTGTAAACTTGCTCAAGCAAGTCTGACATCTTCCAGTCACCTCTAAATTTAAAGTTGAAACCTAGTGTTGACAGTACCTTTTGGTACCCTAGGTAATGCTCAGGAGTAGAAAGACAAAGATCCTTTATGGTTCAGAATCCCACCAATGTTTAGGATTCCAATCCTTGATTCTGACTTGTTATATAATTGTAACATTATACAGAAACATTTGTTAGATTGATATATGTTCTGTAAGCATATGACAACTTTTGTTTTTAAATTTATTGAAATGCCTGTTGAGAAATAGGGAAAGAACTGAAAAGGGAAATTTCTGTCAGTACAGTTTTTTTTTTACTGGTTTAGAGAGTTATGTGGAATATGATCTTTCATTTTCTTATAAAAAAATATACTAAAACACTTTCCTGTTCAAAAATAGGGTAATATATCTGTATTTAATTGAAAAAAAAAGTCTGTAGTCTAAGGAAATTGGAGGTCGGATTCTGCACAGAAATTGAACAAAAAAGTATATAAATATACCTAGAGGGATAATGTAGCTCAAGTGACTCAAAGTAATGCAGGGAAACTGAACAACCTTCTGCATTTAAGCAAGCAAGTATAAAAGGAAAAGTTCAAGAGGAATCTTATTGTAACAAATCTCTAGTTTTTACTAGCAGCAAAATACAGTATGATTTGAGTAGCTCATTTAGAATGTAAAAGTGTTAGAATACACTTAGAATAGTTGTCAGGTAATCATAGACCAGTGAAATAGTTTTGTAGTTAAAACAAACCTCTAACCGTTTCCAAACAATCGGAGGGTCGAAAAATAACTACTCATTTGTGTTCTTTTAAACCACTTGCCAATGTAATTTGATGCACATTGTTTATATCTAAATGTCTTGACAAATTAAATTGTAAAAAGTGTTTTAAGATTAGGGTACAACCCTGGCTACTCTGAATCTTGAGCCATTCTGATGGAAATGCTTTCATTACCTGCCACTCTTTCATCTGTCTCTCTGTTTCCATCGTCTGAATAACGGGCAAAATCCAAGGAGTCCAATGTACTGATGCTGCCAGTTCGATCTGAAAACAAAGAAAAAGAGACATCAGTGATGTCAATTCAGTTTCTATACAAATTATGTTATCTCAGTGGAAATCATACAAAGCAGAGACAGTAGTGCCATTCGGTTTTGTAATCTAAAGAAATCAGTAGTTTACAGATGCACAGATTTGTGAAAGCCACACTGAACAACAAGTAGAAAGATCCAGATGTATCGCCAACTTTAAAAACACCTAAAAACGCCCACCTATGTTCTCAATTAAATGCAGAAATAAGGTACAGAAATTATACACATTTTTTTAAATGACAATTTACAGTTTAAAGAATGTTATATTGATGCTTTATGAAAAATGAAGAAACATTCTGCATTTAGTGAACATTTTTGAAAAGATCATAAAAAAGTCTAGTGATGAATGACATCTATGATGGTGCTCAAAAAAACTTTTTTTTAAGTTACATTTTTAAGTTTTTCTCCTCAACAAGAACAACTTGCAGATAAACAAAAATTATGTATGAACATTTATAAAACAAACGGATTTGAGTAAAAGGAGTGAAAACATAATTTAACAAAATACGAAATAACGAAATAAGATAACTTATGGTAAAAGTTTGGATTGCTGAAGATCTGTTTTTATTCTGAAACTTGTTTCCTCACAACAGTTACTTACAAGAATCCTGTCAAAGTAATATATATATATATATATATATATATATATATATATATATATATATATATATATATATATATATATATTTATTTAATTATTTATGAGTATTAATTATTGATTATTATTCTCCTCCCTCTATCCAATTGCATTGAATGTCCAAATATCAGATTCTGCAAGCCAATGTACAACAATCTAAATAAATTGTGATTAATAGTTTTGAGAATTATTAAATCAATCTTTTTTTTTTTAATCGAACAACAGCAGAAGCTTATCTATAAACAAGCACACCACCTTCTTGTAAAATCAAATTTATAGGAGTACTTAGAGTAGCTTTTAGACAGGCGCAAAAAGAACACTTCAAGGTCTTGTATCAGGAAGTATGGAAGCAGCATTAATGCTATAATTCTGCATTGTTTTATTGTTATTTTGTATTGATCATTTTGCAAAAAAATTTAATTAACAGTTTCATGAGTTTTTAAGAAGACAAAAGATTGTGCCAAACTTACTGGCATTGTTGAATAGAAGATGCCAGTAAAATAATTGAACCATTAATTATTGAAAGGCATAAAATAATAAAAAAAAATGTAGTACTAATTCAAAGTGTGTTAAAGAAGTCTGGCAAGAAATGTATTCAAATTGCATTCAAAGGAGATGTCGGGGAAAGATCAGATTTGTATTGCAAAAATCAGCTATGGACATCTGCAGGACTGCCTTATGATCGGACGGTGGCTCTAGTAAGCAACTCATGGATTTGGCATACACTCTGAAGCCAATGAACTCTTGAGTTCAGACAGCATAATGAAGTTTACATTGAGATGGGGGAAGCTGCAGTGCCCGTCCCTGGCGCCAGAGATACCAGCTGATGATGGACGACCAGAACTTTGAGCAGGAAGACTTGTTATTCTACAGTGGTTGAGTACTGTTTCAATTTATGATCATTATTATATTTTGTGACATATTTAAAATGGAATTAATTAAAAGAAATGTAAATGATTTCAATTACTGGCTATCGAGTGTTTGTTTTTAAATACTTTAATTTGACTATGACAATCAAAACTCTGAGTGAACAGACCACAAAGGAGTCCTCTGCTTAGGACAGATGCAACTTACTTAACCTGACCCAGGAACAATACATAAAAAGGCTGAAGGTCAATATGAACACCATAAAACAAGATAAACATACCCTACTGAAGCAGTGTGAATCCTTATAATATATGATTATAATAAAATATCAGATTTTTTTAAATGAAACTTAACTTACGATTGATGTGACACCACATTAAAATGCCATAATAGGTGACTTTTAAATGAAAATATGAAAACCATGAACTTTCCAGTTTAGCTGAAGTCGCAATGCATTTAATACATTTTAAAAATTGTATTCATTTAGATTTCAACTGAAACTGTCTTATCTAATTTGAAAAAAAATGTGAAAAACCGCTGAGTCTCTATTTTTGAAGATCGATTTTTTTTTCAAATCATTTATGTTAATCCTCCTGTTTCACTCAGGAGATATAGCGAACACAAACAATCCCCTGGTGTTTTTACATTTAGAAGATACATTTAGAATGTAACTCTTCCTACTTTTTAATCTCCCCTTCTCTCTCTTCTCCCTCTGTGTCCCTTGCAGCTACAGTTTAGACCTACTCTGCATCTGTGGAGTCTATTCAGACTCCAACGGTACCTTCATTAAAATGGAATTAAAATCACAATCATTTAATCCAAAAGTATTTATTTCACATTTTTTTTCTTTAAAGCAGCTTGGCAGAATGAAATGGGAGAAGCTATTTCATAGAACTCGGACAACGCCTCCGATGGATTCTAGCTGCTCGGTATGTCACATGGTGTTTGCTCAGCTTAATGAGAGGAGGATACGATCAAGTGTGTTCTCTACACTCTCTATCTGAATCAGCTTAACAAAAACTGGTCTAATTAAGGCATCAGTATAATTCCCCGCACCCCAGCCTCTACTAAATCTAAACCTGAAACCCAGCTCACATGGGTGGTGTGAAGGTAAAAAAGTTGAGTGAGGTGTTGATAATGCCTCTTTCAGCATTGCCGTGACATAGTAGTGGCAAAGAGCCATCTGCCCCCTCTCAGCTGGTTGCCAGATACTAATCTGGAAGAGGTTTGCTCCATAGCAGCTCTGGAAGAAGGTTTTATCATATGGTTGATAAATAACCATACAATTAATACAAGAAATATAAATATACAATTATGTTTATTTATGACATTCATGTACAGGAAAGTTATGGTCAAATAATGTTCTTTATTTAATGGTCAAACTGTATGTGAATAATGTAAAAATGCAGAATACTACTTCTTGAGGCTTCCCATTCAAATGCCTACTCTACAGTATGTTAGAATACTTACACCAACAGAGGGGAGTCTCCAATCTTCAGTTACCGAATAACAACACCCAAAATACCTCTGTTAATTGATATTTTGACATGTTTTTTTACTTCACAAAAACCACCAGTCATCTTCTCTGGACTTTGTCTTGGAAACCAAATTTAAATCGAATCCAGATTGTCTTGGAAAGGCTTTTAATTTCATTCTGATTCTAATAACATCATATCAAAGCTTCTTCACTGATTGAGAGATGGGCTCACTTTTCATAAATAATCTGATTGAACACTCTCTGCAATTACAGGCCTGAATTAATGATTACTTTGAAGCGTCTATAAGCAGGAACCAAAGCACTTTCAACAGGCCCTCCTACGTCATTCGATCAGCAGCAGCCGATGTTCACTCAACACATATGCCCACCAACTGCACTAAACATCAACACTTCCAGTAATTAAAAAAAGAAAGTCAAAAATTATATAACAGCATACTAATGTTATCAGACAAAGCTTTTCATGAGTATCTTATGATATCTGAATAAATACGTATTATTTTGTCTTTATTTAAGAAATGTAATGGTGTGTATACTTGATAAAACCGATCCCAGTATGCACACCATTCAGTAGATAGCATTCAATAGCATTAGCCACTAATGAAGTATTATTCTTAAATAATTAAATTCATCACAAATTAACAGAGTACAGAACTGAAATGCTCATCAGCCTATGTAAAAAAAAACTACTAGTACTTAAATGGCATTTTAAATGAAGCCCACCAGACACATGCATGTGAGCACACACACACGCACGCACGCACACACGCACAGAATATGCTTATAAAAGCAAAAATGACTTTGACTAGTATAGTTATATGAAGTTACATAAACTTGCAATTTTAAATCTAAAATGTTTTTAGTGGTCAATAAGGATCATTCTTCATTTTTAAACCATTAATATTATAAAAAATATTATACCAATATAATATTATGTACTAGATCAAAACACTCAAAAGACATTACATCCCTTCAAACTAAAGCTCTTTCCTGACTGATAGGTTAAACCAAAACAATGGTGTTGCACAACACTCTTGTTTGCATAGAATAAAAAAAACAGTGTTTATGTGCTTGTTAAAAATATTGATGTAATTTTTTTGGTCTTGGTCATTTACACAAATAATAAAACAAAAACATTCAAATTCCATTTTTGATCAATGAAAGGCTGAGTTTCTTTTTGGAGTATTGTTTTTAAACTCTGCTTCTGGCTGTCATTACTGTAATACTATTTTGAAGGTATCGTTGTCTGTGTTTTCTAGGGCTGTAAGGCAGTGTATACATCACATGACGAACTCTTCTATGTAGGGAACCTTCTGTTAGATACATCAGCATAGTGGGGATGTCAAGCGCTCTGCTTACTGTACTGATTTTCCAGATATTGTAAGGAAGTTTACTATTGTTTACTAATATTTTGGGTGAAAGTCGGCAGTGAAATTAATCCATCCTCACTTTGATATCAAGTTGGTTGTCTGTCTCTTACTTGGTTCTGAGTTGTCATTATTTTATTCATCCCATTTAGAACCCATTTGATTCTTTCAAAACATCGATCTTAAGTGTTACTACTTTACTGCCAGACCTCTTTACCAAACAGTGGTCCGACCACTGGTCGACCAAAGAGAGGCTTCAATTCTAGATTCACAGTTTCCCTTCAATCAGCTCCCACAAAGTAAAAAATAATCTTTGACAAACAAAAAATCTCCACCATCAACAACTATTTGCTCACAAAAGTAGTCAATAAGGTTGAGGTATAGTTACATGTTTACCTATATAAACCCTACATGTTTGTGTCGAATGAGAAAAGATGAGTGTCAACGTTAACCTGCATACAGTTATTTAGCAACAAAACATAGTATGTTCTCAACATAAAACAAAATATGTTCTCAACACATGTTAATGTTACATTCAATGCATATATATACACATACACATATTTCAGTGTTCATAAATAAGACACAAAATAAAATAAAGTTCTGTCATCATTAACTCACCCTCATATTGCTGAATAAAATGTTTCTTTGTCATTAGTATTTAGCCCATAATATTGGAGTTTAATGACAACTACAATCCTGCTATTATTTTGTGGTCAGCAGACGAAAAAATATAACCAGACTTGATTCGTGACTCAATAGTGAGTAAATGATGACAATAATTTCCCCTGCATTGATTTCAGTCATTGACTTTGTCAATTTCTTGCAAATAGAGTTTGATCAATAGAAGACATTCAATCCATACCTCTTTTTTTAAGCACAGCATTCAGGTAATCAAGAGAAACAAATACAAACATCATGCTTTGAAAGGCAAATAGGAGGCAGGAGAGGCCATGTTATCATAGGCGAAAACTCATTTACAGTATGAGCAAAGGTAGAATAATGAGACGACAGGAAAGAATTCTTGATTATACCAAACAAACAAAATCAATTTAATCTGTCAACACACAGTTTTACATACCCCTCGCATGAACATCTTTTTTTCTCCTCTTTAAATCCTGAACCTGTGCAGCTGGAATCAGGGGAAGACTTCAGATCGAATCACACAACAAAATACAGTCCAGCCATAAAACAAATGGATCCATCATCCCCTGACTGTCTTAAACACTCAAAGTACAATTGACCAAGAAAATTATACCAACAGCTTGTCACGTAGTTAAAATTTGAACCCTTTAGTGCTGTTTAAAGAGCAATAGATGTGAGTGGTACCTTCTCCTACAGAGAAGCTCAGACAACACACTGTGGATTCACATGAGCAAAACTTTATTCATTTAATGAAACAATATTTTGGATGATAGCGATCCATAAGAATATTTTATAAATTTCAAGAACATCCAATTGTAAACAATAAGTGTCATAACTGTATTGGCATAAAAAACACACATATTGCATACTTAAAATGTTGAACTTCAAGCGTTGCTCACTAAACAAATTAAACAAATAAACAAACAAAACCAAAACTGAAGAAGGAAATTTTATATGTTTTCTATCTTTGCAATAAGGAAGCGAAACAGAACTAAAACATTGCTATGGTGATATAGTTTCATAGTTTTCTTTTTATAGTTTAGCGGGCCATGTTATCTTACAATGAGTCATCTTCTGTATTTGTTCTTTTGTACCCAAACCAGTTCCACAGACGAATTCCTAGATATGCTTATTTAGCACTAGAGCTTGGACGGTATGACCAAAAATGTATATCCCTGTATTTTTTACCTTTATAATGGTATCACAGCATTTGACTTTATTTTTTATGCATGACTAGCTGTTAACAAAAGGGATCAGAATGAGCAGAATCAACTAATATTAACCCAGGTTTGAATGCTCTCACAGAATGCTGCTGTTCACAAAGAGTTGACAGAGACACACATGATTGTAACGAGGTGAAGAAATCAGAATGCATGACTGTTGCAGTCAAAATACACAACACTTTGTTTTTCAATTTGAAAAGAAGTTTAAACTGTAACTTAAGTGTGTCTCCTATAACTGCAAAGAGAAAATGTCTTTAACTGCTAAACTTTCACTAAGGCAACAATAAATAGTTTTGAAACAGCTAAATACAGAAGATCTGAAACATTAATAATATTATCCAAAAGTCTAACCAGGTAGTAAACAAGTATTTAAAATGTAAAATAACTTAAAGTTGAAGCCCTCTTCTTAATACTGTTCTGAAAAGTATTAAGCAGGTAATAATATTAGAGCTGCAACAATTTTTTTACTTAGAAATAGTCCAGTTTCATGTACAGTTTCTATGTGTTAACTAAAAGAAACAGGAAGAAGCGCTTCTCATCAGTATTAATGATTCCTGTTTTTCAATAAATATCCTCGAAGAGAGTTGTTTGAAGGCTTTTTTTAGCTTCTCAAGCAAGTGGTAATGTGACGAGCATCCATGATTACAATTTTCATTAACAAATTTTCACTACTCGTTTCAGGGCAGTGTTGAGCTAGTTACAAAAAAATAGTAACTAGTTACTTAACTCAAAAAGTAACTGAGTTACTTTACTAGTTAATTGTGTTGAAAAGTAATGTTACTGTTAAAAGTAACTAATTAGTTACTTTTTTTAAATTATGCTACCGTTAATGCCCTTTTATTTTAACATCATTGCCGCATGGAAAATACTACTCTGGTGAATAGTTTAATAATTTTTATTTATTTGCATTCTGACTTTTTTTTGCATTGCATTTGCATTGTTGTCAATATACACACAAAACCAAAATTCACCAAATAACAAAAAAAAATAATAATTTAAAACAACAATTATTCACAGTTTATGTAGAGTCTAATGTTAAAACTGCCCAACTTTGGAGCTGAAAAACATGTTTCCACCTCTTGTCCTGTAATGATTTTTTTTATTATTAAAATCGTTAGTTTTGAACACTTTGAGGGGGTGATTTTTTTTAACTAATTTGTTTAAGATTTATTAAATTTAAACATTCAGCAAATCAGATGTCTTTGCTAAACCCATATCCCATCTTTCTGGCCCCATTTTTGGTTATCGAGAAGCGATGCAATCCCATGCTAGCGAAGACCTGCTTCGCCCATTTTTTACTCTTCTCCCATTCATACGAAGCGTCACCCATGTTATATACAATCTTTGGTTTTTCTCTCACCTTGACTCGCGATCAAGTTCGATTAACACAGCCTCAGTGAGTATTCAGTCAAGTAACAACCACAAATCACACAACGCCCTTTCTTCTTCATCGATAACCGATCACCAATCACTGAACAAGCTTTCTTCTTTGTGTGGTGTTCAACAACACGCAACAGGATGAAGTAGGAATAAAAACACAAAGTAACACATTAATGCAGCAGATAGTAATGGTAACTGAGTTATTTTGTTTGAAAAGTTCTGTATTATAGTATTAATTACTGCTAATAGTGACATTGTTACAGTAATTTCGTTATAAGGCTGGGCGATAATCCAATAATGAAAATATGATGTTAGAGATGTCAATAAAGAGGTTGATAGTTATCTGTAACAGCGTGTTGCTAACTACGTTTCTAGGTCAAGCATCAGGTTCAGAGCAGTGTAGGACAAAACACCCGGACTAAAAAACATCACAGTTTTACCCCGGTTATCCGCACTTAAAGTGGTTAGTTTGTTGTCTTTCCAAATCTACACAGCAGAAAAAAACAATCGAAACCTCTAATAAAAGCAGCTAATACATATAGTATACAATGTATATATATCTGACATTCTGATTTGGGTGTATTGATATAATGTCATCTAATGGAAACCCAATCAAAAGCCAAGCTTCCTGCCACTTCTGCTTTTGATTGGTTTAGCTTATTGACTATAATCTTTATCAGCCTATTGAGATACACAGCTAAGAAACTCAGCTATGTGATTTACATACATAAATCTAAAAGAGGGTTATTTGACCTCTACAAATTGTTTTAGTGCCATTCTCCATCTGTTTTTAGTAACTTTGCCAAATCAGCACTTTTGCTGAAAACAGCACTATTGAGCTCACCTACTGTTTATTCACATCTTGAAGATGCAGACAGGAAAACATCAGGACAGGACTGCCAGCTCTTGCTCAGATTGAGTAAAATAATAATAGAAATAGTATAATATAAACAAAATATAGTTCATATTAATAGTTCAATTAAAGATATCAATCTTTAATGTTTTTAAAGCTTCTATACTTTTATAAGTGACAACCAACCTATGTTAAACTTGACATTAATTTATACATTTAAATTAGGGATGAACAATTAATCGCATTAATTTAATTTATTGCAAAATGAATAAACACAATTTTCAAATAACAGAAACTGTAATTACACTGTAAGCTGAGAATTTAGTACTTCAGCTGAAGTTTATCTGATGACATAGGGAGACTCTCTGACTGCAGCTGCTGCTAATCCCCTCCCCAGCATAAAGACTATTTGAACTTAAGATCCATCAACAAATAGATTATTGTCCGCCCAAATAATTGTCTTTGATGGAAAGACATATAACTGAAAAACCTTAGAAAAAATAATTCCATTGTAAAATGTATTGGAATTTTTTTTTTTACCAAAATCGTTCAGCCATAATTCCAACGATTAAGTAAAGTTACTTAAGAGTGCTTGAAATTTAAATGTGTGCGATTTGTTCAAGTTATATACCTCTTATACTATAATGTATCAGAAATTGTCTGGAAACATCATGCTCTCATTAAGGTGAATTAAAAAAAATGTTCCCAGTAGATTTACATTACATCACAATAATTTTGATTCTTATATAACATAACCTTAATTGTTAGAAGTTTTGCATTTTTTTATCTTAAAACAATAGTTTGTACACTTTCCTTTGAGATCAAAATGTAATATTTCACATTTATTGTGGTAATTATCGACATCATTACCTGACATGAAAAAGATCACCATAAAATATATTCTGGACTATTCCATGCCCTATTTGTATAAATACTTTCAGGATAAAGTTTAGACCCTTAGGTTTAAAGATTTTAAAAAATCCTATGGAGCAGAACCTTTTGTACCCAAAATAAACTTGTAACCAATCGCAAAAGGAATCAAAAGAGGAACGTGGCACTATTGGTCTAAGTGGCAGGTTGTTTAGGTGATCTTCAATGTAAACATTTGCTTCAATAAATTGCATTCTGCACGTCATACTCTAGTATTGTCTAATTCTATCACGTGTATACATGGAGAAATGAATTAGATATTGTATATTTCTTTGTTTTAATTTTTTTACATAACTAAACGCTTAATTAAAAAGTACTAAAAGCACGTTCTCTTCGTTATCCCACTCAAAATAGACTTTCTTTTCTCATCAGTGGCCCTTTGAGGGTCTTTAACAGTGCTTCCAAACCCTTTGTCGAGCTAGTCAGCTAGCTAAACTGTAAAACATGCTAACATGGTATTCCAAAGGTTAATGTTACAGGTGGATAAGCAAATGTAGGTACTTACTAAGAGGACCTCCAGGACCAACACCTTGCTCCTTGCATGCGGGGGGAGTTCCACTTTGCCTTTCGAAGTTGCCAGGGTTCGAGAAGTAATCCCTCAGGCGAGGCAACTCGCGCCCGGCTTCCAGGAGTTCGGTGTGCAATTCTAGAGCCGTAAGGATGTACTGATCCCGGAGAAGCTGCGCGGCTATCGCATCCAGAGGCACCCGAGTGTCCGAGCTGCCTGCTCCACTCCCAGCTACTGCAGCGGCCGATGCAGGGAAACCGTCTGTGCTCGGACTGGTTCGTGTGCTAGACAGCATGGGGGCTGGCTCCCTAAACGCTGGAGGAGAGAAAGGACCAAGAGTTTGGCCTTGCACTTCATCGTTCGGACTGCGCTCGGTGTCCGCGCCATCCTGCCTCTGCTCTTCTTCCTCCTCCGAATCACTCGCATTAAACGGGTTGACGTTACCCGCCGCCATTTTGCTGGAGGTGCTACCCCAGTTATCAGGCTAATATTTTTCTCCGTCTTCCTGGACAGGTGTCAAAGGTGCGTTATTGCTCCTAATCAACGAGACTTCGGTAAATAGTCTTTGGTTGGTCGTGGGACCAAATGTCATTTCAGCTCCCTGCCCAGATCCCGTCAGAGGAAATGATGTCAAAGTGTAGACGAAATGACAGGCCAATCAAAGACGCGTTGTCCCGTTGCTGAGATACGTAAACGTGTCCGCCATCTTACCTGGGGCAAAAAAGTTACGTTTTCAAAAAATCTAAATCAGCACATTAAGTAGTAACTCGTACAATTGTGAAAATAAAGCACGCTTTTTCATCACTAATTAACGTAAATAATATTCTCTGAACCAGGCATTCAATTGATTGTTTCTGAAACTATCCATTAAAGTCAGAGCTAATTAAGATTATATATGTAATGTATGCATTTTATATTATATTATTAGATGTTCGTCGTTTAAGTGACGCACGGTGTCGCATCCGACGGGTGTCCCTCCGGAATTTCCGTTCCCTTTACGCAACAACAGCGAACGGGCGGAGTTGCTAGGCAACCGTACGTACTTTTAGTTTGTGAATCGCTTAGAATCCGCCCAAATCATAACTGTGTGTACGGAGAGCCAGAATGTTCAAAAAGGTTCACACTGTTAATAAAAATCTATATTAAAAAATGATGTCGGCATTTCTTTTTTACTTGTATGTTAAATATTCATGTTTTAGAGCAGGTTTGTAAGTATTGGTTTACTTTGTAATATATGGCATATTTTATGTTAGCCTTACTTATTTTAACATACTTATCGCACAAGTTATGTGTTTATTCCAACTTTTAGGGTTTAGCATTGATACCACTCAAACATTATTATTATTATTATTATTATTATTATTATTATTATTATTATTATTATTATTATTATTATTATTATTATTATTGTGTGCATGGGATTGTGCATTTGTGGAGGAACATATTTTATGTTCCCTTTTTCAATGTTTTCTTAGTCCGTTTTTAATGTTCATCTTTTAAACTCTAAACAAACACAAGATAAAATGTTAAGGTATGCAAAAGTTTAAGACAAACACAACTGTGAAAACGAATGCTACAACGGAGCGTCGGTTAAGTGTAGGTACTTTTATTTTGAAAATCTCATCAGCGAGTCAGCTGTGTCAACAACTTTTGATTGTGTCTTAATTGGAATTTCACAGGATAGCGTCAATTGCCCCGTTCTTAGCAAATTATGAAACAACGTTCTTTCAGTAAAACCTCAGTAATGCGTAATTTAGTAATACGTAATTTAGTAATACATTCTATTTATTAATACATTTATGAAGTAGCTTTAGCCAATGGTAGCCATGCATTTCAGCTATGTTTTGAGTTGTTGCCTAACAACGGCAGCGTTTTCGACTACACCCGCTTCATCCCCTTCGAGTACATTTTGAGGAGCCTTTTGATGACTAACTCCAAGTTGGAAAGTCTCCATCCACGTCGTATGGAGGGACGGAACCAGCCTTTTATAGAGATGAAGGTGTGAAATATATTGCATTCAATGTTCTTGCATAAATTTCATGTCGCGTCGTTTAAAATTCTTTGTTTTACGTAAAATGTTTGTAATCTTACTTAGCCACACGCTGGAAGAGAGTTGTTCAAGCGTGGCAAGACATCTTCACAGGATCAAGGTAGGTTATATTTCAATTAAATGAACTATTTAACACTTGATGAACACATCTAAAACGACTTTTGCAACATTCTGTTACTCAGTAAGACATTAATTGATTTTTGTAGGAGACAGCTTTGGCCTTGATTTACCTATTGGTGAGGAATATGAACAAAAGCAGCAAAGGTTAAAGGAAGATCTTCTTGATTACCAGCGCTTTTTGTTTGAGGCAAGTTAAACTAACTATTCCTCTACTTAATGAAAACATTTGATTACTCTGTAAACTAGAACTAAGTGCATGCCAACCGTGACAGATTTTGGTTAATGGTAATCAGAACAATTGACTGGTTAGCATTTTTAAGGAGATGCAATGCAGAAAAGTATCTTTATTTAGAAAGTTTTGATCCTCAGGTGTGTATATGAACAGAAGAATGTGCATAATTAGTCTGATTTACCTCGTTTTCTTGGATAACCTGCAAAGAATTATAGAAGGGAACTCTACCATAATGCTAAAAAATGAGCAGTTCATGTACCAGGCATCTTATTAGAAAAAGTAAATATATATTATATATTTTTGGACTCCAAACAGCAAAAATGACTGTT
The DNA here is from genome assembly GCA_900490495.1 of Danionella dracula. Classification (NCBI taxonomy): domain Eukaryota; kingdom Metazoa; phylum Chordata; class Actinopteri; order Cypriniformes; family Danionidae; genus Danionella; species Danionella dracula. The sequence goes on from UELW01000888.1 coordinate 3,529,656, forward strand.
TAATCTGTGTAAAACAAAAACATTTTTTTAACCATTGGCTTGTATGTTTCTTTATAGACAGCAAAAAAAATGTATTTTTAATCGTTTTTTTGGATTATGGTTTAGTTTGTCACATTCATAAAGTATGCATAATTCACTCACCACTTTTTGTTTTTTTATTCCTCCCCAGAAAAACAATAGAATCCTGATGGATTCCATTCCTCAGTCGGACTTGGTTTCTCTTCCAATCAAGGACCTGAGATCAGCCAAGGTAAAATAATACAAAAAAGAACCAAATGATAGTACTACGACTGTTTAGCACACTCTCTTATCATAGTTTTATGATTCTATGATTATATCCAGACAAAACTGAGAGAAGAGCGAAATCAGGAGTACACCTTGTTTCTCAGAGGCCAAAAGCATGGATACAAACCAGCTGGTTCTCCAGTGCTGCCTCCTCTGAGGGCCACTCAAGGCCCCGGAAAAAATATGCCCTTGAGAAGGGATGCTGCCCCTCTGACCGAACCCATTTATGGACTTCCTATGCCATCCAGACCCCAGATGAACGAAGAACACTTGGAAGCTTCTTTGGGGGACTACAGTAGTGTAGATCAGGAGATTGAGAGGCTCCAAAGGCTAAGAAGTGAGATACGTGATAACAGCTTGCACAGGTAAGCTCTCTCTCTCCTAATCTCTCTCTCTCAAATTAAACTTAATTTTGGGTTGACTTGAACAGAAACAGAGGTATTTTGTGTCTCTGTAAGGCTTAGAAGAGTTGTTTGCAGAACTTAAGGGACGGTTAAAGTGGCATATAACTCTTAGTCCAGTTTTATTTTTAACTGTACCGTTGTTATTTCATCTAAGGGAGAAAATGCTTTAAAGACCTGCTCTAAATTTAGATCAGATTAGATTACAGTTTTTTTCTATCAGTGGGATATTAATTGTTTTGAGTCAAGGGGAGCATTCTCTGCAGTCTTTAATCCACTGAATGTGTGATGTAAGGGTTTGGCTGAAAGAGAAAACATTGAATACAGTTTTGCGGTCTTCTTTTCTGTTTAGCCTACGAGCACATTCTCATGTGCAAAGCCGGCTTGTCAATGAAAAGAACTTGGCCGAGGAAGCCACGGGACTCATGATTGGTAAGTGTCGAATCCATTTGCATGTTTTGCAATCGATAAAGATGTGCATTTGTTACTGACTTCCTACTTTCTTTAGGTTCTGTCAAAGAGGAGGAGGACTCTCAGAGAAAGAAGCAATGCTACAGACAGGAGCTTCTGCAGCAGATTGAGGAGCAACGACAGAACAAAAGAAAGTAAGTGAAATCCGATTTTTAAGCGGTTTTGATGATTTTTGATGATGGCTCTGAAGATAGTTTTTGCACATGTTTATTTTAACAGAGAGAAGGAGCTAGGCTTGAGAGTGGCTGCAACGGGCGCAGTTGATCCAGAAAAAAGGGTAAGTTTATTCATTTGCAAATATAAAACACCTGTTCTAGTTTTTTTTAACCTAGAAAGAAATACATTATCACTTAGAGCAAGATGACAAAACAATGTTTAATGACATTTGCTCTTACAAACCTCATTCTGTAAAAAATATGAGCATAATTTCACTTCCTTGAAAATGCAAGCTTAACAGCATGCTAACCCTGTATAAAACTCAGCAAACTTTTTCTTAAGATCGAATAAAGCAGCTATTTATTATTCAGACTGACCACTGTCTTTAAGCTCAAGAAGAGTAGTGCTTGAGTTCAGGAGGTGTGGCTGCTCATCATCCAATCACCAAAACCATTCCAAGAAGAAGAACCCTGAAGATCTCTTAGCAGGGGTACATACACAAGAAACAAAAACAATTCAATTTAAAGGAGTACAAACTCTTGGTTTGTATAAATTCAAGTAACTGCTATATGGAATTAATTTAATTGGGTCTGGCTGGCAAAAATAATCATACAATATGTTAGACAACACTAACCCATGTTCAGCAATAAAACAATAAAATGTTAAGACATAGCAGCATAAAGCTAGCAATTTCAGCTTAAAAAAGCTAGAGCATTCCACAATGATGCTGCCACAGAAAACGGACCCTTGATTCTCCATATTTGAATATAAGTGTCAATTGCAATTCTCTTATTTAGTCAACTAATCTTTTTTTTTTTTCTCAAAGGCTGATCGAATTAAACAGTTTGAAACCAAAGCCTTGGAAAATAAAATCAAGAGAAAAAATCTGATTGGGTCTGAGCTCAGTCGTGCGGAGTACAGTGCTTCATCTGGCAGACGGTTCAGAGAAGACAGTCTTCCACGAGCACCCTCTCAGGAGTTCATGCCTCCTGAGAAGCCTCATGTGGCCTTTGTGTCGCCCTCTCAGGAGCTAAACAATCCCTATCTTCAGGACTTCAGAGCTACTCCCAGTTACAGCGACAATCGCACAAGCCTCTTAAGGACCCTGGGGGAAATGGTTGCTCCAAGGTTTGTGGTTCCTTAAATTTATCAAATAAATAATGTGCACATTAAATATGCTGGACTTTAATAATAAACTTTATTCATGGTTTTTGATCAAGAAATTCCTCTTTTGATTACAGAGTTGCAGCTGTACGTCCTCCACTGGCTCCCTCCTTCCCTGACTTCTACCAAACACCTTCTGAACAGGATTACTTCAATTATGGAGCCAGAAACCCTCGAGGTCCGCATCCAAGTGACTGTAAGTGTGCTCTGCTGTGCTTGTGGCCTTATCATTAGTAATGCGTTGAAGGCTTTGAATGAATGATTGAAAATTAGTGAATTTAACAACTTCAATATAATTATTTTGAAGAGCTTTCCTCACTAAACATAAAAATTACATTTAAATTAAAAGGAAGTATGAGTAATTAGCAAACATGCACTCATATTGTTACCATACATTATTATTGTTGTTTTTATTGAGATGTTTTTATCGGACTATTGATAAATGGTATATTTTACATGTAAAATGTTGCTACAGATACCAGTCATTTTCATTTCTGTGCAGCGTCTTGATTAATTTTGAGCATCCACTGTGATGAGTTAGAAGTTTGTAGACTTACAAGGCTTTAATAGCTAAAGCTGGTAAAGCGGACTCTTGCTAGAAAATAATGCAGGGTCAGACCGTAAGATGTAGCCAACAGTGAAGAGTTCAAAAGAAGTCATTTGTAACTTTAAAAGGGTGATTCTAGAAGGGGTGATCTGTTCTGGACACATTTAGTGACTAATTATAAGAAGACTTGCAATTATGTTACACAGATGAGAGCGAATGTAATGACACAGATCTACCTTGTCACGGCAAACCACAATTCAATACCAATAACTTTTAGTTCTACTCAAACAGAACAGTGAACTATAACAGATCTCTTGCATTTTATTTTGCAAAAATATTTTAATTGTGAAATAATTTAAATACTTCTGTATTAAAATCTTTTTTTTTTTATTGAGTAATCCCTTTTTTGTTTGAGCCAGATGGACAACCAGGAGTACAGCTGCCTCCCATTGCTCCAGAAACACACAGGCGTGCACTACAAGCTCCCCCTGGAGGGTTCACGCAGTAAGAACTTTGCTTTTATGCGTTTATTAATGCAATTAGCATTTGAGGATTCATTTCTTTGAACAGGAGCTGTGATATTTAACACATTATTTTGATCACTGGATATTGCTTTGCAAGTAGAGAGCACACTTGTTCTGTCTAAATGAGTCACCGCTCATCTCTGTCTCCATTCACAGAGCGGTTAACCTTGCTGGAGCGGTCCAACCTCCGTTCATCGAGCACAGCGCTGTCAGCTATCAGGATGTTCTGGATCAGCAGGTACTCACACACTCTCTGGTGTAAAGTTGACTTTTTTAGTCTTTAGGATAGTCTTGTGATTTTAGGTTGATGGATATCTTAAAAATTAAATTCTTTTCTAACTAATTTTGTTTAGGTAACTTTAATTATTTACTGATTATTTCATATTTCAACATGACTTGAGAACATTCCCATCTCAAAGGTTATTGAAATTTGTACACATCAGCATGACGATGCAGATAATGTGACAAACGTGGGCATATGTGGCATTAACAGAAAAATGTGGAGCTCACTTGTTGAATTCGCTGCTGCTGTTGTTTGTTGTAGAACACTGAAAACATCATTATTTCTTTTGGAAAGCGATTTGATTTAGTTAGATTTAAAACCATCAAACATTTACTGAATGATCAGATCTGGCCCAGGAATGTGAAAGTATGACGCTGTGGAGAAACGAACATTGAACCGGTATTGCTTTAAGTCTAGGGTTGGATAAAATAAGTATGTTTTGGGGATAACTTTTTGTATATTAAAACAACTGTACATTGTGTATCTAAAAATAAAAAAGAGACCCAGATAGTATCTACTTTTACCCACGGCAGATAAAATGAAGAGGTGCTTAGTGTTTGTTTAAAGTTTTATACTTTAAGTTATCTTAACTTTTGGAAATGAGTTTTTAGCAGATCTTCCGAAACCTTTTTATTATGTGGATATGGGCATCAAAGCTTATATGTGAAAGTTTTTCTTAAAAGAGTTCATCATTAATTATTGTCTTAATTGTGTTCAATAGATTAAAGATCGCCAGCAGAGGCGGCAAAAGGAGAAGGCTGAAAATGAGCTGTACAACGCTAAGATTGAAGCAGAGTCGAAAGCGTACAATCCGTGGGGGAGAGGCGGAGCTGGAGCACCTCTCCGGGATGAACATGGAAATCTCATAAGTAATAATTACTAAGTGTCTCTATTAGACATCAATTGTTGGTAAACACTTTTGATGTACAAAATTGTTGTTGTGTTTTCAGGTAACTTAACGAAAATGCACAAAGCAAATGCTGAGGCTTATGAGTCTGGAGGGCACAGACAGAAGATTCCATCCTCTTCAAGGACAGGTGACTGAATGAAATGTGTTCTAACTTGCAATCTGACCCACAGACACTAACTAAATCTTATAACATGAGCTAAAGAAGATGGTACTTCATTTATTGATGATTTAAATTTTAGAGGTTTGTGGTTGTTTTCACCTAGATCTGTCACTTTTATGCTAAAGTCAACGTTCCGTAAAATATTGACTGTACTCAATATTGAAACATTATTTAAATATAAATCTAAATTATATAATATTTTTTTGCTTTCAGAGACTGCAGATCCTGCAGTGGTTGTTCCGTCTAATCGATCTGTGTATGGACGGGGCAATGTTTTTTCTGAAACCCCAACTACACATCAGCTTCGCCAAAGAGCAAACTTCCAAGAGTCCTTAAGACTACAGGTACCAATGCGCAGGACTCATCTAGTCTGGTTTAGGTTCTGTAGGCATCTCTTCTCATGTTATAACTTTTTTTGATGAATAGGTAGAGGAAAAGAGAGAGAGGCAGGAAGAAGAAAGAGAGCGGCAAAGAATCGAGGAGGAGAAGGAGGAAAAGAGACTTGCCCAACAGAGGGCTTCTATGCTCAGAGAGTTTGAGGCGGAGCAGGCGAAAAGGCTGCTGAAAGATTCAGAGGTACTTTTTAATCATTTTTGATCACGTTTTTAAAACAAAATAATATCTGAGTAAATCTGCTTTCTATTCGATCTTATACCAATACATTAAACATGAACATATATCCAGTCATTAATGAGCATGACAGCATTTAATACATCAAAAGTACATGTTTGAAGAAATGTTTTTAAGGACGACATTTTTTAATATAATTAATGCTCAGTAGAAGTCCATCTTCATGAATGCCCCATATTCTTTCAATTCCTCTTACACTTCGTTCCTTAGTCTACATCCTTACTTTCTTCCAGGTATAACTGTTTCCTCCAATAGTGGTTAGATGAGATGTTTTAGGTTTCTTTATATTTTTGATTTTGTGTGCCATGCCAGGTTTTACTTTTATTTTAAGAAGTGTTCATGCAGCACCCGTGTTCCTCTTTCTTAGGGCATACGATCTGTTGAAGCTCATCTAAAAACAATTAATAATTTTTTCTTGGCTTAGGTTAAAGGTCGACAGAGACAACAACAGTGTAAGGTTGAAAAAGAATTGCACAATACTGTTCTGCAGGCTCCCCCTGGAGACCTCACACAGTAAGTACATTTAGACATTTTGTAGTGCAAATAACATTTGAGGATTCATTTATTTAACCTTCCTTTTCTGTTTGAAACCAACCCATTTTAAACGCATAAAAGAATCACATACATTTGTTGAGCAAAGCTTTGGACCTTTTAAACCTCTGTAACAACTAAATTAAACAAAGGAAAAATGTTTCCCTTAATTATAAACTACTCTGGTTGAAATGATAACCTTTGTCTTGTTATGGACGGTTTCAACCCAGTTATAACATTACAACTATTTAATAACTAAAGAAATAATTGCTAAATAACGGTGTAGGGAATTAGATTCGTCTCCTCAGCAAAGCACACTTACAGCATGGGAACCTGAAGCTGCACATTCCTAACTTATCTTCAGGACCAGATGCAAGAAATAAAACATTCGGTTCAGCCTAACTCCAAGCCCTAAATGGTGACCGGCGCCACAAGGGTCAGGCTGGGAGCTATCAGTCAAGAGCTTCAAAAGAAACTGTTGGACACCAGACGCTCCCCAGGAATCACGCCACGCACAGGGATTCACGGATCCTGTGACTGAAACACAATCTAAAAATACAATTATAAAGCAACAGTTATTGCCCTAAACTGAAATCATAGGTGCACTGTCAGCTTACATGCTGAGAGCCAGCTCCTCCCCTTTTCATGGGATTCTCAGCATGCTTTTATAGTCAATCTGCATAAAAACAAAACAAATTCACTCATTTGAGGCGTACAAAAAACACACCCAGAAACCCAGAACCAAAAATATTAAAACCAACACGAAGGGTATCGAGGTCTAACAAGATAATCAAGAGATGAGAAACAAATTTGATAGTCGCGTATTGTTTTTAGTGTATTGAATAGCTGATTGAATTGGTCTAAACCAACCCATTCACATTAGAGACCCTAACAGAAAGCCAACACTAGAGGAAGGTAAACAGGATTTGTGAGATTTTATGACCATTAAAGGTTTTGGTACTGAATATTGCTGCACCAGTAGAGGGCACGTTTGTTCTTTCTAAATGAGTCACTGCTCATCCGTTTATCGTTCACAGAGCGGCCAACCATACTGGAGCGGTCCCACCGGAGTTCACCTGTCCTGAAAAACCTCAGCAGCCCAAGCACAGCTCTGTCAGCTTTCAGGACGCTCTGAAGCAGCAGGTACTCACACACTCTCTGCTGTGATTATCATCACAAAGTGCTAGTCTTGGTTGTAGACTAATCTAGCCTTGTTTAGGTTCTGCAGGCCTCTCTTCTCACCTTGTTAATTTTTGATGAACAGGTAGAGGAAAAGAAAAAGAGGCAGGAAGAAGAAAGAGAGCGGCAAAGAATCGAGGAGGAGAAGGAGGAAAAGAGACTTGCCCAACAGAGGGCTTCTATGCTCAGAGAGTTTGAGGCGGAGCATTTGGAGGTACTTTTTATCATTATTGGATCACTTTTTAAAAAAATGTACAATGAAGCGAAACTGCTCTTTAATCTACTTAAAGATCGTTAGGTTTCATCCACACTAATCTGGTTACTCACGTCAGTCACCCCACGTCTAGTGTCCATCTCAATATATTGTCAATGATGGAAAAATGAGTTTATGCTCTCTAACAACAAGAAGACTGGAGGGTAAAATCTGAAATGAGCATCGAGAGTCTATTTATGTTGCAAGGGAAGAAAAGCGTTAAATGTTAAAGCATTAAAACACACTGAGAAAATTATTTTATGATACCTTAAAAGCCAGTCAATAATTTTCTTTTCTTCATTAATCTATTCTTTATTATATCTTAGCATTGAATTAAAAACAGGTGGCTTGTTTGTATTGGAAACATTTAGGAAACTCCTTATCCTAAGTAATCTACTTTTTACAGTGTTGATAGAAGTGCTGATATGACTTACAAAGATTAACATGCTCTTGGGTTCCAAGCATGCTCCTTATTCTGCTTTTACAAATCAATGGAATCGTATTCTGTTCAATATGAAAGAAGACCTTATGCAAGACTTTTCTGTCCTCGGTTTACAGCTGAAGATGGCGAATGCTCAGTTGAGGAAAAGAGCAGAAGAGCAGCAAAAAAATGCTGATTCTTTGTCCAACCACTCTTTCGCTGAGGCCGAGAACAAGGCCCTGTATGAGGTGAAGCAGACCCCTCAGGTTGAGGTGAGTGTTAAAAATATCAAGTTCCTTCGTACTGACATCAAACACAAGCCTCATCAACTAAACCACCACAATCTGTTTCTCAAATGCCAAAGGTTCAAAGGGCACCCTCGCCACCAGTTCCAGCCCTACAAAAGAAACTCCGACAGAGGACTCCAAGACCTCCATCTATAGAGAGCCACATGCCTCCTTATAGTCTTTCTGTGAGTGACCTTTATGCTTAAATAGTTTAAATTGTAAATTCAATGGCTAGGGTTGCCAGAGTTTAAGAAAATACTCATGAACACTAATACATGCTCAAAATCTTACAAGAGATTGTTAGGGTTGAAAAATATTTACATAAACTGACTTATAAATGTAAAATAAAGTAAATGTGATTTTATGGTTTGCCAGAGATTGAGAAAATGTGAACAAATGCTCAAAAATTACATTTGTGTCTGGTGACAAGGGGTTCAATTCTTACCTTAATTGCTATAAAGCATTTGGTTAAAAACCAAGAGCTAAATTGCCTTGAGGGCTATAATCTTGCACTAAATTAACACACTAGATTAAGCTGTTGAAGTCTTCCAGTCTTTGCAGAATTCAGGATTGTGCATTTAATCGGGGACACTTCGTGGACCTCATTGAACACCAAATCAGAACGAATGGTTTGAAAGGAATTTAAATGCAGTTTTTCTTCTCCTTCTTCTAACAGACGTGCTCTTTGTCCGCACCTCCGTCTCCTCCGGTGCCAGCCCTCAAGAATGAGATCGGAGCTACAGGTAACCCCTGCTGCGTGCTTGACTGCTGCCTCACAGATGAATTAAAGCACACCCATTTAACCTCACTCTTGTCTGTGTTTTAGAGGAAAAACAGGCTATTATCAGGGAGTTGTCAGCTTTGCGCCGTCACCTGAAAATTAAACAGAGACGCCTGGAGGGACAGTTCATGCAGGCCAGCAGAACGGAGCTCTTTAAAAGGTGCGTTATACAACAAACATTCAGTTCATGTGGATTGAGAACTTTATGGCAGAGAATCTGATTTTCTTACTAAACATCTAATTCTAATGTCGTCTGGAATAAGTGGAATTTAGGGTACCATTTAGAGCAACAAAAAAAAAGCACCTGCTGTGAGAGATGTTTAGTACAAGGGGTAAACACTGATGTGTATTAATGCTTTTCAGCAGACCAAAAGAAAAGCTTCCACAAGTGTTTTTTGGTGTGGAGAGACGACACAAAAATGGGCCCACCAAGAGACCGGCTTCCCACAGCACTAGACAGGTCAACACCCAGAACCTCCAGGAGTTCAACCGTCTCAAGAACAAAGGTAAATTCTCCCTGAAACTTATAGATCAAGAAAATCAAGAAAATGCATCCACTGTACACTAAAACTGCGAAAGGTTTTATACGTAAAGTTATTACATTTATTAATTTGACCGATGCTTTTTTCCAAAGAGACTAACAGAATGGGAGAAACAATATGCAATTTGTTAAATTGTCAATGTCCATCTCAGCCCGCTCATAGTAGAAGTTGTATCAACTGATCAGGGATCCAGTCAGGAAAGTTGCATATTTCATTCAAGCATGTGCTTTCAGATAGTGCCTGTTGTGAGGAGGTCCGACAGACGTATCCAGACACCCCGACAGATGATCACAGCTTGGACATCCAACAGTAGGATTTGCTACGACAGCAGGAGAGGACTATTAGCCAGCTGAGGAAAGGCAAAGCTGCTGCCGGTCAGTCTGCACGAGCTACTAATGTACATTTTGATGAGCATGATATTTTGCTAAAGAACCAAATAAATACATTTACCTATTGCAACTAATGGTGTATTCAATTCACTTGCAACTCAAAAATATGAATGCAATCATATTTGAAAATCATTTGAATGAATAGATATTAAACAGAAGTATTTTAGTTGACGCAGCAAAATCTTGAAATAAGATTAGGGTTGGGTAAAGTCACAGTTTCATTGAGCATTCCTGATTGCACTAATTAAGCTCCTCTTTGCTTATTTGCAACTACAGGAGTGTGTCTTGAAACAGGGTTAAAACAAAAACCAGCAGGGGCTCTTGAAGTAGATGATACATTTATTTTTAAATAGATTTTCTAACATTAGGAAGAATAATGCACCGGAAGTCCGTTTTTAGGTTAAAGATTCTTTAGATTATTTTGAGATGGTACAACTTTAATCCTCTAGGCTAGAATTAAATGCATCAAACATAATTTATTTACTTTAGTTGAGACTTTAAAGCAAGGCATTGATTATGCCACTCATTTGATGACGTGCAGAAAATATTAAGAGGACATCTAATGTTAAGAAAATACAGATATGTAAAATGTAACTAAATATTATATTTAATTGTTGTCCGTTATGTAATTAAATGTTTTTTTAAACTTGGAAACAATGGGCTATAAATGCGTTCTTGGGATGTCCTTTTGGATGTGATTTTTTTTCTTCATTTTGGATGTGCCCCATGCTGCAGAAAATGGAGCAAATAAATAAATATTTATTAGTTTACAAAAAATAATACTCTTCTCAAATGTAGTAAAATAGTTATTTTGTCGAGAATGTGACTTGGTAAAATAATTTTTAAATGAGACAAAAATGCTAGTGGGAATACTTTTTTTATAAAGGAAAAGATTCAAACATCTTATTGTTAAAACTCAAAACTTGGTTTCAAAAGTTAAAACTAATATTTTTTCAGCAATTGGTTCATAGTAGAAATTAAGAGTAAATCAGAATAAAGTGTAATTTACTCTATGTATCATCTTTACTAATGTAAAAGTCATACACTCTCATTACTACATTACATTTAAAATCATCTCAAAAAGTTAAAATCCTAAAGTGTTACTCTTGACCATCATTATGTTACTCAGTTACAATTCATACATTTGAAACACTGAAACAGGTTATAGAAAGTATTTTCTATTTGATAATGTTATTGTAATAGCAAGCACAAATAACTTCAAGTAATGTTGTTTCCATAGACTTCAATATAGATGCTAGGACAAAAAAAAAAACTACAAATCCCTTCAAATCAAGTCCCGCAGTTTAACTCCTAGTTTTGCCCATGTCCTCATATGATTCTTTAAGGCTTATGATGGCTTTTATCAGGCTGTTTCGTTCTCAGACTAAGCTGGTGTTTAAATAAGACTTCTTTTCATAGATTTAATGGTTTTGAACTCAGAAGGCTGAAAGTAGGCTAACAGTTTTTCTAAAGATCTAAAGAAGTTAAAAGCTTGCTTTGGCTAACAAATAATCCAGATGTTTCTATACAGTGAAAAAAATTTGTGGATGTGCTGGCTGTTCTGATGAAAAGGTGAAAGTACAGTTTAAATATTTAGAAAAAAATCTCATGAAGAAAAGGGGAACTATACATTTGTAATCTGTAAGATTACATTTTTAGAGAATTGTTTTGATCCAAGCTTTTCTTTTCTTTGAAAATATGTCTTACAAACATGACTTACGGGAAGCTTGTCTGATAATTATTCTCACGTTCACGGCCGGAACGTGTTCCATCTAATCTGCATATAGGCAGCCCTCATGCTTCCTGTCATAGATGATTAATCAGCAACTCACCACCTCCCCCTCTCTGCTCCCTAGTCCAAATTCAGCTGCTGTGCATTACCATACTCACCAAAAATGCTATGCGATACTAGGCTAATTCTATGCAAGTGTGAACACTTGAATTATAACATTACAATGTGTTTCTTAACCATTTTGTGTAATCACAAAATTGTGATTATATTTGAGCTAAATCCTTTTTTAAAAGAATAGTAACACCTCTGTTGTATGTTTCAGATGGCACTTCTGAGCAACCCCATCATTTACAGGTGAGTGTTTGCCTATAGATGGTGCGCAAATCCTGTGGCACTGCGGTACTTAGCTCTTACCCTGCAGTAGTTTGTTCTTTTCATCACTGCTGGTTGATGCCTCAGTCTCATGTTTGAGCAGATCTAGGAGAAACAAACCAAAATCTAATGAAGCTATAACATTAAACACATTTCAACATATGCTTCAAATTATTTTAACATAGCCATTTCAGATAGATATTTTTGTAAATAAAAAGAATAGACTGTGGTTCGAGACTCATAAAAGCATTTTATCTAGTAATGATATGCAGATAAATAAATTATAATACATTTAAAAAGTACTCCGAGAATTAATTCTGTGTAGTGTGTAGATGTCCTGGGTTTTTAAAGGCACTGTATACTGCAAACTAAACTTTACAGTCTTTTCTTGCATGTTTTACTACTGTTCCATCATCAAAACTTGCTTCAAGTCATATTCGGATTGGTTCATGCATGTTTGTGTAATCCTGTTTTATTTTTCTGGGAGCTTAAAAGGCTTGATGGCCCCCAGGCAGCTTCCATTAGTGGTCCTGAGTCTGATACTTATTCTTTTTTTTTGCAAGGAACACTCAACACATTTTTCTGGCTTTCGCGTCATCAAATCCAGCTTAACTACAGTTTCTTATGGATATGTTCAGTCTTTTAAATTGTTACAAGAAGAGTCTTAGAGACGCATTTCAAGGTTGAAGAAAGTCATCTGTGTTTTCCTATCACTTCCAATTCCAGCTTCCACCATTATTCTGTAATACAAACTCTTCTCCATATCAATCTTTTTATTAAAACAATTTAGTACTAATAAAGTTTGCTCTGATCAAAAAGTTTTGCAACCAAAGCATTTTTTTAAACAAAAAAAAAACATTTTCAAATGTTTTTAATTTAAGGACGAGACATGTTCAAATTACAAGCAAAGAAAATGTAGTGCTCACATATACATTTGAACTCTTGGTGATTATTTATTCAGGCTTTTCATTTTACTGGATTTAAGTTTAAACCTTGATCAAAACCAGTAAATGGTTTTTGCTTTCCATCAGCTTTTTTGGTCATGATATTAATGCACTTGTCCTTACAGAGGTGGAATGCTACGGAGAAATACATTCTGTTTGATTCAGAGAGAGTCTTCATAGGTAAGCTGTCCTAGAGTAAATGTTTCCAGATTTTAAGAACTGAAGATCTTAATGTTGAATATAAATAACTCTGTGTGCATTAGACACAAGTCATGATTTATTCCCCTCAAAATCACGGCCTGACTCAAGAGCGATGCAAACAGGAAGGAAGCGAGATGTCTCTGATGTAAGGGGCTGCATTTGCACACCAGTGCCCTCGTTTGTGTTTAGCTAGATATGTACTGAACTCTTTGTTTTTGACACCAGGCTGTTTTCATTCGACCGGACAGCGCTCCTTCCACACACTCGCTAAGCAGCACAGAAATCGAAAGGCTGAGGGAGCGGGTTAAGAAAAAGATGACCTGCCTCAACCACATGATGGAGCATAACTGGAGATCAGGTCTGTTTTTATTCCTGGCTGTTCTGTTGATTAAGAACATAGCACACAAGCCTCTGTGCAAGTTGTTTTTCAGAAAAATTATCAAGGTTCCCAAGTAGCAAAAGTTTGTCATTTACTGATATATAATTGTTATGTCAACAGCTAATCTAACCAATAAACATGTTCATTTCAAACTAATCAGGATAAAAAAAAATGATAGTGTTCCAAATTTGTTTCTAAGTAACAGTACTTCAATCAATGGAATCCAGTATTAAGCCCCACCCACCTATAGGGATGGAAGTTGTGTTTGTTTGTTACAAACAACCTCAGATAAGCTGCTATTGCCACAGAGTCCACTCCCTTTTTGTGACGACAGATTTTCCTCTTTGGAAGTGTAATTGAAAACACTAATTACTATTTTGATATACTGAAATAATTATATTGTAATATCAATGAGCTTCCATTGTGATTTGGGGATGAATGAGCTATTTAGAATTACCAACCCCAAATACCAAACAGAGGGTGGTTTGAGAACACAAAAACATCTTCCAATTACTTTCCCTCTATGTTCATTTTCCATGGAGCTCTGTGTGCAAAAGCTGTTGCATCAATAACAAGCTAAGCTGCTATTACTTAAAGCCAGCCAAGATGATGTTTTTTTTTTTTTTTTATAAAAAATACCTGGTAAAGCCCAATCTATACTTATGCGTCAAGCTTACAAACGACTCTTTGTGAAATTCCAAGCACACCATTTTTTGTCAACAAAAGCTTCTTAGTTCTGTTGCATGCCTCATCATACATCGTATTAATACAACTCCATATAAGCATCCACTGCTGCTGTACAAGCACTATCTTTGCTCAGGTTGATATTATAATATAACGCGTTGTCATGTCAACGCTAACTTTGGCTTGTCAAAACATGACTTGGATAACAAAGGAAGGTTATTTAATTCATTGCCAAAGATGTCTGATTATCCAGTGTTTATCATGAAGTGCAAACCAAGAAACATAGAGGAAGTGCTGGCTCTGCTCAACCTCAACCAATCACAGAGCGCATACTCTGCAGGCTCTGGAACAGTTTATGTGAATTTCAAGCCTTCACAAAGGGCAATTCGTTGGCTTTGTGTGCAAGTTTAGATTGGCCTTTACGTTCAAACACTGAATAAACACGTGGTTATTTGGTTATTTTATGTGTGGACAGGTCTTGATTCTGAGAGACATTGAGTGAGAGAGAGTGAAAGTGACCTTTTTCTGTCTAGATCAACCCTTTATTCATGTAATACCCTTTTCGAGTGTACAGTCTGTGTCCTGAACTAAGAACTTGAGATATTCTGTCATAAAGTAAGCAACACTCATATCTGAGTGCTTGTGAATGAGCATTTCAGTAATCACCATGAAAAAATCAAGTGGAGTGAGAGCATGGTATATGGAGCAAAGAAGAGAATCATATCTTAAACCACTTGATGCTGTACATCACCAAGGGTCAAGACTGTGTCTCGGAGCTTTCAGGACATCTCCGGTGGAAAGCCTTTATGCAGAAGCCAAAGAACCCCCTTCAGGAATAAGAAGAATAAAGCTGGCATTACGATATGTGATGAAACTGAAGGCAAATAAACAGTATCCAGCCTACAAACCCATTTTTTAACCTTTGCAGATATGAGGCAAAATTGAATTGTATAAGACCATTAGGAATACGGATTAACTAGACATACTAAACATTAATATTTCAAATCTAAGCCAAATACCTGTCTTGCCTGTTTCTCCATGGAATCTCCAGAGAGTGAAAATCAATCTGGAAATGGCTGAATACAAGAAACAAGAAATATTACTTTAACATAAGAACAGTGTATCCAGATCACATACCCATCCACTGATGGATCCAAAATAGAAAACAATTAACAGCAGCAGCAGTAGTAGTAGGAGACTTGCAATACTCCACTAAATTATAGGATAATAGCACTGTTTTCAAAACTGAAGCATATTCAATGCTACTTGCCATAAAACACATGGAGAACGTAACAGACAAATCAGTACTAAAGGTTCTAGGATCAATGAAACCGATCCATCCGGCAGTTGTTGAAATAAATATAAAATCAAATAACTTACTGAGTACTGAATATAATATGATATTCTGCTGGATCCCGGTCATGTGGAAATAACAGCAAACTATAAATAGGTATTATTAACCAGATGTCGAATTGGGCACTCTAGATTAACTCATAGTTTCCCTCTTAAAAGTGAGGCAATGCCTTTATGTAGACATTGGAAATGTATTTTATCTATTTAACACATCTTGATAGAATGTTTAATTTATAATTCCATGAAGAGAAGGTATCTGACTGGATAAAATCTGAAACAAATCCATGCTAACCCATCCATGTTGGGAATTATAACTTGGTTTTAAAACAAGTTTTTAATGATCTTATGAAATGTTAAATTGAAATATTAGCAATGCGAGTAATGTTTTACAAGGAATATTTATCTTCTCATTCAAAATATTCAAAAAAAAATTCGTACTGACCTTCATTTTTTAAAGTAATGATGGCCAATTGTTTTTCTTTACTGCATTTTTATTGCCATAATACACATTCTAACAATCTATTCAGTGGGTTGTGTATCCACTTGACTTCTGCACAACACAACTGATGGTCCCGACTCCATGTATAAGGCAAAAAATCACACTTATTAAACCTGACAGGGCTCACCTGTGAAGTGAAGACAATTTCAGGAGATTTCCTCTTGAAAATCAAGAGAATGCTAAAAGTGTGAAGAGCAAAAGGTGACTACTTTGAAGAAGCTAGAAGACATATTTGCAACTGTTTCACACTTTTTTTGTTCTGTATACAATGCCACACGTGTTAATTTGTAGTTTTGTTGCCTTCAGTGTGAATCTACCATTTTCAATTTTCTTAATCATGAAAATAAAGAAAACTTTGAACCTCTGTTCAATCTATCCAATAAATCCTTTAGAGGTTAGTTGAGTGTATATTTCTGTGTTCTGTAGGAGATGCTGCGGGTGAGGAAAAGGAGGAGGTATGGTCAGGGACCCCTTTCACCGACTGCTCTAACTCTATCGACACCATAGCAACAGAGCTCTGGCTACGCCCCAGTTCCTCTGAGACCCTGAAGAGACTCAGCCGAAGCCACTCAGGACAGGACTGGGAAGGCCCGTACACATACCATGGTTAAACTCTGTGAGATAATGGTCATTATGGATATGCTGTACAAGAAATGTCCATTAAAAGTTTAACAACAAATGTAGGTAACGACTGAAAAATGACACTTAATTGAGGTCTGGAACTCACGTGGAAAGCACTTTTATTGTGTGGTGATTACTTTAATGAAAGATTTATTTTTGTAGAGTGTCTGATTAGCTTACTGTTAGTTATGCTGAAGCTTCATGTACAGCAAGTGAAAAAAACACATTGTTCAGATCTAACGTTGTATGTTACAACCATAATATTTAAGAAAAACTCATTTAAAGACAATTTTGTTATGAGCTGTTTTAAGGCTGTCTTCAAGAGGGTTTGTTTTGGTAGAATATTGACTGAATCTTGGTTTTAAGACTGAGAGTAACCTGAGTTTATTTAGCATTAGCTAACGGTAAGTTTTAGAACAGATTTCAAAATCTTTTTAATTGTCTTCAATGGTCATAAGAGTTGCAGTACCAGTTTTGGCCACAAACATACTCACTGTAACTTAGAACGCTTGTGTAAATTGTCCATACTAGTTGATCTGCACTACTTCCCTGGTTTTCTTGCCTATACAAAGATATGGAGTCAATACAGGACCACATACAAAATGAAACAATGTTTTGCCAATAAATACAGACTTTTGACAAAAAAAATGTTTTTTGCAAGTGTACACTAAAAGAAAAATTAAGCTCTGAGAGAAAAAAAATGTCTAGCAAAGTAAAAACTTCAGCAGCATTGACTTTGCAACACATTTCCCTTGCGCTACTCCTTTAAATCTGCTTTCAGTCATTCATGCATTTGCAGAACAAGCTTTACGTTGCACTTCGTTTTTCTTTGGAGTTTGCTTTATGTCCCTGAGTTAATGTGGGGGGAGCAGACAAGAGATTGGGGTGTAAAAGGGAGCTGAAGCGAGTCTTTCTCAATAAGTCAGCATTGTGAGTGCCAGACTTAATCTATCAAAATCGCAGAGCAGAGGGTTTTCAAAATCCTGCTATATACCACCCTCTGGCTGGTTCAAAGTATCTGTTATTGATAAGTAAAGAGTCCATGTATTATTAAAGGGACCAGACCACTCGGTGCGGGGATGAGCCACAGGAAACTGGACTGATCGATTGAGTTGTGAAATGTTCAAATCAGACCAACATTGTGTGTACTTCAACCAATAAGGGGCTTGCTCCTGTGGTGACGATTTTTTTTAACCAAGCGGGAACATTTGCAACAAGATTCGAGGAGACAGCCCAGCCAGCCAGAATGAATAACTTGTATTATGATTAATGTTGAAACAAAAAGGTACAGCCATATTCAGTGATCAAAATAATGTGTTAAATATCACAGCTCCTGTTTAAAGAAATGAATCCTCAAATGCTAATTGCATTAATAAACGCATAAAAGCAAAGTACTTACTGTGTGAAGCCTCCTGGGGGAGTTTGCAGAACAGGCCTGTGTGTTTCTGGAGCAATGGGAGGCAGCTGTACTCCTGGTTGTCCATCTGGCTCAAACAAAAAAGGGATTACTCAATAAAACAAACTTACTATTATAATTTTTCAGCAAAGTATAAATGAAAGAGATTTGTTATAGTTCTGTGAACTGTGAACTAAAAGTTATTGGTATTGAATTGTGGTTTGCCGTGACAAGGTAGATCTGTGTCATTACATTCGCTCTCATCTGTGTAACATAATTGCAAGTCTTCTTATAATTAGTCACTAAATGTGTCCAGAACAGATCACACCCGTCTAGACTATTCCATTTTAAAGTCCCTGATTATTTCTGCTTGAACTCTTCACTGTTGGCTACATCTTACGGTCTGACCCTGCATTATTTTCTAGCAAGAGTCCGCTTTACCAGCTTTAGCTATTAAAGCCTTACAAGTCTCATCAAGGTAGATGCTTAAAATTAATCAAAACCCTACACAAACACTTAGTCACTTGAATGCAAATCTAGAGGGTTTTTGGCTCCATTATAGTAGTATTCCTGGTCATAAGGTGTTTGGTGGAAGTCAGGGACAAAGGGAGTTAATGGAGGAGGTGCAGCTGCAACTAATATAATATAATATATAACTAATATAACAAATAAATATATCATTTATTTGAGAAATTGGAGGAACCACAAACCTTGGAGCAACCATCTCCCCCAGGGTCCTCAAGAGGCTTGTGAGATTGTCGCTGTAACCGGGAGTAGCTCTGAAGTCCTGAAGATAGGGATTGTTTAGCTCCTGAGAGGCCTACTTTAATGGTCCCTTAGTGTACGACTTATTTGTAGGCTCACGCAACAAAATAAATTATGTTTACAAGTCATCCATAACCATTTTGCATGTGCCTTCAAAACATCTTGAATATCACAAAATAACACAATATCAATTACGCCAAATGATTACAATGAACTGTGTTTTTGTTTTACACAGATTAAACAGTCATTTTTGCTGTTTGGAGTAAGAAAATATGTAACTATGTTTACTTGCTCTAATAAGATGCATGGTACATGTACTGCAAATTTTTTTCGCATTATGTTAGAGTTTACTTCTATAATCCTTTGCA
Source organism: Danionella dracula (assembly GCA_900490495.1). NCBI lineage: Eukaryota > Metazoa > Chordata > Actinopteri > Cypriniformes > Danionidae > Danionella > Danionella dracula. The sequence goes on from UELW01000888.1 coordinate 3,548,884, forward strand.
TGTTATGCAAGAAAACGAGCTAAATGAGTTTGCATCTGTGTTTCAGGCAGTCAATCAAAGCTGTGATAATACACTGGGAGCGTAGAAGCCTCATGCTTTGCTCATAGACTGTATATAACCAAGGGGTAACCTCCTCCTTTCCATTTGAAGCTCGATAGGAAGTGACTGAACTGCAGTTCCCCGAGGAGCCGCTTGAGGCTGATTCCAAAACAGAGCAAGTTCTCATTCACTCCATTGTTAAAACTAGCCAAAAAAAATTGTGGCTAAAAAAAAAAATTCAATTAAAAATGTTTCCACCCCTGGCTCCAATAGATTTGTTTATTCAAATCACTAGATTTGATCTTCATGAAACTCTGAGGGGAGAATCATTTTTACATTTTTTTGGTTGAAGGTTTAATTTTTATATGTTTTAAACAATCAGACGCCTTTACTATGGTCATGTCATGGGTCTGAGGACTCATTTTTTGAGTACTGGCCAAGCCCATTACAGCTTCATTTGACTTTGCCAGAATCCTATGGCTGACATCATGAACACTATGTCCACATTACACTGTGTGCAGAATTATTAGGCAAATTAGTATTTTGACCACATAATCCTCATTATGCATGTTGTCTTACTCCAAGCTGTATAGGCTCGAAAGCCTACTACTAATTAAGCATATTAGGTGATGTGCATCTCTGTAATGAGAAGGGGTGTGGTCTATCGACATCAACACCCTATATCAGGTGTGCATAATTATTAGGTAACGTCCTTTCTTTTGGCAAAATCACTGCCCATGAACTGAGAAAAGTCAAACGTGCAGCTGCAAAGATGCCACTTGCCACCAGTTTTGCCATATTTCAGAGCTGCAACATCACTGGAGTGCCCAAAAGCACAGGGTGTGCAATACTCAGAGACATGGCCAAGGTAAGAAAGACTGAAAAATGACCACCACTGAACAAGACACACAAGCGCAAACGTCAAGACTGGGCCAAGAAAAATCTGAAGACATTTTTTTCTAAGGTTTTATGGACTGATGAAATGAGAGTGAGTCTTGACGGGCCAGATGGATGTGCTCGTGGCTGGATCGGTAAAGGGCAGAGAGATCCAGTCCGACTCAGACGCCAGCAAGGTGGAGGTGCCGTTCTTATTTGGGTTGGTATCATCAAAGATGAGCTAGTGGGGCCTTTTCGGGTTGAGGATGGAGTCAAGCTCAACTCCCAGTCACACTGCCAGTTTCTGGAAGACACCTTCTTCAAGCAGTGGTACAGGAAGAAGTCTGCATCCTTCAAGAAAAACATGATTTTCATGCAGGAGAATGCTCCATCACACGCGTTCAAGTACTCCCTGACAGCGTGGCTGGCAGGAAAGGGTCAAAAAGAAGAAGAACTTACGACGTGGCCTCCTTGTTCACCTGATCTGAACCCCATAGAGAACCTGTGGTCCATCATCAAATGTGAGATTTACAAGGAGGGAAAACAGTACACCTCTCAAAAGTACACCTCTCTGAACAGTCTCTGGAAGGCTGTGGTTGCTGCTGCACGCAATGTTGATAGTGAACAGATCAAAACACTGACAGAATCCATGGATGGCAGGCTTTTGAGTGTCCTTGCAAAGAAAGGTGGCTACATTGGTCACTGATTGGTTTTTGTTTTGTTTTTGAATGTCAGAAATGTATATTTGTGAATGTTGAGATGTTATATTGGTTTCACTGGTATAAATAATTAATTGCAATGGGTATATATTTGTTTTTTGTTAGGTTGCCTAATAATTATGCACAGTAATAGTCACCTGCACACACAGATATCCACCTAAAATAGCTAAAACTAAAAACTACTTCCATAAATATTCAGTTTTGATAATAATGAATTTTTTGGGTCAATTGAGAACATGGTTGTTGTTCCATAATAAAATTAATCCTCAGAAATACAACTTGCCTAATAATTCTGCACTCCCTGTAAATACAGTCAATGTACATAACATGATCGTAGTGTAGGGTTCTGGTACTTGGCCCAAAAACGCATACCAGTCGGGACTGAAGGCTCACGTGTTCTGTCTTGAAACAGCTTTTTAATAATTCACATAAATTTGTATATCTGAAAGGTTTTGTCTTTACCATTTTTCTTGGTCACGGCCAAATAAATTAGCATGTTAATTATTAATGATAATATTAAGTTTTAAACCACTCAGTGACCTTTAAATTTACTCACACTTGATGTTAGTATTCTTATTAACCTATAAAAGTGTTTTAGTAAAAGAAGAATGACTGAAAAAGGTTCAAACATTTATTATCATTGATGTGTGTAAACAATGCATTACATTATACAGCCTGTGAAAAATGAACCAAGAATAAGGAGTTATTGTCTTGATAAGTGGTTAGGAGAAAGCACCCCATTGTTTTATTATGTGAATGTTAAAATCAACATCCCAGACCCTGGAGAACCCAGCCTTACGGTAGCATTTATGATGTTTCGTAAGATCGGTGAACCAGGCTAAAAATGGGCGTAGCTAGCGATCGCCATCATGGAAGTGCATCGCTTCCTGTAATAATTAAGGGGTTCAGACAGGCGAGACATAGTCGTAACACGGATGTGTGTGTTAGGTTGAGGGTTTCAATTTAATATATCTTAAACAAACAAATAAACCAGCACCCTGGGTGTAAGCATGTTTTTTTTCAGCTCCAAAGTTTTTAACATTGTGGTGAATGAGAATTTGCCCTCTTCCTACCCTACCCCCCTTACTGCTGGTCGAGGTATTACAGTTCAGTTACTTCCTATTGCACATGGGCATGGAGGATTCTGGGGGTTGCCCTAGTAACCGTCCCCTAATTTACAAGTTCGTTCACCCTCGTTTTCGTCAAAACAAAGACATGTTAAGCTGGTAAAAGTCTTGCTATCATCACGAGAAAAGGTTCGCCAACTAAATCATTTTGTCATCGCCCTCATTGACGAAAACACTGCTTTTCCCTCGATATTATTGCTATTGAGTAATACACCAATCTAATTGGATATAAACAATAAAAACAGTTAGAGAATGGTTTATCTACTTTCTCATGTGTTTCAAGCAGATTTACCCATCTAAAGCGCATAACCAATCAACAAATGCTGTCAAGCTAACTAATTACAAGGAGTTAACTAAACATGTCAAAGACAGGCCAAAAAAGCTGCATGACATCTCCTTAAAAATGCTAACCAGTCAATTGTAACTATATTTTGTTTCATGTTATACTTTAGTAAAAAAAAAAACTGATGACAATGGAATACGTTCTTTCATCACTTAAAAATCACTTAAAATCGTTTCTATGGTTACAGGTGACATTTTTAACTTTTGATTTCTTCCATCATTTTTATTATTTCTATTTTAAACGCTTGACATTTCATTATAATATGTTCAACATGTTATATGTGTTTTCTTGTAGGGTGATTTCCTATTTTACGTTGGGAATAATTTAGGCCTGTATGTGGAATTCTTAATGTTTCATTTTTTATATTTCTTATTTTTGTTTGCAGTTTTTTTGTATAAATATCTACCTATTTTACCTTCATCCTAATTTGTTTGCTAAACTTCATTGTAAGAACTATAGACCCAACTCATCACTGCACCTTTAATTCTGAAAAAAACACATTCCAGATGGGGGGCCCTCACCCCATCTAATGGTGCCATCGATCCGATTCTATTCAAACAAGTCAAACGTAATTACCTTCACAGAACTTAGAGAGGTCACGGAGATAACCTCAATGCCACCTAACAAGCGGCACGACCATGCGAACGCTCCGAACTCTCCACGACCCCAGGATCAAAGCGCTGAGCGGGCGAAGCCTGTTTCAACTCAAACGAGTCGTGCTCACCCAAGAACTGCCTTTCAGAACACTAAACTTTCTTTTAAGAACACTTTCGGAGCTCATACAATATCTCCTGAAATGTACTTTCATGTTATGGAATAATTTGTACTGTACAGTTAATAGCTTAGTCAGTTAAAACGAATGAATGAATGAATGAATGAATTTCCGTAACTGCCCCCTAGTGTTTGATCTTGTTATAATGCAGATCACGTTACGGAAAGGATTTAACTGTGTAAAAAATTATCCTGTACTCTCTTGAGGAGATATAGCTTCGTTTATTAATAAATGCAAATCAGAAAAACTTCTCTTCAGATGAGAGCCTCTCTGGGCTGGACCAAAGTGTGACGTCATCACAGATCCGATCTCAGGAATGCTCTCAGTGGCTGGGGCTGTGAAAAGAACCCGCCTCCCATTTAAAACCGAGGCGCGCTCCCCTGAAGAAGTTAGTTAGTTTTTTAGTCTGGTAGTTTGTAGAGTTCCCCAGTCTTCTTCTAGTCCTTTTCTCTCTTCTCCAGTCTTGGTGCCTCCGGTTCCTCCTCCGGCTCTTAGCCCTTTCTTCACAGTACTAGCCCAGAACTTTATCGTTTGGCGCTTTCTCTCGACGAAGTAAACCCGGCTCTTCAACACCGAGCCGTGATCTGAAATTAAGACTGTCGAATCCCACGGGAAACCCCTTCGGACTCTCACGGAAGCCTCTGGGACACTAAGATCACCCTCACAAATCGGGCACCCCTTCACAGCCGTCCTTCCAGGATCTGCTCGTTCTATCACGGACCACGCTTGACCGGATCGACTCGAAAGATCTAAACGGTAGACTGCGATAATCAATCACTTTGGCGCGGGTAACGAGAACAGAACGACTGTTGGAATGCTAAATCAATTACGTGCCCAAACTGATATTTAAAGATAACTTGAGTTCAAAACTTGCCTCTCTTTGTCTCTCTCTCTCTCCCTCTCTCTCTCTCTCTCTCTCTCGGTGTGAATGTGTGCGTGTTTGCTTGAGCGAAAGACTTAGGTTAGTGTAGCTAGAAATCACTTTTATCTCATTTGTGTGTCTAGAATAGATTTAATAAAGCATTAAAAGGACATTTCACTTGTTTGTGGTCTATACAGTTAATCCGTTCCCTGGGGTTCTGATTCCAAGATAATACGGTTGATTGCCCCTTACCGTATTATTAATTATTAAAATATGTGATAACCAGTTTGTTACATCATCATTTTCCTATTTATAATGTTTAACTGCTTGCTTAACTGCTTTATATGCTCTCTCATTTCCTTTAATTACCATGTGAGCAGGTAACCATATAAAGCTAACTATCCTGTGGTTCTTTGTTCTTTTTTGGTTATTTCTTCTAAAATTTCATTAATAACGTCTCGTCTTGTTTCTGATTTTCCTGTATCTATACTTTAGAGTGCTGAGGTACTGTCTGAGCATATTGCTGCTTGTTTTATATGGTTTTCCTTGATTCAGATTATAGCTATATTGGTGTGAGTTCTACTGTAAAAACTGTGAGATTATTAGACAAGCATTCTTTTCTTACAACATCTTTCTCTGGGATCACCACAGCTGCACCTGTTCTCCCTGTTCCTGAGTCTTTAGAACATAATGGTTACTTTCGTAACCCCCGTTCCCCGAATAGGGAACGGAGACTTATGTGGGGGATGACAATGGGAAGCTCCGCTAGGGGCGCAATACTCATTTCACACTGTTTCAAAATGCCAATCAGCGAACGCGCTGATGGTCACGTGATCACGCCGTCCCACATTAACCGGACGTGACCGGACGGCTTCCTGTTGTGACGCTGGAGCCGTACTCACCCCCTCGGCGCGGTTGTGGTTGGGGGACATAAGTCTCTGTTCCCTATTCGGCGAACGGGGGTTACGAAAGTAACCATTACGTTCCCCATCAGTCGGTCACTACGACTTATGTCGGTGACGACTATGAGAATACCCTGCAAAACGCCACAACCTAGGTCCTTCCACATCGGCCGACGGCCAGGCAAGCTGGAGACATCAATAGTCTGGAACGGAACGGGCCCTCCTCCGCCCTGGCCTTAAGTATAGACTTAATTTTTAATGGGCAATCGGTAATTCTCTCTCATACCAACTCATAACAGAGGAAGGAGCATCTATCCCAGAGCTGCAGGGAGACACGTGGAGGCCGTGTTCGCCAACTTGAAGGCTGGATTTAGAACTTCCTGCAGTTAATACACGCAAGGTTTCATTGAGGGACCTACGGAAATACACCTTGAACCACTGGGGAAAGGTCTTTCAGAGGGAAGATAGCATAGACGTAGCTAGCTAGAGCAATAGTTTTCGAGAGTTAGCCTTTCGACGAACTGCTCGGTCCTCCCGTGCCCAGGGTCATAAAAGATTCAGCCGGTAGTCCCCCATAGAGGGCACACACGGTGACAGAATGTAGGAATACTCCTCTTACTCTACTACGCTTGTTGGGGCAAGAGGAGCCAAAAAGCTGGAGGTTATCTCCAGGGGCAAATAGAGGGCACGGATCAGTAAGAAAGGCACAACCCAAGTTGGACACCCCTTCGTACATCTCAGACAATGCTACCACCACTTAGCATGGCTGAAGAGACGGATTCAATGCTCAGGCTATAGTACCTGGTGAAGGTGTTGGGTGTCGACCAACCCGAAGACTTGCAGATCTCCACCAGCGGAGTCCCCCTTGCCAACACCCAGAGGGCCGCAACACCCTTGATAGAGTGGGCTCTCAACTGCAGGGGGCAAGGGACATTGGACACTGTGCATGCGGTAGAGATGGCCTTCACTAGCCAGTGGGCCAACCTCTGTTTGGATACCTCTGTATCGTTTGCTGTCCTCCAAAGCATACAAAGAGCTCATCAGAACTACTAAGGTTCCAAGTCCTTTCTACATAGATTCTCAGTGCTCGAACTGGTGAGTTGGGACCAGGGACTGATGCTGCCTCCTCTCTGGGCAGAGCTTGGAGGTTTACTACCTGAGTTTTTAAAGGGGATGATAGCAACCTTGGGCACATATCCAGGCCTGGGCTTCAGAATAACATGAGTATCACCAGGTCTGAACTTTAAGCAGGTCTCATTGACAGAGAGTGCCTGCAGATCCCCCATCCTCTTGATCAAGGCTAACGCGACCAGGAGCGCTGTCTTAATTGACGGAAAATTAAGCTCTACTGATTCAAGCAGCTCGAATGGAGGACCCAGAAGTCCTCTAAGGACAATGGAAAGGTCCCAGGAGGAAACTAAGGACGGCCTAGATGGTCTAACCTTTCTGGCCCCTCTGAGGAATCTGACCGTTAACTCTTGTCGTCCCAAAGTGTTGCCTTCAACCGGAAGGTGATAGGCAGAAATTGCAGTGACGTAAACCTTCAGGGTGGATGGAGACAGTCCTCGATCCAGACCCTCTTGCAGGAAGGTTAGCACAAGTTCAACGGGGCAGCTACTCTGGTCTACTTAGCGAGAGTGACACCAGTCGACGAACCGAACCCACTTGCCGGCATAACAGGCCCTAGTAGGCTGCCAGGGGATGGAGTCGCCATTCTCCTGACCGGGGTTTCCACCGAGACAGTGCATCCGCTGTCTGATTCAACCTGCCGGGGATCCGGACTGCAACTAGGGACAGACCCCAATGCTGACTCCAGAGGAGCAGTCTGCGGGTGAGAGCCGACAAACGGGGTGAGCGTATCCCTCCTTGTCGATTAAAATACGCTACTGCCGCCGTGTTGTCCGTCCTGACCAACACGTGATGTTCCTGCAGCATTCTCCTGAAGTGCTTCACTGCTAGCAACACTGCACATAACTCTAGGCGATGTATGCTCCAGGAAGCATGTTTCTCGGTCCAAAACCCTGATACTTTGTGCTTCCGGCATACAGCACCCCACCCAGTCCTTGAAGCGTCGGTAGTTACTACTACGCACCTGGCAGGTCCTCCCAGGGGGATACCGGCACGGAGGAACCGAACATCTTTCCAAAGATGCAGGTGGAGGCGACAACGAGGTGTCACGTTCACCTTCAGTCGCCCTGGACGCCATGCTCGCGGAACTCGGAACTTGAGCCAAAGCTGGAGTTGTCTCATATGTATAAACCCGAGCGGAATAACCGCTGCTGGGGAAGCCATATGCCCCAGAAGCCTCTGGAAGTTCTTCAGAGGGACCACTAATCTTGTGCAGACTCTGCATGCTGCCTTTAGCAGGCTCAGGGCGCGCTCTAGAGAGAGGCGTGCTCGCGTGTTCAATGAGTTAAGCTCCATACCCAGAAAAGATATGCTCTGGCCAGGGGTTAGACGGCTCTTTTCTGAGTTGATCCGAAGCCCCAGACGGCTGAGGTGGCATAGGACCCTGTCTCTGTGGCGAATCAACTGGGGCTGCATCTGGGCCAATATCAGCCAGTCATCCAAGTAAGCCAGGATTCAAACCCCTTCTCGTATTAACGGTACTAAAGCCGCCTCGATCACCTTTGTAAAGGTGTGAGGGGACAGAGACAAGCTGAAGGGGAGGACACAGTACTGATACACTCGACCCTTGAGGCCAAACCAAAGAAGGGGTCTGTGCTGAGGGAGTATACTCAAGTAAAAATACGTATTCTTCAGATCTATTGTGGTGAACCAATCCCCTGGATGGACTGAGTGGACCGTGCATCTGAGGGATGTCATCCTGAACGGAAGTCTCAGAAGAGGAGGGTTCAGACGATGCAGGTCGAGGATTGGACGCAACCCACCTGTGCGCTTGAAAACTAGAAAGTATGGGCTGTAAAACCCTCTTTCTCTGTCGCCAATAGGGACTGGCTCGATTGCACCTTTACGTCGAAGTGAATCGATCTCCTCACGCAGGTCCGGGGCCTCTGTGGCTGAGACAAAGGTCATTAGACCTTTGAACCTGGGTGGCTTGGCAGCAAACTGCAGTCGATAGTTTTGACTCTTGGTCGACGTCTTCGACATGGCGGCTGACGATCAGGGGAGGACTGAGGAGGTTTTCTCCGGTGTCGAGCAGGCGGTGGGGGCGCTGACTTAGAAGGGGACTGCCACGTCTCTTCCTACGCGGCGTCATGAATTCTCTCAGTCCCTCCGCTAAGGTCATCTACTGCGATGCCGAATAGGCCATCTCAGACCACAGGTGCGTTGAGGAAACGCGTCCGGTCTTGAGGGAGCATGTCAGCCTGGGTCAATCAAAAATGGCGGCTGTGGACTAGTAACGTAGACATTGTGTGGCCGAGCAACCTAGCTCCAACTTTTGTCGCCTTGAGTGCAAAATCGGTAGCCGCCCTCAGATCCTCTGTAACTCTCCTCCTGCATTTCTTTCAGAGCCTTGGATTAAAACACCTGAAAGGCAGCATGGCATGCAGCATAAGCCCTCGAAGTCAGGTCCAACGACTAGCTTAGCTGACGGGATGGAGGCCTCGGCTGTTCACGCCAGGCGGCAGGGTTACCCGGGCATAAGTGCAACGCCAGCGCCTGCTCTACCTGGGGAATCGCTTCGTACCCCTTAGCTACCGCGCCGTCAAGGGGAGCGAGAGAGGGGAGAATGACCAACCTCGGTTTCAGAGGTGCCTTCCAAGTTTGGGTCAGTTCCCGATGCACTTCCGGGAAGAACGGGGTCGGAGGGGGCTGCGGGGTATCATCCTGGCGCGACCCCACACACCACGTGTCCAGACTGGAGATCTCGGGTGACAGGGGCAGAGACACCTGCAACCCAATTTCTCTGGCAGCCCAGGTAAGCAACTCGGCCATCTCCTTTGCAGCAAAATCTGCCGTCACCCCAGAGGGGGAGAGCGATGTACCGTTTCCATCGTCTCTCACCGATACAGCAGCGGAGATCGCGTCATCAGGTGCACAGGAGTCCTCAGAAGATGCAAGCAGCGCATGATTCGATAACTCACTGTAGCGGATAGCGAATGCACCGGGGGAGCGGGAAGCGGGAGCGACCCTGCTCGACTCCACCGCCGGAGACATGCACTCGTTGAACCGTGCGGGCGCGAGCTACAAAGCCTCTGGTGGTGGACTGAAAGTATTCCAACCTCGCCTTGAGTGCGCTGCTGGACAGAAGTGTGCAATCCACACATTCTGATCCCTCAACCGCTGCCTCAGCATGTCTATGCTCAAGACAACCGAGGCAATGATCGTGGCTATCCGTCAATGCAATCGATCCACCGCATCCAACAGTCTTGCACGGTCGCGACATGGTATGATCACGCTACAAACAGTCGACCGACAAAACAAGTGCTCTACTATGAAAAAGGAGTCTTACTTGTTGGTTGGAAGGCGATGAAGGAACTGGAGTTTGAGTTTGCAGCTGTTTGCCGTTTGAATTACTAGATCTCCAAAATACACACAAGGTATAGTCCAACTGTTTTGTGGTGTCTTTCACGAGTCGTTAACGTGTCAAGAGTACGGCTCCAGAGGAAAAACAGGAAGAGTGACACATTCACGTCTGTTTTATGCGGGACGGCGTGATCACGTGACGATCAGCGCGTTCGCTGATTGGCATTTTGAAACAGTGTGGAATGAGTAGGGCTTCCTATAGTCGTCACCGACATAAGTCTTAGTGAACGACTGATGTATTATCATCTATAATTATATTTGCGGTTATTACTTTTTGGACTTTGTCATATAATTGTTTAAATGTTTTAACTAATGTGAGATCAACTATTGGTTGTACATTATTCCATGGAGATTTTGCTTTTTTTAATCATATCTTTACATTATTATAAGTTATATTATATTTTAACTTAAATTTAATATATTTTCATTTGCTTTGTTATATTTCCCATCCATCCTAAGTTATTAAAATGTGATCGATTTTTTTTAAATCTATATATTTCAGTTGTTGGATGTGTTTTATTTTGAGTTTGTAGATGAACCCAATAGTTCATCATATTTTTAATTCTTCTTAAACATAACGGAATTTCTCCAGTTTCTAAGTGTATTGCTGATGTTGGTGTAGACTTTATTGCCCCACAACTAATTCTAAGGGCCTTTGCTCTATTACTAATTTTTTTTAGATGGGTTTCAACTACATTCATTAATGCTAGACTCTCATAATCCAGCTGTGGTCTCATTACTGTTTTATGTACTCTCATCATTGCTTTTTTGCTTGATCAGTCTCTACCTGCCAAATTTCTTAAGCTATATATATAAATAAATATATAATTTAACTGACTAGCAACTGCCTCAGTCAGCGAGGCTCCCAGGGACCTTGCATAGGGAATTCCTGTTTACCCTACATGATCCACACTAGGACTTTGTGAAGCTGCTAAAAAAGAGTATAATTCTAATGTTATAGTTTTATGCCTTTCTGCAAAGCTTTTTAACTTGATAATTTAAAGCCCCAATTTTTGGTTCATTTTTTAGTTATGTTAAGAGCATTCTGCATTTTCTTCTTTATGTATTTGATAATTCTTCCTCTTATCCAAATAGCTCCGTCGTCTGCATAGAGTAATTTTCCAATATTTCCTTCTATTTTTGTAAAAATGTCATTTGTCATAATATTAAATAATGTTTGGCTACAGACACTTCCTTGTGGTGTGCTATTTTCTGCTGTATGCATTTTTTGATAATTTATGCTCTACTTTAACTTGAATTGTTCTACTTTTTAAGAATTCTGCTATCCATTTTACTATTTTTCCATTTATTCCTAGTTTACATATCGTTTACATCAGAAATACCCATTCTTACATGATATTATTTTGTTTTCTTTTTCTAGACAATATTGTAATCTACTTGTAATGATTTTTTCCATAATTTTCTCTAATTGAGTTTTAAATCAATAGGTCTGTAGTTATTTGGATAATTTTCTTCTTTTCCTGTTTTTTAATAGGAATTATTATAGAGTGTTACCAAGGTTTTGGTAATATATCATAATTTGAAATCAATCAAATTGCATTTGTTTCCAGCTTTGAGAACACGATTTTGTATATTACATCCAATCCAGGTGTTGTAATTTTAGTATTTTGTAATGCGTTTCTTTTCTTTTCATAGGTGCATTAATTCCCTTGTCCTGTTGCCTCGTTTTCTTTAATTGTGTTATTTCTTTCTTGTTTTTCTTCATAGCTTAAATTTTCTGATCTATGTACTTTCCTAAATACTTCCATCAATACTTTTCTGTATCATCTTTATTTCATTCATTTCTTTAATTATGTAATCCGTTCATTTTAAAATAGCTGCTTTATTTCTTTTATTTAAACCTTTAATTTTTTTATCGTTTTCCAATCTAGCCACAGGGGTTTCAAGCCAGTGACTTCTGTGCCGGTCCCAAGCCCGGATAAATAGAGAGGGTTGCGTCAGGAAGGGCATCCGGCATAAAACATGCCAAAACCAAATATGTATTGGAGGGGGATACAAACTGTTTTACTATGGTGAGGATAGGAAGAGAAATGGGGTAGGAGTGATCCTGAAGGAGGAGTTTGTGAGGAATGTTTTAGAGGTGAAAAGAGTGTCTGACAGGGTGATCAGTTTGAAGTTAGAGATTGAAGGGGTGATGTTGAATGTAGTGAGTGGTTATGCTCCACAAGTAGGCTGTAAGCTGGAAGAAAAGGAGAGATTCTGGACTGAGTTAGATGAGGTGATGGAGAGTATTCCAAGAGGGTAGAGAGTAGTGGTGGGAGCAGACTTCAACGGTCATGTGGGCGAGGGCAACAGAGGTGATGAGGAAGTGATGGGCAGGTTTGGTGTTAAGGAAAGGAATCCAGAAGGACAGATGGTGGTGGACTTTGCCAAGAGGATGGAAATGGCTGTAGTTAACACTTATTTCCAGAAGAGGGAGGAACATAGAGTTACCTACAAGAGTGGTGGTAGGAGTACGCAGGTGGACTACAGTAGACGAGCCAATCTGAGAGAGATCACTGACTGCAAAGTAGTGGTAGGAGAGAGTGTTGCCAGACAGCATCGGATTGTGATGTGTAGGATGTTTCTGGTGGTCAGGAAGAAGAGGGGAGGAAAGATGGAAAAGAAGACCAAGTGGTGGTAGTTGAAAAAGGAAGACGGTTGTGAGGAATTCAAACAGAAGCTGAGACAGGCTTTGGGTGGTCAGGAAGAGCTTCCAGAGGACTGGGAAACTACAGCAGAAGTGATCAGGGAGACAGGTAGGAAGGTGCTAGGTGTGTCAGCAGGAAGAAGGAAAGAAGATAAGGAAACATGGTGGTGGAATGAGGAAGTACAGAACATCATCCAAAGGAAGAGGCTAGCTAAAAAGAAGTGGGACATCGAAAGGACTGAAGAAAGTAGACAGGACTACAAGGAATCACAGCGCAGGGTGAAGAGGGAGGTGGCAAAGGCCAAACAGAAGGCATATGATGAGTTGTATGCCAGGTTAGACACGAGGGAAGGTGAGAAGGAATTGTACAGAATAGCGAGACAGAGAGACAGAGTTGGGGAGGATATGCAACAGATAAGGGTGATTAAAGATAAAGATGGAAGGGTTCTAACGAGTTAGGAGAGTGTGCAGAGAAGATGGAAGGAGTATTTTGAGGAGCTGATGAATGAGGAGAATGAGAGGGAAAGAAGGGGGGAAGAGGTGAACATTGTAGAGCCGGAAGTTGAAAAGATTAGAAAGGATGAGGTGAGGAAGACTCTGAGGAGAATGAAGAGTGGAAAGGATGTTGGTGCAGATGACATCCCTGTGGAGGTGTGGAAGTGTCTAGGAGAGACAGCAGTGGAGTTCCTATCTAGGTTATTCAACAGGATTCTAGAGAGTGAGAAGATGCCTGAGGAATGGAGGAGAAGTGTCCTAGTGCCAATCTTTAAGAACAAGGGTGATCTGCAGAGTTGTAACAACTACAGAGGTATAAAGTTGATGAGCCACACAATGAAACTCTGGGAAAGAGTAGTGGAAGCTAGACTAAGAAGGGAAGTGGATATTTGTGAGCAGCAGTATGGCTTCGTGCCCAGGAAGAGCACTACTGATTCAATTTTTGCTCTGAGAATGCTAATGGAGAAGTACAGAGATGGTCAGAAGGAGCTGCACTGCGTCTTTGTGGACTTAGAGAAAGCGTATGACAGGGTGCCGAGAGAGGAGCTATGGTCCTGTATGAGGATGTCAGGAGTGGCAGAGACGTACGTCAGAGTAGTTCAGGATATGTATGAGAGGAGTATGACAACAGTGAGATGTGCTGCAGGTCAGACGGAGGAGTTCAAGGTGGAGGTGGGGCTACATCAAGGATCGGCTTTGAGTCCCTTCTTGTTTGCTATGGTGATGGACAGGTTGACAGATGAGGTCAGACAGGAATCTCCATGGACAATGATGTTTGCAGATGACATTGTAATCTGTAGTGAGAGTAGAGAGCAGGTGGAGGGACACCTGGAAAGTTGGAGGTCTGCTCTAGAAAGAAGAGGAATGAAAGTCAGTCGTAGGAAGACAGAATACATGTGTTTGAACGAGAGGGAGGGAAGTAGAACAGTGAGGTTACAGGGGGCTGAGGTCAAGAAGGTGGAGGAGTTTAGGTATTTGGGGTCAACGGTCCAGTGCGACGGGGAGTGTGGAAAAGAGGTGAAGAGGCGAGTGCAGGCAGGTTGGAGTGGGTGGAGAAAAGTGTCAGGGGTGTTGTGTGATAGAAGAGTGTCAGCAAGAATCAAAGGAAAGGTGTACAGAACAGTAGTGAGACCAGCTATGATGTATGGGTTACAGACTGTAGCAGTAAGGAAGAGACATGAGGGAGAGATGGAAGTAGCAGAGATGAGGATGTTGAGGTTCAGTTTAGGAGTGACAAGGATGGACAAGATTAGGAACGAGCACATCAGAGGAACAGCTCAGGTTGGTTGTTTTGGAGACAAAGTCAGAGAAGCCAGATTGAGATGGTTTGGACATGTGCAGAGAAGGGATAGTAGTTATATTGGTAGAAGGATGTTGGAGATGGAGCTGCCAGGCAAGAGAGCAAGAGGGCAAGAGGAAGGCCAAAGACAAGTTATATGGGTGTGCTGAAGGAGGACATGAAGGTAATTGGTGCAAGAGTAGAGGATAATGAGGCCAGAGTTAGGTGGAAACAGTTGATTTGCTGTGGCGACCCCTAAACTGGGAACAGCCGAAAGAAGAAGAAGATTTTTTTATCGTTTTCCAGAGGACATTTATAGATGTTTTACTACCTATTTTATTACAGAAGTCTTTCCAACTATTTCTTATATATTATCTTGTTCCTTAGTTTCCCATGACTACATTTCATCTATATTATTTGTTGCTAAGGTTTGGTCTATCATAAATGTTTTATTTTTTTGGCAATCATAAATCATGTACCACTACCATCAGTTAGGCATACTATATTTTTTTCTTCCATAAATAGTTCTAAGGTTTCCCCATATTTCAGTTTTTTTCACTACCCCTTAATGTGTTATATGCATTAAAATAACTACACCATATTATTTTACCCTGAGCTACTTTACTTTCTTTTCTAATTTATTTTTTACCTGGATTATAATAGTTGTTTATGTACATTACATTCTCTTCTATCCATATTTGAATTATCATAGCTTCATGGTTCTAGTTTATTTGAGTTATATTATAAGGGACGTTATCTTCTATAAGTATTGCTTTTCCTCCTCCATTTCCTTCTTTTATAACTTCCTATAATATTATATCCATTAATCACAAAGTTTTTTTAATTTAAATTTAAGCCATGTTTCTTGTAAACAAATTATATTTGGTTCATTTTTCTTATTGGTTATATCATTTTTAACTGAGTCCATTAGCTATAAAGCTTCTAGCATTTCATTGTAAGGATTTAAGTGTTATTTTGACCTTCTCCTACCTGTACATTGCCTTTCACTATGAGGGATTTGTTAACTTCTTCCCAATTCAGTTGTTTTATTCCCAGCTAATTTTACCCTGTGCTGACTATGATTTTGATCTGTTCAGTTTTTTTGGTTGTCTGAGATGTGCAGTTTATTATTATTTCAGCCATGAAGATAATTAAGTTTTTCTTTTCCATAATCAATCACTGATTTGTTTGACTGCCTCAGCGTATGTTATTTCTTGCATTTGTTTGATTTATTAAATTTTTTTGCTTGTTTGCTCTTCTCACAGTCTCTGTGTGAAGCATTATGATCCCCACCACAATTGCAGCATTTTAATCCTGCATCTTTTCCACATTTGCCGTATTCATGTTTACCAGTTCATCACTCGGCAACCAGACCAGTCTCGTAGCTCCACGTCTTGTCATTAAAATGTTTGAGTCAAGCTGTGAGGTCACTTTCGGTTCTGTTTCAAAAGAACAGCTTGTTTATTTTGTTTGCATAATCATGTCAGAGGCATCTCAGCTCAATCCAATCTGTGCCCTCTGCCCAAAATGCATCTGAAAAGGTGGCCGTCTCTGTTGGTTCTTACATTCAAAGCAAATGGCGAGGCCTTGTCAAGCAGGTAACACAAAGACATAATTCAGTTCCTTACACTATAAAACTTCTATTTTTCAGTTTGACCCATCTGACTATGATTTAATTATTGCCATTGTCAATGAGGCTTATCATTGGTTTGTTGTTGTAAATATTTGTAAATGCATTTAACGGTCATCCCATATGTGGGTTCCAACTTTTTATGGTCTTTGTCCTGTTTGTTAGGTTATGTACCCCTCACAAAAAAGACTCCCTTGGAGAGTCAATTACAAGAAAGAAAAAGTGTTTGAAGGGAGACCAGGTAGTGTTAAATGTAACAATGATAATCAGTGAATCTTTTTTTTTTCTAGAGCCTTGGACATGTGAAA
Organism: Danionella dracula; assembly: GCA_900490495.1. Lineage (NCBI taxonomy): Eukaryota > Metazoa > Chordata > Actinopteri > Cypriniformes > Danionidae > Danionella > Danionella dracula. The sequence continues at coordinate 3,565,377 of UELW01000888.1, forward strand.
CACTGCCTCATCCACTTCAGCACAACGTATGGAGTTGGAACAACATTTTTAAAAAGTTAATGAAAAAACAGCACTTCTTATGGAGTTTTTGCTTTACAAGTTTGTACCAATAATTCAAAGATATTTAAAAAATATCAACACAATTAACTTTTTCTCTGTTGGCTATAGTTTAATTAACTTCTGTTTTAAAACAAAAGTCAATTCAGTAACAAAAGTCTGATGTAAACAATTTTCGATTGGATTTTTATTGCAGATCTACATCCTATGTCCTAATCAATTTTGTTTATTGGTTTTCACAGATGATTTAAGCAAACTCTGTTGCTTTTGCGGTGAGGCTGAAACTTTTGATGATTCCGAAGTTGTTTGACTGGGTAAATCGGCAAATTGTCTTCTATTTTTCTGCAATGTTTCTGAAACATGTGCTTACCTACAACTGTTTTCCTGCCTTAGATTTCTTGTGAAGGCTGAAATCGATAGTTTCATTTAAGTTGCTTAAAAAACCCTTCCACAGAACATTCTTTTATGTTCTATGCTTGTACGAAGAAATAAATTAATTGATCAAATAATTTTGTGAGTGCCATTGTGTATAGATGAAGATAAAAAAGTCAAATTCAGATAGTTATAAATTAGTTTTTAGCTTTATTGGTTTATTTTATTGAAATAAATGTATTTCTATTTCACTCTGAAATAATAGTCATCAGGGTAACATCACTGCTAAGCAGCTGACCATTTCTTCCCAAGTAGATCTCAAATTATGCTTTGCTTCAGAAAACTGATGTAAAGAAGAAGTTCTTTATATTTAAATTTGCACAAAAGTTGGAACAAACACATAACTTATGTATGACAAAATAAGTATGGCATACATAAAATATGCTATATATTTCAAAGTAAACCATTACTTACAAACCTGTTCTAAAAGACTTGAACCCATTTTGATTGTTTATTTTAAAACCATTTTAAAACCAACAATTAATACTTAAAATGTAAGTTAAAAATTGTAATTGTATATTTTAATATAAACATTTTAATACAAATGACTGTATATAAACCAAAGTGATTGGAAAATAAAATAGACTTTCAAGCTTTGGCGTTTTTATTAACAGCCCGAAACTTTTTGAACATTCTTACTCTTCGTACAGCTGTGATTGGGCGTACTCTAAGCGATTCACAAACCGAAAGTACTTACGGTGCCTTAGTAACCCAGCATGGTCTCTGCTGTTGTTGCGTAAAGGGAACGAAATTACCTTAGGGGCACAAAATCGGCTGCGACACCGTTTGCTTATTATTCTCATTTCTTTCACTCCTTCAATACGTTTATTGATGATTTTGTTTGTTATTAAATGTGAGTTCCTTTTTTCGAATGTTTCTCCGTCTTTATTCAATTTAACGAACCTTTAGTATTTTTTTTTATTACTTAAGTTTTAGAATACTTTTAAACTCTCCCGCTACAGCGAACGTTTACAACTATCTCGTCATGCGCAGTCCACCTCAAGTCTCGTTTGGGTTTGACTGCCTCAGTTTGAATTTTGAATCTGCACAGTCGACTCGTGCGTTTGACGCCACGGTCTCTGATTGGCTATTGTCCGATTGTCGTCGGATTGAGCGATAACCTCAGGATTTGAACTCTTGCAGGTTAACCATTTGCATTCGACCTCTGAAGACTGCAAATCGCAAATTTGCAAATTTGCTTTCGTCGCAAGTTCAAAGCCTTTTCATTACTATTAAATTCCACATCGTATGGAGGGACGGAACATGCCTTTTAAAAAGAGGAAGGTGAGAAATCTTTTACATTCAATGTTTTTGCATACGCTTCAAGTCACGTCGTTTTAACTTGTTTAATAACTTGTTAAATATTTGTATTCTTAGCCGGACAGAAGACAGGTGTTAAAGCGTGGCAAAACATCATCTTCACAGAATCAAGGTAAATATCAATTATATTTCAAATAAATGAATTATTTAACACTTGAAGATTGATAAAATGAGCTTTTCAACATTCTGTTACTCAGTAAGACATTAATTGATTTTTTTAGGAGACATCGGGGGTCTTGGTTTACCTTTGGGTGAGGAAAATGGACGAAAAGAGCAAAGGTTAAAGCAAGATCTTCTTTTTGATTTCCAGCGCTTTTTGTTTGAGGTAAGTTAAACTAATTATCCCTCTATTTAATGAAGGCATTTGATATTTGCATTTTAGTCTGTAAACTAGAACTAAGTGCATGCCAACTGTGACAGTTTTTGGTTGACGGTAATACGAACAGGGGCGTCACGGTGGCGCAGTGGGTAGAATGGTCATCTCAGAGTAAGAAGGTCGCTGGTTTGAGCATCAGTTGGGTCAGTTGGCATTTCTGTGTGGAGTTTGTATGTTCTCCCCATAAACGCATGAGTTTACTCCAGTTTCCCCCACAAAGCACAAAAACATGCGTTATAAGTAAATTGGGTGAACAAAATTGGCCCTAGTGTATGAATGGGAATGTTTCCTAGTGATGGGTTGTGGCTCAATGGGCATCCGCCGCATAAAAAAATATGTTAGAAGAGTTGGTGGTTCATTCTGCTATGGCGACCCCGAAAGGGAAAATCCGACAAGAAAATGGATGTATGGATGGATGGTAATCAGAACAATTGACGGGTTAGCATTTTTATGGGGATGCTATGCAGCTTTTTTGGCCTGTCTGTGACATGTTAAGTTACTCCTTGTTATTAGTTAGATCGACAGCATTTGATGATCGGTTATTGCACTTTCGATGGTTTAATCACGTAAGAAACACGTAAGAAAGTAGCTAAATCTGGTATTATAGCACTTCTGTTATAGTTAGATTGGTGTATTTCCCAAATGCAATAATATCGAGGGAAAAGAAGTGTTTTCGTCAATGATGGCGTTAACAATTATTTAGTAGGTGAACCTTTGTCTCGTGACAATTGCGAGACTTTGACCAGCTTAACATGTCTTTGTTTTGACGAAAAAAAGAGTGAACGAACTTTTAAATTAGGGGACGGTACCCAGGGCAACCACCGCTCTCCCTGCCATGCACAAAAATAGCTCGACCAGCCGCAAGGAGGGTGAGGTCAGAAGAGGGCAAATTCTCTTTTACTCCAATGTTAAAACTGGCTAACTTTGGAGCTGAAAAAAAACAAGCTTACACCCCTGGTGCTGCAATGTTTCTTTTTTCACAGATCATTTTGACCTTCATGAACACTTAGAGGATTATTTTTTATTTGTTTGTTTAAGATCTATTCAATTTAAACCTCCAACCAGTCACACCTCCGTGTTACGACTCTGTCCTGCCCCTCTGAACCCGTTTATGATTACCTGAAGCGATGCACTTCCATGATGGCGATGGCTGGCTACGCCCATTTTTAGCCTGGTTCATCGATCTTACGAAACATCATGCATGCTACGTTCATGTTTTGTACATTGACTATATAACGTGGACAGAGTGTTCATGACGTCAGCCATAGGATTCTGGCAAAGTCAAATGAAGCCTGTAATGGGCTTGGCCAGTACTCGAAAAAACGCGTCCTCAGACCCAGGACATGGCCATAGTAAAGGCGTCTGATTTGTTGAAGGTTTAATTTTTATATATTATAAACAAACAAATGTGAAAAATAGTTCACCCCTTATAGTTTCATCAAGATCAAAACTAGCGATTTGAATAAACAAATCTATTGGAGCCAGGGGTGGAAATATTTTTTATTTTTATTTTTTTTAGCCACAAAGTTGGCTAGTTTTAACATTGAAGTGAATGAGAACTTGCTCTGTTTTGGAGTCTGCCTCAAGCGGCTGCTCGGGGAACTGCAGTTCAGTCACTTCCTATCGATTTTCAAACAGAAAGGAGGTGGTTACCCCTTGGTTATATACAGTCTATGAGCAGAGCGCAAGGCTTTTACACTCCCAGTGACAGTGACATGCACGAGAGTTTTTGTTCTTCTTAGCGAGATATAACCTTATTGTTTTGCACAAACCAAAATAGGCTGCTAACTTTATTAGCTAGCGTCCATTGCAGTCTATGGCCTATTAAACATATATATCTTAACATAGTTTTATGATTCTATCCAGACAAAACAGAGAGAAAAGAGAAACCAGGAGAACAACTTTTTTCTCAGAGGCCAAGAGCATAGATACAAACAAGCTGGTTCTCCAGTGCTGCCTCCTCTGAGGGCCACTCAGGGCCCCAGAAATGTTGTGGCTTTAAGAAGGGATTCTGCCACTCTGCCTGAACCCATTCATGGACGTCCTATGCCATCCAGACCCAAGAGGAGTCGAGAACACTTGAAAGCCCCTTGGGATGACTACAGTAGTGCAGATGAAAAGACAGAGAGGCTCGAAAGGCAAAGACGTGAGCTACGTGATAACAGCTTGCACAGGTGAGCTCTCTCTCTCTCTCTCTCTCTCTCTCTCTCTCTCTCTCTCTATCAATTTAAACTTAATTTTGGGTTGACTTGAACAGAAACAGGGGTGTTTGTGACTCTTTAATGCTCACAATAGTTATTTTATAATTTTTTTTGTTATTTTATTATTTTATTATATTATAAGAACTTAAGTTGACCATTAAAGTGGCATATAACTCTTAGTCCAGTTTTATTTTTTAACTTTACTGGCGTTATGTCGTCTGAGGGAGGATATGCTGAACAGACTGGGTCTGAATTTAGATCAGATTAGATTATAGTCTTTTCTATCAGTGGAATATTAATTGTTTTGAGTCAAGGGGAGCATTCTCTGCAGTCTTTAATCCACTGAATGTGTGATGTAAGGGTTTGGCTGAAAGAGAAAACATTGAATACAGTTTTGCGGTCTTCTTTTCTGTTTAGCCTACGAGCACCTTCTCATGTGCAAAGCTGGCTTGTCAATGAAAAGAACTTGGCCGAGGAAGCCACGGGACTCATGATTGGTAAGTGTTGAATCCATTTGCATGTTTTGCATTCGATAAAGATGTGCATTTGTTACTAACTTCCTACTTTCTTTAGGTTCTGTCAAAGAGGAGGAGGACTCTCAGAAAAAGAAGCAATGCTACAGACAGGAGCTTCTGCAGCAGATTGAGGAGCAACAGCAGAACAAAAAGAAGTAAGTGAAATCCGCTTTTTAAGCGGTTTTGATTTTTTTTTTAGGGCTCTGAAGATAATTTAAAGTTTATTTTAACAGAGAGAAGGAGCTAGGATTGAGAGTGGCTGCAACGGGCGCAGTTGATCCAGAAAAAAGGGTAAGTTTATTCATTTGCAAATATAAAACACCTGTTCTAGTTTTTTTTAAACACAATGTTTAATGACAATTGTTCTTACAAACTTCATTCTGTTAAAAATATGAGCATCATTTCACTTCCTAGAAAATGCAAGGTTAACAGCATGCTAACCCTGTATAAAACTCAGCAAACTTTTTCTTAAGATCGAATAAAGCAGCTATTTATTATTCAGACTGACCGCTGTCTTTAAGCTCAAGAAGATTAGTGCTTGAGTTCAGGAGGTGTGGCTGCTCATCATCCAATCACAAAACCATTCCAAGAAGAAGAACCCTGAAGATCTCTTAGCCGGCATACATACAGAAGAAACACAAACTATTCAATTTAAATGAATACAAACTCTTGATTTATATTAACTCACCACATTAACTGCTATCTGAAATTAATTCAATTGTGTCTGGCTGGCAGAAATAATCGTACAATATGTTAGACAACACTAACCCATGTTAAGCAATAACATGTCAAGACGTAGCAGCATAAAACTAGCAATATCAGCTTAAAAAAAAGCTAGAGCATTCCATAATCAAGCTGCCACAGAAAACGAACCCTTGATTCTCTATACCTCAATATAAGTGTCAATTGCATTTCTCTTATTTAGTCAACTAAACTTTTTTTTCTTCTTCTCACAGGCTGATCGAATTAAACCGTTTGAAATCAAACCCTTGGAAAATCAAATCGAAAGAAAGCATCTGATTGGGTCTGAGCTCAGTCGTGCAGAGTACAGTGCTTCATCTGGCAGACGGTTCAGAGAAGAGAGTCTTCCACGAGCACCCTCTCAGGAGTTCATGCCTCCTGAGAAGCCTCATGTGGCCTTTGTGTTGCCCTCTCAGGAGCTAAATGATCCCTATCTTCAGGACTTCAGAGCTACTCCCAGCTACAGCGACAATTACAGAAGCCCTTCGAGGACCCCGGGAGAGATGGTTGCTCCAAGGTTTGTGGTTCCTCCAATTTCTCAAGTAAATAATATACAAATGAAATATGCTGGATTATAATAATAAATTTTATTCATGGTTTTTGATCAAAGTATTTTTCATTTGATTAGAGTTGCAGATGTATGTCCTCCATTGGCAGGACAATTTGTGGCTTTAAGAAGGGATGCTGCCACTCTGACTGAACCCATTCATGGACTTCCTATGCCATCCAGACCCAAGAGGAGTCGAGAACACTTGGAAGCCTCTCAGGAGGACTACAGTGGTTTAGATGAGGAGATTGAGAGGCTCCAAAGATTAAGAAGTGAGCTACGTGATAACAGCTTGCACAGGTGAGCTCTCTCTCTCACTGAATATTGCTGTACCAGTAGAGAGCACACTTGTTCTGTCTAAATGAGTCACCGCTCATCTCTGTCTCCATTCACAGAGCGGTTAACCTTGCTGGAGCGGTCCAACCTCCGTTCATCGAGCACAGCGCTGTCAGCTATCAGGATGCTCTGAAGCAGCAGGTACTCACACACTCTCTGGTGTAAAGTTGACTTTTTTAGTCTTTAGGATAGTCTTGTGATTTTAAGTTGTTGGATATAATTCTTATCTAACTTATTTTGTTTTGGTAACTTTAATTATTTACTGATTGTTCAATAGTTCAACATGATACTATTTCAATATAAGACAACATTCCCATCTCAAAGGTTATTGAAATTTGTACACATCAGCATGACGATGCAGATAATGTGACAAACGTGGGCATATGTGGCATTAACACCAAACAAGTGGAACACACATGTTGAATTCGCTGCCATTGTATGTTGTAGAACACTGATAACAGCAGTCTGTGAAAATCTTTTGCAAAACGATTTGGTTTCATTGAAGTTAAAACAACCAACCATTTACTGAATGATCAGATCTGGCCCAGGAGTGTGAAAGTATGACTCTGTGAAGAAACGAACATTGAACCTGTTGTTTTAAGTCTAGGGTTGGATGAAATAAATATGTCTTAGGGATAAGTTTTTGTATAATAAAACAACTGTACATTGTGGATGTAGAAATAAAAAAAGAGACCCAGATAGTATCTACTTTTACCCACGGCAGACAAAATGAAGAGGTGCTTAGTGTTTGTTTAAAGTTTTACACTTTAAGTTATCTTAACTTTTGGAAATGTGTTTTTAGCAGATCTCCAAAAAAGAGCTGTACAGGGCTAAAATTGAAGCCGAGGTGTATGATCCGTGGGGAAGAGGTGGAGCTGGAGCACCTGTCCGAGATCCAGAAGGAAATCTCATCAGTAATAATTACTAAATATTTCTATTAGACATCAGTTGTGGAAAATTTTCGAATATATATCACAAATAACAACAATTTTTGATGGACAAAATGGTTTGTTTTTGTTTTCAGCTGACTTAAAAATAATGCACAAAGCAAATACTGTATGAGCCTGGGGGCCACAGATGGAAGTTTTAATCCTCTTCAAGGACAGCTGACTTAACTTAATGTGTTCTAACTTGCAATCTGACAGTCACTAAATCATCTATCATGAGCTAAAGAAGATAGTCTTGCATTTTCTGGTGATTTAAATTTTAGAGGTTTGTGGTTGTTTCCACATAGATCTGTCACTTTTATGCTAAAGTCAACGTTCTGTAAAATATCACTGTACTCAATATTGAAACGTTATTTAAATATAAATCTAAATGATATAATATTTTTTTGCTTTCAGAGTGTGCAGAGGTTCTCCCACCTAAACGATCTGTTTATGGGCGGTGCAATGTTTTTCCTGAGAATTCATCTCCACAGCAGCTTCGTCAACAAGCAAATTACCAAGAGTTCTTAAGATTACAGGTATTAATGTGCAGGACTCATCTAGTCTAGTTTAGGTTCTGTAGGCATCTCTTCTCATGTTATAATTTTTTTTGATGAACAGATTGACGAAAAGAAAAAAAGGCAGGAAGAAGAAAGAGAGCTGCTAAGACTTGAGGAGGAAAGGAGACTTCCCCAACAGAGAGCTTCTATGCTGAGAGAGTTTGAGGAGGAGCAAGCAAAGAGGCTGCAGAAAGATTTAGAGGTACTTTTTAATCATTATTGATCACTTTTTGTAAAACTGTATAATGAAGCAAAACTGCTCTTTAATCTACTTAAAGATCTATAGCTTCATCCACACCAATCTGGTTTTTCAAGTCAGTCACGACTGGTCTAGTGTCAAACTCAATATAATGCAAATGATGGAAAAAGGGGTTTATTCTCTGCAACAGTGCAGGGGAAAAATCTGAAATGATCATTGAGAGTCTGTTTATGTTGCAAAGGAAGGAAAGCATTAAATGTTAATTGTCTTTATTCGTTTGATAAAACACCTGTTCTAGTTTTTTTGGACCTTGAAAGAAATACATTATCACTTAGAGCAAGATATTGTTCTTAATAAATGGAATAAAACTCATTCTGTAAAAAATATGAGTAGCATTTTACTCCCTTGAAAATACAAAGTTAACAGCATGCTAACCCGGTATAAAACTTTTTCTTAAGATCAAATAAAGCAGCAATTATTTATTCAGACTGACCGCTGTCTTTAAGCTCAAGAAGATTAGTGTTTGAGTTCAGGAGGTGTGGCTGCTCATCATCCAATCACAAAACCATTCCAAGAAGAAGAACCCTGAAGATCTCTTAGCCGGCATACATACAGAAGAAACACAAACTATTCAATTTAAATGAATACAAACTCTTGATTTATATTAACTCACCACATTAACTGCTATCTGAAATTAATTCAATTGTGTCTGGCTGGCAGAAATAATCGTACAATATGTTAGACAACACTAACCCATGTTAAACAATAACATGTCAAGACGTAGCAGCATAAAACTAGCAATATCAGCTTAAAAAAAAGCTAGAGCATTCCACAATCAAGCTGCCATAGAAAACGGACCCTTGATTCTCTATACCTCAATATAAGTGTCAATTGCATTTCTCTTATTTAGTCAACTAAACTTTTTTTTCTTCTTCTCACAGGCTGATCGAATTAAACCGTTTGAAATCAAACCCTTGGAAAATCAAATCGAAAGAAAGCATCTGATTGGGTCTGAGCTCAGTCGTGCGGAGTACAGTGCTTCATCTGGCAGACGGTTCAGAGAAGAGAGTCTTCCACGAGCACCCTCTCAGGAGTTCATGCCTCTTGAGAAGCCTCATGTGGCCTTTGTGTTGCCCTCTCAGGAGCTAAATGATCCCTATCTTCAGGACTTCAGAGCTACTCCCAGTTACAGCGACAATTACAGAAGCCCTTCGAGGACCCCGGGAGAGATGGTTGCTCCAAGGTTTGTGGTTCCTCCAATTTATCAAATAAATAATGTACAAATGAAATATGCTGGACTTTAATAATAAACTTTATTTGTGGTTTTTGATCAAGAAATTCCTCTTTTGATTACAGAGTTGCAGCTGTACGTCCTCCACTGGCTCCCTCCTTCCCTGACTTCTACCAAACACCTTCTGAACAGGATTACTTCAATTATGGAGCCAGAAAACCCTCGAGGTCCGCATCCAAGTGACTGTAAGTGTCCTCTCCTGTGCTTGTGACCTTTATATTTGTAATGCGTTGAAGGCTTCGAACGAATGATTGAAATGTACTTTAAATTAGTCAGTAGTTTTTGTTTTTGTTAAAAAGTTAGTGAATTTAACAAGTCCAATACAATTCTTTTGAAGAGATTTTTTCACTAAATAAAAATTACATTTAAATTAAAAGGAAGTATAATGATCAATTAGCAAATTAGCACTCATTGTTACCATCCATCATTATTGTTGTTTTTATCGGACTATTGATAAATGGTATATTTTCCATTAAAATATTCCTACATATACCAGTCATTTTCATTTCTGTGCAGCGTCTTGATTAATTTTGAGCATCCACTGTGATGAGTTAGAAGTTTGTAGACTTACAAGGCTTTAATAGCTAAAGCTGGTAAAGCGGACTCTTGCTAGAAAATAATGCAGGGTCAGACCGTAAGATGTAGCCAACAGTAAAAAGGTCAAAAGAAGTCATTTGTAACTTTAAAAGGGAATAATCTAGACGGGGAAGATCTGTTCTGGACACATTTAGTGACTAATTATAAGAAGACTTGCAATTATGTTACACAGATGAGAGCGAATGTAACGGCATAGATTTACCTTGAAACTCCAAACCACAATTAAATCCTAGTAACTAATAGTTCTACTAAAACAGAACTGTGACTGCATTTTACTGTGCTCAAATATTTTAACTGTGAAAATGCTGTAAAATAATGTAAATAGTTCTTTATTAGTATTTGTATTGTTGACAGCTGCTAATGCGTGTTTTAGATTACAGGAAAAATATGATAATAAGTTTGTTTTATTGAGTAATCCCTTTTTTGTTTGAGCCAGATGGACAACCAGGAGTACAGCTGCCTCCCATTGCTCCAGAAACACACAGGCCTGGAGGCTTCACAAAGTAAGTACAATGCTTTTTTACATTCGTTAATGCAATTAGCATTTGAGGATTCATTTCTTTGAACAGGAGCTGTGATATTTAACACATTATTTTGATCACTGGATATTGCTTTACAAATAGAGAGCACACTTGTTCTGTCTAAATGAGTCACCGCTCATCTCTGTCTCCATTCACAGAGCGGTTAACCTTGCTGGAGCGGTCCAACCTCCGTTCATCGAGCGCGGCGCTGTCAGCTATCAGGATGTTCTGGATCAGCAGGTACTCACACACTCTCTGGTGTAAAGTTGACTATTTTAGTCTTTAGGTTAGTCTTGTGGTTTTAGTTTGATGGATATCTTTCCCATTAAATTCTTATCTAACTTATTTTGTTAAATTCACTTTAATTATTTACTGATTGTTCAATAGTTCAACATGATACTATTTCAATATAAGACAACATTCCCATCTCAAAGGTTGCTGAAATTTGTACACATCAGCATGACGATGCAGATAATGTGACAAACGTGGGCATATGTGGCATTAACACCAAACAAGTGGAACACACATGTTGAATTCGCTGCCATTGTATGTTGTAGAACACTGATAACAGCAGTCTGTGAAAATCTTTTGCAAAACGATTTGATTTCATTGAAGTTAAAACAACCAACCATTTACTGAATGATCAGATCTGGCCCAGGAATGTGAAAGTATGACGCTGTGAAGAAATTAACTTTGAACCTGTTGTTTTAAGTCTAGGTAAGGATGAAATAAATATGTCTTAGGCATAACATTTGTATATTAAAACAACTGTACATTGTGTATCTAAAAATAAAAAAGAGACCCAGATAGTATCTACTTTTACCCACGGCAGATAAAATGAAGAGGTGCGTAGTGTTTGTTTAAAGTTTTATACTTTAAGTTATCTTAACTTTTGGAAATGAGTTTTTAGCAGATCTCCAAAAAAGAGCTGTACTGGGCTAAAATTGAAGCCGAGGTGTATGATCCGTGGGGAAGAGGTGGAGCTGGAGCACCTGTCCGAGATCCAGAAGGAAATCTCATAAGTAATAATTACTAAGTGTCTCTATTAGACATCAGTTGTGGAAAATTTTCGAATATATATCACAAATAACAACAATTTTTGATGGACAAAATGGTTTGTTTTTGTTTTCAGCTGACTTAAAAATAATGCACAAAGCAAATACTGTATGAGTCTGGGGGCCACAGATGGAAGTTTTAATCCTCTTCAAGGACAGCTGACTTAACTTAATGTGTTCTAACTTGCAATCTGACAGTCACTAAATCTTATAACATGAGCTAAAGAAGATGGTACTTCATTTATTGATGATTTAAATTTTAGAGGTTTGTGGTTGTTTCCAGATAGATCTGTCACTTTTATGCTAAAGTCAACGTTCCGTAAAATATTGACTGTACTCAATATTGAAACATTATTGAAACATAAATCCAAATGGTATAATTTTTTGTTGTTTTCAGAGTGTGCAGAGGTTCTCCCACCTAAACGATCTGTTTATGGGCGGTGCAATGTTTTTCCTGAGAATTCATCTCCACAGCAGCTTCGTCAACAAGCAAATTACCAAGAGTTCTTAAGCTTACAGGTATTAATGTGCAGGACTCATCTAGTCTAGTTTAGGTTCTGTAGGCATCTCTTCTCGTGCTATAACTTTTTTTGATGAACAGATTGACGAAAAGAAAAAAAGGCAGGAAGAAGAAAGAGAGCTGCTAAGACTTAAGGAAGAAAAGGAGGACAAGAGGCTTGCCCAACAGAGGGCTTCTATGCTCAGAGAGTTTGAGGCGGAGCAGGCGAAAAGGCTGCTGAAAGATTCAGAGGTACTTTATAAACATTTTTATCACTTTTTTCAAAAGAAGTGATAACCGAGTAAATCTGCTTTCTATTCGATCTTATACCAATACATAAAAAAACGTAATTGTATTTTTATTCAGTAGTTAATAAGCTCGACAGCATTTAACACATCAATAGTACATATTTGAAGGAATGTCTTTAAGGATTAAGGCTCAGTAGAAGTCCATCTTCATGCAGCACCTTTCTTCCTCTTTTTTAGGGCATACGATCGGTGGAAGCTCATCTAAAAACAATTAATTATTTGTTATTGTCTTGACCGTTTCTGTAGGTTAAAGGTGGACAGACACAACAACAGGGGAAGGTTAAAAAAGCATTGCACAATGCTGTTCTACAGGCTCCCCCTGGAGACCTCACACAGTAAGTACATTTATACATTTTTTTAGTGCAAATAACATTTGAGGATTCATTTATTTAACCTTCCTTTTCTGTTTGAAACCAACCCATTTTAAACGCATAAAAGAATCACATACATTTGTTGAGCAAAGCTTTGGACCTTTTAATCTCTATATCAACTAAATAAAAGAGAAAAATGTTTCACCTAATTATAAAAGGCTCTGGTTGAAATGATAACCTTTGTCTTGTTGTGGACTGTTGCAACTGTTGTTAAACAGGATTTGTGAGATTTTATGACCATTAAAGGTTTTGGTACTGAATATTGCTGCACCAGTAGAGGGCACGTTTGTTCTTTCTAAATGAGTCACTGCTCATCCGTTTATCGTTCACAGAGCGGCCAACCATACTGAGGTGGTCCACATACAGTTCAGCACTCCTAGGAAACCTCAGCAGCCCAAGCACAGCTCTGTCAGCTTTCAGGACGCTCTGAAGCAGCAGGTACTCACACACTCTCTGCTGTGATTATCATCACAAAGTGCTAGTCTTGGTTGTTGATTGTACACTCATCTAGTCTGGTTTAGGTTCCACGGGTCTCTCTTCTCACCTTGTTAATTTTTGATGAACAGGTAGAGGAAAAGAAAAAGAGGCAGGAAGAAGAAAGAGAGCGGCAAAGAATCGAGGAGGAGAAGGAGGAAAAGAGACTTGCCCAACAGAGGGCTTCTATGCTCAGAGAGTTTGAGGCGGAGCAGGCGATGAAGCTGCAGAAAGATTCAGAGGTACTCGAATCATTATTGGATCACTTTACTTTACTATAAAAAATCTATAATTAAGCAAAATTGCTCTTTAATCTACTTAAAGATCATTAAGCTTCATTCACACTAATCTGGTTCCTCAAGTCAATATGTAAGAAGACCTTATGCAAGACCTCGTTGTACAGCTAAAGATGGCGAATGGGGCACACAATTTCCGCAAATGCCGTTTCAGACCATGTGCATTTAATTACTGCCAAAAGAGCACATCCGTCAAAGGAGCAATGGAGGACTAGTAGCAATCTGTACATCTCTAAGTGGGCACTTCAGAGGGCTGAAAGGAAAATCTCTGAAAATCTTCAGTGCAGCAGTGCTTCTTTGTCGGTGCTCCTCAAACCAATTATCTACTCTACAGGAACGTTGAACGGTTGTGGCAACTGGATGTCCTGCCTTTCCGGAAAGAGAAGCTGGTAGTCAGGTCCAAACAGGACAAAGAGGCTATGCATCTGCTTGAGTCTCAGACCGAGTCTGTCAATATCCAAGGGGTAGAGAGGTATGCCACACCTCGTCTGTGGACTCCAGGGGCCCCTGAACTTGAAGGATCCATCCAATCTGTTTTTGCAAATCTGAGAAGCACTGAACATACACTTCAGAAGGATCCTGAAAGAGCTTTAATTTACTCGGGAGAGATAGCCATACTCATTGAGGCAAGCTACTTGCATAACTGGATCAGTCTGTTACTTTGGAGGCAGAAAATGCTTGGTACCTACCTCATCATCTGGTTTGCCATGAGCATCGGCTGGTGTTCAATTTTTCTTTCAGACAAAACGGGGTGTTCTGTAAATGAGCAGCTCCTTCCAGGTCCCACAGTTGGTCCGTCATTATTGCGTGTGCTCTTGAGATTCAGACAACACCATATATCAGTGAGTGCCGATATCAAAGGCATGTTTCATCCTGTTCGTCTGCTGAAGAAGGACAATCGTTTTTTGCGTTTCATTTGCCACGAACTGCAAAGTGAAAGACCGGCAGACATTTACGAATGGCAGTTGTTGTGCAATTTTTGCTTTGCAACATCATGCTCAGATCTCTGAGCTAACTTATCCAGAGCTGTCGCAGATAATTCAACAGGATTTCTATGTGGATAACTGTCTCACAAGTTTCTCTGTTGTCAATGAGGCCAAGCAAACAGTGGATCAGTTTGTGGCAGAGGGAGATTTTGATCTCAGACAATGGGCAAGTAGTCATCCTGATGTGATATCTCATTTGCCAGCAGATTTGAGGTCGTCAGCCACAGAGCAAAGCTTGGTCAAGTACCAAACTGCAAAAAAAGTACCAAAATGCAGTTGGTCAAGTACCAACTGCATTAGGCCTCAAGTGGAACTGTGCACCAGACACTCTTGGCTACCATGAAAAACCAGTTGAGCACAGAATACTTACAATGAGAATGGTCTATCAGGTTCTGTTAATCCAATAAGATCCATTGGGGTTTAGCATACCCTTCCTCACTCGAGCAAAGGTGATTGTACAACAGTCGTGGGCTATAGCAATTCCTCATTGTTACACACAAGTTTCCACAATTTCCGCTTAGCAGCTCTACCATTTACATGTGTTCTGTGATGCTTCCGAAAAGACATATGGGGCGGTGGCAATTTTGACAACTGAAATGGATGGAGAATCATACTTCCTTCGTGTTGGCCAGATCGAGAGTTGCTCCGAAGAGACAGCAGTCTACGCCTCGCCTTGAGCTTTGTGTTGCCTTAGCTGGAGCTCAGTTAGCCAAGTTGGTGAAAGATGAGCTGACGCTTCGTATAAGTCAAACATCCTTGTGGACAGACTCCACGACAGTGCTCGAGTGGATTCAGTCTGACTCATGTCGGTAGAAGGTGTTTGTTGGAACCCGAATTGCTGAGATACAAGAGCTAACAGACTACAAATCATGGAGAAATGTCGAAACGCAGGATAGTCCAGCTGATGATATAACACAAGGTAAAACTCTTCTGAGCTTCTCTGAACCTAGTCGATGGAGTGAAGGTCCAGCATTCTTGAAGCAAAGTTCAGAACACTGTCTCATTTGTCATTACAAAATAGCAAGGCTTTCCTTTTATTTCAGAGTCCGTGACTGAATGTTGCGATTCTAGTTTCTCTGGCCAGATTTCAACATCCCTGATTCAAATCAATTCAAAACCTGGAGGGAACTTGTGGAAAGAACTAAACAAGACTTTCAAGTGGCCAACAGATCAGACAGTGAGACCATAACAGAGAAATAGAAATTCTTTTGCTGAAAGCATCACAAGCTCAGTTCTTCCCGGAGGAGATATCAGCTCTCAGGCAAGGTAAATCAATACCTAAGCGGAGCTGATTAACCAGCCTTGCTCCAGAGTGGGACCCTTTGATCAATCTGATCAGAGTGGGGGTCGTTTAAAGAGATTGGTTAATGCTGATCCAGAGCAAATACAGCCAATAGTGTTGGACCCCAGACACCCAATCACCAAGCTTCTTATTCATGAATTTAATGATCGCTTTTTGCATCCAAGAGCTGAGCGAGTTTACGCAGAAATACATAGACAGTATTGGATTTGGACAGTATCAGAGAACGCCAGGCTATTAAACATCACTAGATGAAATGTGTGTCATGCCAACGATGGAGAGCTCAACCGAAGGTCCCTGAAATGGCTGATTTGCCACCAGAACTCCTTCGATTGCTCTGCCCACCTTTCTATTCATCTGGAGTGGATTACTTTGGACCATAAAGCGTCAAGATTGGAAAGAGGAATAAGAAACGTTTGGGTCTAAAATTTAAAAGTCTGACTACAAGGGTAGTTCATATTGACATCCTCAACTCAATGGATGCTGATGCTTTCCTTTTAGTGTTACGACGGTTTATCGCTAGACGAGGTCAACCACATGACATGCGTTTAGATTGTAGTACTAATTTCCGTGGAGCGGAGAGAGAGATGGCTGAAGCATTTCACCGCATGGATCTGGAACTTTAAGCTCGTCTAGTCAATCACCAGATAGAGTTCAATTGCAATCCACCAGGTCCACCACAATTAGGTGGGATTTGGGAACGTGAAGTTCGCTCGACAAAGAATGGTCTTTAAGTAGCCATTGGCAACCAAAGTGTCACTGAAGATGTTCTATTTAAAGTTATTATCGAAGTCGAGGGGATCCTCAACTCAAAACCTCTAGGATATGCATCTACGGACATACCTGACATTGATCCAATCACTCCTAATACTCTCCTAATGGGGCTGCAGGATGCGTAGCTTCCTCAATTTACAAACGCTCCAGGGAACATGGGGTGGCAGAGATGGTGACATTGTCAGAACTTAGTTGATCAGTTATGGATACAATTTACCCGAATTTGCTTACCTAGGCAAGGCAAGTTTATTTGTATAGCACATTTCGTACACAGGGTAATTCAAAGTGCTTTACATTGGAAATAAAGAGTAAAAAGAAAGTACATTTATTAAAATCAAGCATAAAAGTCATGTAAGATCAAACTGATTTAAAAATACTGAAATTTAAAACATCGATTAAAACAAAGATTAAGATTTGAAGTACAGAGGTAAAATAGTTGTTCGGACGTTGGTGCTCAGTCGACAAAAGCGCAACTAAACAGGTGAGTCTTTAGCCTGGTTTTAAACATGACTAAAGTGTTAGCACCTTTGAGCTCCTCTGGAAGTTGGTTCCATCTGTGGGCCGCATGGTAACTAAAGGAGTATTTTCCCTGTTTGGAATTTACCCGGGGGCGATTTAATTTATTAGATCTGTGGGATCTCAGCTCTCTGTTTGGTGTGTATTCACTGATCATGTCTGTTAGGTATTTAGGTGCTAAGTTATGTTTGGACTTATATACAAGCAGCAGAACTTTAAAATCTATTCTGACGGAGACCGGCAGCCAATGTAGAGACTTAAGAACTGGAGAAATGTGTTCTGACTTTCTAGTTCTGGTCAGAATTCGAGCTGCTGCATTCTGAACGAGCTGGAGCTGTTTAATGGTCTTTTTGGGAAGACCGGTTAAGAGGCCGTTACAGTAGTTCAGCCTGCTGGAGATGAAAGTATGAATCAGTTTCTCTAAATCTCGTCTGGAAACAAAGCATCTGATTCTTGTGATGTTTTTAAGATGGTAATAAGCGGATTTTGTCATTGATTTTATGTGGCTATTTAGACTAAGATCAGAGTCCAGAATCACTCCAAGATTCCTGACCTGATTTGTAGTTGTTAGGCCCTTGGCATTGAGATACGAGTTAACCTTAACAACCTCGCTTTTGCTTCCGAATGCAATGACTTCAGTTTTGTACTTGTAATTGAAGAAAGTTGTTTTCTATCCAGTTTTTAATCTCATTAAGACATTGGCAGAGAGAGTTTATGGGGTTGTAGTCATTTGGGGAGATAGCTAGATAAATTTGTGTATCATCAGCATAACTATGGTATGATATCTGGTTCCTTCTCATAATTTGGCCCAGTGGAAGCATGTACAGGTTAAATAGTAAAGGAGCAAGGATTGAACCGTGAGGGACTCCACACGACATGGCAGTCCACTTCGACATGTAATCACCTATGTTTACATAGAAACCTCTTCCTTCTAAGTATGATCTGAACCATTTTATCACAGTTCCTGAAAGACCAACATAGTTTTCTAGTCTATCGAGAATGATTTTGTGATCAACTGTGTCGAAGGCAGCGCTCAGATCGAGGAGAACTAGGACAGTCACTTTTCCTGAATCTGTGTTTAGCGGATGTCATTGACTATCTTCAGTAGAGCTGTCTCTGTGCTGTGATGAGCTCTGAAACCAGACTGATAACATTCCATGTATTCATTTTGGGTCAGGAATTCAATCAGTTGTTTTGCCACAATCTTTTCCATAATTTTACTAATAAAAGGGAGATTTGAGATGGGCCTGTAGTTGCTCAGTACAGTATTGTCTAAGTTTGTCTTTACCACTGCGGCTTTAAGGGATTTGGGGAAAAAGCCGGAGCACAAGGAGGTGTTAATAATTTCTAAGAGGTCCTTTTCTAGACTCTTAAGAACCATTTTAAAAAAGACTGTTGGTAGAGTGTCAAGACTGCATGTTGATGTTCTAAGGCTCTCAACCGTCTCTATTAAAGTTTTGCTATCGATTAGAAGGTGCACATTGAGAGTGGAGGCTGAGGATGTCTATCCCCAGCCCTGCAGGGGGAGGCACTAATGCCTTTTCTGATGTTACTGATTTTATTGATGAAAAATGAAGCAAACTCATTGCATTTATCTTCAGACAGAAGCTCATTTGGAGTCTGGTTTGGTGGGTTGGTTAACCTCACTACTGTTGCAAAGAGAGTTTGTGTATTGTTGAGGTTGTTATTAATTAAGTTTGAGAAAGACTCTTGCCTAGCTGTGATTAATTCTGAATTAAAAGCACGAAGACTCTCTTTATAAAGGTCGTAATGGATGACAAGTTTGGATTTTCTTCACCTTCTTTCAGCCTTCCTGCAAAGTCTTTTCATACTTTGAACTTTTGTTGAATTTCTCCAGGGTGTTTTTTGTCTTCCAGGTTTCTTCTTGACAGTTATAGGTGCAATGTCATCTATAACGGACTTGATTTTTAAAGTAAATGCATCAAGAAGGAAGTCGGCTGTGATGCTTGGTGTTTGAGATATGGCATGCATAAACATCTCGCTGGTGTCATCATTTATGTGTCTTTTTCTAACAGAAATTGATTTTGCAATTTTGACGTGGGAGATTGCCGCATCAACAAAAACACAGAAGTGATCAGACAGAGCAACATCTTGCACAACGGTGGATAAAATATTTAAGCCCTTACTAATTACTAAGTCCAGTGTGTGACCGTGACAATGTGTGACACCCTGAACGTGTTGAATCACGTCAAAGGTGTTTAAAATATTGTTGAGTTCTTTGGCAGCATTATTATCGGGCTTGTCCATGTTAATATTAAAATCCCCAGCAATGACAAAAGAGTCAAACTCTGAAGAGATGGCTGAGAGCAATTCAGTGAAATCATCGGTAAACCCTGTAGTGTACTTTGGAGGCCTGTATAAGGTGGCGAGAAGTACCCGTTTGGTGCTTTTTAAAGCTATACTCAAATATTCAAAAGATTTGTAATCCCCAAGATTGACCTGTTTGCATTCAAAAACGTTCTTGTACATACTTGCGATTCCGCCTCCTTTCTTATCAGAACGAGAGGCGTGACTATATAAGAAGTTTCCTGGTGCAGCCTCGTTTAATATGGTTGCACTACAGCTATCATCTAGCCATGTTTCAGTTAGCAACATAAAATCTAAGTCATGTGTTAAAATAAAATCATTTACGAGGTGTGCCTTGTTTCTAAGTGACCTAACATTTAGAAGTGCTATTTTTACCCTGTTTTCTGTGGGTTCAGATATGATGGTCTCTGGCTTACAGTTTATTTTAATCAGGTTTGGTCTGCTTGATTTCTGATTTCTAGCAGACCTTTTCTTCCACTTGTTTTGTCTATTTCTAGCAAGCCTTATCTGTATCGCTAATAAAGTAGAGCTAAAGAGGCTGAAGACATCTGCCTGTTCTGAAAACATTCCCCAAGGTCGCCGTCTTGAGGCAGAATGTCCTGTTTATCTCATTGCTGGTTTGGTGGAGTAAGGGTGGGTTGGGGGTGATTTTACCCCAGCCGGCTTGATCGCAGAACTCTTTCTGCTATAGGAGGAAGAGGTGCCCGCCTTTTTTGGGGCGATGGTCGGGGGCTTGCCGTAAACGAGTGGGACAGCTTGGTTCCTGCAGAGACTAGTTTTTCAAGCTGCGCTGGGAAACTGAGATGGGGGGATCCTGAAGATGTGGACATTGTTGATGTGTCCTCCAGGGAGTTGTTCTGTTGACTCCGGTTGTTGTCCAGGGGGTTATCCTCATCCTCATTCGGTGGTGGTGTAGTCTTTGAGACGGTGTGGCTATCCTCATTCAGTGGTGGCGTGGGCCCGTCGATGTCCTGGTGGCTTTGCATGTTATGCAAGTGTTGATCCTCATCATGTCTAGCGGAGATCAGATAATCCTCATTCGGTGGTGACGTCTGCAGAGTGGGTGACATAGGCCTTGGTGGTGTATTTTCCACAGTTAATTTGATGGCTCTTGTGTCTTTCATACTGATTTCGGAGGGAGAAAAGTATATTGTCCATGAGCATTCTTGCTCCAGATCTGTTCAGCTGCCTCCCATCTGATGAGAAAAAATCTGGCTGATTCCAGAACACATTAAAATTATCAATATATTGGAAACTTCTTGATAAAGTGGTGTGTTCTAGCATGTGTTGAGCCCAAGCAAACGAGAAAACATATTTGTGCCGTTTGCTGGAAGCGGACCACTTATGAAACACTGTATTTTGAGACTTACAAGTGTGTCAAATAGTTCCATAAAGTCCTTCTTAAGCAGCTCTGATTGTCCTTTCTTTACATCAATTTCCCCCACATGAATGATGAGTTGTTTTGTCTTGTGCTTGCTCAGAATATCTCTTATCGTTTTGTTGATATCTAACACAGTGGCATGAGGGAGACAGTATGTCGCCATAGTTTTGCTCCGTAGATTCTGGATTGTATAATCCTCAATAATCAGAGTCTTCGGCTCCACTTACACATGAGTTGGATTTTGCTTGTTTCTTGACCCCCTGTTTTCTAAAACTCTGTGTGTGCTCTGATTGTTGACTGACAGGCTGAGATTGATCGGTATCCACAGTCATTAAAGTTTCAAATCTGTTTCGTAGCTGTATTTCCTGATGAATTGGTGTAGATGAGCCCAGTTCAAACATAGAGCCTTTACGACTATTTCTCTGAAATTGCCAGTTTTCAGCTCGATCAGGGCTTTCTCCTCGCTGATCTGGGTTCAGAACAACATGTTGAGAAATTGTAATGAGCTAACCAGCTTGTTGTTGGTTTTTGTTCATGTCCGGTTCTTTAGAATCCACTGTCCTTTGAGAACGAAACGATTGTAGCCGTGTCTCCAAAACTTCAGTTCTGTGAAGAAGAGATTGAAGAAGGGAAATGCTGTGTTCGCAACATTTTTCACAGCGGTGGTGGATCAGAGGCATTTTTCACTCGTCTGTGTCTCCAGCCGTTTCTCTTCCCTTGGAATGCGAGCTGCTGATAGAATCCCGTTTATGTTTATCCAAACTTTTCCAGGTTTTGCTTTCAGAGCATCAGAAATAGCTTCGTCTAAATAGTATAGACATTTGAAAACAGAAAAAAAAGTGAGAAAATAGAAAAGCTGAGTGAGGAGCACAAGCAGAGTACGTCCAAACAGCAGCAGATCAGGAAGCAGAGTCCACCTACCCTCCAGACGAGACACAAGTGGCAAACCTCTTCTGAGAACATTGAAGTTAATACCGTTGTGTTAATTGTGAATCCGCAACTGCCAAGGGCTCAGTGACCTGTTGGCAAGGTTGGGAGAACATTGCCCAGCAAGGATGTATGTGTAAGGACTGTCGAGGTTGTCGTTAATGGTAAAACTGACCTCAGACCTGTTGCTTGTTTAATTCAGTTGGCTTTGTTGGAGGGAGGTACAGTAGAAACCTAGGTTAATTAACTTAAGTTCACATTTAATATTTAAATGTGGGGGCGGCTGTTCTGAATTTTATCATTAAAATAAGTTTGTTCATTCCTTCAGCATTTACGTTTTTCTAGTGCTTTCATGGTTTGCGTAGCACAGGTATTAATGAATGTGCACACTTAATATAAATTCTGTATTCACAAACGAGTGAAGTGCGTACTGAGCGTGGCAGCGCAAACTCTCGCACTGCTCGTTGTGTGAGATAAAGTTTATGAAAGGGGAGTCCAGTGTTGTTTAGAGCAAACAGCGTAATCCTTATGAATAGGTTTCAGGTCGGGTGTATGTTTGAGAGTGTTCTTCTGATTTTCACTGTTATTATTATACATTGTTTTCGAGTACTCTGTGCAATGCTAAGTTGATTAACATAACCACTGATATTGCTGCATCATTATTTCTAAGGAATACATTTTGGTTGCGGATGGTTGTTTGTTGACTGTATTTATTGTTTGAGATTATATTCTCAGTCTGATTATCTTTGAAGAAATAAGTAGCTTATTGTTAAAATTATTGCTGTGTGCTTTGTATACAAATCTCTTAAATGGGATGTTTGCAGTTGTATTGTATTCTTTATTGATCTATAACATAACCTACATATGCTAATGTTTACACATGACTACCTCTGCCAGTCAGGGCTCATCTCACAAATAAAAGGTTGAGAGATCTTCTTACTGGTTTCCACTCTCTGACCGGAGTCCTGTAGGGTCGGAATCCATTCAATAACTAGCATTCAGGGCAATCCCCAACAAGCATGTTTGTTCTAATCTCACCAATCTGCGTTTGTCGGATCCCCTCACAACAGGCACTGTCTGAAAGCACAGACGTATCCAGACACCCCGACAGATGATCACAGATTTGACATCCAACAGCAGGCTTTGCTACGACAGCAGGAGAGGACCATGAACCGGCTGAGGATAGACAGTCTGCACGAGTCACTAATGTACATTTCGATGAGCATGATATTTTGCTAAAGAACCAAATAAATACATTTACCTATTGCAACTAACGGAGTATTACATTCATTTGTAACTCAGAATTCTTAAACATGGCAATTTGACATTTAATATTTTTAGAATTTGAACGAATAAATATTTAACAGCAAAAAAATATTTTAGTTGACGCAGCAAAATCTTGAAATAAGATTAGGGTTGGGTAAAGTCACAGTTTCATTGAGCATTCCTGATTGCACTAATTAAGCTCCTCTTTGCTTATTTGCAACTACAGGAGTGTGTCTTGAAACAGGGTTAAAACAAAAACCAGCAGGGGCTCTTGAAGTAGATTATACATTTATTTTTAAATAGATTTTCTAACATTAGGAAGAATAATGCACCGGAAGTCCGTTTTTAGGTTAAAGATTCTTTAGATTATTTTGAGACGATACGACTTTAATCCTCTAGGCTAGAATTAAATGCATCAAACATAATTTATTTACTTTAGTTGAGACTTTAAAGCAAGGCATTGATTTTTCCACTCATCTAAAAACAAGACATGCAGAAACTATTAAGAGGACATCTAATGTTAAGAAAATACAGATATGTAAAATGAAATTAAATATTATTTTAAATTACATTATTTAATTGTTGCCTATTATGTAATTAAATGTTTTTTAAACTTGGAAACAATGGACTATAAATGCATTCTTAGGATGTCATTTTGGATGTGATTTTTTCATTTTGGATTTGCCCCATGCTGCAGAAAATAGAGCAAATAAATATGTATTAGTTTACAAAAAATAATACTTTTCTCAAATCTTGCAAAATAACTATTTTGTAGAGAATGAGACTTGGTAAAAGAATTTTAAAATGAGAAAAAAATGCTAGTGGGAATACTTCTTTAAAGGAAAAGAATCAAACAAAACCTTGATAAAATCGTATTAGTTTTAACTTTTGAAACCAAGTTTTGAGTTTTAACCTTTAATTTCTACTATGAACCAATTGCTGAAAAAAATATTGAGCAAATAAGAATAAAGTTTAATTTACTCTATGCACCATCTTTACTAATGTAAAAGTCATACACTCTCATTACTTACATTACATTTAAAGTAATCTAAAAAAGTTAAAATCCTGAATGGTTACTGTTGACCATAATTTTCTAACTCAATGTTACAATTCATAAATTTGAAACCCTGAAACAGGTTATAGAGAGTATTTTCTATTTGAAAAAATGTTATTGTAATAGCAAACACAAATAACTTCAAGTAATATTGTTTTCATAGATGATGATAGAGATGCTGGGACTAAAAACTATAAATCCCTTCAAATCAAGTCCCACAGTTTAGCTTATAGTTTTGCCCATGTCCTCATATGATGCTCTCAGTCTGACGATAGCTCTCATCAGGCTGTTTCTTTCTCAGACTAAGCTGGTATTTATAATGATACTGTAATTTCAACCGTTCGCCTGGTATTCTAGTCTTGTTTTTAATCTTTTTGTCATAAAATGTTCTTTAAAAATTTTTTTGCACATTTTTCTTTTCAGATGAAATAAAATGATTATTATTATTATGTTATAATGCTCAGAACAGTGTGTAATAACAAGAAAAGTAAAAAAAAAAAACTGAAATAATGTACCCGACCCACTTCCTGACCTGCATTTATTTTTTCCCTTCCTGACCTGCATCTCAGAGGTGCGGCGGTGAGAGCAGACAGTTTTTGAGGCGACTCATCATTTTCTATTTCAGCTGTCTAGATGCATAATATTATTGATGAATGTGTTGTTTGTTTCAAACCTGCTTGAAGAATTCATCAGCAGGTCAACTGAAAAATGTATAACTAAGATGGCTAATGAGATGTAAGAGAACACCACTTACCTTTGTGCATGTAGTCTCACACAGGTTGATGTCCAACCAATTCCAGAAATCTTTGAAAAAAAAACTTCATTATACTATCCCAACGTTTGTTAACATTGTGTCTCTGAGCGCGTCAGGGGAAGCTTGTGCCTTAAGCACATGCAATCAGGAGTTGAATGAACTCTACAGAACAAACCACTCATCAATGTTTTATTTGAAGTATGTAGTTGCATAGTTGAGCTTGATCACGGTGTAATAAAGTGCATTTCATAGAAATCAATTACTAAGATATTAAGGTTTAATTGGCATCTTTATTTCAAGTGACCCAATGGGCCACGATCCGAATGTCATTAAAAATATTGGCTCATAATCTCGTTTCGGTGCATCGCTGAAGTTAATAGATTTACTTGGAAAAAGTAAAAATAAGAGTAAATATGTATATGTGTTTGCATTGCAATCACCACATGGCTACAATGTCATGTGCTGCCAGCTTGTCGACCATCACAGTGTAAGATCCCGCTATTTTGCCTAATGATGGATGCCAGTTCAGAACTGAAGGTTCACGAGTTCGGTCTTGAAACAGTGCTTAAAGAATTTTACTAATTCACCTAAAATCATATCAATCAGTTTTTATATAACGCTTCTTTAGCAATTGCTTTCAAAGCAGCTTCACAAAGTCTCGTGAGGATCAGGCAGAGCAGACAGGAGTTCCCTCTGTGAGGGGACTCCCGCTGACTGAGGCAGGCGCTAATCAACTCCCCAGCATAAAGAATATACAAACTTAATATCCATCGATGAACGGTTTGCCGGGCAGGACCTGAAAAAAAACAAAACAAAAGAAAGACAAAAAAGGAACTAACAAATGGAGAAAACGGTTAGTAAACTGTAACACAGACAACAAACAAGTGATCAGCATCAGCTGCAGGAGGAGAGATAAATGATGAGGATAGGTTAGAGAGGAACATTGAACCACATTGTTTTTTCAAACAGTATGTATGTATATGGTGCTCAGACACCAGATCTGTTTTAGACAAATACCAAGAGATAATTATTGGAATGCCAGTTTAAACAGATATATTTTTAATTTAGTTTTGAAATCTGTGAGCGTAGCTGAGCTGCGGACAACATCCGGGAGTTTATTAATCATATGTCTGACTCCATAATTGATTTGTAAAAGGTTTACCTTTACCTCTCTTCCTGGTTTCAATCAAAGAAATTAGAATGTTAATTGGTAAAAAATAATGTTTTTTAACTCACTTATTGACTTAATTTCACTTACACATGTTTTTAAACCTTTAAAAGGGTTTTGTTAGATAGAGTTACCGAAGAGTGTTTTCTACCATGTAGTAAACAATCAGAAGTTGAACGTTTAGCATAAGAGAAGACACCCAACTGTTTCATTAGGTGGATGCTAGAACCTTTCAACAGCATCTGAAAACAAGAAGTTATTAAAACCTCCACAAGGAATTTGCGAATAGACAATTTTTTGCCACCCGTTGTGTTACCAATAAAGATAACATTAACTTGTGGTTTCTTTCTTTATTCTTTGGTGCTGAACTCTCACTTTATTTGTTGTGTTACATAGATGAAGCGTTATAACTCGACCCATAAATTCGTGCAGTTTGAATGAGCCTTATAATGAGCCTTGAGTGAGGAGTGAGTGAGGTCAACTGAAACAACATAAAATACACACTTAACACATGGTATAAACAACCTATGAATTACACAAATATTGCCTAAATTACAATTATAAATAAAATATGAAACGGAATGAAATTGAATCACTCGAAGTGAATATGCGAACCTCACGTGGCTAACATGAATATCATGCAGTCATGAACACAATTAACGATCTCCTTTTAGTTCTTTTAAACATAACATGCAAACTAAATTAACTTATAAATTCTTACCACGCTGGGAAACAAGAAAGAACCAACTTCAGCGTTGATTAAAGAAGAGTTGTTAACCCGTTGTTTACATATACCAAACAATGACACACACACAGACGTACTGAACCAGGTAAAGAACTCGTTTCAAATGAACCGATTCATGAGCTCAAACATCAGTCACTCTTAAAGGCACAGAGCGCAACATCCCGGGCCCCAATAACCTGACAAGGTTATTTAAAGTACAAAACTTCAACGATTTCTAAAAATATCTCCCTCTAAAAGGCAAATCTTAGTAACTGGGCGTTTAAACAGACCAGATTGCATTTTAACCTCAACAATGCGCACTAGTCCATCTGTTCCTGGATAAACTTGAGTAATAAGTCCTAATGGCCAATGATTTCTAGGAGAGTTTTCATTTAACACAAGAACAAGATCTCCAACTCTGAGATTGTCTTTCAACTCTGACCATTTCTTGCGTTCCTGCAGAAGCGGTAGATATTCCTTTTGCCACCTTGACCAAAAGACATTTGCAAGATACTGCACCTGGCGCCATCTGCGACGATACAAGTCCTGCTTGACGAACGATCCAGGTGGAAGCGATGGTCCAGCACGGAGCAACAATAAATGGTTTGGTGTGAGAGGAAGGGGATCTGATGGATCATCTGAGAGTTTTGTTATTGGTCTTCCATTGACGATTGATTCCACACAGCAAAACAAGGTCGACAGTCCCTCGCCATCTGGAGACTGCTGTGACAGAACCGTATTTAGCACTGAACGAACTGTGCGGATCTGTCGCTCCCACACACCTCCCATGTGTGAAGCTGCTGGTGGGTTGAAAATCCAATTTACATGGTTCTGAAGCAAGTAATCTGCTATTTTCTGTTGATTCCACTCGTTCAATGCATTTCTCAACTCTCGTAAACCTCCCACAAAGTTTGTTCCGTTATCAGACCTGATCTCCGTCGGTGGGCCTCTTCTTGCAATGAACCTTTGCAAGGCATTCACAAAGGAATCTGTATCAAGGCTGTGAGCTACTTCCAGGTGGATGGCCCTTGTTGCAAGACAGGTGAACAAACATCCATATCTCTTTTTCTCAGTTCGTCCAGTTTTTACAGAGAAGGGGCCGAAGTAATCCACGCCCACCTTGGTGAACGGAGGATCTCCTGGGGTAACTCTAGAATCTGGCAAGTCAGCCATTTGTTGATGTTGTGGCTTTGCTCTTGACTTGCGACACTGCAAACAGGAATTGAGCACTCTGTTGATGACCACACGTCCCTTTATGATCCAGAACCTTTGACGAATTTCTGAAAGCACTCTTTCAGGGCCAGCATGACCAAAAGCAAGATGATAATGATTGATCATCATCTTAGTAACATGATGTTCGCTGGGCAAGATAATCGGGTGCTTTGCCTCATATGGGATAGGAGCCTTAACCAATCTGCCACCCACACGAAAGAGTCCAGTAGACTCATGTTTGAAAGGTTTGAGCTTACGCACGACGTTGCGCTTGACAATCAAGCTTGCAACAGAACAAGACTGAACATGTTTGAAAATCTCCAATTCGGCGAACTGGAGCTCCTGCACTGTTATAAGATCATTAAGATGCACAGTTGATCTTTTCGACAACAATCCCTTTAAACGTAGCAGAATAACTGTTGCTCGTTTTAAGCGATGCCAATTTGAGTACCTTTCTAGCAATCTGTCTATTGCATTTTCCTCTGTTTTTGCGACGATGCTTGCGTAAACTTCCCTTGATCTTTTAATCTCTGCATTTTCTGGCAGACCACTGATCACAGGTTGAGCAGGCCAATTTTCTTCATCGAGCTCAAGAAATTTTGGACCAGAAATCCATCGTTCACTTGACAGGATTTCATTCATGGTCATACCACGCGACACATCGTCTGCCGGGTTGGAAGCAGATTCAACATGTCTCCATTGCGAAAGCTCTGAGCGTTCATGAATCTTCGCGACACGGTTGGCGATGAACGTTTGAAATCTACAACTCTTGTTGTTTATGTACTGTAGTACAATGGTGCTATCTGTCCAAAAGATTGTCCTGTCGATTTTAATTTCCAGGTTAAGTTTGATTTGTTGGTCTAACTCTGTAGCTACCACTGCAGCGAGCAACTCGAGGCGTGGAATGCTAACTTGTTTGATCGGTGCTAGTCTTGCCTTTGACATCACTAATTTACATGTGTTTCCTATTCTGATGTATGACACAGCACCATAAGCCGCCTCAGAAGCATCAGCAAAGTGATGAATTTGGATTTCTGCCACTGGACTACCACCTGATTGCAAGAAGCATCTGGGGATCATTAATGATGACAGCAGAGGTAAGTCATCTAACCATCTGCTCCACTGCGCTTCTACCTTTGCAGGAACCTCGTCGTCCCAATCAACTTTCAAGCGACACAACTCTTGAAATATTAATTTAGCTTTAAGCACGAAAGGACTGGCGAATCCTAAGGGATCATAAATGGAACTTGTGGTGCTTAATATGCCTCTTTTGGTAATTGGTTTGTTTAATGATTTGGCTTCAAAGGTGAAGGAATCTCTTTCGACGTCCCACAGTACCCCTAATGTTGATTCTGATGGCAAACTTTCATGATCAAAGTTAAGCTCGTGCAGAGATTTGGCCTATTCTGTGACTGGAATCGATCTCATCACCTCTTTGGAATTACACAGCCATTTTGTTAGCCTGAAACCTCCTTTGCTGAGCATTTCCCTAAGCTCAGATGTAAGTTTGATCGCATCTTCTTCAGATGACACAGATTTTAAGCAATCATCGACGTAAAAGTTCTGTTTTACAGTTTTCACAGTATCCTCTGAGAAATCTGTTTGGTTGTCCTCAGCGACTCGTTGCAAGGCGAAGCTGGCCGCGCTTGGACTCCAGACTCCTCCAAACAGGTGAGCTGTCATGCGGTAATGTTTCAGCGGCTTGTGAGGGTCATTATCTTCCCACCACAAGAAGCGAAGCACATCTCTTTCATGCTCAGGTACTCGAACCTGATAGAACATGCTTTCAATGTCTGCGTTCAATGCGATGGGGTTTTGTCTAAACTTGAGAAGCACCGCAAGAAGTTTGTTTGTGAAATCTGGGCCTTGATGAACATGGTCATTCAATGAAGTCCCTTGGAACCGAGCTGCGCAATCAAAGACAATGCGGATTTTGTTTGGCTTACGTGGATGTAATACTGGATGGTGCGGCAAATACCATCGTCACGATTAACATTTGCGACCTCTTCTGCATAGCCTTTCTGCAGGGAGTCTACCATGGCCTCAGCGTACTTCTGAAGCAGCTCTGGATCTCTTTTCAGTCTTTTTCCCAGAAGTTCTAACCGATGTTTTGCCATCGTGTAGTTTCTGGGTAGTTGTGGTGGTTGTTCTTTGAATGGAATTGGCAAAGTATATTTACCGTCTCTCTTGATTGCTTGTTTGCTCCACAGATCTACAACTTCTTTGTCAATCTTTGAGAGTGAAACATTGTTGCAGTATTCTGGATCCTCCAGTTTCCAGAACTTCTCAACTGCTTGTTGAAGTGAGCAATCAGTTTGAACAAACTTAGCCGAAATAGATGTGGAGCCATCACTAACTGGACCGTGGATTGTCCAACCCAAGCCAGTGAGAACTGCATATGGCTCGCCAGATCGTCCACAACGTGTCTCCCTTGGAGCAAGTATGTCAGGATGATCCAAACCAATCAGCAAGTGCACTTCATCTGCTAGCACCATATCAGGTAAGCAAATGTGCTCTGGAACATCTTGCAGATGTGGCCACTGGAACACCTCATATTGTGTGACTAAGTTGTCCAGACTTATATTCAGCTGATCCCTGCTGAGTACCCCATTCATTAGATATGAGTTCGTTCTTTGAGCATCTTCCACTCGCAGATCAACTGCTAATGTGTTCACATTTAGATTTTTTGTCTCCATAGTGTTCAGCTTAATGTTCACCCTACGTGTCTCCAATTTCAAGGCATGTATTAATCTTGTCGAAACAAACGTTCCATTTGAACCATTGTCCAGGAGGGCGAACGCATTAATTGAGAACTGGTTGTGTTTATCTGAGATTACAACTGGAACAATGGGTAATGCTATTTTTCTTTGATTTTGTTCAGCAAGCTTTCTTGTAGCGTGAGATTGAACAGCTTGCAGTGAGTCTGGAACTGGGCTTTCAACTGTAACTCTGCTAGATTGTTCATTGTCGTCCTTGTTGGATGGAACGAGTGCTGAATGTAGCCAACTGTTGTGCCTTTTTCCACATCCAGGTGCCTTGCACACCCAACTGCGAGTACACGCATTGCTGCGATGACCCTTCATGAAACAATTCAGACAGAGTTGCTTATGTTTAACGAAACTTAGACGCTCTGGAACGGATAGAGACCTAAAGGCGTGGCATTGGTTCAGATAATGTCCCTCATTGCACTTTGGACATCTAAATTTAGGTGTTGGATTGCACACAGTTACTGTATTAGCCTCTTTAGTTGTTGCGTCGACCGCAAAGGTTTGCTTAAGTTTATCACGGTTTTGATTTGCAGCTGACTTGAAATTTGCATATGAGGGGCGTTTTGCTGAATTAATGAGACATCCAAAAATTGGGTCAGCTCTTTTCGCTGCCTCACATTCTACCAGATCTACTACGTCACTTAGCTTCGGCAACCTACCAGATTGAACTATTTCGAAGTTGATGGTAAGCCATCTCTTTTTCATGTCTTCTGGGAGCTTCTCTACTATCTGCAGTAAAGTACGCCCACTATTGAGTTCCTCTTCACACTTCATGGCTTTTAGAGTGTCACGACAGCTGCGCAAAGTGTCAGCAAAGCTTTGAAGCTGTCTATTGTCCTTTATTTCTTTAAATGTGAGCACTTTATCAACCCAAGCCTGGGATATTGCGTACGCACTACCAAAGCGCTGCTTTAAAATGGCTTTAGCCTTTGCATAACCCTCACTAGCATCAGGATCATACAGACAATGCGAAATGGCATCTCTGGCTTGGCCAATTGTATATTGGTAAAGTCTGGTGAGTTTTTCTTGATCTGGTACGGTTTCTTTATCAGTTACTGAGGAGAACAGCCTCATAAACTGCCAATATTTTAATGGCTCTCCATCAAATTTGATTATATCTACTGGAGGCAGATGCATGGAGTCAATTTGTGCCTGATGTTGTTGTTTAGAAAGCTCTAACAGCTCATACAATGAACTCTCGTTTAGAGTGGACATTTGTGAGCGGGCATTTAGAGGTGCACTTCCAACGATCGGAGTTGAGCTATCTTTAAATTGGTGACTTTCGTTTACCCTCAAGCTCTGTCTGTGTAGAGTCCTTCCTTCATCACACATTTCAGACTGAGATTGCTTTACGAATTCTGCTCTCAGGCGCTCTTCTTGCTGAACCAGGAGCAACACGTTGTACCATACATGCATGCTTCATAAAAACCCTGAGTCTGTTCTTCACAAAGTTATATTTCTAAGCTTGTAAACGTTTTTGCTCTCCATCAGCACTTTCGGTTATGATATTAATGCTCTTGTCCTTACAGAGGCGGAATACTGAAGAGTACCCTGAGAAATATATTCTGTTCAATTCAGAGAGAGAGTCTTTGTTGATAAGCTGTCTTAGATTAAAAGTTTCCATAGAGAAATTAAGAACTGAAGATCTTGTAGAAGAACTGAAAATATTGTAATATCAATAAGCCCCCAATAGTGATTTGAGGAGGAACATGCTATTTAGAATTATAAACCCCAAATACCAAACAGAGCGTGGTTTGGGAACACAAGAATAACTTCCAATTACTTTCCCTCTATGTTCATTTTCCATGAAGCTCTGTGGGCAAAAGCTCAGGATCAATAACAAGGTCCTATTACTCCATCTGTAACAAAAAAAAAAACTCGGTGATGCTGTTTACATGACTACAAATTAATACTTAATAAAAAAATTTACATTTGTTGGCTTTATCAAAATACTTGGTAAAGCTGAATCTTTACTCATGCATCAAGCCTACAAAATCCAATCACACCATTTTTTGTCAACAAAAGTTTCTGTGTTCCATCGGAATCTGTCTATAAACTGATCACTATTGGTGAGATTGAAATAACCTGTTCTTTGTTAGCAACTGTGTTGTGTAGTTGACTAGCTAGTACAGTTAACATTTAGATCTCATCATACATCGTATTTATACAACGCCAAACATGCATCCTCTGCTGCTGTACAATCACTATCTTTGCTAACGTGTGATGTTAACGCTAACTTTAGCTTGCCAAAACACTACTCTGATAACCAAGATGTCTGATTATCCAGTGTTTAACATGAAGTGCAAACTGTCAGAAGAATTATTTTAATTTAAATTTATCATTGTTATAAACCTCATGTCTCTCAATTAATCCCTGTATTCTATTTGATGAAGCTAAATAAGTGTTTCTGTGAGATCTTTCTTTGTGTTTTAACAGCCGCTGATATAACGAGTGTTCACTGCATAATGTAAACAATCTCTGTACTGGCCAGACTGTGTGATGTGACAGAACATCTTGTATGGACTCAAAAATGTTAAGCCTTCGTAAAGTGCAATTCGTAAGCTTGGTGCACAAGTTTAGATTGGCCTTTATGTTGAAACGTTGAATAAATGTTTAGTATTTATAAGTGTTCTATAGGAGATGCTGCGGGTGAGGAAAGCTTTGGAAGTGCGTCAAGCAATGACTGGCTTGCTCTTGTAGTGACATGCTTTTTTTTTATAACCAAGATGTGCAGGAAGAGATTTAGAGAGTTGAGGGACACTTTCTGAAGGAGAGGAGAAAGGATCAAGGACACAAAGTGAGGTGCAAAGGAATGCATGCTCCAGAAATGCACAGAGGAAATGTGGGTAAGGGAAACCTTTTAATTTGCATCCTTTTTAATTTGAAATCCTTTTGATCTTATTTTATTTGCAAAAAACTTTCTTTCTCAATACTCTGATTCTATTTGCATTTTATTTTCTTGTTTTCAAAGCCTTGTTTTATTTTGCAAATGTATGTGGCTCTGTAATGACGCCATACAAAGCCCAGGGTCAATCAGAAGGCATTAGTAGACACTCAATAAAAAAATTAATAAAAAAAAAAAAAAGAGTAATTTTTAGAAACCATAATGATTTTACATAAATATTTGAGGGGATTATATTCAGTATGGTAATGATAAAACTCACATCCATAGAGACCGAATATGAAGGCACCAAATTTTAAATATCAACTTAAGTCATTGTGATTTTTGTGTCCCTCTCTGGTACTCACCTTGTTTGCTGACACATCTAGTTATGTTCTGCTCATATAAAAATGAGCCCTGTTGATTTAGAAATAAAGACCTATGTTTTATATTTGTTGTTCTGTTCATTTTTATAAGAGATTTGCCCTAAATAAATGATTGATAAACTTATGATGCAGTGGTGTATCTAATTGAGGTTTCCCATTGTCCTAATACTTTTAACATTTCTGTATCCGTGAAAGTATTGCATTTGAGTTTTTGAGGGGGAAGAGCTTCTTTCATCAATGCTAAACCGTGTGCAATTGAACAGAGAAAGTAGTGTACACAAGGAGATGACTGAGAGCTATTCTATGTTGTGCAACAAGTAGTCATTCACTTTAAAAGATGTAGCGTTATCATTTAAAGGTATTGTATGTTATGGTTTCTCATCAATAGTACATGAAAGAAATGTCTCAGTTAAAAAATAATAAGCTAAAATGCTAACTTAATTGACCTCTTTAATGTCTCTTCACTTTTGAAAGTATCTCCTGCATATTCTTGTTTTGTTTCTCAAATCATCTTGTTTTTTCGAGTCACGATGAGGTTTTCAGGTTTAGTGTCTTATGTCGTGCTCAGACTGGGAATAGGAAAATGTTCTGCACAGATTCTATATCTTGGCTAGCCATTGACTTAGGCAATTTCAATTGTATAGTACATATTCATACATGCGGCGTCACGGTGGCGCAGTGGGTAGCACGGTCGTCTCACAGCAAGAAGGTCGCTGGTTCTAGGCTCGGCTGGGGCAGGTGGCATTTCTGTGTGGAGTTTGCATGTTCCCGTGATCGCGTGGGTTTTCTCCGGGTGCTCCGGTTTCCCCACAAGTCCAAAGACATGCGGAATAAGTGAATTCAATAAGAACGATTGCCCATAGTGTTAAAGTGTGAATGTGTGTGTGAATGTTTCCCAGCGAGGGGTTGCGGCAGGGAAGGGCATGCGCTGCGTAAAACATATGCCAGTGAGTTGGCGGTTCATTCCGCTGTGGCGACTAGGGAATAAAGCCGACATGAAGATGAATGAATGAATATTCATACACAATGGCAATTCAAATGCTATACTTAAAACCAAATCTGATATAAAAACAGACCATAAAACAAATCACAGATAAAAAGCAAGGGATAAGACATAAAAAACATAAAAATTCAACAAAAAGCAGAATTTTAAAGCACACTGCTGTTTGGACAGCAGAGCTCACTCAGTAAACGCACATTTTTAAATAGATGTGACTTTAGTCTGGGTTTAACAGAGACTAAGTTTTAGCTCCTGTGATCTCTTCTAGAATCTGGTTCCAGCTGTGGGCAGCATAGTAACTGAAACAGAATGCCTTTCGCGATAAATTTTTCTGTGCCTTAAATGGCCTCAGAATTGTTTTACGGTGTGTGATCATATACGCTGACGAGTTAATGATATATTTATATTTTTCAATATAGATTTCAATAATATTTACTTCAAGATCTCATTTACAAATCATTTAAATTCCCAATTTACTGCTAGTTTCTGCAGAGGATTTTTAGGCCTTGAAAAGCATTACATTTGCTATTCAAGGACTTGAATAATTTTTCACAGGTCTTATTGTTGGTGTGCATGTAAAGCTCATTTGAATTGTTTGGTTGATTTTTGTGTTCTAGTCAGTTTTCTGTTATTGGCATCTCTCTGGGATTGGAATTTCATCACCGACATGTGTTAACCATGAGGAAGTGCAGGATTAGCAGCACTTGGCTTGAAAAAAATGAATTTATGGTTAAACTGTATGAGCATTGGTGTCTCGTATAGGTCTTAAACCCTGTTAATGATTTTATAACTTCCTTTTACTATCTTTATTTTAAAACGTTTACATTAAATTAGTTATTTTTTCTGTGATATATTGGACTGACACTCAAACATAACACACCTCACAGTTTTTTCTGATTTTCAGTTATAAACTTTACACAGAAAAATTTTGTATTGATTCTGTTTTGAGTATGGGAAAGCTCTTTTCACTTTTGTAAAACCTGCTTAAAGTCTAGCCATGAAAACAGATGAGGGTAAGAGTGTCCGCTAACTGGGTCTTAAAGCACAGCACTGGCAGACCAGAGTATGTACATCTACCATTGATTGAGTGACAATAGAGAAGAACCGCTTGCGCTGATTCTACTGAGGATAGTGACATTTATACACTCTTCATGCTTTAACTTTATTTTTAAAAGAACATCTTTTTGACAACGCTACTTGCTGAAAGAGAAAGAGAGTTTGTGCTCTCTGGTCTCTTCTTCTGCTTCACAACGGGACATGGGATCAATTGCTTTGCAAAATGCATCAAAGTCTCATCCTTGATTGCTTTGAAGTTATGAGAGCTCCACATTTTGCTGTAGATCATGTAATAAAGAGAGAAAACAATCGATAAAGCATGGAAATAAAAATATTGCTAATAAACTTGCTAATGTCTCCAACTTATTGCATGATTAACTAACCTATTGTGATAGGTCTTGTGTCTCTCAGACGTAAATAAACACAGCCTATGGGTCAGCACTATCTGACAATTAGATATTTTTGTAAGTGAGAAAGGAAGACACTTGAGAGGAGTTATGGCATGTGAAAACAAAATTGCAAACGAAAACTAAAACTTTGACATTAAATACTTTTTTAATACCAATACTTTCAGTAACATTAGTACTTGAATTGAACACAAGTTTTTAATGTATCCTCCTTTAATCTGGGATATAAGGATTTATTCCTTAAACTATTTTATGATTACTAGCAATTAATTTCTTTCATAATACACGTTTAATTCGAGCTCAAATTAAAATGCAAAATGTGAAAGAGAAGGCATGTGTTTCAGAGATCATTCAGTGAGCGGACCCATCTTTTTCTCACGAATACTGATGCACACTTTGTCATTGGTTGTTTGTTCTGTTTTCAGCTCAAGGGAGCTTTGACCTGTTGGCGCCTTCAAGTGGTGAGTAAAGCCACCCCTTAAAGTGAAAAAAGACATGACTGCATTTCTCGAAATGCATTAATGCATAACTTTTTTTTTTACCAGCTGGAGTTGGTCACTTTAGCTTTCTGTTAGTTGTAGATGAAGCCCCTGCGTGCAGGAACTACATAGTTGTGTCGTAACTAGGGCTGAATGTTGGAAAATAACTAATTGGTTTTAACCAATTTTGCGATGCAATTAAAATTTTCCAAAGCCTTTTGTTTTCTATATTTTTTAACAATAACATGCGATCAATATTTGCCATCTGAATAGAACAAGATTACAAATACTATATTAAAACTAATTACAAATACAATTAAATCCTGTGATGCAACAATCAATTTAAATAAAATGAAAATTTATCAACTACAGTCAGAGTAGTCCCAAGGATTTGTTGAACTTCTAACTTTGCTTAAGGATAAAACCTGGTGTAAACATGTATATAAAAATCTGAAATTTAAAGTTTAGATTAATTAAATACATATAAAAATGATGTGTATTCTATTAATTCAATGTTGCCATAATAAACATGACTTTAGCTAAATAAATTAAATATCTCTGCCGTTTAACCATCACATGGCTGTGTTTAATCATGTGACTGTTTATCGCAGATTCTTCAATTTGAAAATTGTGCTTGTTGTTATTGCGTCTTTATTCCAAATGCGATTAATTGTTCAGCCCTAGTGGTAACATATGAATCAGGTAAGCAGGTTAAAGGTGGAAAGAATTCTAATGACGAGGAGTATGGAGTCGTACAGATTGTTTATTCCATATAGAAAACTTTACAGGCTGTACCATTACATTTCACACCCTCACTAGCCAGGAATGCATCAGATCCAGTTCTTTTTTAAGCGTAGCTATCAATCATTTCTATACAACACAGCCCACTCCCAAAAGCAAAGAGTACGTTTCAAATATATTAACTTCTTTAAAAATTTGTACATGTAAAGTGAAGACTAACTTCAAACAAAAATACAAATCAGTGATTCAGATGCAGCTCACAGCTCTCAAGTCGTCCTTGTGGTTCAAGTTCCAGTTTTCCACCTTTAGAAGGATCTCTGTTTAATTAAAAAAGTGTCCCCTTTTATATAAAACAAAGAATTGAAAGAATCGGTCTGTGGTGTTAGAAATCTCAAGTTATGGAAGGAAAGAGGGTATAGTTTAATAATTTATCACAAAAGTAAAAATCTCCAGTGCATCGTGATCAAGAAAACAAGTGCTGCAAAATCGAGGCAAACAAAGATGGAGCAGCTCTAGTGTCGCGAGGTTCTATCACAGAGCTGGAATCCTGAACAAGTACTCTCTTCAGAGTTAACTGCGCTAACGTTAGCCATTAGCAGCGGAAACATCGACGATCTTGAGAAGCATGGTATGCAACCGTTCACTTTTCATGAACAGAAGTGAGTTAATGCCAAAATCCAGATCTCAAAAGTCATGTTTGTGTTTAGTATTAGATATAAAGCCCTGGTCATGTGGTGCGCTTCCCAGTCTGTTATTGGATGTTCGTTTAGATGGGGCAAAGTTGAGTTTAAGTACCATAGTTTCTACCATCCATCACCTCTATGCTTGCAGGTGATCACATGACCCCACCCGATGATTCCTTAGAGATGAGAGCTTTCTGGGATGCTTCAGGGAGTTGGGATGGTAGGCAGATGATTGGTATCCAGACTCGAGGTGATCTGGAAGACGAGGCCGATGCGCAGGAAGAACTTGCGCAGGACGGCTCGCAGCTCAGGGATCAGGTCAAACTGCATGATTTCACAGAGCAGAGGGTAGTAGCGCGACGCGTGTGCCTTGAACTGCAAAGAGAAAAAGAATTTCATCAGACCTTGATGGTTAGAATCTAAACAATCTGCTGCTAAGGGTGAGCAGGAATACCTTATAATTTTAATTATTCTTTATAAAAACATTCACATTCTAACTATGTATTGATCAGCCAAAACTCTATACAATGATTCAATGGTGTGCAAAGCTTGGTTTTTGGTGTTCATTCAGTAGGCTTAGCAAAATAGTAATTATTTTTTAATAATCCTTTGAATAAATCACATGAACCGATTAGAAAATAGGTGTTCACTTCAATACACATCTACAAAAATGGACGCTTTAAATAAGCATTAAAATAAACGAAGACTATAAAGAAAACTTGGCAAGTACTGCAGTACACTATTTTGTTTGTACTAGTGCAACACAACTTATTCCGATTCGACTTCGCTTGCAGACAGTGTCGCGTGATGATGAACTCTCATGGTTGTATTGAACATCTGATAAAATACTGACATGGTGAAATATTTTGTTAACTTTTTTTCATCTTATTCAACAGACTTGTTGAAATAATATTTCATATGCGAGTTATTCAAATGAAAAACTGAAAAACAACAGTCCCTATGCACATTTTGAACCGAGCAAGACAAAAATTGTAGGTAACTACAATTTCAGATTTTTTTTAAATGATAGTTCTTAAGTTAAATGTTATTAAGCTTTTTTTTCATACAATACAGCTAACATTGTCACATTGAAGCTCTCGGGATCTCCGAAACAATAGCCAAAGCCTCTGCTTTCTCAGATCTCGATCTTTGCTGCTCAAGTTTCCTGGTCATTTTTGTTCAAGAATTTCCTCTGTTAAAGAAAATGTAAAAATGTCTATAAAATCGGCTCACTGTTCTTCCAATAGGTTTCTTGGAGCACAAAAGAACATCCATGAAGAAGAAAGATTCAGCTGAAAAACATCCTTGTAAAGCACAGAGAGAGGTAAGATAGCTGTTCACGTGCTAAGAGAAAGATGTGCAGCGCTTCTCAGTGGACGAATGCTTCTGAGCAGCACTATCAATATGAATCATGTACTGTAGTTACGGTAAAATAACTACGTCACAGCAGAAATTTATTGGAAAGAGTGAGCACCCGCCTAATGAATGGTGGAGGAAACACTGAATAAGGTGTTTAAGTGTGATGGCTGGTGGATATATTTACATCTATTCACTGAAACACTTTCAGGCTATATCATTTCAATACTAACATAAATCCCCCTCCCAAAGGCCTGCTGGAGCATATGAGAACTCTGTGCTGGGGACTGAGAGAGTATGCAGTGATGTAGACACTCACCCTCTCGTCACTGATCTTCAACACTTTGGTCAGAAAGAGCAGCAGGAGGTTCGTCCAGGCCTCGCGGTGGCTCTCAGACGTCAAGGTCAAGAAATATGCTACTGCATCACTGCAAACGCTGAGATAGAACACAGAACAACCTGGGTTTAAACTTTTCTCAGAAAATCATAATTGGAACATTTCTGTTTCTGGACTCCTCTCAACACATATTGTTACATTTTCAGTACGAGGGGAAAAAATTAAGGTTAATAACGCTAACGAATACCAGTAACGCAAAAAAAGATGCACCCCCACTCAGAAATAACATCTCAAGTTAATCACGCTTGAATATTTAATGTGTGTCATGTTTAGAGCTTAAACTAAAGTATCTGTTAACATTAGGTTCAAACAAATCCTCTCAATCAGCACCTAGTCAGAGCATTGAAGGAATTATGCGCTTGTTGATGTAATGCAATGAAAAAATTTTATTCAGTATTTATTTAAACAAAATTTCAAGTAAGCTATTATTGGCATCTAAGAACATTAGCTAAATCTAGCTTAACATTTCTAGCTTTGAAATTTCTTTATTTGGATACGTTCACATTTGATAGACAAAAAATGACTTTTAATGTGAAGTCAATGAGCATACGAGAGTATGCATGAAAAAAAGACTAGCTGAGCAGATATTGATTTGTTGTGATGCCGAGCAGGCTTTCCTGCAGTTGAGGGGGAAGCAGAGAATCTTAGTGACTGTTTCTAGCCCAAACTTAACATAAAACCCACTCAAATCTCCACATAGAATGTTAAACATAAAATAATATATATAGCTTGATGAAGATCATTACATTATGAAGTTTTATTAAAAATAAACATTAATATTGTATTCATCCTTAATACATATTTCCATGTAATTAAATGTATTCAATTAAATAGTATTCACAAGAGAAATGTATCTATATTTCTCTAGTTTTTTCAAACTCTGGCAACCCTAATCATCCTTTTTACATTTATTTTTATCATTAAGGAGCAATCTCAATCTCTAGCAGCCCCAAGCAACAGCAGAAAACACAAATCAGGTGAACTTAACATGGGAGAGAAAAAAAAAAAAAAAGATTTAAGACCTAGTACAGTCAATTTAACAATTGCCTAAAATGTGGGTTTTTACATATTAGACCGTGCTTTCTGAACACAGATAACTATTAGCATCACTGCACATTTTCATCATCGCGGACCCCGTTTTCATCATCGCAGCATAGAGCTATAATATATTCGTTCTTAGGGTTGTGTTAGGACTGACCTGATTTATTTATTTTTTGTTCATACGAGCTCATTTTGACCAACTTTTTGTAAACTTAAAGGTTTGTAGAAGACGAGTCGCATTTATTGCTTTAGATAATCATTATGATCATGAATTAACACATTAAAGTCTCAGCACTAGTTTGGATTGGAAAGCTTACTTGACCAATCTCTTTTGCACCTCTTCCCAGGCGTCCACCCGGCTCGTGTCCATGTACATGCGGAACAAGATGCGCAGACCACACGCCAGACTGCTGGTCTCCTGTTTCAGCAGATTGGGCTTTGACTTCCCTTTGAAACCTGATCACACAGAGACACAATATGTTGAACTGAAACCAGCATGACAGAGACTTTCCTTTGAGCCACACAGAGAACTCAATCTGATAACAGAGGACTTGAAAGAATCAGAAAAGCCTTTCAGGAGTAAAAGAGAAAATGGAGAGAAAAATAATAATTTGAGGAGAGGGAAAAGTTCAATACAGTGAAAATAGTTAGAGTTTGAGAGAGAGGGAGATGGAGAAAAAGACAATGAGGAAGTGAGATAGAAGAAATGACAGGAGAGAAAATCTCACTGCAGGAAAGTAATAGAAAGATGGGAAGAGTAGAATTAAAAAGATGAGAAATGCTGACAGAAGATTAAAAATATAGGAGAATGGAAAAGAGAAAGTCTCTCCAAGAGAGGAGAAAGACAGTGAAAAAGAAAATAATTTGATAGAAGGAAAGACAAAAAGAAAAGAGAGAGAATAAAGAATAAAAGAGAGAAAAGTTAATTGAAAGGAGAGAGAAGGGAATTTGAAAAGAGAGGTGGAGAAAGAGAGGAGAGAAGTTAAGAAAGGACAGGGAAAGGAATGTGAGAGAAAAAAAGAGATGTAGACAAGATGGAGAAATAAAGAAAGGGAGTAAAAAGGAATTAGAGAGACAAAAAGAAAGATAGAAGAGTGTAGAGACAGAAGGTATAGGAAAAGAGAGTCTAAGGAAGAGGAGACAAAGAATAGTAATGTCATATTGCTCTGTTTTCATTTTGTATTTATTTTAGGTTACAGTTTACTATTTGAGCTGTGATATATTTTTTTTTAATAAATTGTGATTTTTCTCACCATGCATGTTTATTGTTTTTTCTCTGGCTGAATTTACCTTTTGTCAACTAATACACCGCTGAGTGTGTAGAGTATCCAAAAAATTTACTTAAGTAAAAATACTTGTTAAAATATTTACTTAAGTTAGATAAGTTAAAATAACTACCAAATTATTTACTCATGAAAATTTTGTTAATCTATCTTTTTACTCAAGTACTTCATTACTTCTGATCTAAACAATACAAAGCAAAATACTAGCTCCTACATACTATTTCTATTAGATTACTTTAATTTTTTTTATAATCTATAGTTTATTGCAAACTATAATTAAACCTACATTACAAAGGTG
The DNA here is from genome assembly GCA_900490495.1 of Danionella dracula. Lineage (NCBI taxonomy): Eukaryota > Metazoa > Chordata > Actinopteri > Cypriniformes > Danionidae > Danionella > Danionella dracula. Next base: position 3,608,165 of record UELW01000888.1, read on the forward strand.
ATACTCGCAACAAAAATATGTTTTACTTTTCTACAATCAAATTTTACAGAATATGTGCGCTGTAAAATACACATTAATCTGCGCAGGCGTCCGCTGTCTGCATGCATAATGTCTGTGTGTGCATGACATCAGCACGCTACAGTCTGCAGCGAGGACAGTCTCATTGACTCGAGTTGCTGCAAACTTGTGCATCAGCCTCTTCAACATCTCCCGAGTCTTGCTAACGTCAGAAAAAGCTTGCGTTTAAATTTATTTCCATGATTATTAGTAATGGGCTACCACAGTTAAAATGTAGCTCACATGTAACTGTACAGATATTTCACTAAATATTTACTTGCGTATAAGTACCCTAAAAATTTAATTATGTAAATGTAACTAGTTACTACACAGAGCGGAACGAGAGAGGAAGCCACATTGAAGGTAGACTATTCCTGCTTCATTTCATTTTAAATTACATAAACATATTAATGTTAAACATCGCTTCTCTGATGTGATGTTACGTTAGTGTGAAGTGAAATATCTGTATCAGCTACATGTTTAACAAAGTTAGCAAGCTCCTGAAAATACACAGAACCCATGAACAGGATGAAAAGCCACAAGCCTGTAACAACTCAAAGTTACTTTATCTCCATAACACCACAAGCTAACCATCACCAATAAATAAACCTTTGAGACCTTTAGTTTTGAGACCTCTGAAATCCTCATTTACTACTCACCAGCCTTCCAGAGTGCAGTCCTTTGTTCATTACTCGAGTTAAAGGCCTTGGCGAAACGATGAGATTCCAGTAGACAGTCGAGCAGTTTGAAGAGCTGTTCTGAGGTCAGATAGCGATACATTCCCTGGTCCTGAGTGTCCACGTGTATGTCAGCATCTAAAGCGTCTCTCTGCAGGAGAACACACTCCAGTTATACAGAGAAATCAACGGCGGCAGAGTGATGAGATCCTCGAGATCAAACCTGTGCTGCAGCCAAGTTTTCAGCATCCTCTTTCTTGCTGGTGGCAGGAAAGAACACAATGTTGTCTATGGTCTGGATGAGTTCAAGCTGCACCACACACTTGATGAGCAGCGCGGCAAACAGCCGCTGCTCCAGCGCTTCTGCACAGAGGTCACATATAAGATGAAACTTTAAAATATTGATAATAAGGTTACTGTTAAGAAAATATTCTAATTCAGAAAATAAGCTAGCTCAGAAAATGATTGAATATGAAATGTAGCTAAATTAAAATAAATGATCAATAAGTTCAGTCTTGTCTTAAAGATACCGTATCATATAAATTAAACTTTTCAGACATTATTTTCATGTTTAAGTAATGTTCCCTCATCAAAAAAATGCCTCTTTTCTAATGAACAGCCAGAGACAACCCACTAACAAATCAGATGAAGCGCTAATGCAGCTCATCTAAATTAAAAACATACGCGCAGACTGAACCTGAAGTGAACCGTAGCAGAACAGTGTTAATAAACAATCAAAAGAAAAGTGGGGGCGAGGTGGGTGTATGTATGGCAGTAGGAGGAACAGGGATACATGACTCACGTTGAAGAGTACAACAATATGAGGAGATTCGAAGACATTGTTTGATAAATACTGCCTTTTGAAAGTTTTTCAGGGTGCAGTGACAGTCTAAAGGGGTCAAATATTTCTCATCAATTATTTAATAGTGGTATGATATGGTACCTTTAACAAAGTTTCAACTTTATTATTTTACCAAGAACACAGAAATATTTACTTTATTGTTCTTAAAAATTCACTTTTTATTTGACCTTTGTAAAATCATTCAAAAATGCACACTTACTGTACTATGATTGTACGCACTATTGAAATCTTTCTTTGCGTTTTCCAGCTAAAAATATCTGTAAGAAATTGTGCTTAAGTTAGGCTCAATGACTCACACCCAGATAAATGTGTCCTGGCTGTTCAGACTGTGGTTGCGTGGAAAAATTGGGTCACTTTGTGTTGCAGTCTAAACAAAGCCTCAGTTCAAGTCGCTGTAGCGTTATATTGTTGAGGTTGCTAAAGACAACATTTTTTTTATAAACAACTCAATTGAAAGTTTGTGCGTGTGAGATCACACATGGACTGGGAGGAGTCAAACATCCGGATGCAACAAACCCTTCTCAAAATATTTCAAAGGTTTCAGTTTAAAATTATTAACTTTAAATCCTCTGTATGTATAAGGTTGTCTAATGAGAAAACACTTTCAATCCAAATCTAGGGAGAGAGATGACAAGACGTTTGTTGTGGTTTCAGCTAAGCTATGGAATGAGCTGCACTAGCCAAATATAATAAATAAACAATAATCTAAATAGATCACTTTTCTCTTTCTCTCTGTGCTTGACTTTGTGTTGAGATTATATATATATATATATATATATATATATATATATATATATATATATATATATATATATATATATATATATATATATATATATATAAATATAAATATATAGTGGGACACTGACAGAGAGGAAATAGAGAAAGAGGGAGTGAGAGGGATTTCAAAGATGATGGACAGAAGAGCGAAGAGACAGGAAAAATAAAGTCTCGACAAAGTGAGAGAGATGGAGGGAAGACGGAGAGTAATACAAATAATGCTATTTGTGGTAGCTAACTTTGATATCAAAATTGTAATTATACAAGTTAATCTTAATTATTTTATAATTATGAACTGTCGTATTATAAAGGACACAAAAATAAAGCATTAGCCAAAAAGCTTTTCTTGATTCCACCAGATCAGTTCAAAATTAAGAGTAAAGGATTTCATTAAATAAAAAAATGCAACTGTTTAGTTTGAAATCTCACTTTCATAATAAAATATTTTCCTTCGGATATGTACCTGAAGCCACACTGAACTGACTCTGTCTGCGGTTTTCTGCCAAAGCTCTCTCCGTGCTGTTCACAGACTGCTGATCATCCGATCGAGTCTGAATGTCCAAAGACTTCTGGGAAATAGAGTCCTGTAAACATAAGAAAACACCTTATAACAAAATGGTTCTCCCGACACTCTGTTGAAAACAGCGTGAAGATCTTAAATCATTTACCAGTTGTTTATCAGAATCCGACAGAGTCATGTGATCTCCCTCTGAACCAGCAGGTCTCCAAGTCAACAGCCTGAAACCAGGAAGAATTGAGTAAGGCCAGTTTTCTGTAATTATCAGAAATCATATTTCAAACTGAGTTAATGGGGTCTAGATCACATGACTGGCAGTGGCCATCTTTGTTTTGCTATTTCAGTGAATTCAGCTGGTTTTTAGCTCATATGTTTGATTAGCTCACCTTTAGTTCTCATTCTATACTGAATGCTCTCGTTGGTCTGTAAGTTGTTTCACATTTTTCTTAGCAGTCATCTCCTTTAGTTTCTGTTCCAGTGATTTTTTCACATTATTTTTTCAACATGGTTTCTACAGGTTTGACGAGCAACTTGTAGGGGCATTTTCTCAAACTCTAGCAACCCTAGCTACACTTTAAATAAATTTTTTACATTTAGGAAAACTGTTTCAATCTCTGGCAACCCCAACAATCAATTTTAGTCTTTTGAGTATTCACATGTGTTTTCTTCATTTCTGGGAACCCTTACAATCACATTTACATACGTTTTCCTTTATGAGTCTTATATCATTATCTGCCAACCCAAACACTCTGTTTTAAGATTTTGAGAAATCATCTATGGACGTTTTCTCAAACACTTGCAACTCTGACCATAGTTTTTACATTATTTTTTTATTTAATCTCTGGTAACCCCCAGCAACAACAAAAAGCAAATATCAGATGAGCTTTGCATCGACATCAGAAAAAAAGGAGTATGAAAAATTATTTAAGACGTAGAACTGTGAATTAATTTTACTTTATTCATTATTTCACTATGTTTTGCATTCTAGGTCCACGTTCCTCTTTTGGCAAGCTCAGCCTAACATTTATCATGTGTTCTGTGCAGGGAAGGTAGAATAGAGTTTAATTGTACATTGAAATTTACGTTGATGGACAGTTTTAAATGCTAAAGTTTAAAAGTAATTTTTTAATTAAATTTGGCTGAAACACTAAAAAACTAAAAAAACAATGAAAAACAAAAGAGGAAAAGATTCCGAAAGACTGCCTTTGAGAATCTGCAAATGAAAGTTATAAACTGAAGGTTTCAACCAATTTAAATCTAAAAATGTAAGAAGGTATTTTATTCATTAGCATATTGATTAGAAACCACGGTTAGCTCGGTACAAAACAACAAATACTGTCAATCATCTTCAACAATAACAACAATAGAAATAGCTTACATGTGTGGAATGGTGGTTTTAAAGATGTCTAGCATACAGTTGCATGTTTTGTCCCAGGTTTCAGGATTAAACTTCTCGCCATTGAGAATGACCACATTTTCAAGGCAATTAGTACCTGATCTGGCTAACTGCTCATTATCTGTGAGGAAATTCACACAATTTGGCATTCAAAACATGTCTGATGAATGTCTATTTCTGTAGAGTCTGTTTTTTCTGCTCACCCTGCTGGACACACCAGTAGAGCTGCGAGAGGATATCATCTAACAGAACATCGCTGAGAGACTCAAAGTACTGAGTGAAAACATCACAGATGGCGTAAAGAGCGTGGTTACATGTGGTGGTCATCCACTCTGCTTTCTATGGGGAAAATACAAAACAGCAGTGATCAAGGCATCATAACTTAGCATAGAACATCTTAGCATGATGGTACTTAAAGCATAGCTAATCACAATGGCACTTGTAACAGATTAGCATTATGGTACTTAAAGAATAGCTAATTACGATGATACTCGTAACATAGATTAACATGATGGTACTTATAGCACAGCTAATTACGATGGTATTCATAACATAAATTAGCATGATGGTACTTAAAGCATAGCTAATTACACAATTACGATGGTACTCGTAAGATAGATTAGCATAATGGTACTTAAAGCATAGCTAATCGCAATGGTACTCGTAACAAAGATTAGCATGATGGCTAACTCATAACACTGCTTAGCACGACAGTACTTAAAGGATAACTTAACAAGATGGTACTCGTAACATAGTTTAGCATGATGGTACTTAAAGCATAGCGTATCACAATGGTACTTGTAGCATTCATGTACTCGTAACATAGCTTAGCACTATAATACATAAAGCATATTTTAGCCTGATGATTCTCGCAACATAGCTGAGCATAAGCTTACCCTGATTGCTGAACATAAATTGAGCATAAGCTTACCTTGATTGTATTTGTTACATAGCTTAACATGATGGTACTTGTGACATAACTTAGCAGGACATTTCTTGTAACATAGCTTAGCACAATGGTACTTAACGCACAGTTTAACATGATGATACTTGTAATTCATCTTAGCATGATGGTTCTTATAGCATGGTTTTGCACTATGGCGCTCGCAACATAGATTAGCACGACAGTACTTAAAGCATAGCTTAGCATGATAGTACTCATAGCTTAGCACAATGGTAATTAAATCATAGTTTAACATGATGGTACTCGTAATCTAGCTGAGCACGATGGTTTTTAAATTATAGATTACTCAATAACTCAGAAGAATTTGGACAAGACATTCCTAAAGCAATTCTCTCTTGGCTAACAGGGCTCACCTCAGTCTGCTGCTCGGGAAGTTTCATGTTGTCAAAGATTCTGAAGACGATGCGAAAGAGATCCTGCCACCAGTGTTTCTCGTAGGTGTGACCGTATGTCTTCATCACTTCAAACATCACAGTCAGACCCCTGACCAAAGCAACAGCAAAAACAGCCATTGACAATGGATGAAAACACTTACAAGTCTTACAAATGACTGACAATGCCCACTTTCTCACCCTTTTTGTTTAATAAATATGCAATAATTGAAAGTTTATGGCACTGATTCTTCTTTACCAGCAAAATCATTTGATTTACATTATATAAAAAATCCCACAAAATCAGGTAATATAATCAGGAGGATCAGATTATATAAACAGGAATTTTGTTTACATCTTAAAACAAATCTAACATACAAACATCAGTTTTTGTCCTCACTAATTAGACAGCTTTAAAACTAGATAGATAGATAAAAAAAAATTAATACATAAATACATGTACATAAAAAAACATTTTTGAACAAATTAATGTAAATTTACAAAATACATTTTAGCAAATACATTAATTAAAACAAACAGAATTTATTAAAAAAGCAAAAAAAAAGTCTCACCTGGTACGAACATCTAATTTACACCGATTGATGATGCAAGAGAGCTCAAAGAGGATGGGGAACCAGCCTCGCACCCAAACCCGGTCCTCGGGTGCCACATTCATGTCATCACTAGTGTAGTCTTTAAATGCCTAACAGCAAAACCCAGTAGCGACACAATATTAGTAAAAATTGTTATGTTTGCCTCATCGTTTTTCAAAATCCAAATCTCAAATCTAAAAAATACGCACAACACAAGCATTATTTGCTATAAAAGCAGCCATATTGAACAGAAAAGGAAAAGAACAGAGTTAATATCAGTCATGTTTCTGAAGGATTATGTGAGCATCCTGGTTAAAAGGGACCCCTAGTCTCCTCGATTGTCATTAATTTAGTGAACGTCTGAGGTCAGATTATGATCTAGCTTTAGGTGAAAACACTTATCATCACTGACCTGAGGCCTGTCAGAGACATATTTAGCGCAGTGACGAATCAAACGAATAGCCTCCATACTGGTATCAGGGAAAGAAGCGTTGCAGGCGAACTCGGACAGACATTTAACTGCATCCTGGAAGGAGTCAATGGTGGCTGGGAAATACTTCTCAAATACATTCACTGTAAGGAGAAATGATATGACAGATAGAGTCTGCTGTTAAAATTAGAACCATAATACACTTCTCAAATAAGTGATATTTCTGCATAATTAATCATCAAAACATGCCTCAAGTCATATTCATGAGTGGTTCATGCACGTTTGTGTAATCCTATTTTCTTTTTCTGGTATGGGTCGACAGCCATAACAACGCCAATTGGACATAGCACCGCCCACTAGCCAATCAGATGAAGAGCTAATGCAGCTCATCTCAATGAAGAACATATGCACTGACCGATCCAGAAGCAAACTACAGCAGAACCTCATCAATAAACAATGAAAAAAAGTGTTTTTGGATGTCCATGGCTAAAATAGTTTTTATCTTACCAAAAGATTAATGTATGTGTTCAAGTACAACACAGCAGGGGGCATGGCGGGAGCATGACAGTGAAAAGAACAGGAGGTATACGCCTTGTTTTGTTGAGCACAACCATTTGAAGTGATGTCAAAAGACATTGTTTATGATAAAAACTGCTATATAGATATCTAATATTTAATATAAATGATGCAAAGGTGTTTTGTAAAATCTACTAATAAATTTGAATCAAAAAAGAGGAAGTTGACACAGATGATCCCACTCCAATAGTCCTAGCTGTTACTGTACTGACTAATTTACAATCTTTTGCTAGATATAGACTCATTTTTCGAATCAATCTAAGCAATGCATCGACTCAAACATGTTATTTGATGTGTAACATGATGTGAAAATGAAGGATTTGATGTTAACTGTTGGTGTTTATATAGTTCAATCACATTTGTAAAACATTTCATTATGGATTCAAATATATATATCTTTCTTGTGATGTACAACATGGCTCTGAGTTTAAGGAGAAAAAAAAATGTGTCACAGAAAATGTTACTGATCCATGTTGATATTAAGAATGTTAAAATATTCATAAATAAAAATGTCTTGCTAGAGGCGAAAAATGCTTGTAAAATTCGAACAAAACATGTGATTTACTGTCTGTCAGGAGCTTAATGAATAGGAGATAAATATTTAAGCGACATATTACTGAATATTTTCACAGAATGGTCATTTAGTCAAGTTATACTAGGACATAAATGGAGAGGAAGCGGTCTAGGTGCAGAGTGCAAATTTTTTTGGGAGAAACCATTAAATCAATGCACTTGTTAGTGATTAGTAAAGAGTGAGTTTGAATTCAAACAGGCTGTATAGGCTAGGTTCGGGTTTTATATGACCACAAGGCCTACCACCAGGAATCAAAGCCACATTTTTATACGCTGCACTTACTGACGATGTGTCCGGTTGTCTGGAAGGCCAACTCCACAATACTCTCGTCCTGATCGGATGCAGCCAGATGAAAGACTGAGAAAATGTTCTTCCAGCCGGACCGAATGTTTGCAGCCTGAGAGTTAACCATCTGTGCTATGCAGCGGACCACCATGTCTCGAATGGTGGGAGATCTAATGTCAGTGGAGAAACAGGTCAATAAGTTTATGTAATGATTGCATCAACTGTGAATAAAAGCTTACTGAACAGCAGACATTTTAAATGAACAGATATAGCAGTGAGGCAGAAATTATTTATCTGGGGACTTCCTGAGGGGATGGACTTCCTGTGAGAAACGGAAGACAGAGTAGCAGAGTGCCGAGTCTCAATGCGGGCCGTATACAGCTAAACTCCAAACAAACTTATTTAACTTTGTGCCCAATAACCAACAAGAGGTTGTAAAATTACATCATTTATCTAACCTGTGAAATTGGAATCACTTACCTCGACAATCTGGATCACTTAGAAAATTTTATTGACGAATACTTTGACAAAGTAGCGATGGGAAAATCCAAGAAGAAAGCTAGTCCCGAGTCTACAGAAGCCACTCCGTCAAGCACTCCAGTTAGCACTCCAGCTAACAAACGATCGCGTCCATCCGATTCCCCAGATGAAGACCACGCTGACGGAGGCTTCAGGGACATACTGGAGTCAATCGAGCAGCGACTTGCGAGCTTCGATGCGCGTCTGGCTCTGGTTGACGTTTTGCATCGCGAGTTTTCTGCGCTTCGGGAATCACTCGAGTTCTGCCACAAACAGGTGGTTTCTCTCACCAAAGAGAACGAGTCGCTCAGAGGCAACGTGAAATCTCTCTCTGAGGACGTCGTTCGCTTAACTGCGGAAAATAAACAAATCCATGAAAGCGTTTTGGACATTAAGGCACGCAGTATGAGAGACAACCTGGTTTTCTTGGGGATCCCGGAGCAGACAAATGAAAATATAGAAGCAACGCTCCAAGCTTTCATGAGGAACAACCTGAAGCTCGAGGAAGGAATCGTGGAGAACATTCGGATCCACCGCGCGCACCGCCTGGGAGGGAAAAGACCGGAACGCCCAGCGACCGCGGCCAATCGTCCGCGAAGTTTGCCGACTACAAGCAAAAGGAAACTTTGAAGAGCCGCGGACGTGAGCTGAAAGGAACACATTTCAGCGTGAATGACCAGTTTCCTCCGGAGATCCTGGCCCGAAGGAAGCGGCTCTTTCCTCTGAGAAAGCGATTTCTCAACGAGGGCTGCAGAGCGGTCATCAGCGTGGACAAACTATATGTGAACGGTCAACTATATCGCGACCGGGAATCCACCCCGTGGCTCTACTGATTACAGGTGGTCAGAATTTAATATTATTATAGCACGTACACCTCTATGTTTACACACCGGCGCACTGTGTCTCACAGGTAAGATCTGTCAATGTCTTTAATGTTAAAAATGTATTCACAGGTTGTTCACTCCATCTCTATTCTCTCCTCTTTTTACTTCACTATTTATATTTTCTTTTGCACTTCTGGGGCTTCTAACCTCAACCACTTATACCCTTGCACTTTTTTTTCTTTTTCCTACCTGTTAACCCCACTATTTATAGTTTCGACTACATTCAGAAGCCGATAGACAGCTATTTCATAACTAACCTACCACAACTTACAAGCACACGCGCGGTTCTGATCACGCATTCACCAGCAGCTGCATGTATTGGCATGAATGCCCAGACTAACATACACATAAGATTTACTAACACAAACCTGTCACTCAGCTAACTATGACATCACTGAGGTTTGTCACCTGGAATGTGCGTGGCATTAACAAGAAAGAGAAGAGAATTAAAATTTTTAACCATATAAATAAAATGAAGGCAGATATTGTATTGTTACAGGAAAACCCATCTCCCCAATTTATTTGATAACACAGTTTACTCACCACAGTTTCCCTATGTGTACTCAGCCTGTTACAATTCCAAACAAAGAGGGGTCGCCATATTATAAGTAAGAATGTCACCTTTACCCATAATAATACTACTTCAGATCCTGAAGGAAGATTTATTATAACTAACATAACAATATCTAACATAGAATACTGCATTGCTAGTATTTATGGACCTAATATTGACGACCCCTCTTTTTTCCACACTTTCTTCACTGCTCTATCTGCTCATTCTGGTGCCAAGCTTGTAATAGGAGGGGATTTCAACCTATGTACTTAACCCAAAATTGGACAGGCTGAGTACACAGCCGCAAATTGTAGAAATCTCAGTCGACAAGAATTCTCAAACAATATATGATTGATTTTGGTCTCTGTGATGCATGGCGCTCTTTTTATCCTACCTTAAGGGAATACACCTTTCACTCATCGGTTCACCACTCACAGTCACGACTAGATTTCTTCTTAGTAAACAACTCGGTTCTATCAGATATCTCGCTTACCAGCATTCACTCTATCACAATCAGCGACCACGCACCAGTCTCTTTCTCACTGTCCAAACCTTTTCACAATCAAGCAGAAGCTGGAGACTTAACACATCACTACTTAAAGATCAGGACTTTAAAATTATTTCGAAAGAGAATGGGCAACCTTCATGGAAATCAACGCACCCCCCAGGAACCTCAGCATGTGTTCTATGGGAGACTGCAAAAGCAGTAATGCGAGGTAAAATAATCTCATATTCCTCATTCAAGAAAAAACAGGATATTAGGCAAGAACTGGAATTAGAAACCCAAATTAAAGCACTCGAAACTGCCTACGCAGACAACCCTCAAGAAAATATCCTGAAAGAATTAGGGAAACAGAAATTAGCGCTTAATACATAATCGATAGGAAAACCCCAATTCCAGATAGAAAGGCTACGTCTGGATAACCTTAAACATGCTAACAAATGTGGCAAATTTTTAGCAAATTTACTTAAAAATAAACAAAGAAAAAACAAACAATCTCATCAGTAATTAACAAAAAGGGGGGAACTCATTCATGACCCCCAAGAGATTAATGATACCTTTAGGGAATATTATAAAAATCTATACACATCTCAAATTGACCCATCTGTGCCTGACATTGACTTATTTTTAAACAGTCTAGAATTACCAAACTAACAAATGAACAAGTAGAAAACTTAGATTCGCCATTATCTTCCGCTGATCTTCGCGAGGCTCTAGAGCAAATGCCAAATAAAAAAGCTCCAGGCCAGATGGTTATCCAACTGAGCTTTACAGAGAGTTCTGGAATGTGCTAGCACCCACCTTCTGCAGAATGGTGGATGAAATTAAATCTGAAGTAAAATGCCATCAAACATGAACTCAGCATTTATAAGTCTGCTCCTCAAACCAGCAAAAGACCCAACAATGCCTTCAAGCTACAGACCAATCTCTCTTATAAATGTAGACGTAAAATAATTTGTAAAGCCCTCGCTAAAAAACTGGAAAAAATTACCCCCCATATAATACACCCAGACCAAACTGGCTTTATCAAGGGTAGACACTCATCAAATAACATGTATAGACTAATTAACTTGATTGATCTTACAACCAACCAAAAGCTAGAGTCTACCATTATCTCTTTAGATGCAGAAAAAGCATTTGACAGAGTTAACTGGAAATTCCTATTAGCTACACTCCATAAATTTGGATTTGGCAATTCTTTTATAGAATGGATCAAAATACTTTATAGCTCTGCAAATGCATCAGTTAGAACAAATGACCAAACTTCCTCTAGATTTAACCTTCAAAGAGGAACTAGACAAGGCTGCCCACTCTCTCCCTCACTATTTGCAATCTTTATTGAACCACTAGCTGAAGCAATTAGGCAAAACATTAAAATTACTGGAATAAGTACAAAAAATATACATCACAAAATAAGCCTTTACGCAGATGATGTGTTATTGTTCCTACTTCACCCACATCTCTCTATTCCAGCAGCTATTAGTGTTATTAAATCCTTTTCAGCCATTTCTGAATATTCCATAAATTGGGGAAATCGACTATTATGCCAATCAACATGGTTTTCCAGGACACCTCCTCTTCAACCACATTTAAATCAGGGAATATCAGGTACTTGGGCATTGAATTCTCACCTAGGCTGTCAGATCTGGTACAACTAAATTATTCACCATTACTTAAAAAAATAGAAGACGACCTCAAAAGATGGCAGCCCTTGCCCATATCACTTATGGGAAGAATTGCTAGCATTAAAATGATGGTTATGCCCAGAATTAATTATCTGTTCTCAATGATCCTAATCACCCATCACAGGATTGGTTTAAGTCATTAGACTCTTATTTTTCCAGATTTTATGGAAAAACAAACCACCACGCATTAGCTTACAAAAGCTCAGAAAATCTAAGGACTTGTGGCGGCCTGGAGCTACCAACCCTTACAACTATTTCCTCTCTTACAGACTGCAACATGTCCATCAATGGATAAATTCTAGCCCAACCGACCTCGCCTGGCTTGACATTGAGCAGACATTTTGCAAAGACACCAAAATAGCAGATTTACCATTTATAAGTGTAAGACTAAAACATCACTACTGCTTTCAGAATGTGAGCATACGTACTTCACTAACAGCCTGGTGGGAATTTATGAAAATGACTGGTTCACCGCTTGCTCCTTGCCAACGCACACCAATTTGGAACAATCCAGACTTTCAACTAAACAAAAAGGCAATAAATTTTCCAAGCTGGCAAAATAATGGAATAACACATCTCAGACATATCATCTCAGACAATAAAATCATTTCATTCGAAGAATTGGTTTCTACTTTCGGTTTAGCTACAAGTAGATTCCTGGAATATCAACAGCTCAAGTCTTTACTCACTGAAACACACAAAATAAATCACCCAGATCTACAGTTAACCTCAGTACTAGAAAAATTTATTGGATTGACAACACCTAAGCTAATCTCTAAAATATGTATTTTATTATTGAGAACAGACAATTTAATATGTCTACCCACTACCAAATGGGAAAAAAGATTTATCTACAACTACAAATCAGTCATTCTGGAATCGTATATGCTCAAACATATTTAAAGTATCCACAAACCCAAACTTACAGCTAATACAATTTAAAATTCTTCACCGAACACATTATACAGGTCAAAGAATGTTTCAAATGGGTCTCTCTGACTCCAACATCTGCCAACACTGCAATGAGAATGCTGTGGACAACTATTTACATGCTCTCTGGTCATGTTTACCAGTACAAAAATTCTGGCAAGGAGTCTGCGGACAGCTATCATCATGGGTTAGACACCTCATCTCACCAACACCAGCACTGTGTCTATTAGGGGACCTAGATAGTATTGAGTCTGATCTTGAGGTCAACACATCAGTCTTAATTTTCAATGCTTTGCTTGTCGCAAAGAAAATTATTCTGATGAACTGGAAAACTAAAAAGAAACTATGCATCACTCAGTACACTAACATTCTAATAGACTACTTCACCTTGGAAACGTTATCTGCTTTCAATTAAATAACTGTAAACTTCTCTAATTATTAATGCCCCAGCTACCTCCAGTTCTAGTTAGAGACTGTCTGCATTGAGCTGAGTCCTGTATCTGGACTGGATCATCTGGGTTAAGGCTGCTGTCACCCCGGGGCGGTGGGAGGTGGGGCAGGGTGCCTTAAGATGGGTATGGCTGGCTGCTTCCTCCGTTGGCTGGCGGTGGCCATGGGGGGTGGGGCTTGGGGGGTCTAGGGGGGCCCGGGCCTGCGGGGTGCCGGCCAGCTCAGGGTGACGGGGTGGTTGTCAAGGGGCGGTGAGGGGGGGACACGGGGGGGCCGGAACTCACGGCTTGCTGCTATCGCCACAGTCTCCGGGCGGGAGTGCTAGCCAGCATCTGTGGTGCTTCCGGGGCTTGCGGGTTAAGGGGGGGGTATCGGTTCGGGGGATCGGTTGGGACGCGGGAGCGATTCCGGTCCTGGGCGGGGTGAGGCTTCCTACCGGGCCGGGGCCGGCCCTGTGCATGCTCAAGCAGTGGCTCCAGTGTGTATGTTTGTGGGTGTGTGTGTGTGGGGGGGGGGGGGGGGGTGTGATTGAACATATGTGTGTGTGTGTGTGTGGATGGGGGGGAGGGTGTGTATGCGAGTATGTGCATTTGAGAGACGGGTGGGTACGTAAGTGCGTGTGAATGAGTAGGACTGGTCCCGGGGGGGGGCAGCTGTCTCCCGGCTGCCCGCATTATCCTTCACAGGTCTCCCGTGGCCCCTGCGGTGGGGGGCAGTGCTGTCCCTGAGGGGATAGACGGTGTGGCCAGTCGGCTGCTCCCACTCACCACACCAGATCCCAGTACACACACTCTCTTCACTCACACAAATAGAATCATGAGTCCTTGTTCCCATGGGGGATCAGGCAGGCGGGGTGACCTATCGCGATCCCGCCCTGCCTCCTTTAGACGGGGACTCTCAGTTTTAATCACATAGGACACAGAACATCTCCAGGGCACCAGGTGGGCCTTCCTCCCGGAGCGGACAGTAAGCCAATCTCACCTGCCACTGCCTCGCTTCCGGGGTTGGGCAACCCCTGGGCCCCTTACAACACTTGCAAGGACACACTACATTTAGGCCTGGAGGGCTAGTCTCTCTGTCTAAATCTTGGTGGGAGGAGGCTGCAGATCTGTGACACCTCCCACAATATACGACGGAGAAGGCTACCCTCATTTTAAATACACATTAGATATGTAGGGCGGGGGGTGGTGCCTGGACATCATCCGCCAAACGACGGTGACACTCCAGGACACCATTCCCTCTTTTATTGCATTTTATCTCTCCAACACACCCACATATACCTGCATTACATGACAACTGGGAGCAGATGTTGGGGAATGGGTGGACGACTGCCCCCGTCTTCCCTCTTGGGGGGTAAGGGCCCACCATCGGGGGGTGTGGGTAGCTGCGGGGGCGGGTGCGGGCTGCAGGTGAGTGACTGGCTACTTCCCGGGACAGGAAGACTGAATGAGTGGGTAGATGGATGGATGGATGATTGGATGACTGGAAGGGGTTGGTTTAGTGGGGGGGGGGGGGGGGGTTGCTGGTAGGGGTGTGCGTGGGGTTAGGTTTGGGGGGGCTGGTAGGGGTGAGTGTGTGTTGGGGGACTGCTGGTTGATGTGTGCATGGGGTCGGGGTGTGGCCGGGGGGGGGTCCTGCCGTGTCTGGAGTGGTGTCCCTACCCGCCCATCTGGTCCCTTGGCCGTCCTCCCTTTTTTCTTGCGGGTCCACGGAGGTGCCCGGACTGGGGGCCTACCGCGGGGAGGGATATGGGCATGGCGGTGCTTGTGGGTGGGGCCTCCCGTCTCTTGCCCGCACTGTTAGGGGCTGCATTCCCGCCTAGCTTTTGGCTGGTCGACCTCCTGCTGCAGCGGGCCCACTGGGGCCCCGGGCATTGCTCTCTGGGGTTGCCGACTTTGCCAGGGGAGGTGGGGCGGGTCCGGCTCCGGGTCCCAGGCCCCAAAACTTGTCGTTTCTGTGGGGGGTGGGCTGGATATCTGGGTAGTTCCTGACCATATATGGGACTTGGCTTGAGGCAGATCCCACATTTCATTTGGGACATAGAAGGTTTAGTCACGACACCTGGGATGTTTGGTCGCTGCTAGATGCTTGAGGTTTAGGTCACCTGTCCTGTAACACTCAATTACTTATGTGTATGTGTAATAATATTATGTGTTATGTATGTATGTATATATGTATAGGTGTAGTATGCTGTATGTATGTATGTATATATATATAGGTGTATGTATGTATGTATGTGTATGTATGTATGTATGTATGTATATGTATATATATATATATATATGTATATATATATATATATGTATATATATATATATATGTATGTGTATATATATATATATATGTAATGTATATATTATATTATATATATATATATATATTGATTATTAATTATATTATATTATTATTATTATTCTGCGTGTTTATCTGCTTGTATTTATGTATGTATGTATATTTATATTTGTATGCATATCTGTAGAAAGATGGCGAACTACTTGGATGTAATAAGGTAGGTATCTAATCTATTTATTTTACTAATCTCATTTTCAACTGAATCTTGACTCCTTCCCCCCACAATACCTCTCACCTTCTCTTTCCCCCTCCAAAAACTTCTCTACCTCTGTTTTCCCCTCAATTACTTCTCTCCTCTTTCCCCTTTTTTTTATTAACACCGTCCTGTCCTGATGTATGTTTATATGATTGATTAATGTAATTATTGTGATGAATGCGAATGAAAAAAAAAAAAAAAAAAAAAAAAAAAAAAAAAAATTTATTTATTAATTTACTATTTCCTGGAATAGTAAATCTTTCCTCTGCAAAGATTTTTTTTCGTCACTTCAGTTTTGTTTCCAGATCCACTAACATTCATGTAAAGTGATGGGCCAAAGTAAATGTGTCCAAAGTAGTTGGTGAAACAAAATAGTCTCACAGTTTGTGCGCACTGACATCTTTAAGAAAAGATTGATTTACTATTCACATATCCCTTGGAAGTCTGAAACGCAAGGCAGTCGTGTTTCAAACACTATTGTATCATTATACAGCTAAAGTAAAGTTTTTCATTAATATTCAAACAGTCGTGATAAGTCTTGAAAAATGTTCCATCTCAAAGTATTCAATGGCTGAGAGTCTGCTTTATAAACCAAAGTGTCTGTATGCAAGACTGATTTGCCAGATAAGCTCCCAGAGACCACCTGACATTATTTCTAATTGAACAAGGGGATTTCTCAGTTGTAAAAAATATGACTGTACATGAGCCAAAAATCTAAAATAATAAATATAACTCAGTGCTGTTCAACAAATAAAACAAGAAATGACCTTGTGCTTATCAAAATATACATTAATTTTAATTTAAAAAGCATTGGATGTATTTAGAGATGGTCTGGACTGCCTTCTTAACCCATCGAAGTGAAACTAAAACACTCGCCTGTTTTTTTTCATGATGTGCTCAAAGGGTCTGAGGAAATCCTTCTGGAATCTGAAATTGGCCAGTTCTCCCTTCTCCAAAAACTTCATGGAGAGCTGCCTTAGAGAATCCACAGCAAAAATAGCTACGTCCTCATTGGGATTACACCCCACCTGGGCCCAAAACAGACACAAAACAGTTCTTTCATCCCTTAACCATGTCCTCCAGCAGACTGAACGATTTTACATGAATTACTGGATTTAACAGGGCTGACTTCCACTTGCGGATGATGAACTGACCTTATTGAAGTGATCTCCTATGACCTCCCATATTCTGGACCACTGAAGCCTGATGCGACCCATGTTGTAGTAGGAGATCTCTACGATCTTCTGTAGACTGAACATCCGTGGGTGAGTAGGAGAGGCCAGCTCGTCCATCGAGACAGCACAGAGCCATCGCACAAAATCCACTGAAAAACACAACACTGATCATCCAGCTGCATGGTATACCCTCCAGCTGCTAGAAGAACTAGGTGTTTACGAACAGAGACATATTCCTGAACTAATTTTGATTTTAGTAAAAAATATATTGATGAGCAGTTCTATTTATTTCAAAAAAGAAAATGGTTCTGAATTATGGAACACTGGATTTGAACTTTATGCTGATTTAGTGTCATCCCTTTAATAGTCATGTATGAAAGTTTAGAGGGTTTCTGCTCTGGTTACCACTGAAAATTAGATAGACACTCAAAAGCAACGCAGAAAAAAAAGTCTGTGTCTGTGAGGATGCTGCGTTTGAACCTCAACAGATATAGGGATAGGCTTGTCCTGTCTGGATGTCTCACCCTCTGCTCTTGCCTTGCTGAGGGCTCTCGAGTAACTTTTTTTATGGAGCATGGAATGTAAAAAATGGTTCCAGAGAGGTGGGACATAGGCATAGTACAGACATCTGATTAAATCTTATGAATATCTTAATGTATTAATATATCTTAAACATACAAATTTACAAATAAGTTACCCCCCTCAGAGTGTTCATTAGGGTCAAAACTAGCAATCTGAATAACACTGCAGCACTAGGGTTGTAAGCTTCAACACTAACAGTTTTAAAAAATCAACTGAAAGCTCTTATCTTCATATATAAAAATGTATATGTTAGCATGTTTTTTTTTTTCAGCTCCAAAGTTGGGCAGTTTTAACAATAGTAGTAAACGAGTACCTGCTTGAGGTACTAAAGTTCAGTTATTTCCTATTGCGCATCGGCAGAGAGAGTAAGAGGTTGCCTCTTTTGTTATGAACAGAAACTTCTCTTTTAATGCAAGAGCAGGTCCTTGGCTTCTACTTAACTCATGGCTGACCACACCCCCTTTCCCTGGCAAGAAGATACCCTGCTTAATCTGGCAGGTATTTTTACGCTTTAAATGCAAAATGTTAAACCTAGGCCAAAATATCTGCTCTATTAGTTTTGTTATGCTCTTATTATTTTATCTCTTAAATTGTCTTTTTTTTAAATATTGTTGTTTTAGCTGTCTCTGTTGGATGTCATTGAGGTAAATGAATGAATGAATGAGGTGAATGAACTCATGACCTGTGAACCGGATATGAGCACAAGCAGGATTACTTAAGAGATGTTGATAAATTATGAAAGAATTAAGTGCTCACCAATGGCATTTCCATCAAGCCTGATGGAGCCTGTGAATATTCTACAGAAAAACACACAAATTTTAGTATGACTTAAGAGATAAAAAACAAAACAAAATATATATATAAAAAAAATAGCTTACCGGTCCACGGCCACAACCACACTTTGGGAGCTGGTCTCCCCAATAGACTCTTGAATGCTTGCAATTTGCTTGCGATCAACATTCCCTCCTATATAAAAAAAAAAACAAGTTAGATTTGGGCAACACATTTTTCAAAAGAAACAAACTGCTCTACTGTTTGGACGTGTACTGAGATCACTTCTACCTTGTGCATTTTTTTGGTCTGTTTTCTCACATACCGTAACTAAAAGTGAAAAACTCTGATTCGATTCAATCGCACTAAATAAAGTTAGTGTGGGAGAAACCCCTCTGGCTTACCATTTATTTAAATAATGTCCTGGAAGTATGATTTTAAGCTATAGAGCAGCTTTTGTTATTTTTCTTCTAAATTATCTTTTTTTGCCTTCACTTGGATTGTTTTGTAATTTTATGTCAACAAAAAATATGGGTCCCAGAGTTTACTTGAATACCATTTCTAACATCTTGTTCCTTTATTTTGTCTTTTCTGTTAAAGGGTCACGAAACCCTCAAGGTAAACAATTTGAGATTTTGAAGAGATCAATGTATTAAACATAACTTCTGACATTTTTAGCACCAGCTAACTGTGCTAGTCATGACGTGTGAGTCATAATTGCATATTAATAAAAAAAAACAAAGCCTTGTAAAAAAAAAAAAATTCAACAACTGCATACCGCTTTCCAATATAAGTCCATTCACACATACTGCATTCCTCTTCGTGAAGCATTTAAAAGATTTGTAATGGTTTGTTAGAAGTTCAGTGGAGACTTTCAGCGGAGTTACTTCGCTTTGCTTTCCTGTGATGACTTTTGTCTTCCTTTAACCCAGATTCAGTGACGAACAATTTGAGGAGTGATTCATGAACAAATAAAATCTATTAGTGTTTTAAAAAAATTACTTTAGCATGTACTTGCATTATGGGTGCCACAATACTTGGTCGTCCTTGGTTCAACATGCATATGGACCGCAGTCTTTCGGGTTGCTTCTCTGAATAACTCCCATACATAGTGTAAGCCTGGCAAACTACTTGTTTACGGATTTGAACATGCACATGTCAGAGAAACAAATGATTCAAGTAGTTATACCCAAAAAATTCAGAGAGACACAAAAAAATAACAAATGTTGTAGGGATATTGATTGGTAAAGTTTTCCATCATTTGTGATATGGGGTTTTGACACCTCATAGAGCTTGACCCCACTTTTACACAACCATCCACTTTTTTTCTAGTACAGAGATCATTCCAGATAGACACATTTTTTCTACATAAAAAAAAATACAACAGCAGACAAAAGTGCTGTTAGTCTACTATTTTTTGCTTATTTACAATAATGACACTGTATTATTAGCATGTTTATACCAGCTGTTTTGGGCAGGTGACCCTAAATAAGTTTTCTTTATATTATAATTACTCTTTAGTTCTTTAAGCAACTATTTAATCTGTTAATATGATTTGTACAAAGGAGGATTAAAAAAATACAAATTTGCCATCATCAGAAACAAACTGAAAACTGTGGGGAAAAAAACCAAGGCACGTACCGAACCGTGAGATTTGTGTACCGTGCCATCCCTAACTTGCACGATCTGTAAACTTCCTCTCTCGCGTGCATACTTTCACATCAAGCTGTACTTCAATACATGTGAAATGTTGTGCAAAAAACAGAGACTTTTTAGGCCAATTTTTGTTTCCGTTTATAACTTTGAGCCACGTTCTGTTTAAAGATAGCCGATCTATGCTAAGGTTTGCTCGAAGTTGGTGAAGAATTTCAGCTTTGCTTTACCTGTGATGAATTTTGATCCCCTCCAACCCAGATTCAGTTACAGTCATTACCCTGAAAAATGGCTTTTGCAGCAGACTTTTTATGGGCTCAATGTTGTAGCAATATTATTTGTATACCTATGTAGAAATGTATTTGTGACTCAATCTGCTAATGTTTTTCTCTTTCTAAAAATGTTTACACCCTCCCGTGCTGTAGTTGTTGTGTATGAATTGTGAGGTACTAACCTAATCCCAGGTATTCATCAGAAGTCTGTTCTTTAGTACTGGTGATGAACCCTTCCTTCCCTCGCACAGTTCCTGAAATATACCGAGCCTTCACTCCTGTCCCAATGAGCTGCGCCAACTCCAACTGACTAATGCACTTCAGGATCTGCAGCAAAACACGCAAACTAATACCTCAGAATATCTGTGAATCACAGAGAAGGCATAACAAAGCTCACCTCATGCCAGGAGTTCCCAAGATAATTCCCATCTGTGTGAGCCACTGTGATGAGAGTCTTGATCGTGTCGATATTCTTCTGTTTCATTTCTGTGATTCCTGAACTGGCCGTCAGGAGGGTAAAGCGAGCCAAAGCCTGTACGTATGCATCTCGCTCCAACTGTCACAAACAGCAGATAACATCCATGACAATGGTTGAAAATGCTATAGCTATCTTACTAAAACGGTCATTAGATGGTGTTTATGAAATTTTATTTATTAATTTATCTTTTTAACTAAATATATCACAGCTGATGGACACTGATATCAAAATAAAAACAGATTGCAAATACCGAATGGGAAAATGGAACACAAAACAAGGCCTAGTTTTTCTCAGGGGCTGTAAAAGAGCACTAGTAGCTAATGTGGCATGTGTAATGACCTGGATGCTGAAAATGCAGGCTATCCGGATAGCAAAGCGGATTCCCTCCAGACACAGAGAGGCCACTTCAGTGTCGTCACAGTCCTGGAGACCTACGCTGAATGCTGCCAGGAAGGGAGTCCAGGCCAGCTGAGAAAGGATGGGATAACACGTGATGAGTATATGGGGGTTTTGCATGGGGAGAAGCTCACGTGGGTACCTTGAACATGGGTCTGACATGCTCTAGATGTGTGGCGCTGGTAAAGGGTGCCTGAACGTGGCTCACAGCCTCCATTAGAGCCTTAGCCGTTTTTGCCATCTGTTCCATCTCCACGTTATACAGAAGCCGCCTCTGCTTCTCACTGGCCACACCTAATCCAGAGGTTTCATTCAATTAACAACTGAAGAACTCTTTTTGTATTCTTTATCTGAATCAACCCATATTATTAGATCTTGAGGTAAGAAAATACCAAGTAACACACATCAACTGACCAAACCATAATGGCAATGTTTCATCATCATGCTTTAATTGAAGGTTTCTGAATGCTTTCTTCAGTTTCCTGGTTTAGGAGACAACATTCAAAAAGCAAACCCTTAGAGCAAGTAGCCAAATGGTCCAGTCTTTGCTTCAGAAGGTACAGTCATGTCCGTTATCCCTGCAGATGATAGCTACCTTCATCAGTTTCTACCCACATGAAGGTGGTTTGTTGTCCCAAATAACAAAGATATTGTTATAAAAATAGCCACTGAGATGAAGGGATCATTTACTGTCTGAATCATTCATGCGTGATAAAATGATTTTTAAACTGATTTTAATACATGCAATTTTGTTTCTCTTATAACACAAACACATATTTCACTGTTTTTCAAAAGACTCTCAACTGGTTTGTGTTTTTAGTCTCTTTGTTCAAAATCCTGCCTTTAATGTGATTCTCATTGCAGCGATTAGAAGTTAGCTTAAAGTCTGTTGGAATTAGATGATGTGAGCAGCGTGGATAGTAAGTGGTAAATCAAACGTCTCATTTCACAGCCCACCGCATAATATTCCATGCTTGTGAGTTAAGATGCTTGTTGGTCACGCTTTAGCATCAGACAAAAAACGAAATAGAGAACACAATTATTGGAGTTCATCCACATACACAAATACAAAAAAGAAGCCATGACCAAATGGAGGTGAAGGTATTTCTGGTGGATTAGTTCATATATTGTGTTTTTTTTTGTTTTGCCTCTCTTTTAAGGCTTTATTTATGAAGAGAATATTTCTGATACTGGCGCTCAAATTCTGGAAATGTAAACTAACTTTTCTGAGAAATACTGTAAACACTGCTGGATTGCACCGCTTAATCAAAGTTTTGGTATCATAACGTATTTATCTCAAAGGAAACTAAATTTGTTTTATTTTTACTTAAGTAAACTCATAAATAAATACATAAATTAAAAGGTAATCATGTCTCGAAAGAGGCTATATGGTTGTTTTGCTATCTTGTTTACTGTAGTTTGTACCTTAACTCTTCAGTCAGTTGTTACCATAATCAAAATTATTCACTTTAGTCACCACAAATTAGAAAGCGGGCTCGCTTGAATGCGAGTGGAATCTATGGGTGATACAATTATACACATAGCACACTAGTGGTAAGATTTTTAGATTTCTTAGAGGCAATGTAGAGAATATCAAAAGATTCAATCAAAAGCTCAATCAAAAGATTCATTTGAATGGCTATTTGTTTCAGTGACTTGGCGTTGACTCTTTCTTTTTGAAGGCTAGAACAAGACAAGACAACAATTTCAGATTTAAACTTGGAGTCAAGTTGCACAACGCATGAAAGACAACTTAGACACAAAATAGACCTTAGAGCCTCACCTCAAACAATAGGATACAACAACTTTGTTGTACAATTTTAATGTTTTGTTGAAACTGGTGTCACCCTGAGAAGTTGTAGTGTGTTCAATCAATTTTATATGCTCTCTGTTTACATCATTTGGAAGCCTTTGTGATCACACAAAACTAAATAAATGTACATAAGAGTATAACCTGAACCTTTAATATAAAAAATCAGCACTGATTCCCAACAGATGTCAGACACTCGTCGTAACACAGATATTAATTTCTCAATACCATTTTATAAGAATACTCACTTTGTTTATTTGACTTAAGAGTTAACTCCTTCGTCTCCTTCATCGATATTTTCTTCCCTGCGATTTCATCATAAATGGCTGAAAGATACTCCTCCGGTAGATCTTTGCTGTCATTGATCCCTCTGTTCATCTTGATGTATTGCTCTTTTGTCATTTTATTCTTCACCTTTAACAAAACAAAACAAACAACAAATCAGTAGCATACTTTAGCTTTCAGCTCTATTTTTAAAAGCCCTCTCATATATCAGCTTTCACCAATCTGCTCTCATACGTAGAATTACAAATTGCTATTTCTAGCTTCGACGACTACATTAAAACTCACAGACTCTAGGGGAATATAAAATACAGTCTGAGAACCCTGAAACGTTCAGATATCAATCAGCCCTCAGTTCACTAACCTGCGGACTGTGCAGATCTGTAGTCAACATGATGATTGAATACGCAAGCACGTATGCTGTGTCTGCACTGGCGAAAAGCGTTTGTCTGAGTTTAAAGAGAAGAAAAACAACTAAGTTCCATGTTTGTGACACGATTATTCTCAGTGTTACAATACCATTAATCTCACCCTTGGTTGCATTCTAAATATCTAGCAGCAAATTTCTCCATCAGGCGATCAATTTTCTGGGCCTCCCCAGGAAGCCGGAAACCCTCGAGGAACGTGCGCAGCGCTGGCACAAAGTCCTTACCCTGGAAGTCCATCTGGTCGACGTAGGCATACATGACCTCTTTATTAATGCGGTCATTGTCTCCAAGAAACTCTCCAACTTGGATCTGCACATTAGAAAACAAACGATTATGTTTTAAAACTTTGAAGCCATAAGGTGAGGAACCCATTTAAATCAGGGCTTCTGCAGGTTTTATAATGTCACATTTGTATCTTTAAAAACCTTTTTAAGATCATTACGAATAAATTTTTTTCCATTATCATAGATGCACGTCCAGCTGTTTCATTTTGGAGGAGTGATTAATACTAAGAGGTTTCTCTGGAATCCGCTAGTCCAAAATGCACAATGTAAGACGTTTTGTCTATGCTGCAATGACACTTAAATGTCAAAAAACTAACAACAGATTTAAAACGTCTCAGAAAATATTTGCAGCTAGGTTTGGGTCTAGGAACCTCCAGTATAGTAGAACGAAGTAGAATGAAGCGAAAAAATCTTACAGAGTCAAGCCTTTCTTCCTGATGTAAAAACTGAGCAATATCTTCAGGCGTTGTCCCCAGCATTCCTTGCTCCTGCAGGTACTGAATGCCTCTCTTTGGTTTTTTGTTGAATCTGTTTGCAATTATAAATATATGTGAATGTTGGCTTATCACAACACTTGACATTTGAAGTTGAAACACTGCAAAGCAAAGCCATCATTATAAATGGCTAAAGCCAGCCTAAAGAAAATTGTAATTGAGAGTGATGAGTTCTAATCAGCATAAAGTACTGTTTTGGATTTGGATTTACATTTTAAAGCCATTTTCTTTCAGCGTCAAGTTATCGGTTCTCAATGGTATATCTCCCTTTACAGGAATCTGAAACATAAATGAGTTTTCTGAACTTGTAAAAGTGTTTCGGAATTTGTAATTGTGTTTTCTAAAACGTAAATGTGTTTTCTGAAATGTAAAAGCATGTTGTAACTTGTAAATGTGTTTTCAAAAATGTTAATTTCTTTTGTAATTTGTATAAGTGTTTCACGTTATGTAAATGTGTTTTGCACCTCTCGGCCACCAGAGTTATCTATGTGATCATGTCTCATTCACCCCTTTTACTTTTTCTGACTTGTTTAGCAAAAAAAATATTGAGGCGAGAATTTGAGAATTGTTTTTCCAAATATTTACTTAGTATTTTACTGATAGACTCAATAAACTAACAGAAGCACTAAAATGTTTGTGATGTCGCCCCTAAGATGGAGTATTTATTAAGCTAAAAAAGGGTATAATGAGATGTCTTATAGGCAGTTCATTACTAGAGGTCAAAAATGAACAGCTCTGAGATGACAAAACAAACACCCAAGAGATCTCAGGTAGCCAAACTACCTAAAGTGCAGACATTAATGCTTACAGGTCAATTCCTTGTTCAATGATCTCCTTCTGTTGTTTGAGGACCTCAAATTGTTCCGGATTATCTGTCCCAGACATTTGCGTGCTGTAACTCCCAATGCCTGAAGAGGCGGTGGAGTCCAGAGAGTTTATGCTGCCATAACGGTTAATCGTTTCTGGATGCTTCGACTCATTGGACTCCTGCTCTGAAGGCTTTTCTTGGCCTGATAGAAAAAGAAAGAGATACAGCTCAGAAGCAATGGCAGAGAAACAATAAAGAGAGCACAGACAGCATGATTCATTGAACTTCTATTTGGTTGAATTGTATGCGAGAGTCTGCTCAGCTCCCAATACAATACATCTCTAATAAAGCCTTCTCACAAAAACAGCACAGCAGTGACTGAAGAAGAGCAGCGTGACCTGCAAACACAAAGTAACAGATACTAGGCGTCGCAAAGCAACATAAATAGGGAGTTGGGTATGTGGAAACCATGGTTGCAGGATCTCATTACACACTGGAAACAGTGTAAAAGATTTAGTGGGCAGACATTGCTGCAACATGAGCTGTCAGGCAACTTCCCTGTTTCTCTATTTCAGCCAGATAAGAAAAGACTTCTGGCAAAGACTTACCCTTTATTCCTGAACTTCAAACAAAATGTCATTTACCACAACACCAACTTCTATTACGAGACCACCATCTACAGTAGCCCCAGCTAATCAGATCTAATAGCACAACAAACTACATTTACCTGCTCTCCCTTTTGATGTGCATCCATTTAGAGAAAAAGAACAGAGTTTGATTGGACACATGATAACATGATTAGAAGAACCTGGAGGGCTTCTTGTTTTCAAGTTCAATAAAGCCTTTTTATATTTGAGTAACCAACAAAAGTACTCGACAAAATGATCAAATTTTCAAAGCATTTGTAAAAGCAGCTAATTAGGATAAAAGAAACTGATGTCCAGCTAAAGTAACATCAAAAAGTCACACTTAAACATTAACTAGAGGAGATCACTATATGTTAAAAGCATCTAGAGGTATTGTGTATGTATTAAAAAAAATGAATACATAAAAATTGTGGCCTTACATTAAACTGCTTCCAGGGGCAAGCACTCATCTCACCCATAGATATGAATTAGGAAGTGAGCGGTTTTATTGTTTTCAAATAAAGTGGAATAGTATGCATCGAGTAACAGTTGTGATGCAGCAGACCTTCTTTCTTGGGTTCTGACGCCAAATATAAAGTACTATCTGAACAAGTGATGGCTGAACCTGCAGCTGCACTTTGTTGCCAGATGTTAATTGGTACACAAGAGAAATTAAAAAAACATTTCCTATCTTCGCCATGGATACATTAAAAAAATGGCTGCTTGAGTTCCGCCCCTGCACTCGGAGTGGAGCAGTTTGTGATGTCAAAAGGACATGCCAACACTGTTTTTACTACTATGTACTGTTTTGGATTTTTTTTGTGTTTATATTCTGTTAATCAGTAAAAGCTAAATAACTAGTGACTGAACAAGGCAGTGTATACAGTGCATCTGGTATAAATGCTTTTGATGACTTCAGACTACATGTGGAGTGCTGCATGAATGGATGTTAAACTGAATGTAAAGGAGGGCAGTACTGAGGTTTCAGAGACAATTCTCACAAAATAACAAACTTTTAGTTATATTCTATTCTGAAACAAAAAATATATATAACAATATATATATATATAACAATATATATATATATAACAATATATATATATAACAATATTTATATATTGTTGCATTTCATTTCTAATTAACCCATGTACAACTTAAATAAACTGCAATATATTTTTGGTGGCTTTCTGATTAATGTATGTTTTTAATCGATCAGCAGCACTTTGAGATGGTACTACACACAGAATATATCTATATGAGACATCATCGTTACTGCTAACAATGTATTTTAGAATACAGTGGAACCTCGAGATACGGATGCTCCACGTTAAGAAAAAGTCAAGATACTAAAGGTCATGCAAAGAATATTTTGCTTCCTGATACGAAAAATACATTGATACATATTCAACATTTGAAATTTGAGCAGAAGACAACACTGGGCAACACGTGACTGCATTCAACGGGCCATTAAATGTTCTGCTCTCCTATTGGTCAGCTCCAGCCCTGACGCTGTGTGTTCGTGTGTAAAATCCTGCTCTCCTATTGGTCGCCTGATGCCCCATTACGTCTTCCCAGAAGCGATCTCCTGGTCTTCACGCACGCTTTTGGTTTTGTCCTGGTGTCTTTAATTTGTGAATATTTCCATGTAGTTTTTTTGGCAAAGCATATTTTTATGGCCATGGCTCTCCTCTGCTACCATCCGTTCTCCTCCCTTACCTCCTCCAACACTTCATCAAATCGCCTCACTCAAAAGGTAAGAGTTATCATTTTTCATTTATTTCATTCTGTTTTCATTGTTTTATTATTATTTATTAGATTTATAATGTGTACTTTTAAGGATTAAAGAATACTAGTTTATTTTTCTCTAGTTTTCGTCTTATTTTGAATCCAAGGCCACCCTGGAACAGATGAATTAGTATCACTGTATAGGATGACATCTCTGCTTCATGGGCCAACGTGTTGTTGATTGTAGCGAACAAATCGTTAACATCGGTAAACTGTAAGTTTTTTCCAGAATCCATTCTCTATCCAATTGTATTTTTTTATCTGAAAGATATTGGCTAACAACTGTCTCTGTAAACAGGAAACTGACAAAGGATATGCTAATGCTACGGTCAATAATTTTTTAGGGATGGGGAAATAGTTTTTTGATGCAATATCTTTCAGATAAAAAAATACAATTGGATAGAGAATGGATTCTACTTGGCTGATAAATGAAAGATGAAGGAAGCCTTGAAACTAGAAAGAGGTTTCCCTTTAGGTTGTCAAAGTCTCTTCATTGCAGACATTTTAACGCAATGCATGATAGGTCTAAAATTCCCTCTCCTCCACTGAGCCAGAATCTGGAGGTCAGTACATGATCATAGCTCACATTAGAAGCTTGGTTTTACAGCATCAGCAAGCCCGCAGTCTTCCTTCCTGATACCAGGCCAAGACTTAGTGATGAATAACAGCCTCAGGCCATTTGATTAAGATGAAAGGGCTCCAGAGCCATCACGCCAACAGTACTTCCTGCCTCTCTTCGAGGCAACGTACTTCTAGCGCTTCATCCTCAAAAGCATCCATTAGCTTCAGCAAAGGCCAGAAGCCTCCAGAAAGTAGCACAAATGAACTCAGAGGAGATTTATTTACAGACATCGCAACTGTGGCTTGGAGCATTGTAATGTATTTTAAATGATTCTGTGTATAAATGGAGTAAACTAGCATCATTTTGAGAAACAACTCCCGATGTCTATCATAGATTATAACAGTTTGACTTACCGAGACTTGTTTGGGAGTTGGGGTTGACGTATTGGTCTTTGCTCCACTCCACCATACACTTGAGGATAGAGACCAGACACTCCAGTCCTTTCTTTCTTAGAGTCAGCTCCTAGGAGACAACACAAGGTTTGTTTGTTTGTTTGTTTCTTCCACATCTTCCCAAGAATTCTGTTGGAGTTTGGCTGGTTTACCTGAGGTGGGGTTGTACCCAGTTCATGGCCGCCTCTTCCTTGTGCAATCTTTGAGAGGTCATTCACCAGCCTCTCAAAAATATTAGCAGCATTAAGGTCACAATCATAATTTACATAAATATCCACCACGCTCTGGGCATCTGCAGGGTCAAACATAAAAGAAAACTTAGAAAATGCGTAAATTAGTTTTCCTCATTCAAGGAAACCTAATCATGATAAAATAAATCTAGAGAATATATTGATATAAACATATAGCATTAAAAAGAGTAGAACCAACCACAAATATCAATAGCATGCCAAAAATTGCATAAAAAAATCAAACTAAAATAAATAATATAAATAATTTAAAACTAAATAATTAGTGCTGTCAAAATGAATGTGTTAATGCATTTCATTTGGATCGTTTATGTGCTCCGTCAGGGCTAAGCGTATATCCCGATAGAACTCAACACATACCCTGTTAACCATAACTATTATGAAATAGTGCATTTTCTGTACATTCAATCAATAGTTCATTTATTTTTTATTCATGTAAAGTACTATTTACTTTTTTAATTGAAAAGTATACTCAAATATTTACTCATTCATGTGATTTTTATGTTTATCAATTTATTTAGAACCTTTAATCAAATGTTTTATAAAGAATATATAAATATAAGATAAATATTAATGTAATATTAACAATTCTTTTGACACTAATTATGACAGGCTCAAGATAAAATATGCAACATAATTTTCAAAATGTAAACACTGTACTTTCGAGATATAGCCACACAAATAACAAATAACAAGAAAATAAACATAAATGAATTTAGGTGTAAAAGATTAAATAAAGTAATCAATTATTTTCTTCCATTTTTGCGAGTCGGTCATATGAGGTAATGCAAGCAAATGTTAAATTGTTTTATTCTTTGCGCAATTGTTTACTTTGCGCAAAAGATAGCTTTGTGCCTCTTAATCTTAAACTTTCATCATATTCTTTCAAATGCTTCTTGTTTAGTTAGTAAAATAAGTTTGTTGGGTTCAAATTGTGGTAATGAGCGTCTTCATTAACTTGCAAAACACATTTGTTTGGTCCATGTCAGATGTTTGGTAACCCAGCCCTCTTCATACTACAGCGGTAGCCCTAAATATGGAATACTGCAAGCTCATGTACATTTGAAATAAATTGTGAATGATCAGGGTAAGTTTTTTGAGGACCATATTATTAATTTGTCCTTTTTTAATTAATCGGCAGCAATAAAAATAATATATAAATGTTATCTAATTATGTATAACAAAGAATAAAAAAATATTAATAAAATGAAAAAGTGAAAAAAGAAGTTAAAAAATAAATAAGTAAATAATAATCATAACAATATTATGTAATAACATAATTTATATATATGTAATATACATATGTAATCACTTGAAATATATAACTGGAAAAAAAAAACTGTATTTTGAAAATAAAATACAAAAATCATTTGACACAATCATTTAAAAAAAATATTTTTCTGAAATTACAACAAACAAAATGCTAATAAATTAATACATAAAAATGAAACAGAATTAAATATATTCATCAAAATGAGAAAAAATAACATCATACCAGCACATATTCTGGTGAGAGTTTGAATGACCATCCACTTGTGATCATAAGAGCTTGTGGACGTTTCCAGGATATAAAGAAAAATCTCTTTAAAAAACACCTGTGGAGAGAAGTCATTGGCAGAATAAAAGCCCTGATGCATGAAAGATACAGAACTTCCATCTTGGACATAGTTCAAACAATAAATCTTAACATTCATTTCACAAGTAAACCAAGAGGCAGATCGGCAACCTTCAGTCTTCAAACACAGCTTGAGGAAATGTCCACGGTCGGCAGGTGGACTACATCAGAGAACACTGCACTATGATTTGAGAGCAACAGAGTTCACCCACCTCGATTTGCATCTTGAGATGTGTCTTGAAGTGGGACAGCAAGGTGAGAAAGATGGACAGGGACAGCTCAAACACCTCAGGGACAGATGAGACGCCGTTTTTTGACAGGGCTACACACAGGTACTGCTTGATGGCATTAATGAACATCTCGTTGGTTTTGAATATGGGGCCAGCATTCTGCAGGATAGACAGCAGCAGCTGCAGAGAGAGGACCTTGGACCGCAGCTCATGAGATCTAGAAAAGAAGCAAGAAAAACATAAAAGAATAATGTACAGAGGAGTGGGTCTGTTCTTTGTTTTTAGATCAAAGACAAAAGTCAAGCAGCAATGATGGAATAAACATTTAGTATAGATCTGGGATCCTTTTTAAAACGACAAAATTAAGAAAATTATCAAAATAAATACACATCTGCTTAACTAGTTAAACTATGCTCAAGCCATTGCAACAACAGCTCTGTGGGGTTCATATTTTCTGACTATTACAGTCTGAAGAGGTTCAAACATGTTTGATTGGTAACTTTTGAGATTTAGGATGAAGCAGACCCGGAATTTCAAAGCAATTATAAACTTAGGCTGATAGCATACATCAAATGATGTGACTTTACATACAAACTATGCTGCAAAACAGAACAAATGTATTTGGCAATTATTAAATAAGACATGCGTTTTCTCTGTATACTGCCCAAGCTCAAAAAGTAATAGAACAAGAAAGCAAAACTAATTTATTTAAGGAACATGAATTTTGAAGCAAATCAATTTTATCTTATTTAATTTTTGGATTGGACCGAACCTTTTTTATTTCAATTTTTCATGGACCAGCCTACAATGGGTGACAAATACAATGAAAGTAAATTATATGACTGGCACACAAGCTCTGATCACCTCGGAGGTGGTCTCGAATGGACCGGGGTATGTTTTAACTTGGGAAGTTGGGACGAGCTGTACTTGAACGGTCTGAATTCTAAACCAAATCTTGCTTTCTCATCCCATTCAAACTACACTGAAGCACCAGCCGAATCTAAAAATTTATTGAAAATCAAGGAAAGCAGCTAAAGCATGCATACATATATATTTTTTATTTATTTATTTATATTTTAAGAGAAAAAAATTAAAAGGTCCCGAACGGAGCTCCACTGAAGAGTGATTCTTACATCCAGCCTACTCCAGTTTCAGTTCGGGTGCAGTCTTTGTGGAAAATCCTCCTTTACAAAGATAGGAGGATGAAATGGAAGCTGGGTTTTAATGCTTTTTGTGGCGATCACAGGTTATTCTCCCTTCATTTTAATCCAGAACTCTGGCAGAATTGTTATCTGAAAAATACTTTTGAGGACTTTTACAATGTCCAGTGGTCCACTAGCATGGCTAGGCTCAATTCAGCAGGTTTATTCATGAAAGGGTCAAGGAACCATTCTTTCGCAGTCGGGAAGTCCTGCTTAAACTCTTTAATAAGCAAAGGCAGCTCATCATAACCAATCGTAAGATCACTTAAATGAGATTAGTGTAATTCCATACAGACATCACATAGTTAAAAACGGATACCATATTACTAACACCAAAACCAAAACATTCACATACATATTGCAGAAAATCTATTGTCAGTATACAAAATAAGGCTTTTTGCAACTATTAAGTTAATTTGAGCCGAGTTTGTTGACAAGAAATATTTTGAAATTTTTTGATGACATTTTGAATCTGATAAAAAGCAAGAATTTCTTCTATATTCAAATAATCTGAAATAATTTTTTGAAATGTAATAATAAGGGAGAGATGATCCATGTATAATCAAGACATCTTTAAACTGAATCAATACAAATTTCTGACTCCAACTTGAGATGGCCAAACCCACGTATGGTAACTGTATAAAACTATGGATGCACAGAGATCACTCATTGGTTGCTGAAGAAACAAATGGTGGGTGTAGCTGGGCATGTTGACCTTTCCTCTTTACATAAACATTTACAAGAAGTTACCGTGAATACCAGCGCCTATCACAACAGCAATGAAAGATAGAGCATAACAATGACCAACAGAACAGATTAAGTCAGGATTCAGCCTTTGGTCATGTGGGGTTCTACATTAGTCTGCTACAATGACGCAAAGTGTCTAGCACATCAAATAAATCAATACAAATCAACAACAAAACAAAAAAAGAATAGGTCCGATGAAATGTTGCTAAAAAACAGCAGAATGAATGCTGCAGAATGAAGAGCACCTTATCTCTTTAATCAAGTACTAAAAGAGTTGTTGCCACAAACAATACCCACATCTTCCACTAAAAGAAAAAAAGAATGAACAGATTTGAACGTGGAGATAATGCAGACTTACTTTGGGTCAGGAGGACCATCTGAAAGCGGCTTCATGGAGAGTTTGCAGAGTGAACGGAAAACTAGGAAGGCATCCTTTTGGAGAATGTGGGAAAATTTTGCACCTGGCGCTGGACCAGTGGTGGCTACAGATTCCTGTCGAAATAAAACTTTTGTTATCTTATTATGTCTGAGAATATTGATTAGCATGAAACACTGCTCAAGCCCATTAGAGATATTTTCTGAACTATAATGTGCTTAATATTTCCAGAAGAAACAATCACAACAAAATAGGTTTGTGGTGCCACCACAAACCTATATGAATGTATTTCGGGCACCGTCTTCTCAAGATTTGTCGACGTGACATACATGTAATTTTTACACTCAGCAATACTCTATGACTTACTGTCAACGGTTTAATTAGCTAATATGCTTACATTAAAAGATAGCATGTCATTCTACAATCGCTTACAAATATTGAACTACAGCATGATTAAAAAAAGAATACTACAACCAAACCTTGATGGAACCTTGGATAATTAATCAATGTGAAGAGTACCTAAAAAACCTTCAGTTTCCTTAAATTGACAGCAGAAAGAGTTTAGCTCTCCTTTTCTTCATTGCAAAGTTCTCAATTTTCAAAGTTGTGCTATTCTTATTTTAATCGCCTAATAAACTAAGAAGACAAATGTAGTACCTGAGTGTCATTTGAAGAGACCGAAAGCCTATCGTCCGGTAGAGATGGAGTGAAGCTGGGAGTGCCAGGGATTCCATTGGCGTGAACGTTTTCGCTGTCGCTGCCCAAGGCTGCCTCCTCATCTAGGGAGTTGGGGATGCTCTCCACTGTTTCACCATCATTTTCATGGCATTCCTTCAGATCTTAACATGGAACAAACATAATACACCTTAGACCAGAAGTAGCACAATTTAGGTTACACTCCAAAAATCTAAAAGACAAAGATGATTCTAAGTTCAAATACCAACGAGTAAGATAAATCAAATGATTTCCAACCGAAAAAAGTCAGAATAGGAATACCAATGAGTCAAAGGCCCTGTCCTAAATGGCACACTTTGGACTGGCCAGATGTTAAAGACTCTCGACTCCCGTCTATGAGGTGCACACAACTTGAGGATTTGTGGTCTGGTGGATAAGAAGATTGACTTGTGATCAGAAGATCTTCGGTTCGATCCCCAGATCCACAAAGTTGAAGGAGGTGACAGTGATGAAACAATTGCTCTCCCATCTTCAACAACCACAGCTGTGGCGCCCTTGAGCAAGGCATTTCTGGACTGCTCTCCTAGCGCGGTAGCCATGGCTGCCCACTGCTCCAGGTGTGTGTTCACAGTGTGTTTTTTCACTGCTGTGTGTGAGTTACATGCAGAGCACACATTCCGTGTATGGGTCACTCCATATCAGGCCAACTGGTCACTTTCACTTAAGTCATATCTTGGGGATGTTCTTGCATCTCACCGAACGTAGGAAAAGCACCAGTGGTGTTGATACTACAGCTGCGAGTTAACTTGCATAAAGACATTACCTGCCTTTGCATCAAGAGTAAAAACCCTCTCATCAGCCGCAGAAAATATTTTTGTTGTTCATTGATCGTTAATATCAGTAACTTCTAAAAGAACTGACATATATTTTGGCCAAACTTTATGTTTTGGTACACAATCCACTTGTTAGCTCAAAAGAATCTGTTTAGAAATGTGAAGTCACATTTTTCAACATGACTGTTGAAAAAGTGTCCTCTAATTGAGACTCTACCATTCATACCATTAAATTTCATTTTAGCATTTAAAGATCCTTAAAGCTTTTGAGAACTTTATATATATATCTCACCTCCAGCCACAGTGTTGACTACTTCTTGCAAAATGCTCTGAACAATCTCCTGTGCCTTCTCTTCATAGTTCTGCCTCTCTTCCTCCTCTCTGGCTTCCAGGGCATGTTCTGCTGCATCTATAGAAAAAAAATTGAGAACCATGAGATATTTGTTTAAAGCAGTTATTGTGCAATTTGGCAACTAAACAACCTAACAAAAATGTTTTATTTAATGTATTAATAATGCTTTTACTCATGAAAGAGCCTCACCTAACTCGGTCTGTAAAAATAATTTTTTATTGCACGCTCCTGAAGTTAAGTCATTTTGACTGTCAATTAAAGCAAATAGACCACAGGTAATACTTCAAAGTCATCAAATAGGAGGCTAAAAGGATTCAACACAAGCACATGGGTTAAGTCTGTGAGACGCGGAACAAGACATTTTATTTAAAGTGTTGACTAATATATATAAAATGTGCATTTTCAGTTTTCGTCTAAGAGTTTTTCCACTAAAACAACATGACCGAAACAGTGATGAAGCAATCGCGGCCTGCACGTGCTTGTCGGAAGGAACGGTTCTAGCAAGACATAAGTTTGCGGTGGAACAGCACTTATTACATGTTGCAAAGCCTCTTTGACCAAAAGCAAGTATTGACTGCATATAGCACAGATCACAAGCTCCCTGCAACATTCAGTGCACACCTCTTAATAGAGAACATCTTCTCTTATTGCCGCCTTTGAGCAGCTAACTAAGGAGATCAGCTCCTCTGATGCATCTGTTATTCCTTTAATCGCAGCGCTAAACCGCCTCTTAAGCAAAGAGGTTGAGACAGAACACGGAGCAAAAGCTATGAAGAGAATCTATAAGCAATAAAAACGATCTATTCGGATCCTCTGCACTTCATCGCGACTGTATTTAAACCGCGTTATAAAGATCATTACTTGTATGCGGAAATACAGCAGCGCTGTATTTTGTAGTCAACAAAATGAAAAGACATAAACTCTTCAAAAATATCAGTCTTTGTGTAATAAATAAATATTACATGTTATGATATATAAATGAATATTACATGCTATGATATATAATTTTTTTTATGGAATTACTGAAATAATAGAAAATAATATAACCTATAGGGTCATCATTTTGATATTCCCAAAACAAGAAAAAAATAGTATAACTAAGGAGACTTGGTATTTAGGGTTTACAAGAAACTAGCAACCATTTAGGTTTTTGCTACCTAATGATGTTGGTGTCGACTAGTGCCGTCAAAACTTACATATTGGTAATACATTTTTTCAATTAATTTTCAATGGATGTGAATGGTGTGATCTTCCGAACTATTGGTAGTCCTGTTTCTAGTGATCGTGTGGAATCTTGTGTGGCGGGGGATTTTTTTCTCTGCATATGTGTGTGGGTTTTTACTCTCTGGATTCTACTATTTTTTTAGGAGGTGCAGGAGTGGAGTTAGTTGTCCTGTAACCGGAAGGTTGGCGGTTCGATACCCACCAGGTCCATTCTGCTGTTCGCCCGCATTGCCCTGTATGGATGTGAGTGACTGGTAGAGTGAGTTTGGTGGTGGGTAGAAGGTCATAGGCGCAAAACGGCAGCTACGTCCCGTCAGACTGCCCCAGGTTAGCTAAGGGCTCCAAGGTAGCTTATCACCACCAGAGTGTGAAAGTTCAGTGAATTAATAATTGTAAAGCATCTTTGAGTGTCTAGAAAAGTGTTATATAAATTGAAAGCATTATTATTATTATTGACCATTTTTATTCATCCAAGATGAAACACACCTGATGCACTAATTAAGGTCCTCTTAGCTTGACTAAAGCTAGAGCAATAAGTTTTCAGTTCAAGCTGATTTGGGCAGTAATCTTTAAGATACAGACTGAACCTTTGATTTAAAGATTTGGTTAGCCCTGTGGCCCCAAACAAATAAAAAGTATGAACAAATATATACAAAACAAAAAAAATCCTCATAATAAATTTTTTTTATGATGCCTTAAAATGGCAAGCATTCCGGTAGAGATGGAAAAGTTGACTTTCCAAACAACAATCAATATTATAAATGTTATTTTGTGAAGCAAGTAATGATTAAAATTACTTTGTGCAGCAACGGTGGCCTGGTCCGCCTCGGTCTGTTCATTCTCAGCCGGACAGATGTCGCTCCCATTCTCAGGCTCAGGACTTTCATGCGTTGGGGATCCGTCATTGCCTTTGGTAGCTGGCACTCCAAGCCCGCCGTTGGTCTCGGCAGGCAGCTTCTTCCCAGGGGTCTCCGTTTGCCGTGGCCCAGGGGACTCTGGCTCCTGCTGACTGGCTGGAGAGTGCTGCCTGTGCCGCTCCCGTTCCATCTGCTTGGCTTCCTGTAGCTAAGACACACAACCAGAAGTCCTTTTAAATTAACTTCACTGCTTTTTTCAAGAGTTGAATGAGATGTGTTCCTTCTGCGGAAGCATGGAGCCCAAAGCCAAGTGGGCTCTGAATCTCTACCTCTGAACGGGAGGCAAAGAATCTTTGTAGGATACAGATCACTCTCTTTGTTTTAAATAGCACAAGACCAGGATCTTATAGCATCTTAATGTACATGAAGAAAATTGCGCTTTAATGGAGACAAATGGTGGATTGAATACATGCATCCGCAATGATCATCTGGACAACTCACATGCACAATCTGCTGTTTTAATGCAATATTGTGAGAGCCAAGAAAGAACTGAACAAAATAATTTCTCTTTTCGGTTGCTTTGCTGAACAAAAACTGGGTTACTATTTGTTTTACATTCCGCTCAATGCTGAAATGTCATTTATTACATAACTAAAAATTCAACCCCGTAAGCAAGTTGAGAACAATATCTCGATTCATATACATGTAAAGGAAACAATACCATAAAGACAGAGGTGAACAGGGAACTAAATTGATAAAAAAATTTATATATGATGAATACAGTTTAAAAATATATATAAATGGATTAAAATTGATCTAAATGTAATAAAAAAACTTTTTTAATTTATACAATTACAAAGAAATGGGACAATTCACAAATTAAACTAAAATCTGCAGCCGACAACCCATGTAAGATGCAGAAACGATAGACTATTTCACTTTATTTCTGAAAAACAAACACAACCAGTTGATAAACCTTTTCAACAAATGATGTACTTTAAGAAACTTACTTTACGTTTAAGTTTGTAAAAACAACATTCAGTTTTGTGGCTCTTTTTGTACATGATTAAAAATTGCAGCTCTGAGACTAAACTTTTTTTTTTTGCAAATGCTGTTAATGTTATTCTAAATATGTGTTCTGGAAAACACACAGAATTTTCCTTAATAGATACACACTTGTCTCACAGGTAAAATACACCGTGCAACAATTTTGGTTTCTCTCAAATGACTACTCAGGAGCAGCGGTCCCCAACCCCCGGGCCTTGGACCGGTATCGGCCCATGGGTCATGTGGTACAGGGCCACACAAAAAGAATAAATAACTTATATTACTTCCATTTTAT
This sequence comes from Danionella dracula, assembly GCA_900490495.1. Lineage (NCBI taxonomy): Eukaryota > Metazoa > Chordata > Actinopteri > Cypriniformes > Danionidae > Danionella > Danionella dracula. The sequence continues at coordinate 3,646,877 of UELW01000888.1, forward strand.
TTATTTCAGAATCTGAACAATTTTTTTTTTTAAATAGCAGATTCTCTTAGTTACATCCGTCTATATCACTTTTGGGGCAGGTCAAGGCACTCTTCTCGGTCACGTGATAGTTTACCAATGAAATGACCCCAGGAGCTAGCAAAATGAGTAAAAAAACATCTTTGGAAGGTTTCTTTGCAAAGGGGAAAAGACCAAGCTAGGAGACAAAGGAAGAGCCTACAACTTCCAAAAAAGAAAGCTGCAGTTAACAGACAATGTCAAGAGTCTTACATAAAATGTTTATTTGCACCAGATTACACAGATTATTATTTGCATCGCAGTATCAGCTCTGTTTTCTCGGCACTTATTGATTTAACATGTAAATAACTTACAAACCACACTATATACCTAATCAGTATTTAGATGCTTTCAAACAATCGTTGTTGTGAACGATTAACTCCAAGTGAAACATGTATGAAGGTATACAAACTGAATAGAAAAACAAGGTTGTTAAAGCCGTTTTGAAAAACTGTTTAATGAAAGTTTTTTGACATTATTTTGACATGTAAGAGCTAACTGAACCAAAACATTGAATAATTATTGGAGTCAGCTATGAAAAAGGGGACTTTTTGTGACATGGCTTTGATCCCTGTCCCATCCTCAGTTATAAACACTAGCTTTCCCACACTGCCTTGTTTATTAAAATGACAGCGAACCAAAAAAATCTCACCTATGGATGAATAAATCTGCAGACAAGTGCAGAATATCATCTGTACATTACCAGTGCTCAATAATAAAAATAATTATTTATTTAGCTATTTTCCACATGCGTAAAGACGCTTGACAATTATCAGAGCATTAATCATTCTCTCCACATTCACACACTGTCCAAGGGAAGTCTGATAGGATGTGGCTGTGGATCTGCCCACTACCAAACACACCCCACCAGTCACCCACATCCCTACAGGGCAATGCAGGTGAAGTGGCTTGGCCAAAGCCACAATGGTAAAATGAAACTGGTTAAGATCGAACCGACAACATTCCAGTTAAAGGACAACCAACTAGCCGACCTTCAGTGAACAACTTGCTCAGGAAGATGTTTGACAGTCAAACAACCAATCCCACAACACTTCACATAAGAATGTCTCTGGGCATGAAAATGTCGCTACAAAAATCGACTGATATACAATATATTCAATGTCATACAATATTTAACTGTTCTCTATAACCTCACACACGGTAGCTCTGTCTCGATTGTAAGGCTGAACCTTGATTCCCGAAGGAACGAAAACAAAAGTGACACTTGTTTCTTTCAGAAACCTAACCAATCAGATGTATAGCCAACATTCTGTGGGCGTAGAGGCTTATATGGGATATCACAAGCACATCATAAGCAATTTCAGTGAGGAATTACATAAAATTGCCTTAATTTGTATAGATTCCATTACAAAGAAGGTACATTTCAAAGACGCTTCTACAAGTGGAGAGAATTCCAGAGTGTTGTTTCTATATTTTATTAGAAACTAGAAATGGTTTTCATATTCTTCAAACATATTTTGCAGAAAGGGTTGGGTTGTTTAAAGTCTGAAGAAGCAAACCCGAACCATTTCCATATGACGGAAGAAACTGTGTCTCTCTTCGTTCTGTTTGCACATACATCGATGTAGTTAGTTGTATATACTACCCCAATTAACACCTGAAGTAGCGGAGCTCACGGAGCTTCACTGGGCCAAAGTAAAAATCTTTCTTTTTTTAATCGACATTAATAACAAACTCGACATTTTCGATTTTACAGGTTAATCGAACTAGCTCTTCCAATCGCCATCAATCCTGCTCAATCCACAGCCAAAACATGGGCTTGACTAGAAGTGTGTTTTTAAGTTTTCATTTATAAAAAACACAAGGTTTTCCCTAATTTAACTGAAGCGGAAATCACCCTGTCATAAAATAACACTGCAGCATGCAAGGATTTGAACACTGCAGATAGTAAACTATTGAACAAGAAATTTAAACAAAAGGCATTCCTTTGAAATTAAACAAACATTTTTTTTAAGTAATCTCTAGTTTTATTAAATGTAACATTGAACTATAAATTTTGTGAAATATACAAGCAAGCCTGTATCCCCTTGTCTCAAAGCAACTACTATTCTAAATTGCTAATAGACTAAATTTGAATAAAGTGGCTGAATAAGCTGCATTAACAGAAACCATCTGCTCTCTCATTGCCTCCAGATCCGAATTATTACATTTAAAACACATCTTACTATCTCACTTTCAGAAATCAATTTTTTCTAAAAATCGCATAAATCTACTTACATTCAGCACAACAAAAGTCATGACTTTAATGCATTCAATCATCTACAAAATCAGGGAAGATCTCAGGTGCTGTCAGATTCATTAATAAAGCACGAGAGATAGAGATGACCATTCCCTCGAGCTCTCACTTGAAACTGGCTAGTCTGATACGCTACGCTTTACTCTGCACTGGCAGAACAAAAGCATCTTCACTATCATTCTACTGATTAGTTATGCACAATGTGTCTGGCTCTGTCACGGCTTGTCCTAAACTCCAGCTTTGCATTTGTTCTCAAACAAGCCAGCGAAGAGCATGAGTGTTTAGACTGATAATCATATACAATAAAAAATAAATGAGACAGCTCAGCTAAAAATCTTTCCTTTTGCTGCAAATGCAGCACATTTAAACATTAGACATATTTCACATGTATTATTTATTAAACTTTTAGATTATGTAAACAATTATTCTGGCCAATCTGAAAGCTTCAAACAAGGATACAATTAGAAATGCTTATATTTAGGTTCGGAATGAGAGGAGATTATGTGTTTGGTTATTTCAAATATATTCTATGTATTTTCATAACTTATATTTTTTTATAATACATTTAATTTCGATAAGAAATAAAAGAAGAAATGAAAATAAAAAGTAAAGTTGATGGAAAGAAAGAAAGAAAATGGGAAAAAGGGAAAAGGAAAGTAGGTAAAAACAGGAGGACATAAAATGAAAGGATAATAAAGGAAATAAGTAAATGAAAAAAGAAAGGACTTAAGAAAATAAAAAAGAAAGAGGAAAATAAGAAAAAAGGAAAAGGAAAGAAAGAAAGAAAGACAAAAAGAAAATAAATAAATAAAACAGAAATAAGGAAAGAAAAATGCAAATGAGCGAAAGAACAGAAGAAAATAAAAAGAGAACGTAAACAAAAGAAAAGAAAAAGGAAATGAGAAAAAGAACTTAAGAAAGTAAATGAAAAGCAACCCGGTGACCCTCACTCTTCACTGACCCCTAGTGAAAAACTTCTCAAGAGGGATGCTACACGCAGAACTAAACAACCTCTAAGAAACATCAAAACCTCCAGCAATAATACGCTTGCTTTTCCACAGAAAAATGGTATGGCAGGTGGATGATTCATGTTTCATGAGAGGACGATAGCAAGCAAAAACGAAGGCATGAAAGCCAAGGCAAGCAGACAGGAGCGAGATGCCTCAAAGAGACAGAGAGGAGGAGACGGATGGTGCTGATGAACCAGAGAAAACGTCAGATCAAGCACATCTCAAGGCAGTCCTGTCACTCTTTACCTGCCGATCTCGCTTTCTTGATGCCAAAGACCAACTGATCTTGTGATTTGTAAGCTATATTTTGAACAGAGAGGAGCAGGAGGTGGAAGGCATCAGCCAAAAGAGAGAAGAGAGGTTAGATTAGGATGTCATGTACGGGGTATCAGCAGTGGAGAGGAGCGAGGTGGACTCACTGCTTGGTTCTCCATGCGGGCGAATATGACGTTGAGCATCTGGGTGAGTGTGGCTTTGGCCGTGGTCTGGTTGATCAGGTTTTTGCTGGCCAGGTAGATGTTGTAGCATGTTCGGACAGCCTGCAGAACGGTGCCCTCATGGATCTCGATGTGCTGGGAAGTCACCGCTGTCAGTAAGGCCTGTTGGGAGACACAGATGTAGAACAAAGATCACCACTTTTCTTCTCACAATATTCACTTTTACACCATTAGATCAGTGCAAACCCCCTTTCCTGCGGTGTCAGAGCAATATTACCCAATGATCGTTTCGGTTAATTGCTCACGATTTCTTGTAATTTGCTTTATTATATTGTACAGAGTCTCTTATATAGTGTGTTTATTTCAGTAAAAGTGACTTATCAGACAAACTGAAGCGGGTGTTTTTTAGTGTTTATTTTGGAAAAAAAATACAGAAAGCATTAAAACGTGCTGATATTGCAGAAATTCTGAGCTGTTTTAAACCGAGCAGTTTATGAGATACTATAAAAGTCATCACCACCAATGTTGATTAACTTCATGGATAGCCATACTAATCCAACTAGTCCTATTTGGTATTTCACATGTTCACATGCCATTGTTAACAAACAAGTTATAGACGTTTTACTCTGTTTCTCTATTTCAGTATGTATTTGCCATCACAAGACCCTTCATGTCTAACTGAGGAAAAGTGTTTAATATTTGTTTATGAAAGCCAAGTTTGTCTACGCTTTGTGCAGCCTCTTTTTGTGAATGATTCCCAATCAAGTTTAGCATTTGCTAAAAGACTATTGAGGGATGAGGACCTCCTCCCAACAATCGACGATTTTCCTTCAAGTCAAGAAGTAAGTTTTTTTTACTTTCTGTTGCACAGTTGAATGTTAATGACAATATGGCAAGTCATTTACAATACTTTAAGTCAGGGGTCTCCAAAACTGGTCCTGAAGGGGCGGAGATCTAAACATTTTTGGTTCAACCATCATTAAAAAAACCTGTTGCACTGATTGCACTGTTGACTAAAATGTGCAAGGCTCTGCCACATATTTAGAGATAACCTTAATTCACTTTCTAACTAGTGCAACTGGATATCTCTGTTGTCAATGACTAGTTACAAAAAAAAGGACTAGCCATCAGAATACAATTATTCCTAAATTTAAATATTTTGACATTTATTTAAATAATAAAATTTGTTGTCATACTGCCAAAGTGTTACTACATTCATGATGGTGCATCTGAGGCATGACGTCATAATGATTTTGCATGGTAAGGTAAACACCCACGCAACAACTACAGCGGTTTACGTCTCCAATATTTAAAATAAACTGAACTTTTTTTTTACCCTGAAACTTCCCTTGCCATGTCCTGGAGAGCAATAAAACTAAAACCATTTTCATCAACATCATCATCATCCAAAAAAAAACAAAAAAACACCGGGGAAAAAAGGTTACCATATCTCAAGTTCAATTTCGCACTTCTGAAATGTTGAAAACTACTCTACTGTACCCGTGTTGCACTAATACTCTAAACATTTTGTTTCAACACCTGTTGAGACTTCTTGTGTAAAATCGATAATATAGAAAAGATAGAAGATAAATACAGGCAAATTGTTAAAAGAGGCTGCAGTCTTGATGGAGCAGAATAGATTCCATCTCATCTTCCATAAAGAAGCTAGTGGTAACATAATCTAAAAGAAAGGACTAAATAAATGTTACATTTTTCATATCAGAAACTAAAAAAAATGGACAAAATGGGTTTATTGTTACAAAATTCAGAAAGACATTAAGATAATGCAATTTTAGGTATTGATTTATTTTACAAAGAAGGGTATACGACGCTTTGCAAAGATCAAGCTGGTCAGGCTAAAAAGGAAGGAACCTACAAAGCCGACTTTGGTCATACAATGGTTTAAGCAAAAGACGCTTTGAAAACATACACACTACAGGATAGACAAGTTCAACATGAAGTGCTCCAAACTCAAAACATGTTTAGGGTTATAGCAGTAAGCAAAGACCTTTCATCTTCTTCCCCATCATCATCTTCTCCATCATCATTAAACTGTGCTCATTATCCCACTGCACAAGCCACAACATATGATTCAGCAGAAACTCCACAAAAAAGTCGCACAACAGTGATTTTTAGTCCATTTTGCTACAATTTTTAACAATGTCTGCCTGGCTTAAGTATCATGTATCAAGTATTATGTCGTACCTAGAGCTGGGAATTAACTCGATATTGATATTCAATATCTCTATAAGATGATATGGACAGGTTGAAAAAGAGATTGATAATTGCATGAACAGCAGAAAAATATATTGAAATTTTATTGTAATTGTATTGTAATGGTAATATTACCAATACATACCAATACCAATAATATATGTTCATGTTTAGAAAATGTTTGCCTTGTTTAGATAGTAAAATAAATTGTTAAAAGTTAAGGTTCATGCAATTTTCACTCAGGAGCTAAAAACTATTTTTATTTTTACCAAAAATAAAGATTTGACAATATTGTGATAATTATTGACAAACAAAAATGTTTTGGTTATCCCAACCTAGACAGGGTAGGGAGTAACATAAAGTACCATTTTAAATAATTCCCACATGTTCGGACATTGTTCTGAATTATTTATTTTGAAGGAGCTATTGGTTGTGTAGCTTTCTATGTATGGTGGGTGTGTGCACTTTCGGACGGGACCACTGTAAGTCACATGATTTAAGTTCGCTTCAGTTATGCTAGAGAGTTTTCCGACAGTCCGTCAGTCCGGTTCATGCTGCACGTGTTCAATGGGGAATTGCTTCAATGTGTGGACCATCTATAAGTTATAAAGTAAATTATCTGAGTCATCTGACTCAGCTCATAGTATCATGTTAAATTCATATTCGATGACAACATTTGACATTTGGCTAATGGGTAATGAGTGATCCCTGGTCAGTTGCTACGATATGTGCCAGGGGCTGTGTAAGTCCAATCCTGTTTTTGTGATGAGGAAAATTTTCACCTTTTAGGACCTTTAAAACATTTGCTCTTAGAGCTTTCATGTGGCTCAGACAGTAGAAGAGATTGTTAAAACAGCAGAGGGTTCAATTCTCAGGGAGAACAATAACAAGTATCTACAAAATCTAAGTAAATCCAATATGTTTAACCTTTATAATTTGCAGCTGGACTCCTTCATCCGTCTGCGGGCCCTGGAAGCAGCCACAGATCGTCTCAATGATCCTGTCGATCAGCTTTTTCCCGGGTGCAGTGTTGTCTGGGGCGCTTCCCGTTAGGTGACCATAAGCAATGAGTTTCTAAAAAATTCCAAACACAGAATTTAAAAAGAAGCCATTTCTTTATGAGATATATCTGGTACGGCACTGACCTGTAAACAGTCGAGGGAGGTGATGACGATGCGCGGACATTTGGACTGGCAGGCTAACTCAAATGGTAGGAAGTACTTATCCGCTTCAATGAAGCTGCTCTTAGATTTGATTGGCGGCAAAGTACTGGAACTTGATTTGCCATCTCCAGCAGGTGGGCTGCAAGCGATTAACAAAAATGCCATTCAGGTAAGATTTGAGTTGTAGATGTATTTGGATGATAATGATGGATGAGCAAAATCTGCCACAACAAAATATCGTTATGTGTATAAGGTGAGAGTGAATGGTAGTTGAGGGCCCTTTGATAGACTGGTGGCTAACCCTGCGTTTAACTCTCCTACTGTAGAATAAAAGCAGGAGTTTTGAGTTTTCGGACACCAAAAAAAATGATCACATTCAGCATTCAGTGCAAGTGAGTTTAAGTAAGGCTGAATAGTGACATGTGATAATTCAGAATCAAAATCTATGCATGAATGTACTTGTTTTTAATTAACTAATTATAGGTTTAGATCCAATATAACTCACTTAATAATAAAAAAAATATCACTCTGGTCTAAGCAGACAACGCTATTAGCTGAGTAGCCGTGGTTACGAGGTCTCGGTTAGCTGGCATGCCTTAAGGAGGCTTTTTCATTTATTAAAGCTCTTCCCATTGGCTTGCTCACATCCCTCCTCTTTGCTAATCTGTGGAAAGATTAGCCACCTTATATTTTTAATTGACATAAATTGAGCTGTAATGCTACAAGGGAAATACTTGTGCTCCTCTGGGACTATACATTTGCTCACGCAACTCTCTTTCAATCTGAAATCTCCAATTCCCCTCCACACATACAATAAACCAGGCCATCACACCACTGGCAAGATCCCCCATTTTTCCTCTCCAAGCCACCATTAAACCACTCAAAGTCTTCCTTCATGCTACGACTAAAGACACTTGCAATCCAGCTCCACGCTACCAGTAAAAAACCTAATGTTCTACCTCCATGCTGCTGATAAAACCACTGACATTAATCATCTCCACAAACTGCAAAATTACAGGGGTTTTTTTGCCATTACTTAATTTGTTTTATGTTTTCAAAGTTAATAACTATATTTGGACAAGGCTATTCTTGCTTATTTTGAAAAGCAGCCATGCTTTTATTTCATTGATTACATAAAATTGTAAACATATGCTTGATTTTGCATAGTATGTTTGTCAAAGTGTTTTTGTGTTATACTTACTTAATTTTATAAGATACTAATTAATGTGGTATATATTATAAATATATATAGCAAATAATATATAAAGAAAACAGTAGGCAGTATTGCTTTCTGGACCTATAATTCCACATAATTTGTTTACCCAGATCTTTTTAAATTTAGTCGAATACCCCAGTCTTAGATTTCAGACTCAAGCACTTTACCAAAGCAAATGAAAAAGCAAGACCCATTGCTGAGAAACTGACTGAAAGGGGTGAGATCAAAGCCATGGTAATCAAAGATGAATAAATGTTAAGATGAAGGACCTCAACAAGTCCCTGGAGTGTCCACGTTGAACACAGAACTGAACGTCTCATTCCTGTGTCCCAGACACACAGTAAGGTATCAAGGCACAGAGACACAGACTGTTCCCCTCAACACACCCTCACAAATCAATCACAATGAGGCTCAAGAACAGTCAGCATGTGGTTCCTCGAAGGAAATGTCAGCATGTTTAGATGTTTAGCATCTCAAGAGATCAGAAGTTAAAGAGAACCTTACCTTAATTTTTCAGATTCTGCTTTGATTTCCTCTGAAAAAAAAAACAGAACAAGGGTTACAAAAGGAATATTAAAAAAAAACTTGAAGAAGAAGAAGATTTTTACTATAATTTGCATAAAATCAAGTTCTGCTCTGAACAGTGATAGTATGTTAATGTGTTGCACCATAAACGTGACATCATGGGCTTGAGGCTACATGCTGATGTTTAGCTACTACGATTAAGGTACCATGCTTGAGAGTGTGGTCTCGTCTGGGTGTCTGTTGTTGAACTGCCTCCTTCGAGAGATCGACGAGAGGGGAAGCCTGTCACGTGAACTACATTTTCTTCAATTCTTCAGTTAGACTTTCTTCAGTTATTTTGTACATTAGGTAAGTGGTGTGCGCCACTTGTTTTTGTATGATTTCTCTTGTTAGAATTAGTTTAGAATAACCCCATTTGTTTAATTTATACATACTTAATAAGCTATCCACTTTTATTTTTTGCACCACATTTACTTGATATTTCCACATTACTCAATGCTCAATGTCCCCATCAATAATAATAAAGATTTCCTTAGCAATCTAGATAAGGTAATGGACTCAATGAATACGATAGTGATAAAAAGTGATTACAATATAAAAAAGGAGGAGCAGGAGTAATTGCAGTTTTAAAGGCTAGTAGCTGGTGCTGTTGATGATGGGCAACATTGGACAAACAGTTCAGCCTTTCATAAAATACATTAAATGAGGCTTTTGCACAAGAACTTCTCTGCTGACGTGCTATGATTGTGTCCTTGTTCACAGAAAAATACTCCAACTTCAGTCTGTGCTGCTCTTGAAAAAAGTTTGTTCTGAACAGGGCCTGTGGTCTCAGTGAGCAGCTGTGCTCATGAATAGAACAATGTAGAACATGCTCGCTCACTCTCTCTCTGAGAGAGAGAGAGAGAAAGAGCGAGAGAGAGAGAGAGAGAGAGAGAGAGAGAGAGAGAGAGAGAGAGAGAGGCATCAAGGTTCAGTACATGAATTTGAAGACAAAGTTTGATAAGGAAAGAAGGCCCATTCGGTTTACGTTCCAAATAAGTCACACATACTGCTTTCTTTTTTTTATCAGGAAAATTAATCATCTCTGACCATTTCTCAAACAGAGTGGTACAGTCCATGCATTTGTAACTCCCCCTTTCTTGACTTCTGTTACTCTTGGCCTGCCAGCCAAACTCTTAAAAAGTTACAGCTAGTCCAAAATGCCGCCACTAGACAGATAACTCGCACTCTATCACCCCGGCTCCCTATAAAATTTTGATCCCAATACAAAATTCGTCTCCTCACTTACAAGGCTCCGTTCCCTCCTTTATTAAAGACCTTCTCTCAACCTGCTCTCGTTCACGTGCACTACGCTCCACCATCTCGCTCACTCTACCCCCTCCTCCGATATACGAGCATTCTGCTGTGCTGCTCCGGCTCTGTGGAACCACTTTCCCGGTGTGATCCGCAGTAGCCAAGTTCTGCAAACTTTTAAATCCAGGCTGAAAACACGCTTTTTCAGACATGCGTTTAACTTGTAGTACTTTGTCTTATTGTTTGTGTGTAAATTAACTGCTTCTATTGTTCTTGTTGTGATCTGTATTTTACTGCCATGTTGTATTTTACGGTAAAGTGTCCTTCTGTGTCCTGAAAGGCGCCAGCAAATAAAATGTATTATTTTTATTATTATTATAACTAGTATCTTTTTACAGAAACAACAGGAATACATTGAAATTGTGTGTTACAATTTAAAAAAAATCAAGCACAGTTTGATCTTTAAAATAAAAAACTGGCTCGCATTTTATAATGCTTGCTGATTGGTGGGATGCAATTAAAGATGAAAAAAAAAACATGACCAGAAAAAGTTGCAGTGTTTTGTTTCAAAGCAAAAGCCCGAGTTCATCATTCAATCTAGAATTCTGATAGAGTGCTAAAGAGATGTATGTCATTAGAAATACTGCAATTTTGGAATGTTTTTCCAAGCTAAATTGAAAAATGCTGCTGTGCACAGTACATGCATGTGTAACTCGCTAATACATTGCTAAAAGAAGTAATATAGATAAATATCAATAAATAATCTGGTAAAGAAGCATGGAATTTTCCATCATAACTTTAACAGCATTAAACATAGCATTGTAGGATTTAGCCAGCAGCTTTGATTGGATTGATTAAGTAAAGAAGCTCTAGTCAATGACTTCCACGCAGTGCAGAAGGAAAGATCATGTTAATTTATTTTCTTCTGGACCCAGAGGTTAAAGCAAAGAAATCATAAGAACACCATTCTGACACAGAAAGGCACAGTGTATTACTTAGGCTTCAGAACCATCAAAATCAGGACAGTACGACTCAAAACAGAGAAGAGAGGATTGTTATCATCAACTTCAACAACAACTAATTTAATCTATTTTAGTTTATGACCATTATATTTAGTGACTAATTTACAAAAAATATATCAAATGGAATCTGTGTTTATGTCCAGTCACACCTCCATTGATCCAAGGTACTGTATTGTATGTTTGCAAATTTTCTCCTAAACAAACCTCACAATGTCTGCAAAACAGTCTGCACAGCTCATTGGAGGTGCAGCAGCACCCTTAAAGGCTGAGGAAGATGTTAACCATCGCACTTCTGGGGTTCACGAAAGCTGATATTTACTTTGTAAACTCAAAATAAAGGGTAAAACTGGAAAGGGCAAACCTATCTAGGGATGCTACTAATAAAAATGTTGGTTTTAGGATTATTATTTTTGATTCATTCATAATAAGTGAAGTAAATGTACATTGTTTTGCTGCACCCCCTACTTCGACAATGTCTCACTGAAAACACACCCTTTAATTTTTGCTTAATGATGGCTTAAATGAGTTGTGTCCCTTCAGTACACTTCTAATCTTCATTGAAAGCTTGAACTGACCTTGAGATACACTCTGTCCCTGAGCAAACAAATCATTGAAAACAAGTGACAGCTTTCAAATCTAGGCTGAACTGATAATATTCAAACCTCTGCATCATGTCATTAACCTAGACTTTAAACAACGCATATTGGTCATTGTTAACCCCTGCAGCTTTCTTTCTTTCTCCTCTTTTAACACAACGCCAGCTTCAATGGCTATTTTCACAAAGAGAACAGTCCTCTTTTTTGCTAAAAACTAATTGTTTCTCATTGTTTTCTCCAATGTTGATTATAGCCTGAAACAATGCTTCATTTTTGATGTAGTTAGTTTACTCCTGCCTGCACTAGTGCTTGCTTGGCAAAAGCACAACAAAATAGATTTTCTTTAAAATAAAAATGTCCTTTAATTCTGTTGACTGACTTCTTTGGTTTTATAGATAATTTTGTATCTGTTATTGTTAGATTTTTCCACTTGTTTGTGAACATTTTATTAACTTTTTTATGCTGCTTTTCAATTAAAGAGCACTGAATATGGCTCACTATATCCCATACTGCTCCAACGCTTGGCAGTAGTCTGTTTTTCAGACTGCCAGCATGCAGAACTCTGAGATAACAGTTGTAATAACACGTTAGGACGTTGCTCTAATAAATTTATTTCAGTGTCTATTCACTTCAAACTGGGTCTTATGGTCTCCAGCATAGAGGAGGATGCACTTTCAAGTGCAACTTATAAATGATTTGACATAACTTACAGATGATTGTCATTAAGTGAAATGAACTGATGTAATTGGCTGCATTTAAATGCGAGGTGTGTGATCGTTAGAAATGCTTGGGAAGGTTGGCACCATAACAAGATAATAGTGATGTTATTTATTTTGTGACAGTAAAAGAATTAAATTTTAGCTAAAAAAAAACAAACAAAAAAAACTTCCCCAAAACATAAAAAAACTCACAGAGAGCAAAAAAATTCAACTACTTATCAGAAAAATTTGCTGAAATAAGCTGAAATATTTGTTGGTTTCACTTTCAGTCTGTTTCACTAGCTAAAGTTTTGATTTTGCTCTCCGAAAAATAACAAAGGATTTAAACGTTTTTGTTTTTTGCAAAAACATGCGACCCTAAAGATATTAAATATAAAGCTGAGAGTGCAACAATGTATTTCATAATACTACAATATTTTTAAACTATGAAACCAATAATAAAACAGTTTATCTAAGTCACATATTGCATGTCTGGTGACCAAAACATATAACTTCCATAATTATCTACCCATAAACTTATTAATAAAACAACTGCCTCAAGCTGTTAAAAATCTTTTGCTCTGGATTTTGTAGAAAAGTTGGTTAAAATGTAACACGTATTGGTTTAGAAGATAGCAGGAACTGAACTGACCCTAACCCATGCAGCTGTTGTAAAATTTGTTTTCTTTTTGATAAAAAATTATGGAATTTTTACTGACTAAAGAGTGTCACGACCTTGGTTGTAGAATGAAAGACGTCTCTTTCAAAGAGAAATAAAGGACATTTTAAGGGATAAAGCAAACAACAGAATCATATTAGACTTTCTTGCTTGGCAAACTCAATTGCAATGACTATGACTGAGTTTGCACGACAATTTATTGCATCTGAAAGGAGAATATTTCAGTGATAGACTATGTTCCTTTTATTTAATATTTACAGCAGCATTAAGTAAGCTTGAGCTGTTTGTTTAAAATATGAATTCATCTTTGGTAATGGAAATATACAAATATTTTAAAATCAATCTATATACTAAGGCGTTTAAACCTTCTGTTAAATCTATGCTTGAATTAAATTTTTGTCTTGGTCTCCTTTTGTTTCTCAAAGATTTTTCCAGTTTTGTCAATTTTCTGTGCAGCACTTACTAAAACATTTTTAAGACTCATTTCAATCAGCGTTTTCAATGGGAAAAGCTTCTATTTGTCCCCTCTCAGCTTTACATGGGCCTCTCAAGCTTCTAAGAATCCAAAAACTGGAACACAGGCAGCATTCCACATAGCTATGGGAAAATAGCTCTGCAGTACCCTGTTAGAAAATAATAGAAAGTGTATAAAGGTAATGAACGTTATAGAAGTGATTATTTAAATGCAAGGCATTTAAAACTTTCCTACACTCATTCACGGTTTGTCTGACGTGTTACTTTTACATCTCTAACATTCATAACAAAATGAATAGTATTATCATGGGATGTGCAGATGCTGAGATAATTGAGCTCAGAGGAAAGGCGCAGACAGATCAAAATGACTAAATATTGATATATATCTCATCACAACTAAACAGAAGCTGTAATTCACACAGATTATTGAACTGACAAGCGCAATTATTGTTAAGTAACATAGGAACCCAATCAATGATTCAGCAGGGCTCCAGGGTGACAAGATTTGTACAATTGTGGATTTATTTTTGTTGATGAGCATGAGATTCCATAGATTGCATAAGACATGGATGTAGTGTACATGACGTAGAGCGAGAGCATAGCCAGTTATTGCTTCATGAAAGTACATCAATGCCCAGCAATCACAGATAAGCCATGGTTATCAGATGAAGTTTGCTGGAAGGAACGAATGACACCTACGAGACAAGAGTAGCTGAGGGACTGTCCATCAATTTCAAAATAATTCACCCCCTCAGAGTGTTTTAACATGGGAGTTAATGAGAATCTCAAGTGGCCAGTTGAGGAACTGCAGTTCAGTCATTTCTTATTACGCGTCGAGAGGGAAATCAAGAGCTATATCTCTTCACATAAGTTTAACACAGTGGTTTACACTGTTCAAGGAGTGAAATTCATCCCTACATTTGAACTCACAAAAAGGAAGCTGTTATTGTTCAATTTGAAAAATGAAAAAACTGAACAGATCATTTTATTAAGCTCAAAAAGTGCCTATGTTTCAATGAAATTTTCTGTCCATTTGTGACCTATCTAGCGCCGAGAAGCGATTGTCTTCTCGCACATTTTTTACCTAAAAAAAATGGTTTTATTCTGTGGTTTTTCTTTTTTTATCAGAAAATATATTGAGTTTGATGCCAACTTAAAAAAATATTAAAAAACACCCGCAGATTAGGACCCCGTTAATAAAACAGAATTAGCCTTAGCTTACTTGTACTGATGGTAACGAAGAGCATGCTGTGACTCGTCATTCCACACAGATTAACTATGGGACATTCACACTCCAGGACAGAGGAAGCCTCAACCCTTTTTGTACCCTGTTCATACTGGTATTAAATCTTGCACTCAATCTTATCAAAATAATCTGTATGTGCTTCTGGTCTCCTACTTGAGGTTTTACACAGCAGTATGGTGCTGATGAGAGTACTGCTCTGAGACATCACCACTAAGGTAAATAACCCTCAGGCCTGATTCCATCTAGCAGCTATTAGGAGAAGTTTGCTCCATCAATTAAGTCAAAGCAGAGCGGATGATGGAGTGTTTTTGATGCTCCATCACAGGGGATAAGTTTGGTATATCATGTGATCAACACCTAGACAACATGCACGCACTAACACAATTGCTGCAGGCTGTTTACACAGTCAGAGATTGTTTGAATGGAACTAAGTTCTTTTACTCAAGAAATCACCACACTTTTTAGGTGTTTCTAGGCTTTTTCACCAATTATCCAGAACTAGCTGAGTCTACAAGGAACAGGTATGTGGTGAAATGAATGCTCGTCTTATGAACGTGCCTTGAACATTTCTGCCTGTGAGTGACCAGAAAATCAAGTGAGAAAAGAGAGAAGGAGACAGAGAGGGAGTCAAAAAATGAGATGGGAGAAGAGTGAGAGATCAGAGAACATGAGTAAGATGAAAAAAGAGAAAATGGAGAGTGAGTGAAAAGAAAGAGAGAAATGAGAGGGGAGAGATGTCAGAGTCAGAGAGAAAGAGGAGAACAAAGAAAGAGAGGAGAGAGAAAGACATATAGAGGAAAGAGAGAGGAGAGAGAGAAGAAAGAGAAAGAGAAAAGGAGAGAAGAGAGAGGGATCTCAGAGAGAGAAAGACGGTGTGAGAAAGAAAAGAAAGGGAGAGGGGAGAGGAGTCAGAGTCAGAAAAGGGGAGAGAAAAGAGATAGAAACAAGAACAAGAAAAAAGAGCGAAAGAATGGAAAGAGAAAAGAAAGATAAGCTCCTTTTGACCGTGGAATTAACTGGCCGATTTTCTAATCACAACAGGCCTATCTCAAACTATCAATCAAGACAATACTCTATTAGTGTAGGGGAGTATTTGTTTTTGTGTTTGCAATATCAAACCCGACCCTGAGAACTCTCTTACTGCTTGTTCAATTATGTCAGTTTTCTTAGCACGTAAACTCCTGGCTACTCAGTGTTCTGCAGCACAGGATTCCAGCTCATAACAGATAAATGCTATTGTCTCTCATTAGCTTGATGTGTAATTATTAATTTAGCACCTGCCACAGGTTGAAAGCTTCCACCTATGAAAGAACTATGCATTATTTAAAGAAAAACCAGCATTGAATCAGTTTTGTCCAGTAAGCGATCTACTTCTAAAATCAGACTCTCATCCTAAAACCAAATATTTAATTATATAAATATATTTTATTTATTTGTGGCATTATACAGGCTTCTCATTGAGATAAATATAGAATATTTCTTTACAATATAAACCCACTACTCAAGCACAAGCGCCCAAACTAAAACCATTTGAAATTTAAAGAGCGAAGTCTGTATAGAGTTTCAGTGACTGCTTGACACAGATTTGTAAAGGATAATATGGGGTTAGACTAAAAAGGTTCAGTTACGGTCTCTGGGTCCTGTCTGTTGAGACCGAGAAGCAGTTTGACCTGAATTAGAAAATAACCAACTCGTTTTACTTGTTTTCCAGGTATTTCCATTATTAGCAATGCTTCACAACAAACACTCAAATCAGGCAGCATGGTGATGCAGTGGTTAATTTTGCAACCCAACACCCAAATGTTGTGACAGCGGGCTTCTGCATGGACTTTGCTTGTTTGTCCCAGGTGTTTGTGTGAATTTCCCTGGTAACACAAGCCAAATGAGTGAATGCAATGGATTGACGACCATTCCAGGGTGTACTCTCTGTAAACTGTGAGCAGACTAAAAAGAATAACTTTTTACAAAATAAAAATCTCAATTTACCATTTTTAGTTAAATGTATGCATTATTATTTGTATCCTATTGTTAAAAAGTTTTTTTTCACATTCACATTTTTGTATATGTAACTTGTCGGTTTAAAACAATTCCAACAGCAATTCCATGAGTAGAGTGGTTGCTACACAGAGTGGTGTCAGCTGCATAGAGCTGTTGGAAGGAATGCTGCTGAAACCCATTCGCTTCCATGAAACCTGAGAGACAATCTAACACGAAGGTGTTTTAATCAAAAGTGGATTGAATTATCAACTCTTAAACTGGATAAATTGAGCTTACACAACTTAATTAGTTACAACATATTGAATTGAATCAAATTGAGTAATGAGAGTTTTTTTGTCATTTTCACTATGCAAAATAAGTATAGTTTTGTTTGTTGTACTCCAAATAGTTGATTCAATAGTAGCCCAACTTGTTTATTTTGGTAGCTACTAACATAAATGCTACTGTAAAAAACTGCAATTATCAAGTCACCCAAGTCATACATGTTTATAGTAGCAATCTAAACTACTATAGTAATAAAAGTTTTATTCGACCACTCCAAGTGGGGCGACGCCAACCTTTAAACCATTATGTATCTAATCCAACACGCATTGTATCACATTATAAACAAAAGCAGCATAATGGACAGTCAAGCATCAGAAACAGGTTTTATAAAATGGCATTAACTATTTACATTATTAATTGATGATAAACAGCACATTAACATCTTTTTAACAAGAACTTGCTGATTACCCACAATGCATTGCAATTATGTGAAATTTCCAATATTATGTGATTATGTGATACTTCCAAAAACAGAAACATTGCTCAGCTTACTTGAAAAATGTAATTTTACAAACTTATAACTTTTTTAAAACTTTTTTAAATGTTAGTTAATGTATGATTATTGTAATATTTTAGTTAATAGACATCGAATTGATTAATTAGTTTCAACATTTTTTGAGTGACCAACATAAGCAGTAGCTGTTGGTGCTCGGTGAGTTTAGAAAAAAAAATTTATTTTAATTTTATAAGAAGATGGCTGTGCGCACAAGCAACATAGTGCGGAGTAATTTTCGAATCAACCAACATGAAAAACCTGTAGCAATAGGTTCCCTTGGTTTGTCTGATAAGGGTTGCAACTAAAATGTGTAGTATAGTATCTGCTATAATGAATTTTATACCTGCAGCAGGTTCTTTATATCTCAAATAATGTAAATTAACTACAAAATAACTAAAACTTATAAAATAGAACGTATGAGTGTGAAATGTCTTTAATAAATGTTAATGTATAGGGATGTATAAAAAATATTGATGTACTGTTTGCAGTCTTTACAATGAGAGAAAAATGTTTAATGTCTCATGGTTTTAAGTTGATCTGACACTAGACCTTCTTCCATCTTGTCTTCAAACTTGAACATCTTGTGTGTATATTTTGGGATCAGTTTTGTACAATAGCACAAAATTACACACAATGTAAAAAAAAACACGCAAGGATATGAATTTTACAAACAAATACATTTAACATGCACATGTTATTTGAGAACAATTGAATGAATTCCAAAAAATTCAATAGAGAGAGAAAGGTGCAGAGGCTTTTTTAAAGCTATCCAGGCCTTCAAAAACCATCACATGACAGCCTAGCAGTGAGATACTCTGTATTTCTACTATGGACATTTCAGGGAATTACGTTTAATGGGAATTATAAATGTCAACTAACAGGGATTAGCTAAACCGGAGGTTTGGCTATAACTGGGTACTCTTCTGTGGACTCGAGTTTAGAGCTGTAGCTATCGAATATTTTAGCAATCCATTATTCTACTAAAATTGTAATCGATTAACCAAGTAATCAGATAAAACATGTGACGTCACTCGCCCATAGACATTCAATGTTAGAAGGTGCTGCAACTTTATTATTACAACAAAAACATTTTAAAATCTGTTTTAAATCAAGTGGAAGATTATGTGTAGCTTACCAACAATGCGCATAACTAAGTGATTATTAACTTCTGGACTGCAATAAAAGAATGGAACGATTCATCTTTTCTCATCAGTCTACATCTTACTTTGACTATAGAGACAAAAGTAGTGTGGGCTTTTAATTTTGTGACATCTTAATGTTCGGCATGGATTATGCGATTTATATCATTATCTTTGGCCATCAATAATATATTACATATATTAATAATATTAGCACTGCAGAAGGAGCATTTAACATTACTTCGACCTGGCGACACCTTTCCCACAGTAGGCTCTTGCTGTAATACCAAAGCTAACAAAGTCATATTTCACAACAATATTCTCAATGAAATGTTAAAGTATTAACATGAATGTGAAAATACAGATGAAAAGTAATCAGCTTTTTATAAAAGAGTTATTTAAGTAACTTGAGAAATCATTTCAGCCCTACTTGAGCAACCTTTTTTTAATCGTGAACAGGTCAAAGATGAGTCATTGTCTGAAGATGAAATTAAAACCTTTTTCAGTTTAACCAATGTAGGCATTACATCAGCCCAATGAAAAAGACAAGGGTTACTAACAACAAATGAAAAAAATTCAAAATTTTTTACTCTTTTTTTTCCCCAGGGTTTCTCAAGTGTTAAAACACAATTTTGGAGCTGTCGATAGCTATTCAAACTTTTTTTCCCGCTCATTTTGCCTTTGAAAACTTTACAAACATGACCAATTTCCATTTTGAGAATAAGATTTACGATTGGGTTATGTTTTCTCTGTTTGGCAAGTAGCATTTAATACAACACAATCATAGCCACATTTGAAGTTGAATATTTCTTTTAAGTATAAGTTAACTTAATCTAAAGGTCAAATTCCCTTCCTTTCTAATATCCACAAAAACACACAATGCAAGTTGTAAGTGAACCAAGTCATTGCTTTCTTCCGCCTTTAATAATGCACTGTAATTCAACTTCCAACACACATGCATAATTGACCACTGATAATGAGAAATGCATGAAACAGGCAGAGCCACTCACCTTATCTCACACAAACCCTGATTCTAGCACAGCCCCATCACTTCCGTTACGCCCATTGTGATTCTGAACCAATTGAGCGAATCGGTTCTTTAGGAGCGTTTGTCAATTTCTTCAACTCGCCTATCAAAATGATAAAATAAGCCAATGCCAAAAACATTTTTCAACACTAAAAATAGATCATTAACGTTAATTCCATGGAAATGTGAGCTTGCTTATGCAAAAGAATCGACTCAAGTGAACATTTACGTGGAGGCACAACGACGACGCCTGATTTCTTCATGTCTTTAAACAGTGTATTTCTCTCCGAGCACATTGGTTGCATATAAACACCAGAACAAGCATTAAAGGTCTCAAGAACACACCCATGAGAAACAACAATCTCTATCTTAACCAGTTATTGTTGTTATTGAAAGAACTAGTTTACACTGACACATTTTTTCAACCACTTCAAACGAAGTACGTGAACAATGTTGGTCCGCCAATGTTATACCGTGTAGCCTAAATGTTACAATGACAATAAACTTTGATTATTAATGAAGGTTCATATTAAAATTAGTGTCCAAGGTGGCTCAAATGAACCGTTTAAAGGAGTCGGTTGAAAATGAACGAGTCCTCGGAGCCAGTGACAACGAGGCACAACAACGACTGGATTTTTTTATATTACTACAAAATTTATTAAGTATAGGAAAACACATTAGTTGTAATTAATGGCAAACGCCAATGGAGAGATCGTAACGTTAAAATAGCAAGCATGGCTTGCGCAAATTTCCTTCTTGCACAGTCATAGTTGCTAATGTAGCGTTAGATAGTTTAAACATTAAAAATGTACATTTAAAAATGTAAAGTTCTCAACTTAAGAATACTTGTTTTGTAAGTTTAATTAAATGTACTTCAGGCTTTGTCTGTTGTAGTGAAACGACAGTTGAAGTTTTATTTCATGTTCCGGTTAAAAAAAAAAAGATTAAAACACTCACATACGTTAAGTAAATGTTTATTAGAAGTATTATATTGTTATTGATAGGTAATGTTAGTTGTGCTCAGATGAAGGAGGCTACAGCGGGTTGTCAATGAGGACACGCTCGCCCTGTCAGTTCCTGCTTTCTTTACCTGTTTCCTCATTCGTTCATCAACCAATCATGATTCATTTAAGCCTAAACGGAATGAATATTATATAGAAAAGTGAAAAAAAGAAATCAATTGATATCTATCGGTTTTGTTCAAGGGAAAAAAGCATAACTTCCGCAATGCTGTTAGATTCGTGCAGCTCCTCCGATAGGATTAAGGCACTCCTGCAGACTTAAAACACATATCAAGCGCTGCAATAAACGAAGAGAAATGCTACTGACCTAGTGCCACCTCACACGCTTTGCGCAGCTGAGAATGATGAGCCTTTTTCACCTCCTTGTCGGCTAGGATCTTCTCCAAAGCTCTGGTTAAAAACATATTTTTCGTCTTTTTGCCTTCATACATGACGCGGCGCGACGGGGGAGGAGGGCCTGTCCCGGTGGAGGCTGTGTCGATTTTTAATATTTCCTAAATGTTTTCGTTATTCTCCAGCGGATGGTGTCCTCAATAGAGGAACATAAATAAAGCCAGAAGGTGGGGTAAATCCCTCAGTTTTCCATCAGCGACCTGCTGCCTGCGCCATGTTGGGAGGAAATGACGTCACAGTGAAACGGCTGCAGTGAGGTCGAGAGAGCTAATGAGGACTTGCTTAAAGATGGGCCAAAATAAATAACAACTACGAATATGGTCCAAGATAAATGACTTAATATTTCAAAATATTAATAAAACCGTTGACATTATAAAAATGTGAAAATACTGGACTACGTCCGAAAGCTCTAACTTCCTCGTCAGGTGTTCTACTTGTCTTTGAGGGAAGAACCACATTGAAATGTTTTTGGCAGTCTTCAGTTCAATTAATTCTTTTCAATACATTTTTTTACTAATATATATATATATATATATATATATATATATATATATATATATATATATATATATATATATATATAATTTATTTAACGTTGCTATGTTGTATTTTACTAGTTACTTATAGTTGCCTTCATTTCTTTTGCTGAATTTTTGTTTAATAAGATTTAGTTTAATATTCAATCTTTTATTTTATTTATTTAATAAATACATTTTCATTTTCTCAATTAGATGACTGAGTTTTATTTATTTTATACATCTTTTTCATAAAATGCTATTTATATTATTTTCATTATTATTATTTTTTTTAACTTTAAAATAGTTTACTTAAAATATTATTTTAAAGGATATGAATCCTTACATGCATTACCTTTACCCACATAAGTCCTGGCTAGGGTCAAAGGGTTCTGCTGATGCCTCTTTTCAGCAAACAAATCCTCTTGCCCTAACTAACCAGCTGAGGACTATTGTTTTAAAGGTAAGTCCAAGTTTAAGCAAGGAATTGATAGTTTCACGTGGCCAGGACTGGTGTGTTTGGCAGCTAAATTGACTGGAAGCTGTATGTCAATCAACCAATACCATTTCAATTAACACAGCATCATGTTTCCAGGGTATATAAATGTTGCTTTTTAAAAATTTTAGGTATTCTCTAACCTCTCATTCTCAGTACACATGATGGCTCTTGTCTCCATTAAATGGACACCTGTTTCTCCTGGAAATCCAGATAAATTCCACCAATCAGATCGTGACGGAATTCTTGAAGTGCTGCTATAAAAATGCACCAAACCCATCAGACGTACAGCCAAAATTCAGTGGCCGTGACTGTTAAAGCACTGTAAGCCCTTGCGAAAAAGCAGGGCGCACTCTAAAGATTGCTAGTTCATCGCTTACAACAGTAGTCCAATAGCTCACATTCACCCTGAAGTCAGTTTAGAGCCACCAAAAACCTGGAAAAATATTTTAGACTGTAGGAAAAAATATACAAAAATTTGACTAGAACTTCTCAGGAATGCCACAGGCCTTTTTACAGTCACTTTGTAAAAAGCTAGTTACTGAGAGGACATTCAGGAATACATGAGATAACAAAAACCAAATTGATTACGTGATAATCCAATTTATAATATATATATATATATATATATATATATATATATATATATATATATATTTCCCAGTGATGGGTTGCGGCAGGAAGGGCATCCGTCGCATAAAACATATGCCAGAGAGTTGGTGGTTCACTCTGCTGTTGCGACCCCGAAAGGGAAGAAAGCCGACATGAAGATGAATGAATGAATGAATATATATATATATATATATATATATATATATATATATATATATATATATATATTCCCAGCGATGGGCGATATGTATATAATTTAATATAGACTAAAAGAGTTATGCATATAAATAGTATAGTAATTGAAATGCAAAACATGAAACGTGCACTTAAATATTAGGCTTCTTTTGGGTTTGAATCCTGTTCTCGTGGTCTTTTACCACCCCTGCTCCCTCTCTCTCCCATTTTGCTTCCTGTCATATTCCTTTCGATACCTGCCAGTAAATGCAAACAATTTCCCCCCAAAAACTGTTGTATGGTTTTGGATGTCATTCAAATGAAAACTAGAATTCCTATGTTTTGCTATTTTAAAAGGTCAACCCTCATCACAAGAATCTGTTTTTGCCATCAAGGATGAGTAATTCTCATGATGCCAGCATTGCTGACAGAGATGATGATGACATCAGATGCAGAGAATCAGTCAAGGCCAGGCGACCCAAGCGTGTCTAACCTTCAGGACTGTTACAGCATCTTTAGCATATTCCTTTCTGTTCATTTGTTGTATCATAGTTTTGTCTGCTATCTTACTTGTTTTTACTTATTTTTTTTATTGACCACCAATTGCAACTTTTACATTTCTTGATAATTGTAAGTCTCATCTTACGTATATCTTTCATACTGTATTAACAATCAATTAGTATATTTTGCTTGAGAATGTTTTAGAAGTACAAAAAAGCAAAAAAAAAAAAACATCTTATAACAATAAAGCCACTTTTAATAAACACATTTTCGGCACATAGAATCAGATGTAAAAAATGTCCAATGAAATAAGATTAATTTCCAGAACGAGAGAGAGAGATTAATATCACATACAATAATATATCCCATAATTAAGATGTGACCTCTGCCCTTTAATTTCCAAACAAAACCCAAGATCTTGTCTTACTTGTTCTTGACTGCAACTCATTGCTTTCAGATTGAAATGAACCAAGTATAGAATAATACACATTATGAATCATTTGGGATAATGATTTATAAGCTTTATCCTGGTCTATTGTGTGCTTAACTCATCACATCTTCACATAACATCTTTTTGTTTAAATGTGTTTTGCATATAGGGCATAAGCTTTCAACACTAATGGATGGATAGTTTCTTAAAAAATAAAAATTAACACACGTTTGATCCTCTCCTTGAACTTTTCACAGTTTAGCTGTAACATTGAAGCACACCTATTATGCACATTTTATATGTTGTGAGTTCTTCTTCTTATGATAAAAGGAATCGTAAATGCCCTATGCAGGAGTAGAGATTTAAGAACAGAAAGTGCAAAACTTAACTCTTGAAGTGAAGGGAAATCTATGATTGTAAGATAATCTTTAAGCAAATTTTGGATTGAATTTCCGCTTGTTCAAAAATGAGTCGACAGTGAGAGGTTAACAAAACTGTTGCTTTGATGTTTGACTTTCAAAAACAAAACTCATGCACTTTGTCCTCAGTTCCTTAAGGGAACATGACATTTAATGCCCAATATGAGTGGATGGGAGGGGCATGGTTATGAGCACATGTCAATCAACAATAGTGGACAGGGACTTTAACGGCATAAACCAGTTGGCCTGAAAACAGGTAGATATTATACATCTATTTTAGATTTACTGATTTAACAAAAACTAGATGAGTTATTCCAACTCTAACAGGAGTGTGTTTACACCTTTCATGCACAGATCTATATTCAAATATATTCCAAAAATTGACAATAATAGTCATGCTTTAATGAAAAGATTCAGACTTGAAAGCTATGTGTCTCTGTATATTGAAGAAATATTTGAACGAAACAGTTTCATACATCTGTCAAAGGTAAAATACTGTTAAATACTCAAGAGATTTCACGCTCTTTGGTCTGTGTTGATGAACAGAGTGAGCTGCAAAAAGCTGAGTATGCTGTGTATGTGGAACACTCAAAAGAAAAGCTTTACATAAAGAAATGGATGATGCTAGAAAGACAAAGAACACTTGAGCGCTGTCAAGTGAATCAAGTTTGCTATGTTTCTTTCTAACCCATTGGTGAGCTTTGAGATTGACCCATCAATAATCAACAGGATGTCACATCATGTAATTCTTTCCAACCTGTACCTGTTGGGTGCAACAGCCCCAAAAGCATGGAGAAAACCCAATACAAAACAGCTCTGTAGAAAAGCATAATCAATGTCAATTAAATTATCAGTCTGTACATTTTTTGAGCAGGCCAGAAGCGATGGTTTTCACTGCTCTCATAGTCTCTGTACAGGTAGGACTGATTAAAGTTTCAGGCAACAAGAAGCCATAGTAGCCTGTATCACGTAATTCAAAAGCAAAGGCGTATGGAATCCCATTCTTATAAGCCCAGTCCATGGAGCTTCCAGAACTCAGATCTGCAAGTTAAAAAGACACATCACATCCAGATACATGACTAGAGTTGGTGCAGTCAGAGGAAACAGTCCAGTGTCTTAGTGCATAATGCATAAATGTAGTGAAAGCGAATGACTCATGCTTTGTGTAGCAGATACTACAGGGTGCATTGTATGTCGTTGACTAAGAACAGAGTCGATGCTTGACTTACAGAGAGTGGAGGAGGCAGGGCCGTATCTGTACCTCACGCCAAAAGCTGAATAAAGAGCGGTCACTGCATTCTGAGCGGCTGATTCCTGTGGGAAAAGAGCAGAGGTTCAAGGACTGGTTTCAAAGAAAATAATAAAATGACGTGTGTATATTTACTCAAACTACTGTAGGGCTAGCTAGCACGTATAGAAGATAGAAAGACGTTCAGCTCTCATCTTTTATCAAATTAACTATAACTATGTCTGTTTATTAGCTATAAACAGACAGATCTGCATTTGAAATTGCGTAGTTGGCTAGAGTTTATTTTGGCATCAACAGACCAACAGGAACATCTACATTTGTTGTTGGAAATGTACAAGTGAACTTTAGAGATTGTGTTAGCATGCCAATCTAAGAATTCAACCATTTTTGCTTTTTATGGATATTAAAGTTCGCTAATTCTCTGATTAATGTAAGGGCCTTGTTATTTTTGGCCTACCTGTGTTCACACCAAGAATGGAACACTAAAAAAATCTCACAATTTCCCAAAGAAAATCTACTATGACCAGCTTGTTCACCATTGATGTACTTTTCCCCTTACAAAATCACTGCTCTAAAAAAGTTCCTGATCGTTTGGCACAGCTCAGCAATCATATTGAAACTCCCCAGGCAATAGAACACAAATTCTGCATTGTCCATATTGCGACAATTATCAATATCACCTTGCAGAACCCCCATTTCCCACTACGCATTGATCATATGGGATCAAGTATACGTCTTCCCATTGACTTTTCATGTAATGCCATGTAATTTATATTGTAAAAATATATAATGTCTACAATACTCAGTACAAAGAGAGAAACTAAGGAAAACAATAGACAAACCGTTGACAACCTATTGTGTTTTCCAATTACAGAAAAATCTAAAAAACATGATAACCTATTTGAAGGAAACAAATTTAAAAAGACGAGCATATTGTAACTTAAAAGTAAAATAGCCCAGATCACATATAAGGCCAGCAGATGGCAGCAATGCAAATGATTGAAAATTGTAAAAGGCTGCGTTTGGGCAATGTCTTTGAGTCACTCCACACAAGCTCCTGGCTTGGTCACGCTGCTTCATTTAATGAAGGGCTCCCCAAATCCGGCCCTGGAGGGTCTCCCTGCACAATTTAGTAGCAGCCTTGCTCTAGTATGCTTACTACTCTAACTTCAGACAATCAGAGAGAACCCAAAATAATGCAACAGGTGTGTTTCATGATGGTTGAACCAAAAATGTCCAGGGCTCCGGGTTTGAAGACTCTTGATTTAAAGCGATCTCGGCCATTCCTGACAGCTTTAGCGATTGTGTTTCGTTCAAAAGACTGCTCAGATTCCACACTGAAAAGCTAATACTCTAGTGCAAGCTAGTGTTTTAGGTTAGAAGTCCTTGTTTGTTTCCTTTCTCATTTATGCTATGACTAGCATGATTGTTAACCAATTTAAGGAGCAAATGTTGCATCATTCCTATAATTTCACCTCTAAAAACCAAGTAACAAATAAAGTAGTATAAAAATAATTCACACCAATATGTAAAATCACTTGCAAATCGCATGCTCACAAAACATGGTCAAAGAAACACATTCTGAAAGAAATGATTGAATATCTTCAGAATGAACTCACCACACAGTTGAAGTTTGGGATGGTGGCGTATTTGTAGGAATACGGATAGAGCAGCATCTGAGCATAGGCATGAATTGAGATGTAGGCCTTGAAGCGTTTCCTGTGTTTGCGCAGAAACTTGGCAGCAGCTTTGACTTCAGGCTCTGACTCAGGGTGAGGGCCACAGTATGTGTCATCACAGGGGTGAAAGGATGCTCCCTCTTCTATCACAGATACAGAGCAAGATGAGGATATGTATATGATGAACACTGTTTATTTTTTTGAGCTATATAGTATAACCATATTACCCACTTTGAGATAAAAATGCTATAAAAATGAGAAAAGAGAGGAATTGATCCAGATAAAATGTATATAACTGCCAAATTTACCGGTTTTAAGCAACACAATTTAAGAACTAATTTAACTGAACAAGCTATATTTATCTCGTACAAGCTGACTTTTGAGGAATAAAAATCTGTTTTGCAAATGTAAATGAAGAACTGCAAGTAAAAACCAGCATCCCATTAATACACAAAGAATTTTCAAACAAAAAACTAAATACTTGCTAAATATTTGTCTATTTTAGCACCTTTGAACGTACAAAATTAAATGTGTATTTATAAAACATTTGCAACACATAATTTTATCTGCGTGTCAGTCAACTTTTACATTTGCAATTCAGTTTTCTGATTTTTGCCACAGAGAAAGGGGCTAAAGAAACAGGTCCATCCACAAAGCTATTTCATCAGCCAGAGACTAGCCGAGCCACAGTATAACTCAACATTGCAGAGTAGCAAAGAGCTCTGAAAGGCTGAAGGTTTAAATGTAATACATCTTAAACTAATTAATTTTAAACAATTCCCCCTTTCAGTGTTCATAAAGGTCAAGAACAAGCAATCTGAATTTTAAAAAACTTTGCAGCACCACTTGGATTCAAAAATTTTAATTTCATTCATTAATTTCATTCATCATTTTTAATGATTCCTCAGGAGTGGATAGTTGACAAAAAGAACACATAGAACCATAGTGTTTTAAGGTGTAGTCGTTAGCCCTCCTTGACAGCCAAGAAATCTTGTAGTATTTTGGCTGATACACACACACACATTCTTGTTCAGACTACTGAAAAGTGTGATTTCTGTCTGAGGTCCCCTCTAATGTTTCAGTATATATGGAATGTAACACAAGTGATGATAAAAGCACCTGTATGTGTTGAGACATTAAACAATTCTGCTCCTTTAACTAATAATATTACAAAAAATAGTAGTGCAGCCTTAATATACACATATGAAAAGCTGAGTTACAGCCTTGAAATATTGTTTTTGTTTAATGTTGGTGTTTTGGCCATTCTCTCAAACATTTTGGCAGATGGGTTCTGGTGGATGAGGAGATTTAAGATTAGAGGATCGCTGATTTGATCCCCAGATCGCTAGAACTTGAAGGTGGTGTGAGTGAGGAAACACTTGCTCTCCCACCTTCAATAACCACAACCGTGGTGCCCTTGAGTAAGGCACAAGTTTCTTCCCGGTGGCTGCAGCCATGGCTGCCCACTGCTCCGGGTGTGCGTTCACGGTGCTCATTCACTGCTGTGTGTGTACACTGGGATGGGTTAAATGCAGAACACAAATTCCGGGTATGGGTCACTCAATATCTGGCCAAATGGTAACGTTCACTGCACTTGACTTTTCAGTCTTCAGTTGCTTTTTAATTTTAATATTGTATTATTATAATAGAGTTATTATAGAGAACAGCTTTTCTTGACCTACCACCCCATTTAACTTTCCAGTTTCGGTTGGCATCAACTCCTCGACAATAATACTTGGGTATCTTCGACCGCGTTTTCCTCCAAAAGCGATCCTGAAAGAAAAAGTAACCCTGAATGTTGTATATTCTCTTTCTCAAGGTAAAAGATGTTGTGCTGCATATTTAACAGCACATAGTTGATAGCAATTGCTTCCCAAAAACCAGCGTGTTATTTACCGTCTTCCAGCTGTAATGGTAACCATCCACATTGAAGACAGGCATTATGTAGAAACTGAGCTGATTCATCAGCCGTCTCATGCCGGAGTCAAGTTGATAGGAGTTCAGTGCCTATCATTAGAGAGAAAATAATTGTTACAGAGAGGAACGAAATGCTTATACTGCTTTGTCATGTGTATATATACATGAACAAAGCAAATATTCAAGTAAAATGTTATGAATACATTGAATATACACACACCAAGCAAAATGCAATTTAAGACTCAGTTAACACGAAGCTTTCAATCTCAAAGGGAACAAGTTTTGTTTGCTTCTATATGCATTTATTTATTTATTTATTTATACAGATCTAGATGCATGTTAACATTTTATATTTCATATTAACATTTTCAGAAAATGTTAAACAAATGTTGCTGGTGATTACCTTTTTAAATTAATCTAACTTTAGCAGAACTTGTGGGTAAGGATGAATGGATGGATAGATGTATGGATGGACGAACGGACAGACAGATAGATAGATATCAAAGGATACACCAAAGGATCACACGCGACGAGACGAGCTGATTAACGGTCAATCATCTGCCACTCAAGAAACCAAGCCCTGTATTATGCAGAACGTGAAAACTTTGTATATAATCTTAAACAAACAAATTTAAAAATAATTCACCCCCCTCAGAGTGTTCATGTAGGTCGAAACTAATGTAAATACATAAACCTAATGGAGCCAAGGGCAGAGATAAGTTAATACAGGAGGATGGTGTAAAATACTAAAATACGTTAGTTTCCCAGCCAAAACAGGAGATTTGACATCATGTTTTTAAACAACTCAAAGAACATTTCGAAGGGCAAACCTGTGATTTTCAACCTCACAAACTTGTGTGTAGCTATGAGCTCTTGCGTCTATGTGTGTGTGTGTGTGTGTGTGTGTGTGTGTGCGTGTGTGTGCGTGCATGTGCGTGTGCTTGTTTATTTCCATCTGTTTACAAATTTATCAAACTGAAATAAAATAGACTTGTCTGTGGCGTTGAGATGGCTGCTTTTTATTTGTTCCACTGATAATCCACATTGTCATTGTTCCTGTGTTTAAGAGCTTGTTTCAGAGCACTGCTGCAGTTTGAACAGCTGCTACATTAATGTAAACTGATAGCTGTGTGACCATTAATTCTCCAGATACTGCATAAAAACGTGCTGTTCTTGGGCTTTCAAAATGTCATAAATTTAAGTAATAGTTTAATTTAAAGCTAAAGTTCAAGAGCTTCATCAAGTCCAATGGACAAGGACAATGTAAGATCTTGCTTATAAAAAAAATGCAATCTTATTAAAATCTAGTTCAGTCAGACACATATTGTACTGAAAGTCTGCCTCTCAGTGGTCTCCTGAAGCTATTGCAAGAGAAAAAAGATCTGTCATGGAGTGAAATCTGATTATATGTAACTCTGTTATCTGTTAGCAGCTGCTTGTTGTATTTTAGTTTTTATGACCTGATAAAAGAACACTTTAGTAGACTATGACATGAAAACTGAGTGTGTAACATAGCACAAACCTCTCTGACAAACCACTGGCAGAATGCTGGGCCAATCCATTCTCTGGCATGCACTCCACAGTCTATCCAAATGGCTTTCTTATAATGACGTGTTTTCTTTCCTATCTGGCTTAAAATAAAGAATGGTAAAAACAATTTGTAAGTTTGATTGACTGCGTGCTCACACTTTGAATCATCCGAGCTTTACCTGAAGTACATAGAGAGGCCTTCCCTCATAGGACTGACCAATGGAAAACAAGTCCACCATATGCGAATGAGTCCGGTTCATCTCAAACATCCAACTCTGGATCTGTGGAGAAGATTGAATATTAAGTCCCAATGCACGAACAAAAGTAAAAGACACAATCACATTTATTTTGTATGGAGAGCCTGAAAAAGCACCCTTGCCATAAACTACTCCCTTTTGTTAACAATTTAAAGATTGTTCTAAATTAGTAGAAAATCTTATTTTTGAATGACAAAAACTGTATTGAGATGTAACAAGTTGTAAAATCCCATTTTAAACACTGTTAAGTAGCAATTTAAATGACTAGCTTAGCTTGCTAGCCTAGCATTACAACACATCTCTCTTAGTGAACATCTAAATTAAAATACTAAAGTGCTGTGGTAACAATTTACAATACTGTGATGTATTTGAGTTCATGTCATTCCACTGGCGGGTGACAGGGGGGGCAATGCCGCGATGTGTACTGTATATGAGTGAAAGAAGGAGAGAGTGTTACGTGTGTTCACCATGTCTCTGGTTCTCGTTCTCTGGTTGCAGATGAAAAATAAATAATACAGTAAATGTTAGTTGTGCATATTGATGCAAACATAACATAAATTGGTCGACGAGTGAAACGTGCCCACTGCCTCTGCCGAGTGCTAGTCGAGAGGAAAGGATGGCTACAGTTATCGGACAGGTCGATGCGTTCGACGAGACGAGAGAGCAATGGACTACGTATGTAGAACGCTTTGAACACTTTGTGAAAGCTAATGACATTAACGAAGAAAAAACAGTGTCAGTTTTCCTCAGTGTAATGGGAGCATCCACATATGGACTTCTACGCAGCTTTATTGCACCAGTTAAGCCCGGGACTATGAAGTATGATGAAATTGTGGACACACTGCAAGCACATTTCAGCCCCAGACCTATCGTGATTGCGGAAAGATTCAAGTTTCACAAACTAAATCAGGCGGAGGGGGAAAGTGTTGCACAGTATGTGGCCGTGCTAAAGAAACTGGCGGAGCACTGTGAGTTTGGTGACAATTTACATGATGCGTTAAGAGACAGATTGGTGTGTGGCATGTGCAGCGAGTCAATACAGAGGAAACTGTTGACCGAATTGATGCTCACGTACCACAAAGCTGTGGATATAGCTATGTCAATGGAGGCTGTATCCAGAGAATCACAGCATTTAAGCAACTCATTGAAGGTAAATGCCATGTCTTTTGCATCAGAATTGCCAAAGGAGAAATGTTATAGATGTGGAAAGTCCAACAATACCCAAAATGAGTGTTTTTACAAAGACCAACTGTGACACACAAGGCCACATTGCTCGGTCATGCAAAGCTAAAAAGACTGAGGAGAAAACACAGAGTTTTTGGAAAAGGAAACTACATAAAAAGGAAGGGAATTGTAAAGAAAAGAATTCACAAAATGGACACAGAGAGACAGCTATAACGAAGGGATAAGTTCAGATACGGAGTCTGAACTGACACTACAGCAACACAGAAAAATCCTGCACCAGTGAACACAATGAAAAGGAAAAACGAGGAGGGGACATCTGTAATTAAAATAAAACCAAAAATCGAAGGTTTACGAATGGAAATGGAAGTCGACACAGGAGCAGCAGTCGCCATCATCTCAGGTGAATTGTATAGAGAGAAACTAAGTCACATTCGCCTGCGCCATACAGATGTTGTTCTCAAGACATACACTGGTGAAGTAATCCGGCCAGAGGGAGTAATCAAGGTGCGCGTTAAACTGAACAAACAACAGGCACGTCTACCTCTGTATATTGTTACAGGAAAGGCAGTTCCACTGTTCGGACGGGAGTGGCTTCACCGAATTCATCTGGACTGGCACGAGATCAAAACAGTAAGCGCAGTACATCACAGTAACGAAGGGACAATGAACAGCCTTTTTAAAAGGTATGCTAAAGTTTTCGGTGAAGATTTAGGGACGTTCAATGGATATACAGCTACCATAAATCTAAAACCATGAACTCAACCAAAGTTTTTCCAAGCACATGTGGTGCCGTATGCCATCAAACCCAAGGTGGAGGAAGAAATCGACCATCTGCTCAAACAAAGAATCATTTCACCAGTACGATTCAGTGAATGGGCAACCCCGATTGTGCCTGTAATAAAAAAAGGAGGCAATGTCAAGATCTGTGGTGATTTCAAAGTAACGTTGAACCCAGGCTTATGTGCCGAACATTACCCATTACCTCGGATTGAAGATCTGTTTGCTTCACTAGCTAGAGGGCAATGGTTTAGCAAATTAGACCTTTCACATGCGTACCTGCAGATCCCGGTGCACGAAAATTCACGCAAATACCTCACCATCACGACACACAAGGGAATGTTCGTATACAATAGATTACCTTTTGGCATCACGTCAGCCCCATCGATATTCCAACGAGCCATGGAACAAGTACTACAGGGACTACCATTCGTCCACTGTTTACTGGATGACATCCTGATCACAGGACGAGATGATGCACACCATTTGTCCAATCTTGAGACTGTGTTAAGTAGACTGGAGAAATGTGGACTTCGGGTAAAAAGAGAGAAGTGTGAGTTTTTCAAAAGCTCATTAGAGTATTTGGGACATATGATCGATGCATCTGGACTTCACAAGTCTGCCGATAAATTGCGTGCAGTTGCAGAAGCACCGGTTCCGGTCAATGTTAGCCAACTCAGATCTTTTCTTGGGCTGGTTAATTATTATGCAAGATTCGTTCCAAATCTATCCACAGTCCTTCACCCTCTGAACGCAATGTTACATAAAGAGGTGAAATGGAACTGGTCTCCAGAGTGTGAGAGAGCATTTCAGGAAATTAAGACACAGCTATTGACACCAAATGTACTTACGCACTATGATCGAAGACTTCCAATTCGATTGGCGTGCGACGCTTCACCCTACGGAGTGGGAGCAGTACTGTCACATTTGATGCCTGATGGGCAGGAAAGACCCATAGCTTTTGCCTCAAGAACCTTAAGTAAGGCAGAGCAAAACTATGCACAGCTGGAGCGAGAAGCTTTAGGGATCATTTTCGGAGTACGGAAGTTTCACACGTATCTTTATGGATGTCACTTCACATTAATGACCAACCATCGTCCACTTACCACCATACTCCATCCAAACAAAGCGACACCCTCCATGGCTGCGGCCAGACTTCAAAGGTGGGCTCTCCTGTTGGCTGCACATAACTACACTATTCTGTATAGGAGTGCTGATGACCACGGAAATGCTGATGGTTTATCCCGTTTACCGCTGCCTGTTCATCATAAGGACAGAAAAGATGCATTAGAGGTTTATCTCATAAATAAAATGGATGCACTTCCAGTCCATAGCAGCGATATCTGTAAGGAGACCAAGACTGATCCGATTCTCTGTCGAGTAAAGGAAATGGTATCCACAGGATTATTTCCACCTATCAAAGACTCAGGAAATGTTCTGCATCCTTATCTCATGAGGAAGGAGGAGCTATCACTTTTACAGGACTGTCTAATGTGGGGACAGCGAGTTATTGTTCCACCAAATCTGAGACAACAAGTCTTGGAGGATCAACACACAGGACACCCAGTTGTAGTAAAAATGAAGGCAGTAGCACGTAGTTATGTCTGGTGGCCAAATATGGACTTGCAGATTGACGAAAAATCCAAAACCTGCATGTCCTGTCAACAAAATCAGAAATCTCCAGCCCTATCACCTTTACACCCATGGGCATGGCCTAAAGCTCCTTGGCAGCGGATCCACATTGATTATGCTGGACCATTTGAAGGACGCATGTTCTTAGTAGTTGTTGACGCCCATTAAAAATGGCCAGAAGTTTTGGTGATGGATTCCACAACTTCATTCAAAACGATCCAGGCATTGCGTGGACTTTTTAGTCGCTATGGTGTTCCTGAGACGTTAGTGAGCGACAATGGCCCACAGTTTACATCAGAGGAATTTGATAGCTTTCTGAAATCGAATGGTGTTAACCATGTACGCTCTGCACCATTTCATCCAGCTACCAACGGGTTGGCTGAGCGTTTTGTACAGACTTTTAAACATTCGCTAAAAGCATCCAAGGAACCAATATAATTGCAACAAAGACTAGACGCTTTCTTGTTACAGTACTGGAATACTCCTCACAGCACAACGAAAGAAGCACCGGCAATGTTGTTTTTACGTCCCAGACTGAGAACACGATTAGACTTGTTAAAGCCAAGTGTAAAACAGACCGTGGAGCAAGCGCAAAAAGTTCAGTGTTCATACCGTGCTCTCCATGCGAAAGACAGGAACTTTTGTGTTGGTAATTCAGTGCTGGTCAGAGATTATAGACATGGGGGAGAAAAGTGGAAACCTGGTACTGTCTCTTCCCAGTCAGGACCAGTGTCATACACGGTCCAAGTGGACAGTGCACAAAACTGGAAAAGACATGCAGATCAAATGTTAGTTGGTCATCCGGAAATCACAAAAGTCACGGAAACTTTGCCAGCTGGAAACAGGGTGTCACAGACATCAGATGCTAGTGAACAAGAACTGCCTTTGATGTTTCATGACACTGTATCTAATGTACAAGACCATGTAATCGAACTTGTTGCACCTGCTACAACTAGTTTACAAAATGAGAGGCGATTCCCTGTGAGAAATCGTAAACCACCTGACAGATTAGATCTGTAGTTTTGTCTGTATCTGCACTGCAGAAAAGTTAATGTGTTTATACTGAAAAAGTTAATGGGTGGTCAAGTGAGCTGTTTAATATTGCTCAGGGTTGTGTTATTATTGATAATCATCTTACTGTTATGGAAGGCCATCGAGTTCTAGTGTTTAAGGGATGGAAAGAATATGAGAGTAACTGATCTAAGTGGGAAGGAGATGTGATGTATTTGAGTTCATGTCATTCCACTGGCAGGTGACAGGGGGGGCAATGCCGCGATTTGTACTGCATATGAGTGAAAGAAGGAGAGAGTGTTACATGTGTTCACCATGTCTCTGGTTCTCGTTCTCTGGTTGCAGATGAAAAATAAATAATCCAGAAAATGTTAGTTGTGCATATTGATGCAAACATAACAAATACTCTTCCCTAGTTACTGTATAACTAACAAGGAACTACCTCATAACTAACAGATAACTGCTCATTACTTAAGTAGTCGTTACTAATAGTTACTAAGTTATACCTAACTAATTAGTATCTAATGCTATAGTAACTACTTATGATAATTATAATTAATTATTAGTTAACTACTAGTAACTAAAAAAATAATATTATATATATTATTATTAGGTACAATCTGGACGAGACAAGTATTATAAAGTGATAAGATAAGTTATATTAGAAGTGGGATCAGTTTTTCTCCCAGTAACCATGGGAACAGCAACCCCCAGCCACCAACCCTCATGCGTAAATTCAATGAAATTGATACACAGCCTTAAATCATCAACTTGCAGTCTAACACTCTTCCAACAGACTTTTTTCAAAACCAGTGAAGATACAGACCTCTAGATACAGATATCTAAATACAGACCTCCTGGAGGAAGAAACTGCCTCTCTTCTTTCAGGTACCTTTCCAAAGGCTTTAAAGACTGCAGTAGTAAAACCCCTCCTGGCAAAGGGAAACCTTGACAACACCATACTAAACAACTACAGGCCTCACAAACCTCCCTTTTATTGGAAAAATTCTCGAAAAGGTTATACTAATTCAACTTAACCAATTCTTGAGCTTAAGAATATTTTATAGTTTTCAATCTGGTTTCCGAGCTCATCCCAGTACAGAAACAGCTCTGCTAAAGATGACAAATGAAATCCACTCAAAATCCAAATTCAGGAAAGGTGAATGTGCTCGTTCTTCTTGACCTGAGCGCTGCTTTTGATACTGTTGATCACAGCATTCTCCTTGATAGGCTTGAGAACTGCGTTGGTCTTTCAGGCACAGTGCTGAAATGGTTCAGATCATACTTACCAGGGTGAGGCTTGTGAGTATAGGTGATCACATGTCAAACTGGATAGCAGTTTCATGCGGGGACCCCCCAAGGCTTAATTTTGCACTCCTTTTGTTCAGCCTGTACATGCTACCACTAGGTGAAATAATGAGAAGATAAGAGATTGCCTATCATAGTTCTGCTGTTGACACTTCTCCAAATGACTTCAGCCCTGAAAACTCTCTCTGTAAATGCCTTCATGAGATTAAAAGCTGGATGGACACAAACTTTCTTCAAATAAATAAAGGGAAAACTGAAGTTGTTTTTGGGGACAAAGCTGAGGTTCTCAAGGTGAGTTTTTGTATGAGCTCTGAGGGTATTAAAACTAAACATCAGGTGAAGAACCTCGGGGTAATTCTGAATTCTGATCTGAGCTTCACCAGTCACATAAGAGCAATAACTAAATCTGCTTATAAACATCTCAGAAGCATTGCAAGGATCAGATGCTTTGTCTCCAGTCAAGATCTAGGGAAACTAGTCAATGCTTTTATCGCCAGCAAGCTGGATTATTGTAATGCTCTCCTAACTGGTCTCCCAAAAAAGACCACTAGGTAGCATTAGCTTGTTCAGAATGTGGCTGCACAGATTCTGACCAGAGCTGGAAAGTCGGAGCACATAACTCCAGTCCTAAGGTCTCTACACTGGCTGCCAGTGACCTTAAGAATAAAGTTTAAAGTGCTGCTGCTTGTCTATAAGTCACAAAACAAAATAGACCACATATATGATCACACCAAATAGATCACATATATGCTTACTATATACAAACCAAACAGAGCTCTTAGATCACTAGGTTCAAAATAGTTGGAACCAGCTTCCAGAAGAGATTAGAGGAGTTAAAACTTTAATCACATTTAAATCTAGGCTAAAAAACATTTATTTAAATGTACGTTTATTGACTGAGCACTGCTGTCCGAACAGCTCTGCAACTATGAACTTCTGTTGTTTTTTTATACTATAAATTTAAATTGCTTTAATTAAATCTTTCATTTAATTAAGTCTGTTTTATCTATGATCTGAATTCGTCTGTTAACCGCTTTGAATTGCCAATTTGTACGAAAATGTGCTATACAAATAAATTGCCTTGCTTTGTTACGGTCTCACTATGCCATCATAAGGTGCCCTATTTAAGTCACCAACGTGTAGAAATAGTATTTTTAATTACCAACACCTCTGTTTTCTAATTGTTTACAGGGCTTTAAATTCCTCATGCTGTCAAGGTAAAATGTTAGTTCCTAAGAGACACAACCAGTCAATGAAATCTCACCCAATGCACCTGAAACCAATCCTCACTCAAACCTAGCAACCCAAATCACTTACCTTCTCCTTAAATACAGCTCCTTCTGTCTCAGATCTACCTTTCACATGAGAATGATTCTCCAGAATTATTTTACCTGTTGTCACTGAAGTAAATCCCTTACCTGTGTCTCTTGGGAACCTCCACACAACCATCTTATTTTTTTCAATCACCTCTTCTGGATGTAGTTTCTACATTCTCCATCTTCTTATCTATCCTTCTCTTCTGTTTGACTGCCACATCTAGATCCCTTCCAGCTTGGTATCTTCTATAGTTGATATGTTTGTGTTCTCAACTCTTTGAGGGATGTTTTTGTTCTGTATATTGATTTTGTAAAAAAAACAAGATTAAGGCACTGATCCACTTTTCCTGCTTTCCTTACAGGCATGACTCTAACTGCAGCTATAAATAATTAACCCTACCCCTTAGTGAAGGAAAAGTGACCAGTTGGTCTGATATGGAGTTACCCATACTCGAAATTTGTGCACTGCATTTAACCCATCCCTGTGTACATGCTTCCACCACAAGAACCTCTCTTTTTTTGTTGATCTCGTTGAGAGAGATCATCAAGTGAAGACAATCGAAAATTAACCAACAATCAAAAAACGCAAGGCATTTCTTAATCAGACAAAAGCAAAATGAGCCATACACCCCACTAATAAAAGTACAAACATTTATTTACCTCCTCCAGCGAATGATACACTTCATAGTCATACTGGACGTCTGCTCTGCGCTTCCTGGATGACCGATAACCACTCTGTTTCTCTATTTCTGTTTGTAGATTGGATATGAGCACGCTGTGAAGATAAATCATTGATTATATAAACATGGATGTTGTGTTCTGATATTTCTGATGAAAATAAAAGAGTGGGTGTACCCAGTCATCAAAGCCCAGTCATCACGGAGAAGCCATATTGAAATTAGCTAGAATGAATGTGTAACGAGTCAGTCTAGGCGGGACTCGAACCCGGGTCTGTGATATTAAAGCAGAGGAGTGCTACTCAGTGAGCTAGCTCTCCTGCAGTGGAACCCAATGGCAGAAGATGGATGAACCAGGCAACAGGAGTTGTTCCAAAAGCAAAATAATCTTTACTGAAGCAGTATTGTCAAGAATACAAAACAACTAAGAAAGCAGAGCTTCCATTATACAGAAAAATAAAACAGACACAAGGGTCTAAAACAAAACTTAAACTGAGTACATACTTGACAAAAGAAATAGGCAAGCCGAGCTTCCACAACAAGAGAATAACATATAAACTAGAGTCCAACCAGAAAACTAGTCCAACCTAGACTCGGGAACAGATCACCGGAAAATGAAGACTGAACACAAAACCATGAGACAGTCACTCTTATATAGGGTAACACACAGGTCAAGGGAATGAGCACTAATTGGGAATGCTACCCAGTCATCTATGGGACTCAAGCGCCATCCAGTGGCACGGAGAGTACTGGGTCAGCAACCCCATCTGCGACTGCCCTCTGTCTTCCTGGAGAGGAATAGCAGACCCAAGACAGGATCTTTAAAGAATGATACCAAAAGACCACGTTCAACGAGACTAGATGAAGAAACCCCACTTTTAATTATGCATAACTGTAAGGCTTAATTTATACTCAACAAACTAATTTTTAAATTATCCACTCCCCTCAGAGTGTTCATGAAAATATTACATAAACATCACCAATCCCTATGGAGCCAGGGGTGAAAAGTTTTTTTCAGCTGCGAAGTTGGTCAGTTTTAACATTGGATTGAATGAGAACCTGTTCCCTTCTGGTGTCAGCCTCAAGTGGCTGGTCGGGGAACTGCATAGTCGGCCAGTTACTTCATATTGTGCAGAGAGAAAGCACGAAACTGGCTCATGAGACAAAGGCCTGTCAGGTTAATTTGGCACCCCTTCTCACTTTCCCTCCATGTGTATAACAGGAAGGGACTGATGTTGTAATTCTTTCCCTGACCACTTGAGGCTTGTCCAAAAGGTGAGCACATACCCATTGACACCAATGTTAAAAAGTATTATTTTTACATGCAAAATAAATACATCTAAGGCTTTTTGCGATGTTACTATGGCTGTCAAGCTGTTTTGAGCTCACATTAAAAAATTGCATTAAACAGACATTCATAAACCAATCTGAATATGACTTGAGGCATAGTGTTGATGAGGGCACAATAATAAAACATGCTGGAGAAGTCTGAAAAGTCAAGCTTACATGATACGGCACCATTAAGTAAACAAAGCACATCTTCAAATTGTCTATTATTCTGAATCCTCCAGACTCTCATTTCTGGCTGTAAATTTGCTCAAAGGCATCAGTCATGAGAAGGAGAGGAGACATAAAAGAAAGAGGCTCCCTGGGAACGGAAAGACAATGAAAGTGTTTTTGTCTGTGCTGGATGAGATAAGCTTCACCGCTGATGTGGATGATTGATGCAGCAAGCAGTTGAAAGAGCTTCTGGATCACTCTTTCATGGCTGGATCCTTCTCCACATGCTAATCAAAGTCAGAAGAATCTGAGCGGAAAACTCAAAGTGTGTCCCACAAAACAGTATTAGTCTCGCATAGAAGTGGGAGCCACATTTTCTTTGTTAGCCACCACAGTAAATCAACATCCATACAGCCCTATACTCTACTTATCTGCTGTCAAATTCTTGCTTGGATAGTTTGGCAATGTTGGAAGATGGGTCCTCTTCCTGATCCAACGATCTCTTTTTATTTGAGCTAGAAACTGACACAGAAGTCACTGGACCATGACCCTTTTTTGCTTGATCGCCGAAAATTTGCTACAGTGGAATGAAGAGACTTACTCATATTGAATCTGTGCCTGGTGAAGTCGTCTTCTAATCCACTGTGTTTTATCTCGCAGTACGTGAACATCTACTGGGTGCTTCTCTTCAATCAAAGAAGCACTGTTGGGTTGCCAGAGGTCCACCTACCGAACAAATTATTTGTGAAAATATTGTCTTGGATATCTGCTCGAGGTCAAACTTTTGTAAATATTTACTAACAATCTTCTAAGAAATTCTGCTTGTATTTTTGACAGGTTATACAACAGTTTATACAACACTTTTTTAGCTTCACAAATGTATGAGGAAAAATGCCACCGGAGGGAGAGAAAAATACCCTCACACTCACCCAAGGAGAACATGAACAAGATCACCCTGAAAGGTGGATGCAGGAGTAAATGTGATCTCACAAAGGAAAGCCTTTCCAGCCTTTTAAACAATTTCAACAAATTTCCAATTTCAAGCTATTTATTAAACCCACAGATGGCTTTTAGATCAATAATGCCACGTACAATATTTAAGTATTTAGCAAAAATTATGTAAATTGTAAATTTAATCAGGATCTAATTCAAAAGTGTATAGCCACAAACACACAGGAAAGTGTAAAAATTAGAGGTTTGATTGATTGTAGAAGGTGATTTAAAATAGTGATTTAACTTTAGCTTCTCTACAACTGGTTGTTTGGTTGATTGATTGATTGGTAGGTTGGTTGGTTAACTGATTGATTGACTAATTGGTTAACTAATTGGTTGGTTGATTGATTGATTGATTGATTTCAATTTTGCTATTTTCAAGAGTTTTTACATTTTTGGCCAAAACTCCAAATTGCTTAAAACTTTCCCTTCTAAAAACATTGAATACGATTTCTCTAAAGAGACCGCAGATCTGAGGGAAACATTAACTTTGAAAGCAAGCTAAGGGTATTCATGCATTATTTACCGCAGCTGGGATTTAAAGACTAAAAGCACTGAAACAAAATTTGATTTGCATAAGAAAAGTTAACAATTTGACACTAACAAGCCAACTTGTAAAGCAGTGAAATTTTGTTTCTATGTAAACTGTTTCCTTGTTCCTTTCATGATTTTACTGATTTCAGATTTATTGGCCACCAGATACTCACCGTCAGGTTTTGGAAGAGCTGCTTAACTTCTTGGACCTCTGTTTGGCTTTTAGGGATTATTCTGAACACTTGGTCACTGCAGAAGCAAAATAAATACAATCTAATTGCCCAGTACAAAATCAAACCATGGAACACATTTTAAATACACAAATGCTTTTATAAATCTATAA
The DNA here is from genome assembly GCA_900490495.1 of Danionella dracula. NCBI lineage: Eukaryota > Metazoa > Chordata > Actinopteri > Cypriniformes > Danionidae > Danionella > Danionella dracula. The sequence continues at coordinate 3,689,218 of UELW01000888.1, forward strand.
TTTGGGTAGAATGTGACCTTGTAGTCAATTTTTATATTCCCTACAATCAACTATATATTATAATTTGGTTTACTAAGAACATCTGGTTCCTTTTCTATCTCACATTACTGTAAAGCTCACCCAGTATTTTCTGAGTCACAGTGCAATACTCAATCGGCAGCTGAATTGTCCAAGAATAGTCCCTCAAAGAACTTTTTGGCCCTGTTCTGACTGGGATTGCTTGGCCCTAGTACCTTTCTGAATGACTGTACTGATTCTCAGTCGGGTTAGCATTAAATATAATGTCTGGTCCAAGTCTTCTATGCCTTAAACACATTAAACACAATACCCCCTCTTCCAGACTGAGACAATGCTTGGCCCACACATCGAATGTCAGTGCCAGATGAATGCCACATGTGCCAAACTGACTTGGATTTGTTTTAGTGGTCTTAAGTGTTTTTTTTCTTTCTAAGTTTATGTACTTACTATGATTTTGGAATCTGTGAAAATCACTTTCTTTGTCTTTTTATCATCCACAGCTAAAACACAAATGATTACATTCATAATATCATAGCAACTTTTACATGATTGGATGTCATGTAGTATGAAGAAAATGAGGCCAATGAAATGTGATCCATCTCACAGCTCTTCCTGCAGTATCCAGTCATTACGGCAAAAGGCTATAAAATCACTTAACCATGGAAGACAAAGCCACAGAAGTCCAAGGTTTGAGGTCCCAACTTAAGTGTGTCCATGGCACTGGTGTTGGTTTTTGAAGCTAAAGACACATCATAACACAACAATGAGCAAAAAAGAGAACATAAAACATTATGACAGTGAAGTCATTGTAAAATGTTAAATCACGTTTGACATTTTTTACCACACCTATGCAGCGGCTGCTTGGAGCTCCAGCATGTAGTGGCTCCTGCTTACCAAAAATTCAGAAACCAAGTGGTATCTGAATTCCAACATGCTTTGTAAAATTGCCATGAGTGTTTCTTTGTTAATGTTTCTGAAATTGCTCTAGGGTGTGTTGACGTTTTAGTTCATGTTTTCCTTAATTAAAACGTATTTTAATTAATCTGTTTGTGCATATCATTGGGTTAAATATGAATGCAGCCATCTGAATCCTAGTGCACACTAATCAACCAGACAGAGAACAGATGCGTCAAAGTTTCTTCAAAGGTTTTACAGAAAGAGTTGCTTTTTTATGTTATGTTGCTATATTTTGTCAGACTACCCCAGGGCAGCAGAGGGCTACCAAAGTAGCTTATCATTCGTGTGAATGTGGAGTGAATGAATAATGCTCTGATAATTGTAAAACGTCCTTGAGTGTCTTGTAAAGCACTATATAAATTGAAGGCATTACTATTATTATTAAGACATGCACTTAAGTAACTGCACATTGGGCAATCTGTGTTAGAATCACTCGCCTCTAATCTTTTACCAGCAACGCCCATTTTCTCTCCTATTTTCTCTCTGCTTGCTGTAGGAAAGCACACAGTTCCATCATAATAAAGGCAAGAATGGCTCTTAAAGTAATATTTAAAAATGTTGCACAGCATTTACATTATTTTACATAATCATTTACATAAGCAATCACAAAAACATTAAAAGGTTCACTATTTGATTTAAAATATATTGGTCTGGTCAAGCCTTTCGGAACCAAAACTTTTAGCCAATCAGCCGAAGCTAGCAAAATAAGATAGCACTAATGGGCATGTTTGTTTTTATTATGTCAAACATAAAAAATTGAAATATAAACAAATTACCTATAATAATGGATTTACATTTGATTAACATATCATATTTGAGTAAACAAACAGTTAAGACACTTCTAAATGCTTCAAAAGAACACATTTAGCCTTTGAATTAATTTAGTGTTGGGTTGTTGAAGTGCACAAGAAGTAACCTATATCTATTTTCAATAAACAATTTCTAAATTTAGAGTATTAGTGAACACTAAAAAGTCATTTAAATAGGGTTGCAACTCGACCTTTAAGATAAGATGAAGATCTTGTTGTGCAAAAAACAAAGAACAAAGTAACAGTAATTTCACCTTGGTAGCTGGGATAGCTCTATACATATTTTTTATCATCACATGAATATATAATAATAATTATTCAAGACACTCAAAGATGCTTTACAATGTTCAGAGCATTATTCATTCACTCCACATTCACACACAGGTGGTGATAAGCTACCCTGGGTATAAGCTAGGCTAAGCTTCCCTGGGGCAGTCTGACAGGATGTGGCAATGGTAAATACAGGGCAATGCGGGTGAAGTAGCTTGCCCAGGGTCACAATGGTGGAATGGACCTGGCCAGGATTGAACCACCAACCTTGTGGTTACAGAACGACCAACTCCACCACTGCGCCACCTTTTATCATATTGGGGACAAGGCTAACAAATTTGCTATTTCTAACAGCCGTTTTGTGTCTGTGTTTTACAATACATCTGAAGTCCATTCGTGTGTTATTAATACTAGCATTTAAAATGACTCGCCATTTGCAGACAGCTCGTCTTCTACCATCTATCATTGTTTTTAAGCTTTCTTTAAAGTCACAACAGCGACGTAGTATTCCAGCTGGCCAATAGTATTGTTGAACGGTTTAGGGGTGGACACCGATTGGATTGTTGTGTGGCTGCCTCTGTTACTGCACTGCGCAATCAGACCCTTCTCATCCTGGATGGAAAAGCATTCTTGTCTGTTGTAAAGTGAGAAGTTGGCCAGATATGGAGTGACCCATACTCGAAATTTGTGCTCTGAATTTAACCCATTCCTGTGTACACACACAGCAGTGAACAAACACACCGTGAACACACCCCCAGAGCAGTGGGCAGTCATGGCGGGGAGCAGTCGGCAAACTGGTGCCTTGCTCAAGGGCACCACAGCTGTGGTTGTTGAAGGTTGGAAAGCAAGTGCTTCATCACTCACACCACCTTCAACTTTGGGGATCTCAAGTCAATCTCCTTACCCACCAGATCACATCCGCCACAAAAACAGATTTTAGTCTCGTTGGGATTTGAACCCACAACCTGTCAATGTGGAAAACCACCGTCATTCGAACTGTGCCATTGACATGATTGAAAGACACTCATAAACCACACTCATGATCAGAAGAAGTGGAGGGGGTGAGACACAAAACAGTGGGAGGATAGACGTAGTAAAAGAGGGTGAATTTAAGGAAAATTTCTAAATCTGTCTGCAAGTTTTTTTTCTGTGACACATATAGAATGATGTTAGACAACATTCCCGTCTCTTCACCCATGTCACAGTTCTTTGTCCGCCAAGCATCTCCTAAAGCCAGTATGGGAATGCCAAGTCAATAATCTCTGAGCTCTCAATATTTTTTTTCAGTCAGTTTAGAAAATGAAATAATAATTGCATATAGAGTTAAATATTTAAGCATATTGCACCTAAATGCACCTTTAATTCATCAAATGATTGTCCTCAATATTACTGTTTTTGAACAAATAAAACACCAATTCAATGATTAGATGTTAAAAGTCCAACTTTTAAAGTACAATATTTATCCTTCAACATACTAAAGACGTTACTGATTAGACACATTTTAGATATTAGAATATGTTTAATTAAACTCTATAAAAGTTTATAAAATTCTGTATTGCAAGTAAGAGGAACGACTTGATGGTCACATTTTCAACATAAAAACTATCATTGGAGAATTGTTTGAAATTGTTTGAATCCCTGGCATTTTGACGATAGTGCTAATCTTTAAAATATAGATATTAAGACACTCTATATCTTAAATTTTGTATAGCAGCTGAGCACGGAACAATTGCGCTAGCTGTCAGATTTCTTAAAACGCACCAAAGTTGACCTCATAATGACACTAGAAGCACCCTGCTAATTTTAGACCATGAATGAAGCGGTTGCCCCAGGTTACATACTCCTTTTTAGTATTTAATTTTGCAATACTTTCTTCTCAGCTCTGTTTATGTAGAAAAGAGTCAGAAACTGATCTTGATGTTATCAATTTATAAAAAGGTTGTTAAAGTAAAAGATGCTGTCCCAAATTTTATTTTTCAATCCAAAACTTCAACTTCACTTTTAAATGAATGCAATGAATATATATAAAAGGTCTCTTTTTCCAGGTTTACCAGAAACTAATACACAGATTGTTTTAAGGTTCTCTTGAACACTTCTACCAGGTAAATATTTATAATGCGCAGTATTGATTGGGTTATGTTTTTTAAGCAGATGAATGCTTTAAAAAATACCACTTATATTTTGACAACTAATAAAATATATTAGAAAACGTCTCTCAGCAAAGTTTGCAGGCATTTACAGTTAATGTTGCTATACCAGAGTGTATTTTAATGTTGCTCATTATGGTGCTACTTGGAGTGCCACATTATTTCCTGGGGTGGTACTTGGTGAAAAAAGTTTGAGAACTACTGATCTTTGGAATTTATGTAATGAATAAAATGTCTTACTCGCTCAAAGCTGAAAAAGAATGGTTTTACCAAATCTGGACCAAATGGATTGAGTATATCCAACAAAAATTAGTATATCCAACTAAACCAGAGTTTATGGTTAATAGCTGTGCTAAATGTGATAATATGAATATGAGTTGGTGCACCCCCCCTTCACTTTGCTTTGTTTGTTTAATTTATGGTGTATAAAAAAAGCAGAGAAGTGCAATATATTAGTCTGATATAAAATACTCCTTGTACAGTTATAGATACATACTTGAATAAAAATGTTGTATACAATGTGTGTAACTGGAAATATGCCTTTCTAAATAAAAATACAATTTTAACAAAAAAGTAAATCTGACAAGAGAACAGTACTGATTTCTTATTTAAAGTCAACACCAGATGGTGCAGTTATGCAAAGATCTATATTGTATCATATATAAACTTATTTTATGGGCTAAGAAGAAGTTTAAATATAATTCCTCTAGCGATTATTTACTTGTATAAGTGTAAACGGCTATAACATAAGAATGTAGCAGTGTCACAGTCTCTTGTCAGCTGACGAATCAGACACATTCAGAACAAAGTTTGCCATTAGGTGTTCGTGTGAATGTGAGAGGAATGATTTTCTGCATTTTGGTTTCACACCCTTAAATTTACATGAAAGCCTTTGATTTGCACATTTTATTGCCCAATGTAAAGCATTTATCTGCACAACACAATTCACCCATATTCTCATCAAGAATGTATACCACTCTAAACAAAGGTAAAAAAAACTGTATGCAAAAAAAAATATGTTACAGGATAATACAGTGAAAATAACAGCCAAATACTGAGTACTTAAGCAGTACAATCCTAGCAATAAATATTTTTAACTCTAGATCTTAAAACTTTTTTTGCATAGAAACATTGTGTACGAAATAATCAATAAGAAATTACTAGGCCGATTTTCTAATGCATTACTGCACTCATTATCATCTACACCTGTCCTTTACATTGATAATTCACAATAAACATCACATAAAAAGCTTTTTAACAAGAACGTCTTGGTTACATCTGTAACCTCGGTTCCCTGATGGAGGGAACGAGACGTTGTGTCGAATGACGACACTGGGGGTTCGCCCTTCAGAACCAATCGACTCTATGCTATATTCTAAACGCCAATGAAATTGCGCGAATGGATTTCAGAATGAAATAGCATGCTTGCCTCCGCCCCGAAGCGGGGTATAAAGGGAGGAAGCTTGCTCCATTCATTACCTTTATTCTGAGGAGCCCAGAGCAAAGTTGTGGCATAGGGACACAACGTCTCGTTCCCTCCATCAGGGAACCGAGGTTACAGATGTAACCAAGACGTTCCCTTTCTGTCGTTCACTTCGACGTTGTGTCGAATGACGACACTGGGGGTCCCTGTTAATTCCCGCCACAACTTTTGGCTGCTGTCGTCTGGTGCTGGCAAAGCAAATTCTGGCAGGAGAGACGTGCCAGGCAACACTAAGCAATCACCAAACCCTCCAGTGGTATACACAAGGGTTCCCGTCCGTAGAGAGGCGTAATCCCTTCTGTCCATACTCCCTGCGGCGTTTAGTTACTCAAAAACTTGGAGATAACACAGGGTACCGGAGAACACTGGGAGTGCTTAACTAAACAAAGCGTAGCGGAGTAACCTCACCTATAAGGGGAGGGTAATAATAAAGTCTCACCGCAGGGAGACATAGAAAACAAAATGTTCACACACCTGGTAGGAACATAGGGCTAAGGTCCAAGGGAACACTGCTACTTGGGCAGTGGAGCTAACTTGGAAGAGCACAACGATGAAGAATCACCAAGTGATATAACAGTCTCTTCTAGCCTGTTGAAAGCTGCTCCGTCCAGCTTGTCAACGAAGGTGCCAATGATGGAAGAATCCTTCCCGAAGGGGAAGTAAGGGATCTGGACTCACCTCTGTGGAGGGGAGCAGATGGCACAAGCAGATGCAACCAGCTACTAAGTCATGCTCTGAATGACGTGAGATGATGCTGGCTCGACACGGAGATTGTAAAACCGTGCGAAGGTATTAGGCGTCACCCAACCCGCAGCTCTGCAGATGTCTGTTAGTGTAGCGCCTCTAGCCAATGCCCAAGAGGAGGAAACCCCTCGGGAGGAGTGAGCTCTCACACCCAGGGGGCAAGGTAGATGCTGGGAACGATACTCCATGAGGATGGCGTCTACGATCCAGTGTGTTAGCCTCTGTTTGGATACAGCATTCCCTCTCTGCTGTCCTCCATATCAGACAAAGAGCTGATCAGAGTTTCTGAGGCTCTGACTACGGTCCAACGAAGGGCTCGTACTTGACATAAGAAACCAAGGGTTGGATCTTCCTCCCTGTGGGGGAGTGCTTGCAGGTTCACTACCTGATCTCGAAAGGGAGTGATAGGAACTTTAGGCACGTAACCGGGCCGGGGTCTCAAGGTAACGTGAGAATTCCCAGGTCCAAACTCTAAGCACCCGGCGGACACAGAGAAGGCTTGTAGGTCTCCTACCCTCTTGAAGGAAGCAAGTGCTATCAGAAGTGCAGTCTTCATCGAAAGATGAGAAAGATCCGACTCTGACAGAGGCTCGAAGGGGGCTAATTTAAGTCCCGCTAGGACCACCAGGAGGTCCCAAGAGGGGATAGAGCGCGGTCTGGGTGGATTCAACCTCAGAGCGCCCTTTAAGAACCTAACAATTAGGTCGTGTCGTCCAAGGGATCTACCATCAATAGGAAGGTGATGAGCGGCAATGGCGGCTACATACACTTTCAGTGTTGATGGAGATTCTGCTCCAATTTCTCTTGGAGGAAGGTCAACACTGTACTAATCGTGCAACTCTGTGGACTTTGCCCATGGGAAACACACCAGGACGTGAAGATACGCCATTTCAGAGTGTAGAGTCTCCTCGTGGAGGGAGCTCTAGCATTGGCAATCGTATCAACCACAGCCGAGGGAAGGTTGGCTAGGGTTTCATCGTCCCGTCCAAAGGCCAGACAAGGAGGTTCCATAGGTCTGGTCTCGGGTGCCATAACGTGCCTCGTCCCTGAGAAAGAAGGTCCTTCCTCAGGGGAATCGGCCAGGGAGGAGTCGTCGTCATGTGAGAGAGCTCCGAGAACCAGATTTGGTTGGACCAGTGGGGTGCAACACAAAGGATCTGATGCTCTTCCTCCCTGACCTTGCTCAGAAACTGAGCAATGAGACTCACTGGGGGGAAGGCATACTTCCTCTTGTCTCGTGGCCAATCGTGGGCTAAGGCGTCTGCACCGAGATGGGCTTCGGTCAGAGCGTACCATAGCGGGCAGTGGGTGTTGTCCTGGGATGCAAAGAGATCTATCTGTGCTTCCCCGAACATGACCCATATCTGCTGGACCACGGAGGGGTGAAGTCTCCACTCTCCGTTGGCAGGAATCTGTCGTGACAACGCATCTGCTGTACGATTGAGAATGCCCGGTGTGTGAGTGGCGTGGAGAGATTTGACTCTCGGCTGACTCCACAGAAGGAGGCGTCGGGCGACTGTGACAGTTGCCGTGAGCGTACTCCACCCTGGTGATTGATGTACGCTACTACGGCTGTGTTGTCTGTTCGGGCTAACACATGTTTGTCCTGTATGAGGTTGGAAAAGTGCCGAAGGGCTAACAGGACTGCCATCAGCTCTAGGCCGTTGATATGCCATCCCAGTCGAGGACCCGTCCACAGACCTGAGACTGTTTGCCCGTTGCACACCGCACCCCAGCCCAGTTTTGAGGCGTCTGTAGTAACGACTATACGCCTTAAAACCTGCTCCATAGGTACTCCGAGTCTGAGAAAGAGGGGGTTGTACCATGGGCTGAGTGTGCGTTGACATTCCGGAGTGACAGCTACCCGGAGTCTGCCTGTCTGCCACGCCGTCCTTGGGACTCTGGAATGAAGCCAATGCTGGAGTGGTCTCATGTGCATCAGGCCTAGAGGAATGACCGCCGAGGATGATGCCATGTGCCCCAGGAGTCTCTGGAGGAGCTTCAAGGAGACCACTGACCTTGTTCTGATAGCGTTCAGAGAGTTTAGCATTGATTGGACGCGCTCGTTGGAGAGGCGTGCGACCATTCCTACTGAGTCCAATTCTATTCCCAGGAAAATGATACTCTGCACGGGTGAGAGTCTGCTCTTTTCCTGGTTGACCCGAAGTCCCAAACGATCTAAATGCCGGAGCACTATGTCCCTGTGTGCACAAACTAGGTCTCGAGAGTGAGCTACAATCAGCCAGCCGTCGAGATATTTTAGAATGCGGATCCCCTCTTCTTTGAGAGGTGATATCGCTGCCTCGACCAGCTTGGTGAAGACGCGTGGTGACAGGGACAGGCCGAATGGGAGGACTTTGTACTGATACGATTTCCCTTCGAAAGCAAACCGAAGGAAGGGTCTGTGTTGAGGGAGAATCGATACATGGAAGTACGCATCCTTCAGGTCTATAGCCACAAACCAGTCCTGATGTCGAATAAACGTCAGGATGCGCCGATGGGTGAGCATCTTGAACGGTATGCGGTGGATATATTTGTTAAACACTCGCAGATCCAAGATGGGGAACAATCCCCCTCCCTTCTTGGGTACTGTGAAGTACCCAAGATGGGGCACAATCCCCCTCCCTTCTTGGGTACTGTGAAGTAAGGGCTGTAAAACCCTGATAACGTCTCGTCCGAGTGGACGGTTTCGATCGCCTGTTTGGCCAAGAGGGTGGAGATCTCCACGCGAAGTACGGAGGCACCGTCTCCTTAAGCTGAGGTGGAGCGAATGCCCCGAAACTTGGGTGGGCGTTTGGCAAACTGAATGGCATAGCCGAGACGGATCGTCCGGAGTAGCCACCTCGACGGGTTGGGAAGTGTAGCCCACGCTTCTAATCTCCGTACGAGGGGTACTAACGGAAGGATCTCCTTCACAGTACTGAGGGGGTTGTTGCTGAGTGTGTGAGTGTAAGGAAGGACGACGTCCCTTACCTGAAGTTGTCTCACCTTTAACGGTTCCAGCTGGCACGGTTGGCCATCTACTAGAGAGCCTTGAGGTGCCTGTGGAGGGAGCATAAGCATGAAACCCAGGGAGGATAAAGTTTGCTCTTTTACTGACAAGGTGGGTACCAGGCCCCCGGAGGGACCTGGCGATTGGCGAGACGGGAAGGGATCCGTCCCGCTCTGACTCGGAGACGATAGAAGGCCTGCTCGAGTCGGGCCTGTCAGTTTCCTCCCTGGATTGAGGCCATCAGTACCGCTTCGAAGCCTTTGGGTCCTTAGGGGTAGACTGACGACCTCCCGCTCTCCTGCGCTTTGGTGGCCGACCACGTTTCTTCTCCGAGGTGAACTGGGAGGGTGTCGGCTTTGCAGGAGGCGGCGGCGGTTGTTTGGCTGAAGCAGGTGAACGAGATCGCGACGACCGAGGTGTGATCGGATCACGCCGAGGCAGGATGTGTTTGATTGCCTCTGTCTGCTTCTTCACGGTAGAAAACTGTTCAGCCAGGCTCTCTACCGTGTCTCCAAACAACCCCTCTTGCCCGATGGGGGCGTCAAGCAGGCGAGACTTCTCGGTGCCCCGCATCTGGGCAAGATTCAACCAAAGGTGGCGTTCCTGGACCACCATAGCAGACATCGACCGTCCCAGAGCTCGGGCCGTCACCCTCGTCGCCCGGAGAGCGAGGTCGGTAGCAACCCGAAGTTCCTGCATTTGCTCTGGACCGGCACTACCCTCGTGCAGCTCTTTTAGTACCTTGGCTTGGTGTACCTGCAGGATGGCCATGGCATGCAGGGCGGACGCAGCTTGTCCAGCGGCATTGTAGGCTCTTGCCACTAAGGATGACGAGACTCTACATGCCCTGGAGGGGAGCTTTGGTCGTTCCCTCCAGGTGGCAGCGGTCTGTGGGCACAAATGTACCGCTACAGCCCGGTCCACCTGGGGTACAGCGACATATCCCTGGGCTGCGCCACCATCGAGGGTAGTGAGGGTTAAGGAGCCACCGTCCCGAGAGCGTGCTGAAAAGGGCGCTCTCCAGGATTTAGTAAGCTCCTCGTGCACCTCAGGAAAGAAAGGAACTGGGGCGACACGCGGCTTGGAGTCACATGTCGATCCCAGATACCAATCATCTAACCGAGAGCGCTGGGGTGACGGTACCGAGGGGCACCGAAGTCCAATACTCTTGCCCGCCCGAGAAAGCACGGCTGCCATCTGCGCATCAGACTCAGATACGTTTCCCCCTCCAACCGGAAGGGGCTCCATATCGTCCTCCTCTGCATCAGACAGCAGCAAATCGCCCTCCGATGCTGCGGCTGACATTTCCTCTTCCGTACTTCCCCGCCGGGTAACGGAAGAACTGCCACCGCAGGGCAGTTTTCCCAGGACCCCATCAGAGACTGCGGGCTCAGAAATGCTACGAGAGAGATAGGCGGACTGCCGGGAAGTGCAAGGCAGCGAACCGTCCCCATCTCTCGAATTACCCGCATCGCTCGCTTCACAGCTCGCCAAAGGGGAAGCTGTGTAAGCGTCTGATGCGGTTGCTGTCGGCCTCAGAACGAGAGCCGACAGCCGTAACCGCAACATCCTGATCGGCATGCTCTCGCAGTGAGAGCAAGAACCGCTTACGAATGCCGCCTCGGCGTGGTCACGCCCCAAACACGCCGGACAGCAATCGTGCCCGTCAGCGGGTGGAATGTGCCCACCGCACCCAGCTCTGCAAACGCGAAAAGACATCCTTAAAAGGACGCTTTCGGTTTGAAGAAATTGCTCTTTTTTATTAGACTCTTTGGTTGAATGGAGACTGCTGAAGCGCCCAGGGGATGAGTCACCACAGTGAGAATCCAGCTGTTTACGCCGTCTCGCCAACAGTAGAAGATTTTTCTTCTCCAGCACCAGCATACGCGGAAGGGCTCTGAAGAATGAAGGTAATGAATGGAGCAAGCTTCCTCCCTTTATACCCCGCTTCGGGGCGGAGGCAAGCATGCTATTTCATTCTGAAATCCATTCGCGCAATTTCATTGGCGTTTAGAATATAGCATAGAGTCGATTGGTTCTGAAGGGCGAACCCCCAGTGTCGTCATTCGACACAACGTCGAAGTGAACGACAGAAAGGGAACTTGCTTATTACCCACAATGCATCTTGTGAAACTTCAATATTTTAATTTAGCTAAACCTAAATGAGCCATGTAGCATAACTTAAAACAAAAACATTGTTCAGCTTACTTGCTGAATTAAATTTCACAAACTCATAAATATCAAAAAATTTTGAAGATCTAACTACTCAATGTTAAAAAATATACGCCCATTGTACCTTTTTAAGTTGATAGAAATCAAATTGATCAATTAGTTACAACATTTGGGTTTACAGTGTATCAGATCACTCAGTTTCTTTGACGATCATCAGCAAAAACCCACCTCCATCCCTTTACCGAGCAATTCTTCAGGCTCGGGTCTATTCCAGAACCCAAAGCCCACCTTCGAAGAGCTTGCCTGGTTTGCAGTTTTACAAACCACTTCTACTTGTGCAACTAAGACCTAATTTATGCGAGAGCCCCCTTATTATCATTTGTTAATGTTTTCTATTTATAAATATTTTTCATTTTAACACAATGTATTCATCCTTTACGGTAAAACTTAATATCAGTGTCAAATAACATGTTCATATTAAACCGATTTTAAGAAAGGGAGATGATGGGGTATTTTAGTGCAATGGCTTTAGCATGTTATCAATAAGTGTGCGAGCCTAGGGGTTAGTCAGTATGACAAACTGAGCATGCACTCTTCAGATTCATGCTTGAATTATCTCATCTCATGGTAGATAAATTGAATTAAACTATTTTCAATATGTAAGCAATGTACTTTTAAATAAGACATTACTCGTTTTACTTAGCATCAAGTAATTGTAAAAAATGTGTCAAGTTGTCCTCATTAAGATATCATCAATGTGGGGCTGAAGAGAGGGAGTGTCCTTTTCGCTGTTCTAGAATTCTTATTTCTGCATCAGTGTGATGTGGCATGAAGGCAGTTAGCCTGGTGTTCCCTGCTCTGTGATGCTGCCCTCTCACCTGTTAGCCCCCATTGCTTCAGTACTCTCTGACTTATTCTGTGCACATTACTGCTGCTCAATTCGTGTTACTTATGCTGCTGCAAATGAGATGTTTAATATACTTCTCGTCAACTGCTCAGCCCTCGTTCTATCCTGTTAGTGATCCTCACTGATTTTCCCTGCATCTTTATCATCGGCCAATAAAAGGGATTTGGTGGTGGAGGCTCAGCTCATCTCTTGTCCAGCCTTCTGTAACTTCATGTTTTAATGTTTTTAGGACTCTTGTAATTTGGTTTCACAAAGTTGATGCGTTTCTTACTTGGCCTTTCTGTGAAATTCTCTTGCATTTATTTCATCCTTATTGTCTAATGACACACTCTCTTGATTTGTATCCACAAAAATCTATTGTTGTCAGAGTGTTTTGTTGTTCAAAATTAATTTACCATCTAAATCTATTATAAATTATAGTAAAAATAAAACATAACTAAGTGGTGCGCTGATTTTTTTTATACTCTCGCTTTTAGAAATGTATGTGAAATATTAGTATTTTCTATGGAATATCACCAATAAGTAATATTTGGTGTAAACTAAAACTTTGCTTTAAATTATCAAGTTTTAGACCAAACTTTTTGCAGTCGTAATTCATATAGTGTGTCAATAATAAGTGAGCTGCACTTTATGGCATTAGTGTCAAATAATAAAGAATAAATAATTGAATTGTATTGTTACTCTTTTGTTTATATATTGTTATTTAAATATTGTTTATTATTTATTTATATTATCTTATATAGCTAACATATATAATACTGTACACCTCCATCCTTAAAAAAATATTCTTTTTTTTTTTGCTGTGGCTGTTTTTGTCCCAATAAAATGTCAAAACTTGATAACTTAAACCTCGTCTGGATTCCTGGAATGCAGGGAGGGAACACCATTAAAATCTGCTCCATCAAAAATTGAGATGATGAACAAATTTTCCTATTCATAGTCAAATAACTAGGTTGTCAAATACTCGGTTTCTAAAAAACAGAAACATACACGAAAATGAATAAATAATTTTATTAAATTCCCTATTGATTCACGTGTTATTTAATGGACCCTACCCTTTAAGGTAAGTGCTTTGCAGCTCAAGCAAAGGAAAAGCTTGCCTGCTGAAAGCTCTTTAAAGGTGGTGTTGACATAAGCAGAGACAGGGGGATCTACAGCCTTCTTTTGCGGAGGCGCTGAGTGCACTTCAATCCTTCAAAAGGATTTAGCTTTGTTTCAAACTGATTCATTTGAACAAGTTGCTCGAACTAAAATCATCTACTTGCGTTTGCCTTTTTCGCATCAGTTATAGCGTAATCATACAACGATTTTAAAAAACTGTACTCTAATATACAATTGTAGAGATTGAACACATTTGTAAGCGTTCATTGAAAAGATTGATTCGCGACTCGGTCTTCATCGAGTTTAAACTGTAAATTAATTTAACTCACCCAACATAGCGGTTATTGTAGAGGTACGAGTCCACATTATTGAAAGATGTGCAACAAAAAAGCACACATCCAAAGAAAAAAGTAGTGAGCAAGTCAGTATGCCTCAGTGACATTTTAAAGTTGGTAGTGAATGAATACGGAGCAGATTCTCCAGGAGTCGTCGCGAGCTTGCAGATGCTGAATGGAAATCCTCAATTTGAGAGACAACGAGGCTCTTCTTTCCTGTTCATCAGCTTCTGTGACCATTCCTTGAGGTAGAGGTGTGAGATCCTCCACGAGGAAATTCTGGCGCTATCCTTAAAGTGCTTTGGAAATGTGGTCACGTGACGCGGGTGTCAGAAGGGTTGGGAACCGAATCTCTGTTTGAAGCGCGATCAGGGAAAGCGCGGGAGTTCATTGAGAGAAAGAAGGTTCTGCCTCCTTAATCACTATAGCTTGCTATTTTAATCAGTGGAAGATTTTTTTACTAGTTTTAATTTAGTTTTTGTTGACTGAATTATTATTTTGTAATTGAGCTCAAGTTCTCAGGGACTGTTGACTGGATTTAAAAATTAGCATTTTAGTAGATGTTGTGTTAATCTGTGTCAGAGTGATGTGTTGAGTTCAATTAAAATTGAAAAGTTTGTTGAGTTTTTTCAAAAAGTTGACTCAACATAAAAAAAATCAGTAATGAATTATAATAGTCATTCATCTTCATGTCGGCTTTCTTCCCTTTTGCGGTCGCCACAGCGGAATGAACCGCCAACTCTGGCATATGTTTTACGCGGCGGATGCCCTTCCAGCCGCAACCCATTGCTGGGAAACACTCACACACACTTATTTACACTTTAACACTATGGACAATTCAATCTTACTCAATTCACTTATACTGCATGTCTTTGGACTTGTGGGGAAACCGGAGCACCCGGAGAAAACCCACACGATCACGGGGAGAACATGCAAACTCCACACAGAAATGGCAACCAACACAGCCGAGGCTCGAACCAGCGACCTTCTTGCTGTGAGACGACTGTGCTACCTACTGCGCCACCGTGACACTGAATTATATTATAATATAATATAATGTAATATAATATAATATAATATAATATAACATAACATAATATAACATAACATAGCATAATATAATATTACAATTTAACTTTGTTAAATGTAAAATAATTTTTTATATTAAACGTTTTACTGCTCTTATAGGCATTACCACTCCAATCATTTTCATTTATCCAATTTTTTAGCTTTTTCCCTTAAATTTTTCTGGGGTCGCCACATTGCCACAACTCATCTAGCATACGTTTTACAGTTGCAGCTCACAAAAATAATGCTTGTAATTATACTTTTTGTTTTGGCTAAAATGCTAAAATTAGTCTCTTTTCAGTATTTATACATAGTTTAGAAAGCCTATTCATGGCAACCACTCGATTGGCCACCAGTTCCACCATATTTTCTATGTAATTGTTCCATAAACATACATACTGCTTGTTTATTAAAATAGTTCTCTCTCTCTCTCTCTCGCTCTCTCTCTCTCTCTCTCTCTCTCTCTCTCTCTCTCTCTCTCTCTCTCTCTCTCTTTCTCAAAAAATAAAATATAAATCTTATAAAAAATATCACATTCTGAATTAGCCTTAAATCGTGAACAGGGAGGCATGAAACTGGTCACAACAATTACGTCATGGGTTTCAAGTGCAAGGGCATGACCAGGGCATGGGGATGTATCCTGAAAAGATCCACTATAGTGTTATATGATGAGATTGCTAATTCATACATGAAGTCAATCACCAAAGATGTGCATTACCTGAATTCTTGAGATGTCATGAGATTTTTATACGGTAGTGGCCCTCTTAGATCCCCTTAAAAGGACTACACTTCCCCGTCACTGACTGTTCACCAATAGGTTGGTGATGTTGTTTCTCCAGACATAGTTACCCCTGCAATCTTCTCTGGACTTATTCCATTTCTCTGTGTTTTATCATCTTCATCCTCATAATCTGCTACCCTAATCCTAAAGGAATGTTTGCTTGTTTGTTTAAATAAATTCATTTGTGTACATGCTATAAATCTGAGTTAGTCCAGTTTACTTAAACAAACTTAAGAAACCAATTACTTTATTTATTCAAAGCAAACATAGGAGGAAAATCTAAATACATTTAATAGTCATCTACAGGTAAATTGAATGGATTATGTACATTTACTAATAAATATTAAGTAAGTCTAGTATGCAATTTCAAGTCAGTCTACTTCAAAACCAAACTATGTAACATCAAATTATGGTAAGCTTACTATATCAAGTTCGTATAACTTAATATTCAATTTTAAGTAATGGCTGCTTAAAAATAAAAGTGCCATTGGTTTCCTAAGTTTTGTTAATTTCCCTGTTTCTAAGCACCACTTACAAAGAAAAGGTTGCAAAAAGACAAAACACAGTTCAAGCTTTGTCACACTGGCACTCAGACCAGTAGACAAACTATTACAATACAATTCCACAGTAGAAAACTACTATTGTAGATACAGAGGGATCAGCCAACATCACAGGTGAACTCGATCAAGGCTAATAACAATTTAACAAGGAATCCAGGAAGTTATAAGGGAGGATGACCATTAAAGGGGTACACAAAGGAAGACCAAATATTGAGGAGTCGCATAACCAAACTATGACTGTACACTGAACTAAACTTAAGTCAGAAAGAACAGAAATTATAACAAGTTAAAAAACAAAGCAGAGTTATAACAGGCAGAACCTTACAAGCATAGGCCAACCCAAAATAAAACAATACAACAATAAACAATAAAGCCGTCCTAAACAGTTAACAAGCAATCAAATTGTACAGATAAAAAGGGCAGAATAATACATGTAGATGTTTGTTCCCATTATTGCCATTGAAAAGTCCTATACGTTCTTTCAATCTTAATCTTAATTAGTGGTTGATCAAACTTGTGTCTTCAGGTCTTGTACTTTAGTAAGGTTTGGATGTACAGGGGAGGGGAATTGTGCCTCATTTAGCATGCTTAAAGACATGTAGTACATTGTTTTAGAAATTTTACTTAAGTTTTTTTAGTAATCTCAAAATTTTCACCAATACTTAACTATCTGAAGTAAACCCATTAAAGTAAAACATTGATGTAACTTTTTTTAGTAAAGTATACTATTTGATTTTAGAGAATAATAACATTTAGATGTTTGTTTGTGACCTCCAGTGATTCACTCCTGTGAAAATAATTCATAGCGGTGCTGTAAATTCCCAGCATTAGGTGATCTACCTCTTTTTTTCTTTATTCATACAGTTGTCCTACAGTGTCCTTTGTTTGGTTTGAACAGGAGGCTCCAGCTTTTGGTGGCTCACGTTAATGATGTCTGCAGCATTCCTGTGTTTGATTCTGTATTTATCAGTCTCTACTATAGCTCGGTGAAAGGTCTTGAACCAGCAGGGCTTTGTAATTGCATGGCGGCAGCACATTTTTCAAATGCTTCCCTCTGTGTCAACACTCCACCACCTGTTTTACACCCAATTACTGTGCTACAAATTACCCTCACCGACAGGCACTGACAGGAAGACTGATCCTGGAAAGCCTGGTTCAAAGTAGAACATGAAGACTTGGGAATTGGAGAAATCCCAGGGAATGTGCTATTCAAAGTTTCAAATCAATGTTATTCACTCCCGGCATCTCAACGGTCGCATTTTCAGGCAATCATGTTAATTACAAGCAACGGCAACTTCTCAATTGGAAGCGGATACTATTTAACAATAATGTTCAAGTTTAAAAAGGGTCCCCCGTAATTTTGTCCTCTAAATAGTATCGTCTGTCAAGCTGAAGAAAAAAAAATCACAAAATGTCCAGTTCAGCGACAACAAAAATATCCCTTTACCAGCATTCCCACATGTTCTGCAAGAAGTACAGAGAAGAATCAACTTTCAGAGTGGCGGTTGATTTCTGCTCTCAAGAAAAACAGCCCTGATGTGTTCTTGACGATTACAGTTTCAGATATATACAGTGGTTTATTCATGACTTGGTAACTGCTCCAAACTGATCTTGTTTGTTGTTTGCATAAAAAAAACACTGGTGAGTAGTGAAGACTGCTGTTGTTTGTGCTAAAGTTAAGGATTTTGGGGATGTTGCCATTTGAAACACCTTGGTTGCTTTTAAAGTGGGTCAAAACACCCACTTAGTTCACACCTTGAGGCTTGGAAGTCATTCGTTTTATTGCTACTGTATACCTCTTGGTTGACCTGTTGTTAAAAGGAGCATAAATTATGTGTTTTGTTGTTGTTAAAACAGAAAAGTGAAAGAATTTCAACAGGATTGTGACTTAATGCATCAAATGATTGGTAGGTTACATCAAACAGATGCATTTTTGTCTAACACATAATTGTTGGTGATTGGTTATCAGTAGGAACAGACAGACTCTGCAGAAATTTTTGGTGATTTCTGCAGAGATTTTTTTATTTTTTTCTAATCTTCAGAATTCTGAGAAATGGTTTTAAGTACATTTTACAATAAATAAGTTCAAAACATAACAAATGAAAATATGAAGATTGTATCCTTTATTTGAGGATTTCTCTACAATTTATTTCAAATCAAGTATTTTATAAGGTAAATCAACTAAAGGTACAAAACGTATCTTTAAAAACTATTTATAGAATAAAAAAACAGATATAATTTAATATTAAGTGAATATTTGTGCATCAATAAATATTATGTTGATTAGAACAATGTCAATATAACGTATGAAATTAATATTCGATCTCTAGCAACCCTTCTTTGGTGTTGCTGTATCCAAAGATACTCTGTGTATCATCTAGTACCAAACAACCATCTAGGAACCAAACAAAAAAGAGATAATTGTATTTTGGTAATATAACTGTTTTTTCTCCACAGGTAAACTCAGAGACATTATTTAATTAATTTCTCAATAAACAATAATTCATAAAAAGTGCCTGTGCTCTTTTGAATTGTTCTGTACACTTGCAAACAATCTAATGAATAAATAAGTATTACCTCAGTAAAAACTCAATTTAATGATTTCACACACAGAAAGTTCTCAAACCTTCAAAATGATGTATATATAACCTTGTATATTCCTCTTCCCCACTGGTATAAATTGATACATGGTAGCAGCCTAGTTATAAAAAAGTTAATGGGTCATTCATACTGAAACAACAGAGATGACTGGAGACGTTTGTAGGGTAAACAAGACACTCTCCATCTAAACCATGCGTATTACCACATATTTGTTTAAGGGAATCACCGGGCTCCATCTCCATCTTGCCTTTTTCTGTCACTGTTTGGAGCAAATGTTCCTTTGTTATTTTCTAACATTTTCCCCACCCTACTCATTTCCTGGTTAGATTTTTCCGTTATTACTCCTGGTTTTTCTACGTTATGTTCGATTCACCTTTAAAATTACTTTGCTGTTCCTTGCGAGCACATTACTCATTTCATGCAGTTACAGTTTTTCACAATTGCTAAGACAGTTTTTGAAATACATTTAACAAGTTTGCTTAACTCTTAACGCACTGAATCAGTTAAAACACACAATTTGCAAAACAGTTAATTTCATTCTCAAAACCCCCCATTGTAAACAAAACTCCAAAACTCATTTTCAAAATAAAATAATACAGTTTTCAAAACACTAACACATGTTTTCTTCCAACAGCAACATTTAGTCAATCATAACACATTGAGAAAAAAATTGGCTTTAAAATGACATAGTTTTGGTGTTGGTGGAGTGTAAAAGTGTAAAAGAAGTTCAAGCATTTGAAAGTTGTCTTAACTGAATGTGTTTTGTATCAAAGCAGCAAAAAATTTGTTAATTGTAGAGCCTACCTAGACAAATGTTGTGCTAATTGTGTTAAGAGTTTAGGAAATTTGTTAAATGTATTGAAAAAAATGTCTTAGCGATTGTGAAAAACTGCAATGTTAAAGTTGATTTCATGCTGTTTGCTGTGAGTAAATTAAGTTTCTATTCAGAAGTCCTTTAGTTTGAGATTTCTGTTAGTTGTTTTCTCCCTCATGAGATTTGCTTTATTTTCCCTCCTGTGTTCCCTGGGCTTGGTATTTGTTTCATTAAATTAAGATATTTTTAACTGTCATGCGATTGGGCTCTGCATTTTTCTCCAGGCCAGTTAAGTCTGACACTTTCATTCTGTTTTTATTTTTATTTGTTTCCTCAGTTTAACACAAAGTTATTTAGAATAATCCAGTTAAAACAAATGCTATCTATAACTTCCTTCCTATTATATTTCATTTATATGTCTTATAGATTATAGATTTTTGTACTGTTTATACGTTTTACAATGACCTTTAAAGGAATGTTAATGTGTTTTTGAGAACTTTTAAATGGAAAAGTTGATTTGTTTTCTTTAAAAAGCAAAAAGGAAGATGAAAAAAGCTCAACCTAATCAGTTGCCTCAGTGTGAAGCTATGAAGTTGTTACGCAATTGATGGCAGCTTGTCAACCCTAGCTGAGGTAAATGTCTTAAGAAATGTATGAGCCATCTTGGAAAGAATCAAAAGATAATTTTTGTATCATCTTCAAACAGCTGAGGTAATTTTGTTGCAGGTGGGAGATGTCCTTTAAGCTTTGATTTATTGGAGATTTGGCTTTGTTTTGAAGCTGTACATGTCTCACTCTCTCTGTATTCCATTACGATTTAGAATATATAACACTTGTGTATGTCTGCTTGAATGCGCATGTGAGATAGATAGAGAGAGAGAGAGAGAGAGAGAAGAGAGAGAGAGAGAGAGAGAGAGAGAGAGAGATGGTTCAGAAAAAATATAGATTGGACAAAAGGTATAAAATTACATGTGGATGGAGGAGACAATTCAGGCTCCTCTCCCTCTCATCTGTCTGATGTTCCCTCTCAAATAATGAGAGCTTTGCTGTCTTTATTTGCCTTATTTTCTGACTTTTATCAGTCATTTTCTTCAGATATTTTGACTATTTTTATAGTGATTCTTTATTTTAACAAATTGAGTAAAATCGGTTTAACTGAAACTAGCTGAGTACTTTTTAAGGTTCTCAATAATGAAGAGAAAGCAACAGTGGGTTATAACTCATTGATTTGTCAGTGAATGTTCTTTTTAAGAGTAAGCAGTGCAGTTAATATGCTGCCTCTCCGTGTTTCCTCATGCCTGGATGACGCCAGTCAAACAAACAAACAAAAAGACAAACAGACAAAAAACAAACAAACAAAATACCTACTAGAGACTTTCTGGGATTCACTTCTAAAAATATTAGAAAAAAAAGATTTTGAGCGTTGTGTGTGGAGAAATGAAAATCTTTCTATTTGCAATAATTGTTTCAGAATATCAGGTTTAATATTTGCTTTCATCTCACCAAATATGAAAAAATATATAATATTAATATTAAATTGTAATATTAAACATCATTTGTTAGGCAGGTTAGACTCTAAAATGGCATGTAGTTACTTACCAGAAATGTGAACAAGGCAAGGCAAGACAAGGCAATTTTATTTATTGTACATAGCAAATTTTCATACACTTTGCCAATTCAAAATGCTTTACAGAAAAAAAAACAAATCATAGATAAAACACACAAGAAAACAGATCAGAGAGAAAAGCAAGGAAAAGAATACAAGAATAGAATAAAAGAAAAACAGAAGTTCATAAGTGCAGTACTTTTCAGGCAATAGAGCTCAATCAGTTTACGCACATTCAAATAGATGGATAGTTAGTTTAGAATTAAATGTGATTAAAGTTTTAGCTCCTCTAATCTCTTCTGGAAGGGGATTTCAGCTGGGCAGCATAGTAACTGAAAGCAGACTGTCCCTATTTGGAGCAAAACCTGTGGTAATTCTAACTGATATGAACCAAATGAAAAGCTAAGATTTGTGACCCCAGGACTGTGCTTGGAGCTGTGAAGTAATAAGAGCAAATTAATTTCTGTTTTCTGCAAATTGAGGTACCAGCAGTGTGCAAAACAGGTGAGTGAAGCCAGATGAAGAGATCAAGGCTGTTGCAGCTTTTACAGGATTAGGGGCTTCAAGGATCCGGTCACAAAAATCTTGATGATGAAGGGTGTTTGACAATGTGTGAATGGTACTTAGGTGTTAGCATCTGCAGGAACTAAAGGAACCATTGCTTTTTTTCTCAGACACCTTAAGCTACTGAATTAGATGTGCCAAACCTGATATTTGAAGCAGCATTATCTGGCTCATCTTGCAGACAGGAGGCTTTTAATTTACTATTTGAAAGACTTTAATGTTTTTACATGAAACATGAAGGATTCACTCAACATGTTGAAGTGAAGTGCCATTGTGCTGTGTTTGTAATCTTTTTTTAATTATTATTATTTAATTATTACACATGAAAAAATTATATTCTCCAGTAACATCATGCATGCTTATCTTGTTCGCATTCATTCATTCATCTTCATGTCGGCTTATTCCCTTTCGGGGTCGCCACAGCGGAATGAACCGCCAACTCACTGGCATATGTTTTACGCAGCGGATGCTCTTCCCTGCCGCAACCCATCGCTGGGAAACATTCACACACACATTCACACTTTAACACACTATGGGCAATTGTTCTTATTCAATTCACTTATTCCGCATGTCTTTGGACTTGTGGGGAAACCGGAGCACCCGGAGAAAACCCACGCGATCACGGGGAGAACATGCAAACTCCACACAGAAATGCCACCTGCCCCAGCCGAGCCTAGAACCAGCGACCTTCTTGCTGTGAGACGACCGTGCTACCCACTGCGCCACCGTGACGCCTCTTGTTCGCATTGACATTGTTAAATGTATTCAAAATCCTTAATCAAAACAGCATAGAATTTACTCCTTTACTGTTTTGTTTCTATTTAGGCATTCTCTAAATAGAGTGAAATTAAAAGTTTTAAGTCAAGCGTTCTTTTTAAAAACTTTTTTATACAAATATGCAAATACAAATATCTCAGTTTGAGTGTTTTTGTACTGTACCCAGAGAAGGACCAAACCCACTTTGAATACAATTCATTTTTCTCTCAGGATTTTGCTATATAGTCAAAAATAATGTTTTTGTAAAGTAAAGAACTAAAGAACAAATAAAAATAAGGTACAGTCTCCAACCCATATTAAAATAGAAGTACAAAAGACTGCAGTAAACTTGTGTAAATATATGTGGCATTTTACTGCAGAATAAAATATATTTGTTTCTTACTGTAAGTTGTAAAATTTTGCCAGATTTTCGACCACCCTGTAGTTTACTATTTCATTCAGTCTATTGGCTAAATGTTTTAAAGTGTTTTTTAGCTTGAGGAATGATTAGCTATGATTTTGATAGTAATGATTTTGGACCGAAGTCCAAATATCTAGATGGCTGATAATGCATTTATTTTGGGTAACTGATTAACTAATAAAATTTGTAAACCCATATGTTTATTTTTCTTTTTTTTTTTAAACCGTTAAATAAACTAAGTGCATATCTTTTTAATCTGTTCTTATAACCAGGAGAGTCTCTTATGCATCTTTTGGGGGATTATTTCAAATAAAGATCTTAGCATCAGTCCGGCCGTCCCATTCATCCAGCATTCACTGCTATTTCAACTGTGACGGAAAGCTTGCCATTTTTACCACATATTTCAGTATATCTAATGCTCTGAATAATGTGTCTTCATAGACATGAAAAAAGCTAATTCTTCTTTAGATGAGAGCATGCTCATCTCTGGTCCTTGTCTGGAAACAAGACCTGGTCCAGACTTGTACCTTAATTCAGCAAGGAGCTTGGCTCAGGTCTGGCTTACTCAAGTAGTTTTACTTGGCCAGTGTACCACAGTGAATTACAGTACATGATCAGACCAAGCCCAGTCCAGAAATAACAAACAAGGTTTGTTTGAAAAGTTGTCAGAAGCAACACTGCCATCTACCTGTTAAGTCTCATGTTAAAGAAAACAAACGTCACAAAAACCTTCTTTTCTCCACAAAATATCAGTAAACATCTGCTTTAGTCTTAATGAAAAATAACATTTGGTGTTTTAAATAAACATGAAGTTACTAACAGTTTACTTACTGGGCAGCACTTGCACTTATGAACTGGATTATTTTAAGAATTGTATTATTTTTGTGTCACACACTTTGCTTTTTTATCTGTTTTCTTCTCTGATCTGATTTTATTTTTCCTTAAGTATTTTGAATTGCCAATATGTATAAAACTGTGCAACAGAATATTGCCATACTTTTCACCAGTTTACATTGTAGTATTTAAATGGGAGTCATATTTTCTCTATAAAAAATAAAATAAAAAAGAGCAATTATTTCTTCCAAATCAGACGACCTCCTGTATTACCCGTTGATTAAATAAAAGTACAGATAATTTCCACACTTCAGCTTCTTGACAGACGGAGCAGCTTATCCAGGTACTCCTGATTTTTCAGAAAATACTCGCCTCTACAATGCAGCATTTATACTTCAGTGTGACCGTCTCCCATTTAGGCCAAGCAAAATATGCTTTGAATTTGTCTGCACTAGATGGCAGCATCTGACAGTAACAAAGATGCTGTAACACATGCCTCTCACATACAATGTCACAAATGACCCTCTTCTGCTTCTCCTACTGTAGTTTTAGAGCAGGGGTGTCCAACGTCGGTCCTGGAGAGCCACTGTCCTGCACATTTTGGCTGCAACCCTGCTGTAGTATGCATACTACTCTACTTCAGCTAATCAGAGGACCATAATTAGTGCCACAGGTAAGTTTCATGATGGTTGAACCAAAAATGTGCAGAGCTCCGGCCCTCCAGGACCGACGTTGAACACCACTGTTTTAGAAACTTAACACGACTTATCATAACATCGTAACCGCTCTCATTGATGCCCTCTGTTTCCAACACATTAAAACTCCTCAGAGAATCTCTCTTTAGTGAGTCAATAACTGTGCTACATTAAACTTTGGCTTGCTTGATCACATTTTATTGAACTATTTCAATTTGGCAGACACTGCACAGAGCAAACACCAAGTCCAGTGAGGGAAGTAAAGCTCACCAATGCTGAGAAGCCAAGTTAAAGCTCAGGCAACAGTTTGGAGATAACTTGAGATATGGATTAAAGCATCAAAGTAATGTGCACACATTTAATGCACACTCGGATGAAAGGTTAAGGGACCAGTTTGCCAGATATGGAGTTACCAATACCTGGAATTTGTCCACTGCATTTAACTCATCCCAGTGTACACACAAAGCAGTGAACAAACACAAAGTGAACACACACCCGGAACCATGCCTGCGGCGCCCGGGGAGCAGTCGAGAAACTGTTGGCTCTCTCAAGGACAACCACAGTTGTAGTTGTTGAAGATGGGAGAAGTGTTTCTTCACTCACACTACCTTCAACTTGGTTGATCTGAGGATTGAACCAGTGACCAATCTCCTCATCCACCAGACCACAACTCCCACTAAAAAATGCCCATGGTCTTCCTGGAATTTGAACCTGCAACTCTCCGGTCTGAATTGATTGGTGAAGTCTATATTGGAATAATATTATAAATAATAATTATAATGGACAAATATTGAATGAGATGTTACAATTTGGATTCCAAATTCGCACTTTAAAATGAGACTCAGAATAAACACATAGACAAATACCCACATCCATACTTACATACAAATATGTGATTTTTCTCTGGCTGATGCAGATGCAGGAACTTCAAAATCCTCGTAGCCGATGGCCAATGGCAGATTTTTATACACACATGTACATATACACACATGCATGGAAGAATATATGAATAGTTCTTTTGTAATAAAAAATTAACACATTTGAGTCAGAGCATTTCCATAATAATAATAAAAAAAAAAAAAAATATATATATATATATATATATATATATATATATATATATATATATATATATATATATATATATTTTTTTTTTTTTTTTACATAAAATAGATGTAACACTAAATATACCATCGAATAGAGAAATATTTAAGAAGCCTGTCAAACAAAACATCTGTATAAAAAGGGTTCTTAAAATGTAGACTTATAAGATCTTGGGAAACAACAGAAGGCAAGATTGATGGGTATAATGGTTCTAATAGTGCATAAACAATAGCAGCGAGCATGTGAGTTGACCTGCTTTAAGCAATAACCATATCATGGGTCTTGTGTGGTGTTGGTTCCTGTTTTCCTTTGCTGTGATTGGATGCTATTATGGCAGTGAGATGTTGTTCTCTCTCTTGAAATACTGTCTGGAAGCATCGTTGATTAATCTGCCGATATAACAGATTGGTCCATTAATCAGGACACTTTTACTCACTACATGCCTCCTCGTTTCTGCATGATCTTAACAGGGTAGGGTTAGCAAAAGTTGTTGTTAAAAATGAATTTGTTTAGATAAAGAAGACAGAGACTTACTTTAAGTCCCAAGTTGCAATGATACATATGTCACATATATTACTTGACTTTATTTTGTCCCAAGTATAGCCTATGTATAAACATTTTGAACAGCGTTTTTTTCTAGGTTTTTAAAACGTTTTTAGAACATTCATCACTCACAAAAAACGTTTTAGTAATATTCTTAGAACATTGTTCACAGAGCATTTTCTTTCAACACTGTAAGAACATTCATCTCTTTCAAAAAACATTCTAGGAATGTTCTGAGAATGTTGTTTAGATAACATTTTTAGTTTAACGTTATTGGAATGTTACTAGAACGTAATGAGCTAATTTTTAAACAACTTTTGAAGAATGTTATGAGAATGTTCCCTTTTAGCTTGGGAGTAAGTGGTGTGGCAAACAAAGGACAATTAAAGTATGAAACATTTAAAAACTGCTTAACCCCTTGCTGTCACAGGATATTGTTTTGTTTTCTGCTTGTTTTTCTTACTCTAATTCATAAGTTTTCTGGATGCAAAAAGAACTTGACCTAGGAACAAACATTTATTCTTTAATTTTGAAAAATAAATTACTCTGAAATTTTATTAAATACAGATGTAAGCGTTTCATTTCAAAGTGAAAATAGGTTGTGCTGAAAAAAGTATTAAAGGTTAGAGAAAGGTATATATTAAGGTACGGTTTAAGATTTAGAATGTAAAGCTTCTGGCAGGCTATAAACAATGTGCACTGTTTTTATTTGTGAAAAAACTCTAGAGCAGAATCTTTATTTATTAAAATGATCAACATCTAAACAGAAGTAGTTTCAATTTTACACTGTGTGCCATTGATATAAGTTTTGTTTAGAACGCTTAAAGAAACATAGCAATAAAGAAAAAAAAAAGGTTTGTAAAACTATTTTCCAACTAGTAGAATGTTTATACTTTAGAAACATTTTGCATTCTGTTGCAAAGCAATGTTTTCCCTTGAATAAGTTTTAAAATCCCTTGTGTTCGCAAGACATCCAGGACCAGATGTGGTCAACCCTGCTTTTTAGGAGGTCCATCATTTTGGGGACTGAAAACAACTACTCGTACATGTCTTGCAGTTCATATATCAGCCTCTTATTGGCTGCATGTGACATGACAACCAATCAGCATAATGTTTTTAAGGTTTAGAATTTATCAATTTCATTCCTCTGACCATGTTCATCACAACCATAGCTGGAGTAAATGGGTGTTGTCACAGCTAGGTCGCTGCCTGAGGATTATCGGATCATGTCAGAGATGTTGCATAAGAATAGCATGGCCGCTAAGATCAAGAAGGAAAATTGACATGGGTGTAGGGGAGGTTTTTAACATGGGTATTAGGTTATTATTTAAAAACAACTCATATGGACGTTTGTGTGCCTCTGACATCACACACTGGTGGGGTGTAATCAGATGTCCAATGCAGGTTGCAACGAACCCAAATCTAGCGATTCATATACATTCGCTGATTGGTCATTTGAGGTCGTCATTTACCATGCATGTAGTCCTGTATTTCAGAGGATATGTTCTAAAACAGTGAACCACAGCAAAACCCTTCATTCTGTTCACCATTACCCTTGGGCAGATGCAGCCACATGCATGGCAAACTCCACCAATACCCCAACAAGTGATGGTTTCACTATCTACATCGCCTCCTGGTGACCAAAGTCACCACAATGATTGACAGGCACATGAGCAGTCCGGTGACCAAAAATGGGTCAGAGAAGCAGGCATAGGGGTAACAGATGTCTAATTGGTTGATGGTTTATCCTAAACAAACAAATTAAAAAAGAATTCAAGATCTGAATAAAAAAAAATTACAGCACCAGGGATGTAACCATATTTTTAAAAATTCTTCTCCAAAGTTGGCGTAAATAAGAACCTGACAACCCCACCCCCCATTGTGGCCGGCCGAGGTACTACAGTTCTGTCACTTCATTTGCGAAGGAGCAGGGAGAGCATTGTTTGGTTGGCCCTTGGTCAGTATCTATTGTTGGCATTTGTGACATGGGAATTGCCCCTGAGGTATGCATGGGCTGCCACAGCTGTAAATGTCTGTAAGGACACATTATTTAGGTCAATTTTATATTTCAATGTCAAGCACTCAATACCTCTAAAAGCAGGAAGGATCAAATGTGAGATATTGAAAACGTTAAAGCATACTTGCTTTCAATTAAATTAAATATATGTTCATTTGTAGTTAACTATAACCATAACCAATCTTTCAGACAAATTGCTATGTTAATGTATGTAAATTAGGTTAACTTCTTTGTAAAATCATGTAACAGACACCTAAAATCCTCACATTTTCACAAAACTTGCTACACCACTGATTGAAAAAAGATCCGAGTTATCAAACGTACTTTTTGTAAATTGTGCAATTGGTCTATGAGTGCGTTTGGGGATATCAAACAGCTCTCAAAAATTTCCAACTGCACATCTTTAATTTGCTCTGAAATTGTAATTTAGGAACCACTTGTTGGTCTACTAACACAAGATCCTTCTTAAGTAACTCTCTCTTTCTCCAAAGTTCAAATCAGCATTTTAAAGTAATGAAATGAACGTTGGAGTCTGGGAAAGTCTTGCATTTGTAATTAGCCACAATGTCATCAACATTTCCCGCTGTGCTGGCACGCACTCCCGGCCATTTATTTCCTGTGCTTTTATTGCTGGAGGGAGGCAGGATTTAGGATGGAGGTCCTGGGAGTCACATGGAGCAAACTTTTTGATTGATGTCCCAAAGCCACTACTACACTGACTTTTCTCAGGCGAGCCGGGGTTTCACAAAGTTCCTGAAGGCAGCTCAATATTAGGTTACACCAAGTTACGACTTTTTGATTGGTGAAATTGACCGCTCTTTTAGAATCATGTCTCAACCCTCCAGCCGGCGTCAGCTCGTTTAAACTTCAGTTTAAACTACAGTTGAAGACTCATAAGATCAGCGAAATG
This sequence comes from Danionella dracula, assembly GCA_900490495.1. NCBI lineage: Eukaryota > Metazoa > Chordata > Actinopteri > Cypriniformes > Danionidae > Danionella > Danionella dracula. The sequence goes on from UELW01000888.1 coordinate 3,718,427, forward strand.
ACCGAGGAGAGCAAAGCTGAGCACAGGGCAGAGAGCGGGAAAGATCTGGAGAAGCAGTTGCGTTTGAGAGTTTATGTTTTGAATGAACTTTTGAAGACCGAACGGGATTATGTTGGGAATTTGGAGTTTCTCTCGGTAAGTGCGAGTTAGTTGTTCTGTTTGGTTCGTTTAATAACTCGTACTTTTCGTTGGAGTCTAAGACTCGTATGAACGCGACATAAACCTAAAAAGTTTACACGCTATGTTCCTGATCATCGTAGTGGGGAGTCGGGAGCGCCCAGAAGGGTCTCTGCACGGAACTAATGTTCAATGCTTGTCGGTGACTGGTGGAGTATTTTTAACACACAGATGAAGATGTGTTTTGTATAATTTTCCCATGTTTTATATTTTAATGGGCCAGATCTCCTTACAACTCTTTTCCATAGTTTCTTTTTTTACTGTTATTTTTGAAATAAGGTAGTTTGTGTTTTAAAAGTATATATTTTACTTATATAAGTATAATTAGTATGTACATTTTTATTGTAACATTATATCACTTACTTGAAAAAGAAGTTGACAGAGTTCATATTTTTGGGAGGTTAAATATGAAACATAATTTCAAAGTGTAAGTTGTTGCCTAAGTCTCTGGGTTGCTAGTAGAAACAAAACATTTTTCCTGTTTAATCGTGTACAATGATTCATCTTTAATTTTTCAGAGAATATTATTTTAAAAAAGTCTTTGTATTTCTCTATTTCTTATAGTGTGCAAAACGTTTTTTTAGTACTTAAACTGAAACCAATTCGAATCTCAGGGGGTTTTGTACTTACATTCTTTAAATTTAAGATGATTTGTAGAAATTGAAACGTTTCAATTCATTCTCAGCATCATGCTATTTTCTTGTCACCACCATGTTCATGTGAGTTTCATGTAATTCATCCATGCTACTGGTACAGTACAAGTCTCTAGGCTTGTTTTGGGTTTGTCTGAATGCTTTTGCTGTACAGGCGGATAGCTGAGAATTGGTGCCAGATTGCAAGCCATAGTCAGTTATACCAGCTCTTCCAGGGAGTTCAAAGTAGCCATAAAGTAACATTGATCGTGCTTTAATGCCCCTATCACTCTACTTCCCACATCTCCTTCAGACACAGAGGTTTCTTACATTTGCTAACACGTTAAATTGAATCTTTGCTGTTAAGGTGCACTAGCTACATCAGAAGAACTATGATCTATACCATTTAACGGCAAAATTATAAGCATGGGACTTTAATCAGATTTGTTTTAACCACAGCTAGTGTTTACTCTTTATTGTTGCAGTTATACATATACTATTTGCCCATCACTTGAACTCAGAAAGCAAATCACTTGTATGTATGTTATTTCCTGAGATTTCTGCAAGCAGGGATGCACTTGTCAATGTGTATCCATTCTTGCAGTAATTTTGCCAAGCCTCTTGTGGAAAAAAAGTTAACTGTTTTTGAGGCTCAGCCAATTTTCATGGTAGAGCAGGTGGAAGGAAAGTAAAAAGCTCAGAGTGGAACCATGTGGGATTCTACCAATTAAAGCCTTTCTCTTACAATTGGAGGAATAGATTTTTTTTCTACTCTTGAGTACTCTAACAGGACAATCATAAGGAAGGACAAGAAAATAAATATTTGGGTCTGCAATGCACTAAACATCAGCAGCAATGTTTAAATGCAAATTAAATTTACACCGTTGGGCCAAGCAAGGCAAGGCAAGCCAAGGCTAGCCCCAAACAATCTGTAGTCTGACTAAAAATAACATTATAGAGCTGTCGTTCGACCCCACTTGAAGTTGATTTGACTAGTAAGAGGGATTTGCTCCATGCCCGAGCAGGCAAGTTAGAATAGCCTTGGGGTGGTAGGAAGAAGTGTGCCAGAGCAAGTCAGTAGGAATAATCACATTCGGACTCATTTCAAGGCCTGAACTGGGACATGGCCCAAAAGTATGCCCCTTAAGCCACGCCCACCCAATGTTTACTGATGACGTCACACAGAAGCGCATCTTTGAGTCATGAGACACGTGCTTACATGAGCATAATGAAAAGATTTTTGAGCATTTTGTAAAAATTAAATGACATAGGAAATTCAGAGCTGTTTTAAGACAGAGGTGCTTATGAAGCCAGAAACTAATTTCCCCCACCAGACCTGCTCACCACTAATTATTAACAGACTCATGAGTAGTTTAAGTAATGTCCAAATGATATTTATTACATGCACAAAACAATAATGATAAACTTTATTTCATAAAGCTCATTTTAAAGCTAGCTTCCCAAAGTGATGTACAGAGAACAAAAGTAAAACAGTACAAAAAAGTACATTAGCAGTATATATTAAATGAAGAAAAACAAGTTAAAAAAAAAGTTCAGACAAGGAAGTTAAAATCCAGGGCTAGTTAAAAGCAATATAAAGTATGAACTGTCAACAATTATAAGCCAGTTTAAAAAAGGTGAGTTTTAAGATGAGATTTAATAATGGTGTAGATTTGTGCATCCATTAGCTCACCCGGAAAAGAGAGTTCCATAGTGTTGGTGCATAGACAGAAAAGGCCCTGTTTCCCATAGTTTTGGTGTGAGTGCGTGGAACAGACAGAAGCTTAGACTGTGAGGAGTGGAGCCTACTTATATACGTATTTATAAAGTGTATTCACCACCCAAATTCTCTTCTGCAGCAGATGACATGATTTATCCTCATCAAAAGCCATTTTGCAAAAACATTTATGGCAGACAATGTCTGTTTATTGCTTTGTTTTGTATTGTTTTGTTTATTTAAATTCCATCACAGCTGCAGAATAAACGCCAGCACAGCGTTTCCTACTTCTGGTGAGATGCGGGTCCTAAAATACGACCTCAGTGCACCCTAGTGGGCTTGAGTCGAGGTTCTCTAAAGTTTGCCCTTTACAAAATCATCAAAGTTTGGACCTAAGTCCACAGGTCCAGAAGGCCAAATTTTATAAAGTGAAGATACCCCAGCATCAATGGTCCATTTTTAATTTTTTCTCCCTACTAAAGATAAATGTGAATAAAACACTTTTATAAAACTAGGATCATTATTTTTCAAATAACACACTCACACAGATATTAAGAACTCTAAAGAGATAATTGTATTAGCTAATCATCACATGCGGAACAGACTTTTGAAATGCCTGCTGTAGAGATTGTGCTTTATTTTTGATTGGGAACATGTGTGAAATAAGCTTTAAAGTGACAAAGTTTACTGATAAAAGCTAGCTTTTATTTTCAAAAGTGAGACATGGAGGTCAAGACCTTTATCAGTTCCTAGCAACAATCAAAGCCTCCACGGTGCATGTCTGTGAGTGATCTCTTTCAGGCCTTCCACCTTTACAGTAATGCTGCATCCTTTATCAGAATTCCTCAGTGTTTTAACTCAAAAGGCAGCTCTACAGTTAGAAGATAACAACAGTCCCCAGGAGAGGACAATAGCTGTCGGGAGTTGTATATCATGGCCTGGAGGGCCCAGAGGACTTATGCCATTCTGAACAGAGGGTATTTTGTTTTTGTAGATGAAGGGGGTCACTTCAAGACAGTATAGCTCCTGGGGCAACCAGTCTGGAGGTGTTGCCAGAAGCAGTGCTATGACGTGAGAGCCTGGGCTTTTTGCCCTCTGTTGTAAAGTACATTTCCTGGTGGAGAAATTGTGGAGTCTCTTTGTTTGGGTCCATTTTAAGCATAGAATTCATGCTTTGTTTTTTAAGAATATTTGTGATTGACTTTGATTTAAAATAAACACTCCAATAAGTCATCTGGCATGCTATAGAGTTGTGCCTGCCTATCAGATGAGCCAAAAACAGAGTCTGACAATCCACCGGATAAAGGAAGTCTCATTAAAGATCTAGTCTGAGATATATCAAGAACATGTAACATCTAATTAATAGATTATGTGGGGAACAATATAGATGAGTTTATTGTTGATGGAAACTGGACTTGGGTTTTGTTTATTTGTGAAAAAATGACATGTGGTGTTCCTATCCAGTTAAGCAAATGAAAAATAAAACTTCCCAGCATGAATATGCACGAACACTTCTCAAGCTAACCCCAGAGGAGTGAATGGGAAGTGGGGGGTGGGGGTTAGGTTAGGTTCTAATTTAGATGGAAAACATAGCCATGTCACAGCTTAAAGGGGTTTTCACTCTGTATTTGGGATCCCTCTCTACTGTTTTCTTTTGAAAGGTGGGTAAAATATTAGCGATGTTTTTTAAAATGATAAAAGTTGTATTTACTGAAAAAAAATAACGGCAATTGATTTCTTAATATGGTGATATTTCAAGATCTGCATTGGAAGATGAGCTGCGAAACATGTACAATTCATTTTATTTCAGTCGCCAGACCAAGAATGGGAACGAAGCTGAACAACAAAAATTATTATAAAGAGTTTTTTGTTTAGTTACTACTTTTATGTTTTTATTTTTTTTATTGTTACAGTATACTGCTCACAGGGTAAATTATAGGAATGCAAAGTAGCAGTGTAGTTTGGGAATTAAATTTTGTTATAACTTTATGCTGAATTAGCTGTTGCGATAAAAAAAAAAAAAAAATTTTTTTACAGACTAATTTCACATGAGACATGTCACAACAATGTGTATCCATAGCACATAAACACACAGAGCAGGAGGGCTCCCGATAATAATATTTCTTAAAAATGTGTAGGCTTTGTTTTAAAAAGGGATAGACTTGAATGCAAAAACACTGCAAACACATTTTAGGTGTGTAAAAAGGTGAATAACATATGACTATGATGCCATTGTAGTGTGCGAAAAAAGTTTGGGATGCAGTTCTTTGTGGAAATATTTCAGCTCTGCCATATAGCGCTGGTCTGTCATGAGGCGAAGCGCCACGCTTGACTAATGAAACTGAATTGTTTGTTCACGAGTGAGATGGTGGCAATGTATCAAACGGCAAGTATTGTACACTATTATATGTACATTTCTAAATACTATATGTATATTCCTGGGCGAACGGCATCAGAAATGTGAAGACACAAACAAATATAATTTACCCCAATGTGGTCTTACTTTTACACTGTTTACACTGTTAATATCACACTGCTTAAGAAACGACCCCAAAATTCTCTCCATTAATCTTCATTAGGGAGACTGTGTGTCCAAATTCATACATAAGCTACTTAGGATTTCAAACAATGACAAAACTCACCTTTTTTGATTGTAAGCAGCGAGCAAACACAGATGATTGGGATTTTTGCAATACACACAGACATGTGTTAAGGCCATCACACACCTGGACTGATTTTCTATCAAAAAAATTATGTGCGAACATGCCTCGAGACGAAGCAATGGACACTGACACGAGTTGGGGAATGAATGACCGATAGCCGTGAGTGAAAAACAGTTGGAAATGGCAATTCATCTTGTTGACCAATGAAAGTTGGCTCTTTTGATAATGTGTTCAGAGTGCTGTTGGGACATAAAAGAACAGCTGGATGGGGCTCAATACACATTGTCACATCTACTTCGCGACAAGAAGAATGAAGAAAAAGAATGTGGAAGCTGAAGAGAAAATCGCACAAGAGGAGAATATCGCCATTTAAAAGCTCATCTTGTTGGTGTCTGACCATCGAGAGTTGTTCAACAAAGCCCACAGGTTAATAAATGACGTGTCATTGTTGTCCCCTGAGCGCCATCTAAGGACAAGGAGTGTTGCTGCATCAACATTCAGACTGCAGAGCTGTGAAACTAGGAAAATCCCCCAGTAAAAAGTCAATGAGCAAAATGTAATTTATTAAAGTCTGTGATGGCCTTTAGGCATAGTACAATGCAATTTAATACATTCACAGTTGTTTCTCTTTCGTTTTCCCATTAAACCTTTGTAAAGTTAAAATTAGTGTAAGTTTTTTGTTGTATGCTGTAAAAGTATTTTATATGTAAAAGCAATTAAAGACACAGACATTACGGAGAACAAATCTGAGGTAAACATTTTTATCATGTTAGCTTTATAATATAACTTTAAACAAATAAATCAAATAAATAATAACACACGGCTTGGCACAAAGAGTCAGTAATTTGATCAGCTCAGTTGTGTAGAAAGAAAATTTGAAGTACAAGTACAAAATGTTTTTTTTTAATCTTTGTGGTTTTTCAACATACTCCATGTCTCGCATTTTGCAACAAGCTAAAGCTGCTGAGCTTGGGTTTCCATGTCTTTTATTTTTTTGTAGAGTTTTACACTATACGACCTGTTTGTTTATTTCTCTCTTAATGTGAATGCCCTGGTAATGTTGACACTTGATTTCTCTACAGCTTTTCAAGTACTTAAATAGTAAAACCTTAGGCAAACTAAAAGAAACTTGTAGCTGCAGTGACAAATTTGTGTTTGCATGACTTTGCATCGGTGGCCTGTATTTAGAATCTTGTTTTGTTCTTGTGTTCTCTACTGTCTAAAGTCTGTTGTCACATGACTGTTGTTGACACTAGCTTGGGATGTCTTTCCCTATAGGCAGTGAACTCTGGAGCAATGTCCCTCAGGGTCAAAGTTCTCAATACTCAACCTCTTGCTCCTGGTAGTATGGCCAATCCATCTGTTGCTTTGGAACATGGGAGTTTGCTCATCAATTTCTCTCTATTTAACAAATTCCTTGCTGCTGACCGTTCTGCACAACCTGGAGGGCCGATCGGTGGAGACTGAGGATAGGGATTTAAAGATCTGGTAGACTGGAGAGGATATAAAATTAAAGTAGATGTTGGTGTGGGTTTTGGGTTATTCATCTTTTTGTGATTTGAAGTTCATTGTATAGCAGCAATAACTTTTTGAAAAAACAGTACTTTCTAACATTGAAAAACAGGACTAAACAGGACTCCAAATTCAAACATGGTTAAATTTAATGTAATTGCTGACATATGATATATAAAATAATCTGTAAACTGTAAACTGTAAATATAACTTTTTCCAAATTTAGTGTCATATTTTAGTGTCATATAGTGTCATAAATATTTTCCAAATTTAGTGTCATATATGAAGCGGCAACCCCCTCTTTCCCTCTCGGTGCATAATAGATGACCTACTTTACAACTGAAAGAAAAAAATGTTTAAAGCCTAGTAACTCTTTTATTCCTAGCACCAGTTTTGTTCTTCATGATATCTCTGAGGGGTGATTTATTATTATGCCTTTCTTTAGGTTTTGTATTAAACTTTACACTTCTGCACAATAAGGGGCTGAGTTAATAGATTGAGAGCCACTTACCAAGCCCTGATTTTTCATTCTCGTATGTCTTATTGAAATGCATTACAACCTGTTTTTGGAGACCTCCAAAATCATATAAGAAACCTTTCAAAATCATATTAGGAGCACTTTAATATTGATTCAAGGATAGTTTGTTATCAGGGCTGAGGCTGCTGTAAAATATAAGAATGGACTTAAGTCCGTCAACTATTTAGATTTATTAGGAAAGTTTACTTGGTCAATAAGTATTGTCAGAAAACACTGCTCAAGGCTCAATACAAGTTCAAACCTTTAATCTTTTCTGTCTTTCTTTAACTTGTCTGTAGATCTCCAGTAGTTCTAGTGCTCCTCTGAGTTTAACTCCATCCTGTATTGCATGGCACTTAGTGCTGTTCTTTAGCAGTTGATACTCCTCAGGCCCTGAATGGATGCAGCTAATTACAAATGAACAATATTTTTTATGTGTTTTGTAGTGATGTGGTGTTCATGAATAATTTGTTATTTAGTATCTAATCTTTTAATTAACGATTATTTCTGGGCGATTTCTTTATTCTCTGAAACACAATGTGAAACACTATTACATTTAATTTCGGGATCTTTTCTCATGTGCATTGTTAACTATTTATGAGAAACAAATAGCTTTATTGGTTCTTTCCCAGTCGTTTTCCAAATCATCCATCAGCTGATGGCTCCTTATCTGTAATGCACTCAGAAGGAACAATCGGTTCTTTTGGGTCCTTAGATTTACTCATAATAGATCGTTCACCACAAGATGACATTTCATGTGCTATTGTGTTGACATTTTTCTTGGGCCCTAGATGTTGTAGACATTTTTTTACTGCACAATAATAATAATATAATAATAATAAAGCATTTCCTAGCCACCTTTCATAGATGCTCAATGTCACCGTACATAGATATTAAAACCTTTTAAACAGCACCAATGGTAAACACAATTGTCACCATCCTGCACTTTGTCTCCATTCCCCTAGAGGTCCCCGTAGTTCGCCTTTTGCCTTTGTTCTTCCTCATGTGCTCTTGTTTACTTTATTTCTATCACCTGTGACTCGTTCCAGCCCATATATTTAAGTTGTCACTTTTTCTCTGAACTTCACTTGGTTTTTGAGTCAGCTTCAGTGAACTTGCTGTGCATTCCCTTGAGGTCTTGAGCTACGTCCAGTAAGACTGTTTGATTTTCTCCTGTTGCCTTATTGTCTATTTGTTTTCTCCCCTCGTGGAGTTTTCTTTATATGTTCGTTAGACTGAGTATTTTTATTCCTCATTCCGAGAAGAATCTGAGTTGTGTTTTTGCTATATTATTATTTTTTTTTGTTATTGAGAAGAAGTTAAATTTTTTCTAATAAATCCTTGTATCCTGGATTGCGTCTTGGAGTGTATTTCCATTGGGTCCAACACACCTGCTCCTGTGGTTCAGTGGTTCACACTTCAGTCTCCACCCCAGAGACCCGGGTTCAAGACCCGGCCGTGACAACAATCTAAAAAGATACTTTAAAGAGAATAGACCTGTCTAAACAGAAATGTTTTCACACTGGATTTAATGCTTTCTACAGGTCAGGACTGTTTGTAAAACTGGGGTAATTTGTTAGAGACAAGCAACAGCTCAGGTAAATGCTTGCAAGCCTAAAAATGACTTAGAGGGTTTATGAAAAACTAGACACAGGGATGCAGAGTAATGAAGTGAACGAACAAGAATTCGTAATGTAGTTCTGAGAGGTATGTAGGCACTAAGTTATGGAGAGCTTTATATATCAGTAACAGAAGATTAAACTGAATACAAGTTGCTGTAGGCAGTCAGTGTAAATGAAACAGAGCAGGAGTACAAGTTCTGTGAGCGGAGTTCTTGTGATCAGACTTAAATGTTGAGTGTGCTAATGTGGGGCGCTAATGCCGACTCGACCATCTTTTCGCATTTCCTTGTGAGGCTCATGGAAATTATTGATCTGCCATTCCTTAACCAAACACTTGAGAATGTTGTTAGAAATGTGCCGATTTCCAGTGGCTGCACATGTAGAAACTCAATTTCTCCTCATTTCGATTTTTACAGTTTTATTTCTTTTTTGTAAAGTTTTATAAAGACTTAAATAGGGCAAAATGTAATTGAGGCAAAGTACTCCGCCTTGAAGCCTCTTTTAATTCCTTATATGCCAAGGTCTGTCTGAATACTGGATTCTGAGTGGTGGCCAGCTGTTAACCTGGGTCAGTTTGTTCACCATATTCTTCACATTTCACTCAATGCGTAGGCTATATCACAGTTCAGTAATCGTTCGCGGATTGGACCGTATTTTAGTGGCTGTTTCATTTAACTTGTCATTTCAAAATGCATGTTTTTTAATTACAATTTTTTTAATTAATATTTCAAAATGCAGTTCCAATGTGGCACGCAGGCACAGAAGAGAAAACTACTTCCCCTAGAATGCACAAATATTTGATCAGTGCTATATTTATTAGCAATAAATTTAATTATGAAAGAGATTGCTATAGAAAAGCCACATATTACTATATGTTTATGAAAGCAGAATATCTTTTTGTAACACTTTTTTATACTGTGTAAAACATAGTCCTTTCCAGCGACTCAAAGAAGACTAAGTTGAGTTTGATGAAGCACAACCCAGGATCCGGGACTACATATGAAAGCAACCTGGATTGGAATGGAAAAGAAATGTGATATGAACTGATATGTTATATCTTATACAGGTCACATATGGGCAAAATCCATTATAAAAGGCATGCATCCCAGCACAGTTTTTTCTTTATACTGTACACAATTGACTCAACTAATTAAGCTCCTCTTGACTTGTTTGAAGCTACTCTTCTGTCTCTTGAAACACTGCATGAAATCCAGGAATTGAGTTTGAGACCACGGGCTTCTTTAGTCAATGAAAACAAAGCCAACATTTTGCTTAATCCTTTTTTAGGGTTGAAAAAATGTTTTAATTAATGACAAGCATCTAGTGAACACAGTTTTTGTATTGAGAACACGTATTTGAATTTGTCGAAAACAACATATAAAAGACTATCGCTAAAGTTTGACTTGACATATCTTCAGACGTCATGATTTACAATCTACATAGTGCCACACATCACGTAATCAGATGGAACCAAGCACTGTTGCAGTGGTGTTCAATCTTATGTGTCATGTTTGCAAGTGCACAGGGGCTGTTTGAGGGGTCTTGCCGGTGAGTTCCTTCAGCTTTTGTGTAAGCATGAGCAGGATTTCCTTCCTTCCTGCCCCTCCTCACTTGGTACATTGTGCTCTGCTTCCCCTGCTCATAAAGCTACTGCTGCGGAGGCACGGACCGCTCCACATCACCAGAGTCCCTGCCAGGGCATCTGTCTCAGATCGGGTTTTGGAAGACAGCTTCTGTATAAGAAACCTTTTGTCAGTTTTAGGGAAATGGATTTGGTCGTTGTGACCTTCACAATGGTGAATTTGTTGTTTCCTGCTAGAAAAAAACTGACAGAAAGTTCTCCTCAGCTTTAATGCTTGCTTCAAAAATGGCAACAGATTAGCTTTTTACTTACTAGCTCCTAAAATGCTTGTCTTAAAGGGGCAGTGAGCCGCCCACCCCCCTGTTGAACAATAGGGGAACATTAGATTGTGTTGGAGCTGAGGCTCAGCAATATAGGAAAGAGTAGATGTTGTATTTGGGCACTTCCTTGACAAAGAGCTTATTGATGGTCAATATTTGCATTTATTGGGCTGAGTTACTTGGAAATACAAGCTCTACCTCCCAACTAACCAATAAAAGAGTTTCCAGTTTCTAACCCAACAATTCGTAGTCACATTTTTAAGAGGGGCCTGTCTGCTAGGTCTTTGGTATAACAATAACAAAAACATAACATAAATAAATAAATACAAGTTACACAGAAATTACCCCCTGTCAATCACTTTTTCTGCAGGACAAGAACTGACAGAGTGATCTTTGTCATTATAATGGCATTTAGGGTTTTGGTTGGTAAAAAAGCAGTACATACTTTGGCTTTAGACCAATTGAAAGAGGACAGCCGCGAGACATGTCTGAAGTGGTGTTCGGAGTAGATTAGATTGAAAGTAAATATCAATAACGCGAACGTGAAGATGAGCGTAAAGCATCCTTGCTTGACTCAAGATACAGACTGGATCACATGAAACCACCTGATCGATAGGACTAAGTGGCACAAAAACTTGATGCTGAAATGGCGAGTTCGTCACGTGTCCCCGTGCAAGTGAGAGAAGAGCTGGAGGATTGCCGATGCCGACGGTGTCGGACGATGACATTGTCTAGCGACACAACCCAAATGAGGAAATTGCATTAAAAAATGCAATGGTGAAACCTGTCCGTCACATATTGCTACAGTGGTTTCACCAATTGGAAAAGCCATGATCAATAGCAGTGCATTCAACAATTTTAGATTGCACTGATTGAAGTCAAATATTGTATCAATCTCAAGCATACCTACTTTTTTACCAACTTTGCTCATGCTAGCTTGTATGCTCATTTAATCTCTGATCACTTATTCAATCCACATATAAGAATTTACAGCTTTTTGAGCTAACCCCTATTCTGATTCAGTGACCGACCCTATTCCAATGTACTTCACTTGTAAATCTTCACAGGATTTTTTTTGTTGCCTTATTGTGAACAGACTGCTGGTAGTATCATCCTCATCTATTTTACTCTGCTAACTAGTCTTGGTTTCCAGCAGAGTGACTGGCATGCTAAAGAGGTTAGTGAGGCTGCTCAGTCATACATCTATGGCATTGAGCCCAGAACAGTTGGAGGGGGCACTTTTGGGAGCCCTTTTCATTGACATTCAATATGTCTAAAGAATTCCAACAAAGTTGTTTTTGCTTTCACTCACTGACAGTGTCTAATTCTGAACAAAACAGAAGTTCCAAGAACAGCTGAAGCATATAGGAATATCTATGAATTCATATCTAGGAATCCCAATTAGCAGAATAATCATGTTAATGTCTCCGGTTGTCCATGACACAAAAAATGAAACTGTACAATCTGAAGCACCAGTCTCTAATGAGCGTTTAAAATACAACCATGAGTTATTACATCACATATGCTGACCAAATATTATATCACATATGCTACCATGTAATTGGATATTATAGAAACATGTATATTAAAATTGTTTTCATAATTCGCTGTGGGATGCAAACATTGAGCTCCTGTTCTTCCATACTAAAATTTAAACATCCATTCCAGGGATCGCAGAAGCCAGTCCTGTAGGGTCGCAGCTCGAGGCTTGTATGATGCCAGAGCAGTAAATCCTCCAGCACCTACTTTGGACACCTATCTTCTGTTGAATTGGGGTCAATTAGTGGATCAATTTCACCACCAAACCATTTCTAATGGCATCATGTCTTTCTGAATGGACATCAAACCATTCATATTATCGAATATCTTCTCCACCTATTGAAAGCTTGAGTAAGTGCTGTAATCTTGGTTGGTGATTATTGTTGTGGATCCGATTGAGACACAGACATAGAATCACCATAAACAGTCTTTGAAAGCTGCTTTAGGAATTTAAGTTGTTGGTGATCTTCCTTGTAGTCTCCCACCAATCAGCCGTGTAGTGGCCAGCTGCAGATAATTTGCTCTCGCTCCCTTTCCAGGTGCTAGCAATTCCATTGACTGTATATTACATGGATGGAAAATATGTGACATCACTCACATGTTTAAGCAGAAAGCAAATGAGGCTCAGAGTCAGGGTAAATCAGTCACTTCCTTTTTGACAAAGCTCACTACCATAGAGTCAAATTGTACACAATTTGGTGGATCAGAAGACTTCAGTGCTGATGACTGGTTCTCACTAGAGTAGCCCAATCCTTAATTATAGAAAAATGTATAACTTTATTGTGACTTTACTTCTCACCACAAATAGTGTGAACTCTTATGACCAGGGATTATGTTCATTATGAAAATAAAAGTAATATTTTAACATGGGTGTCAGTAGGGTTGAAAAGATTCCTTAAGTTACTTGAATAACTCAATTACAAAAATTAGTCGAGGCAAAATCCTCATCCTAAAAGTCTCGATTAATTCCTTTTATGCTGTGTTCTGTCTGAATTCTGCATTCTGATTGGCTGAGATTGGCTGGCTGTTAACCGAGGTCTGTTTGTTCCCTCCATGTATCCTTGAGCGACGTTAATCACAAACAGCCATTTTATCTTTGAAGGTTCACTCAATACAAGCGCCGTGCCCACAGAGTTGCTCAACTTGAAATCTTATAGCGAGCATATTATTTAAGTTTTTTTACAACAACCGCCATTTGTGAAGCTCTGCTGGACTGAAACTGAGAAACATTCAATCCTGAAGAGAGATGAGGACGCCAACATCATTCAGGAAACGCAGAGCATGGATTGTTACAGTTTCCTTTTCTTGTATATTTTCACAATAGTGGAAACCAGGTGCTTCAAACTGACATTTGCCTGTTTTCATTCATGTTAATATCTTTAATATATAATGTTGACCAAAGATAATGGTATATAACCGCATAATCTATGCCGAAAGTTAAGACATCACAACATTTAAACATCTGCACAATTTTTTTCTGCATAGTGAAAGCAAGATGTAGATTGACTGGAAAAACCTTCAGCTGTATTGTTCCAATCTTTTATTGGTCTTTTAAGGTATTAACAATAATTTTGCGACTGTTGGTAAATGGGACAAAAACTAAGTTTATAAAGTGGAAACTGCTGTTCAGAAAAGAAAATTAAAGGTATAGACACCATTTTTTCACAAAGACTCTTTCCTCTAAGTTGCGCTCCAGAACAGAACATTCCACTTTATAAACTTACTATTACCATGCCTTGCCTCTAATCTTTATTATAGTATGTTATTAGTAACCTATACCAACATTTAATAATAATCAATGTTTCAGCGCCTTCTAGTATTGAATGTTTATAAGCGAGTGGAGTGGCAGTTCTCGGACGTCACACATGTTTTATCCTATTACTCGGTTAATAGGGTTACATTTTCAGTAGAATACCCGATTACTAAAATATTAGATAGCTACAACCCTAGGTGTCATTAAAAATCTGCATAACTCTGGGTACCTACAAATTCCTTACATCCTGTAACGCACACAGAGTTAAAGTGGCTGTTGCCTCTTGAGCAATTCCTATGATGGCTACTCCAGGGGAATGCTAATTATCCTGATCACTAACAGGCATCCACATACCACAGTTTCAGAACCATTGCACTATTCTATCAAGATACATATTTTAATTAAGGTTGTTATTTGGTTAACTTATGAGGGACACATGCGCTACTCATGGAAAAGTTTTCATTATGAATTTTGCTAAGCTAGTTAGGCTTGTTGCTGAGTATCTGAGGGATAAGATTCACATCACCATGAACACAACATAGAATACTTTAAGATTGTTACATGTTGAAATATAATGTATAAAATAGGAATTTTCAAAGGAAGTAATGTGTACATGTATTGTAAATGTTATTCACATATCCCTATCACCCCAAACACGCACAACAATTTAGCTACTCCTTATCACCCCAAATATGCACAACAATTTAGCTTGGATGTCTTCTACCAGCTATAATTTAACATAGGTTCTTGGGTATCCCTCCTCACTCCGATCATGTTCAGAGCACACTGGAAACTTTACAGTTATTCTCAATTACTCTTCAATACATATTTGCTACAATTCTCCTGTCATTAGGATCATTCTGTTTCTATGCTTGTGGACTTCCTTCTCACTCACACTTTCCAATGAGCACACTTCCCTGGCTGAGATTCAGTTATTATCAACAAGGTTGTTTTCTAGCTAGCTCCTATTGGAGGGGAACAATTGTGACATCATTACTAAAAATAGAAGGCTTAATTGTATGGATTGTATTGGTTCTTACAAGTGTTTGTCATGATAGAAATGTGTTTAAGTGATTCATATATATTTTTTTGGGGTTATGCCTGAATTTAATTGAAGTGCATTGTAAAGGGTTTTTGTGAAGGGTGTAGAGCCGAATGCACTGTGTGCAAGTTGATGTATTCTGGCTCTTTGTACAAGTCATGCCTTTGATTATGTGTTACCTGCACTGCTGGGCTGATGTGTTGGGCAGTTGATCTACTTATTATTGGAAGGTTGCCGGTTCGATTGCCAGATCCACCGAGTTGAAGGTGGTGTGAGTGATGCTCTCTCATCTTCAACAACCACAGCTTTAGTGTGCTTCAGCAAGGCACCAGTTTCTCTACTGCTCCCCGGGTTGCCACAACCATGGCTGCCCACTGCTCCGGGTGTGTGTTCACAGTGTTTGTTCAATGCTGTGTGTGTACACTGGGATGGGTTAAATGCAGAGCACAAATTCCATTCTGGACAACTTTTTACTTCACTTCATTCAATAAATAACATTTATTGATAAAAATCTCCCACTATCATCTTCATCTTATAGTAAGGTGCTGCTTGTTTATGAACTGCATGGCTGCAGCTAATTGACAAGTATATAAAAAAAACAAATGTTATTACTGTAATTTTAATTCAACCTGGTGGGCAGTATGAAATAAGTTTTTTTATGTAATACATTTTATTCAGTAATTTGCAGCCACATTTAATGAACATTATTTTTCATTCTTCTGGCCCTTTATATTAAGATTAAACCTTTTGGATGCTTGCAGGAAAACTGTTTTACAAAAAAAAACAGTTAACAGTTGGAAGCCCATGTAGACAAGTTTTAGCATGTCCCACCTCAGCATGCTTGCTCTCAGGACATATTAATAGAGAGAGTTTCCTGTGGATGTTTCCCAGTAAGTTCAGTGTAAGTTTAGATGAAGACTGATACAAAATATAAGCATGCATTCTTAACAAAAAATGTGCTTGCCATCTTTCTGTTAGTTTAGGAAAATAATAGCAAAATAATAGGAAATTAATTGAAGTTGTGAAAGAATAGGAAATGAGATAGACAAGCACAAACTATTTCTTTCAACCCACAGGTTAGATGAAATGAAAGGAATGGACACAAAGTCACCTTTAGGTTATGAGTAATGTGACAGGGTGTGTGAGACATATATACACAGTTCCGGACAAAAGTGGTCTCACAAAAATGGTTTGTAACAAATAAACAATTTATAAAAAAAAAACAGTTGGAACTTAAAGGTGTTCTTAAAGGATTGTTGCTACCAGGATGGGGAGTCAGAACACTTATCGATTAAAACACTCATAGATAATTGAGTGTATGTTGGTGATGAATAATAACTGAGCCTTTTGGGGATAGATCACTAAATGCTCTTAATCACAGCAGAAACACCAATAAGTAATATTAAATCTTCAAATTTTCAGAGGTACTGAATTTGAGATTATCATTAGTTGTCAATGACAATAATCAAACGTAAAATAAATAAAAAATTCAAATGTATCATGAAATGAATGACTAAAATATACATGTTTCACCATATGAATTAAATTACAGAAAAAAAATCAACCCTTTCATGATTTTGTATTTATATGACTAGCACCTGTATCTTATGTAAATCCCTCCTAACTGGATGCCTAATAAACTTTCATAATGCTCTAAGTTCATTCACTAAATTCCTATTTAATTACAAATGTAAGATATTGTGGAACCGGAAAACAACATTAAAGTTTTGAATATTGAAGCAACCTTCTAGTGAAGCTAGATTGAGGTTCATATGAACCCTGATGACTTCCTAGCGCCAAACTACATCCTCCAAAAACAGTATTTTGCAGCTTTGTATGTGCAGTATTGTCTTTCTTTCTCATTTTTCTCCTCATAGTTCTTCCTTATAATTAGTGCCTGATTTCTGCTGTGCACCTGTGCATTGTTTACTTCCATTTTGCTGTGCATGTTTAAACTGTATTTTCCTGTTTTAGTTTTGAAATATTAGTTTTTTATCTTACTATCATGCAAATTTAAAATGAAATGTTAAGAGATAAAGAATGAGTTTACAATTTCCATACCAACACAAGAGTGTCAATCTAAACACAGATAAGTCACATTATTCTTTTTCTTCATTTACCTCTTCAGCTTGAAATTCAACACTTTAGACTCAGTGAATCCAATAACCTCTGAATGTTTTCTTTCACAGGATGAATTAAAGCCTGGCCCAATTACCAGCAAACAGAGATTCAGGGGCTCATTACAGAACAAAGACGCCATTCATTAAATTATGCTTCAAATGGAGAGTCTTCATTTGAGCAGACAGGAAACGTATATGTTACCTGTGATTGACCATAAATGTCATGCAGGATTTTTATATATGAACATTCAATATAGGATTGAATTTGTTTTGTCAGGTTTCTGTAATTGTGAAGTTGGGGAAAAGGAGGTATCCGTATATACATTACAGTATATTTAATTTGGATCATATTCAAGGGCGTATCTTTGGTTTGAAAAGTGCAGGGGACAGAAAAATTGGGGGGAAATATTTCAATTCCATTTTCTGGTTTATACTATATTTATTTTTGTTATATTGATCATTTTCTCTCAACCATTTAATAAGGGCATGCGTCGGCAACCATTCATTTGGTTTCATATAGGTGCTTGAAATCTTTTAACACTGTGTATCATGAGGTTTTTATTTATCTTTGTGTCAGATTAAGTTGGTTTAGAGTTTAGTAGATGAGCTTGATCTTAAATTTTTCAAAATTCAGTTTAGTGTTCTCAAGGTTCTCAAGTTTCTCGGATTTGATGCTTTCGTACACTGTAAAAACTAATCTTTAGAATTTACCCAATACATCTGAGGTAACAATTTGCATTGACTTTGATGGGGTAGATTTAAACTTATGTATTGAATATAAACTCTCTGAAGTAAAAAGCTATTAAATACGTACATAAATTTGGTCAAATTAACCTCACCTTTATATGTATTTTCAACAGCCATTTACTTGTTTGAAATTATCTAAAAAATATTTTATATCAGTTAATAATAATGACCTAATCATCCATCCATCTTCATGTCGGCTTTATTCCCTTTCGGGGTCGCCACAGCGGAATGAACCGCCAACTCACTGGCATATGTTTTACCGCAACCCATCACTGGGAAACATTCACACACACATTCACACTATGGGCAATTGTTCTTATTCAATTCACTTATTCCGCATGTCTTTGGACTTGTGGGGAAACCGGAGCACCCGGAGAAAACCCACACGATCACGGGGAGAACATGCAAACTCCACACAGAAATGCCACCTGCCCCAGCCGAGCCTAGAACCAGCGACCTTCTTGCTGTGAGACGACCGTGCTACCCACTGCGCCACCGTGACGCCTTTGACCTAATCAGAGAAGGTAAAATGTATAATATCAATGAATCCAATAAACATTAATATTCATCGTTGTGCTCATCTGCATCTGCATCAACCAATATAAATTGGAGCAAAAAATATTGATTTAGAACATGATAACAATCTTGATACGTGTAAAAGATGTTGACTGATAAGACAGGAAAAAAAGATAACCAATATATATATAACCAACCTCAA
The DNA here is from genome assembly GCA_900490495.1 of Danionella dracula. Lineage (NCBI taxonomy): Eukaryota > Metazoa > Chordata > Actinopteri > Cypriniformes > Danionidae > Danionella > Danionella dracula. The sequence goes on from UELW01000888.1 coordinate 3,737,088, forward strand.
AGTATTTCCTACGTATGACACATTTAAATTTTTTTTTACCTTAAATTTAAATACAACACACCTGACATGCGTCTTCTGTATTTTGTAAAACCGGTGAACTTTTGTTTTTATGTTTCCCAGCGCATATGGAGGATTCTTGCCTCAGAATAACAATCGTAATTGACTGATTATGAATGGGTGGCATATGTAGAATTTATCCATTACTTTAAAATTAATCATGTAAATAATATATGGTTTCCACAGATTATATTTACCACTCTCCAAAATCACTTTTTTCAGTGTACACTCATATGCTACACTACTGATTTGTCATACATAAAATGATGGTTTCTGTGCTTCCATGTAATTACTTTTGTAGAGATGGAGCCAACGCATCCAAAACTACCGCGATAGGCTGAAATACATGACACATATTTGGGGCAGCCAATTAAACATGAGCTGCTCAAGCTCTGTTATAAACCCATTGGTAATAAAGAACATTTGCGATATGGTGACTTCTGTATTTTATTATGAATAACTTATGACTAAAAGTAACTTTTTGTGTGAAAAAATTTAAAAATTATTTTTTATGTTAATGTCATCGTGTAGACTTCCAGTCAGAAAACAGAATTTTTTTCCACCGTCTCTCAAATCATCTTAATATACAACCCAGCGGCTCAGTGTAGAAGTATAGTTTTTTTTTTGTTCAGAAACCTGCCAATCCCCATTTAGAACTTTTTGGAACTGATTAGTCTTCATTGCAGCCTCTTAGCTGGTAGTATATAGCTTAGCACTTGAAGTAAAATATTTTTTAAATGCCAGGATTTAACCAAATTTGAGTTACCAATTTAAAGACACAGATCAGAGTGAATTAATTCGCAATCCTTTTATTTCATTTAACAGCAGAATGGAGACCTGCATGCGATATTATTATTCTGGATCCGGGTGATATGGAGCAAGGTGGAGCTTACCAATTTAGCTGCTAAACATTGTTCAACACAGTTCTGAAACTTTCTAACAAGCAAGACGTACATAATTAGCTTGATAAGGGTTTAGGTGAGATCAGAGTAGAAATGTGCAGTGTTGTGGCTACTCAGTTTGACACCAAAAAATGTCATCCTGCAGCCAGATAGCTACAGAAACAAAGTTTTGTTTTAGTAATTTTAGAAGTTCATGCCTTTGTAGCTTTAGTTTCAGTTTTTTTGGTGAGATTTATTTTTTGCAACTCTAATCAAAGAACATTTTTGTTAGAGATCTTGTGTTTAAATCGGTCGATTTATCATGAAGACTGCCATGCGGCTTCCTGTCTTACTGATTACATTTATGGTCCGGACGAGATAAAACCTGGAATTTCACATTACGTAACCATAAGGGGTTTAACACAGCCCTGACCTGTTATAAGGAAACTCAAAAATTGAATGGTGTTTTTTTGTGAGGACAAAATGAATGTGCACAATGAGGACAAAATGTTATGTAACTTCCATCAGACAAACATAAACAGAGGAAAGTAAACAGAGCATGAACTCAGGATGCTCTGCAGTAGAACCAGATCAAGGGGTAAACATATTCATACCCTTACAAACATTCACAAGCCACAGCACCTTTATTGCTTCCTGCAGGATGCAAATATAGAATGTACAAATATAAACAAATACAATGTTTGGGGTCAAGGGTTTTTACTTGAAAGAATATTGAAAATGAAGGAATGCCCAAACCTGACACCAAACAGTTTAGCCATAAATATAGGCGTGTATAGGGATGATAAAATTAAATGTTGTTTACAAGTACATTAAGTTGCAATTTGTTACTTTTGCTACATTTTTCTTTTTTTGTTACATGGTCAAAGTCTATATCAGTTTGCTCATAGAAGTTGTATCAGCTGATCAATCAACCATAGCAGAAAGAATAGAAAGAGAAGAGGGAAAAAAAGTTTTTTTTTTTTTTAAAGTAAGTGTTCCCTGAAGAGAAGAGTTTTCACTTACTTGTTTAAAGCTGTTAGTGTTGCTGCTTTCCTGACTCGGAGTTTGTTCCACCAGCCAGGAACAGTGAGAGAGGCACCTAACAGATTTTGTGCCTTTGTAGGACAGAACTACAAGACACTATTCTTTCTCTGAGTGCTAGCTTCTGGAGGGCATGTAGGATTGCAGAGGTAAACATCAGTGATTTGAACTTAACATGACCTACGATGGGGAGCCAGTGAAGATCGACAAAAGTTAAAGTTGTGTTATACACAATTAAAAACTACATTTCTGTGGATTTGTCTTGTCTGGTTATTGATTTTTTTATTTGATATTGTTCCACATGGCTGGCGAACTGAGTTTATTACTTTCTGGTGGTAGCCCTATGTGGGTTTTATTCTGTTGTGTTATATTTTTCTTTTTTGAGCACATAGCTGTGTTTTGCTTTTTTGTGCCATATCCACTGCTGTCTACAATCTTGACTCCACTCTCCTTGCCATCTGTTAGTTCATTAGGAGATTTCCTCCCAGTCCTCATATTAGTTTTTTGTGTACTACTTTTTGAAGTCGTTTTTAAAATGTGTAATTTTATTTTAGTGAAAGATCAGACCATGTCATGTCATTAATTGGTAGAACAGTCAGTTTCTAATGTCAAAACCAAAATTTTTGCGAAGGGAATTTTAAAGCCAAATAATATTTTGCAGCATTCTCAGTAACTAAATATTTTCAGATTGTTTTTCCAAAAAAATTAATCGGCTGTAAATTAATACCCTGTATTTAACAGTAAAATACTGACAGTAGCGTTTCCAATAATAATCTGTAATTTAACTGTAAATTACTGGCAGCAAGGATTTCAGTAATTATTTTCCATATTTTGGATTTCAGATTGCTGCAGTTTGAAGTTTTTCCTTAAAGGTTTACAATTTTATCGATTACACTTTAAACTATATCTCTGCTTATTTTCTGTGAACGATCAATCCTTCCAAAACAAGTTTATTTGAATAGCAAATGCCATACACATACTAATAAAAGCAGAGTAAAGTTTAAAAGCTAAATACATGAGTGAAAAAATTAAACATGCATACAAAAATTAGATCTAAATATATATCACTTTGTATAACTAATTACATTTTCAAAGAAAGGATTAAAACAGAACTAAATAAAATTGAGTTTGGTTTGGCAATGACATGATCTTTGAACAAGATCATAAACAAATAGCACAACATCTAAATATTATAACAGTCATGGATCTGTACTAAATAACTTTTGTATTTATCTATACTAATGTTGTTTCTTTTTTATTACCTTCGTCCTTTTTTCATTTCTGAATAAATGGCATTTATCTACAATGATTGATTTACATATTCTTGACATTGTTTTTGTTTACATATGGATGGTTATATGCTTTAAATTTACAAATCAATATAGGCTGTACATATCTCAATTAAGGGCTTGGGCATGGTTTGTGATCTTTGTTTATTTAAGTCATGTACAGTAAGCAAATACAATTTTGTGTGTCTGGAATTTAACTGTATAAAAATGTTGATAAAGTATAAAAAATAACTTTTGCAAGAGAGTTCTCCTCTTCTCTTAGAGAAGATATATTACAGGAAATGACTTAACTCTGAAATGATTGTGGGTTCAGATGTTCGGAGATTCAATTACTCTACTTGTTTTTCTGACAGAGACTGGAGTGTTTCTCTCTGTTGAAGTTCTCTGAGTTAGTTTATGTGCTTTGGACTGGATATTTTCAGGTGTTCTTTCGAAGGACAAGTTGTTTTTTTCCTTTCGTCTCATTGGATCATATCCATCTCTCCACCTTGCTGTTCCTCAGTGACTCAAGTCTCATGTTAAGAATTTGAATTAGACATAGAATTTCTCAGGCTCTGTTTCTAGTTATGTTAATTTATTTTACTGTTTCCTTCCTTGTTTGTTTGTTTGTTTCTGTAATTCAGAATTGTTTTGTGGTTCATATAGTTGTTTGTGTTAATATTCTTATTAATAATAATACCTAGTTCTGTTGGTCATTGTTATTCCCTGTAACTTGTTTCTATAACTTATTTGCTAGTTTTCTCAGATCATATGCACCTAAAAGTAGTCAAGGACTACATGAGACATGGCTGCTATACATTTCCTACAAGGCCTTATACCTAATACTTGTCTGGTCACCTATCATTGTCCACTGAGGTTTAAGATGAACAGTTGGACTCTAGAGATATGCTAAATCCTACAAAAAAATGGAATGCTACCTTATATTTTGATGATCCCCATTATCTGGTTGCCATCTCAGTGGTCCTTTTCCCCTGGTTTGTCTGGTCTGTGAGTACTGGTTGATCCGTCTTTATCTGTCTATGTTCCTCTGTCTATGACATTAGGTGTTGTGTGGCTATGAGTGGTTCTCCCTATCCATAAAAGTCAATGAACAATTTACCTGAAAAATTTATTAGTTAATTATAAATGCCATAAAAGCTACCTCAACAACTCCTCAAACCCCTAGGGCAAAACATTAAATGAATCTTAATGAACCAAAAAATAAGATCACAATCTTATTTTTTTAATTCACAGAGCACTACTACTTAAACAGAAGATATTTCCCTATATCTATATATAATAAATCTCTTCTTTTGCATTCTGCATTCGAGTCTGGCAATGATGCTTATCTGAAGGTACAGGTTTATTTTAACTTTAAGATTTTAAGTGATCACAGAGCTCAGTTGTTTTTTGAAGTTGTTAATGTTGCTGCTTTTCTGACTGGTCAGTAAGGTTGTTCAATCAGCTGGGGAGAGTGAGAGAAAAAGTTCTGTTGAGATGTTTCCTGTGTGAGATGGAATCACAAGATACTGTTCCTCAGAATTCAAACTTTTGGTGTTTTTGAGCTTGTGAAGGTAGACAGGGGTGGATGACAGGTTCTATTGTGTAAGTAAGCAATTTCAACTTAACACCAGCTAAGATAGAGAGCTAGTTGAGACAGATGAAGAAGGGAGTAATGTGGTTGCTTCGGTTCTTAGAAAATAAGGTGATCTGAAGAGTTTTGGATCATCTGCAAAGATCTTAGTGGATCTCCAAGATAGAACCAGAGCATGAACCAAAAGTTGAGTTGTGTGTCCTGTTAAGAAAGGCCTGATCTTTCTGATGTTGTGTAGAGCACAATGGTCTAGTCAGCTTAGTAATGTGGTGTGGATTTTCTATTTTCTTAATCAGAAGCAGAGCCTGTCCATAAAGGACACAAACCTATATGTAAATATAAACTCTGCTGAGGCTTTCATACTAATACATAGAACCATTTTCAACACTCCACATGCATGTTCATTAGACTTGGCAACACAAGATTAATCAACTTCATGATAAAATTCCTTCATTTCTGGATTTCAGTTAATGTCTTTACTTAGCAACCTTGAAATAAAATCTGACTTTGAAAAATCTGGCTAAATTAGTTTTTTTTCTCCAATGAAGTCAAAGTTGTTTACTGCTCAGAAATGTAGACAGATGCTGACAGGAAATGCCTTGCTTTCTCACTGCCATTAAACTGCAAGGCTTTTAGTCATTATAAAGCTGTTATCTGATGATTGAAAACAGGATCTAACTTCTAAGTGCAATGCTTATTTCTTACCATGAAGCACCAATAAATCCAAACACATTTTTTTCATATCTATGACGTACTAATTTCTACATATTTCTATAATGGAGAAACATAAAAGTAAATGCATGAGTTAGATAAAATATGAATAGTCTTGCTGTTTCCTCATCAAGCTGATGCTCCAAATAAAGATCTCATTATGTGATGCACGTTGTGTTTACTCGAAGCCAATAGTGAACACAGTCATTCATCAAATAAACGTCTGAGATTGAGTTATTTTTTTTATTGTTTTGCTCTCAAGTCATGTTTTGTCAAAAGTGAGCATCAGGTAATCTTTCCAGTTCTCCTTGGGAAGGTTATGAATGACGTTAACAGTGTATTTCAGACTGTCCGTGATCTGGAGGCCAAAAACTGGATTTTGAGGCTCTTAAGTTTGTTGCTTGGCAGGGTATTGAGTCCAACTCGTAGAAATTCAAGACAATGTTTCACCGACGACCATGACAGGCGTATTTTGCTGACTTAACATTCTCCTCTTTCCTGTCTTCATCAGGTACTTCTTCATCGTCTCAATCAGTATGCTGTGTCGAAGATTGATAAGAATATCACAGAGGAGACTGTCAAGGTGAAATTTCTACATACTATTGGTTTTAATAGCACATGCTAGAAATAAAGAACAACATGAAATATTTTAGCTCTACCTAGGACTGGTTAATGCTGCATCATCTTTCATAATTTTACTTTATGCATGATGTCACTAAATTGAAGTAAAGCACTTTTTTGTTGTTTTAATGATGGTGATGCCTCAAAATCTGAATGCCCGATGACTCTGTTGTCACCCAGTCATCAAATCTAAAAACATCTGATGATACATTTTCCTCTGGTTTCCTTGATCCTAGAACAGATCCGGTTTGTGTCAAGTAAGAAATTGGTTACTGTTAACTGGTTGTGTAAACAAGGCCTTTTCTCAATTTCACAAAAGCACGTCCAACAGTCTATGAGCAGAAGAGCAATAGGAATCTGATTAAATGTGTTCATGAATCTCTACTTCACTCTTTTTGGCTGTTAGGTGAAATAGATCTCTTACAGAATTAAAAAAGTGAATGCCTGTTTTATACATATTTATTTATAGAAAAATTTGCTTGATCAGATGCTCAATAATTGAAATGAAGAGTTAACATTTCTGTTGGCTTTAGTGAATGGAAAAAAAGGTTTTTGATTTATGTGGCTCAAATATTGTTAGTCAGTGCATAAGAAATTTAATTTAAGTGTTTTTGTATTTGTTTTTGATTCTATTTCTAAAACGAGAATTGAAATTCCGAAAAGTACGTGAACTGACCAGGTGTGTCGCTAGACCCATTTTACTCATCAAACTAAATAATTTTTTCATCAATACTCACCAGTAAAATTTCAAGGTGTGTTTACAATTTACTTTATCCCAGACTCCAACATTAATCAAGTAATTAATGCAGTTATCGACTATATAAAAATATTAACAGAAATAACACAATCCTATTATGAACTTTCTGTTAAATGCAGTCAAAGTGAGATGCATATGCCTGTTTGACGCATCTATGCATCACGACGCATCATGTGCGTTCCCGGCGACTGTCAAGCGAGGACATGTGAGCGGAGACAGCAGTTGCAGGTGTGTTTTGTTTAAGCATGCCTATTTGAGTCGAGATCACTGGTGCCTGGGTCAGGATGCTTTTGAGGTGAGATATGAAAATCACAAAACGAAACCAGTGCTTCAAGTGGGCTGGTATGCACAATAACATACAATACATTTCCCCTCGACACAAGCCTCTGCTCTGGCTCTATGAAGAGCTTCTTCGTGCTCTTGCAAACTCACCCCAGGCTCGTCAAGCAGGAACATTAGCATTTCACCTCTCTGAGGGAGTTCCACTTCAAATACTGAACAAATAAAACATTTAAAATTAGTTCTTAAGATTAATATGACAAGCATTCTCAGCTAACTATTGCTGCCTTGTGTTTTTGTCTGTAGATGTACATCAGAATTTTTTTTTTTGATGATGACATATCATCAATGGTTGTCCAATAATTTTTTCACTTAAAGAGCTCTTTCTTACTGTAATGAAACACATCTTCACCTTTGAGTAAGAAAACACTCTTTCCATGTGTTTACCTACAGGTGCTGTTTTCCAACCTGGAAGAGATGCTATCGGTGCACAAGGACTTCCTGTCCATGGTGGAAGAGCTTTTACATCCAGAGCCCAGTGCCTATCAGGAAGTGGGCCGTTGCTTCCTGCACTTTGTGAGTCACTGTCTCTTTTGGAGAGTGTTTTACGAACAAGCCTCTGTAACTGAAACTGCTTGATGGCTGAAGTGTAGTAACTCACTTTTCTGTTTATAAGACATTTTTAAAGGTGCCATGTTATGCCCCTTAAATATATATTTGACCTCTCTAGAAAAGTACAGAATCATTAATAACACTCAAAATGCATAATTCATTGTAACATATGTCTTTGAATCACCTAATATTTTTGGGCCCTGCAAAATGTGTTGTTTATCTTTGTTCCTTGCACTTGCCACATGCTTTGTTATAACTACATGCAACAGCCTCATCAAAAAAGTGTTTCACTTTTATGATTACAAACTTACAGAAACAGTGTGAATACCATTATATTTCAGTTTTTAAAGATAATTAATTATATTTTAATTGATATATGAAATACAAAACAGATAATAGCTAGAAATTAAATATTTAATTTACTAGTTGGTATTTTAGGTCCTTGAAGAAGTTTGGACACAGTGTAGAACATACAGCAGTTATATCAGTTGATAAATTGAATGTTCGTCCCAATAGTATTTAAAAAATAGTCTGCCATTTAGTTGCATTTGTATATATATATATATATATATATATATATATATATATATATATATATATATATATATATATATATATATAACTATTTTATACATTTACTTCTGTCTGCCTCAGCACATAATTTTGGACAGTCTTAAAAATTTTCTTCAAATATCTGGCAAGTTTAAATATCTAAAAATACATGTAATGCATAATGAAGAGTAGCAAACCCTCAGAGTTTTACGTTCTCTTTTAAATCTGGGCATAAATAACACAAAAAGCTTACTTTTGGGGAAGGAAATTTGCTTTTGTATTTGCATAAAATGTATTTGATTATTTAATGTAATTTCTTCCAGTAGCTCTGTTTTATGTAGAAAAAAGAACAAAGGATAGACTTTAAATATTTCACAAACAATCTCTCCGATGAAATGTTACAATCATGTTATCTTTTATAACTTTGACTATGTGTGGATATTTTATAGGCCTCTCATACACAAGACTAACTCTGCAGAGAAAGGTCTGTTTAATTGCAGTAAGGGTCAGTCTATGGGCTTCTGTCTGTCTGCCTCTGGGCAAAGACACTGGAGGATAGAGATATGGATGAAGTATTAAATCATGTTCTTTTTCAGAAGGTTTCAGATCAGCCCTGCTGTATGTGACTAACACTTTGTCTGTTCTGTGTATGTCTCCTCAGAGAGAACGCTTTCAGATTTACGACGAGTACTGTGGGAACCACGAGAAGGCCCAGAGGCTTCTGCTGGAGCTCAATAAGATCAGGACAGTGCGCACTCTTCTACTGGTGAGACACATTCAATTCTTTCATTCTGAATATGTTCTGTACAACTAAAAGGTGAATTTAATTTATATTTTACTGCATATGCTGTCACTTAGGTGTAAAATAAATGCTAATATTCTCTAAGGAATCATAACTTGGATTAAGAAAAGCTAGAGATTGTGCTTGCTCACATCTCTTAAACATCACTTAGAGTAGTTGAAGAGAAACCCATTGAGTGTGATACATCAACTCACAAAGTGTTACGAGTTATCGCTAAGCAACCTGGGAGAGGGAATAAAAACTAACAACCGATCCACTCAATTGCACTTTGTTGCCTGTTATAATATTTTCAGTTACAGTTTGTTTGTTTTTAGCAACTCAATTGTTAACCATTTATACATAATTATTATTAATAATCTTAACAATTGCATCACTGAACGGTTTACACTAGCAACCATTAGTGAAGAATCATACCACCCAGTTATTTTAATCATAGTAGCTTGTAGCTATGCATTACACAAAAAAATTTATTGATTGAATTAAAACTACTTTATTAAAATGCACTAACAGTTATTTTTATTAGTTATATCCTCCTTTCCTGTAAGTGTACTAAGTCTACTGGTTAATGGACACTTTGGAAATGGTCAAGTTTGATACAGAATTTCCTGAGCATGCTTAAGTGTAACACCTGATCCTCTGAGGTGTTGTGTGTGTCGGCTGTTCATTTCCTTTGTCCTTCAACTCTCTGCTTTCATAATGTAATCAAGATCCAACAATAAAACACAATTTGCACATGAACAAACAACTTAGCTACTAATTGTTTTCAGATTTTCATCACAAAATAAAAAATGTATTGGTTGGAAATCATCTTGCTGGGAAGAAACAGAGAAACCACTACGGCGTTGTTCTGCTTTGTTTCATGTCTTGATTTAACGATTGTATTTTATTTTCTGTTAAATTAAAGAGTTCAGGTAACTATGTAGTAATCGCTGCTGTTCGCTAGTAAATGTTGGTAATCTATACTGTGGGATGGTGAGCTCTCTTTGATTAACTGCTTCCTCAGACTTTGAACTCACACTTTTCTTGCTCCAAGGCTGTAATTGAATTTGCTTTAATGGCAATTTTACAGCCGTAACCTTGAGAGGAACCTTAATATTTTTCGTCCTTCTGAGACTCGAGTTCAAGTACAGAGAGTTAATAACAAACACTATGAGGATTGATTTTTATGTTCTAAAATGTTTCTCCCGGTAGAACTGCATGTTGCTGAGTGGCAGGAAGAATACAGAGGTTCCTTTAGACGGATATCTGCTAGCACCCATCCAGAGGATCTGCAAATACCCACTACTCCTCAGAGTGAGTATAAATAATCCACAATACCAAGCACGATGAAATCAGCCAAAACCATAATAGCCTTTGATGCATTTTTTGTGTGTTTAGGCTGTAAAATTTTATGTAACTAGTGTTTCATTTGTCATCCTCTGTTTTTCAACATTTATTTATTTTGTGCCCCTTCAGGTTTGACAAATTATTTTAAATAATCTTGCAAGCTTTATTATTTTTTTCTCAGTCATTGCCTTGTGGACCTTTGCCAAAACTTCCATTGAGGCCTCCATCCCTAATTCTATCTTTTAGAATGATAACAGTGTAGTTTTTCCTTAATTTTCATGTACATAAAATCAGTCATAAGTACTTTTTTCAGTTAAAGGCAAAGATAGAAACTTTTGCTTTTTCATTAATGTTTTATTTTCTGGCATTATTCAGAAAACCAAAATCTATTTTGATAATGCTTTTTGACTATGTCTGTATAGACCAGGTTATCAGGTCTAGCGCTCTCTTTAGTCTTAGTCATACTGGTTCAGTGAGCCTAATAGTGTGTCCCCACATATGTTCCTGACACAATCACACCCGAAAGTATTTAATATGTGTAAAAGTTTAAATGTGTACAATGTGTCTATTATGTGTATTTTATTAGTGTGTGGTTTAGCACCCTGTACTACTTAAAGTTGTGATGTGGTGATTATATAAAGAAAGTGAATTGGAACATGCCTTAAATCAGTTTTATCTATGCTGCTGGTTCTGATTTGTGTGTTTGAAAGAGGAGGCACGGAAAGACAGAATAAAACCTTTCAATAGTGCTGTCAAACAATTCACAGTGAATGGAGGCAGTAGAGTTATGAAGGGGTAAACAACTGAAATAGTAGATGTTTGCTGCTAACATTTTGAACCACCACTGCACAAATATAATAACATTTCATCCTCAACTTAGTGTAAAATTGTTTCATTTTTAATTATAAATAAACTCAAGATATACACAACATTGTCTGCTCCCAACCCCAGCTAATGTTTCCAGTTTTTGAAGCTAATGTTTTGCAGTTTTTGAAGCAAAAACATGAAAAATTTAAGACTTTGCAGTAAACACCCAAGAGCGTTTTTAATAATAAGCCCATCACTTATGGCATATTCACTCAGTTTCTCACAGTCAATAGCTGGCCGGCCCCTAGTGCTAAATACCAGAGATAGGCATCTGTGGTTGCTCAGATCTCGAAGACATGTAAAAATAAACCACAAAATTAAACTAATGAGGCAGAAACCTTATATTTGAGAGATAAGCATTGTCCTCTGTTTATCTCATCTTCCAGTAGCAGAGTTAAAAATATGCAATAATAACACTCACCATGATTGGTTTAAAATCTTGGAACTAATCTTGATCATTCCAACGCCAAAGCTATGTTCAAGTTAAACTGCTTTGGTTATTTGCAGCAATTAGAGCCGTTTAATTTGACACAGTTCTGAATAGTTTTGCTTTTGGATGTTTAGGAGCTGCTGAAAAGAACCCCTAAGAAACACAACGACTACTCCATGGTGCAGGAGTCTCTGCAGGTGATGAAAGCCGTTTGCTCAAGTATTAATGAGGCCAAAAGGCAAATGGAGAAGATGGAAGTGCTGGAGGAGTGGCAGTCTCATATTGAAGGCTGGGAGGTAAATTAAACATCTTATTGAACTTTATTAACATCAAGATCAATGAGTGAACACCAAAAATGTTTTTTCTTCCAGTATACTACCTTTAAATCTCAGCCAGCGCTGTCTGCTCTTTGCGCCAGTGTTTTTAATTAGATCCACACTTTGCATTGGCTGCTTTTTGACCACAAAACCAGATTAACTCAACTATCATACATATTCAGAGTACTGATTAGAGAAGAAGTCTCCCACTGGAGCTATTTAAAATAACCACAAGCTAGCATGCAGACTTTCCCATAACATCTTTTTGCGCTCTACTCGTGACCCATCTAATAAGTACCAAGTGCTGGGAAGTAGAGTCTCTAACTTAATTTTCTTCCAGACTTGGGTTTTTAATAAAGTGTGACATGGCATGGGCTGTCAGCCAAGGCTAACAATGTTGGTGATTGTGTCAGCCGTCTTGGTTTTATGATTGGGTTTTATATACTTGAGCCATCGGCTGAGGATTTTTCATGTGAGTGGAGTTTATGACAGTGAAGATACTGTAGAAGAAGGGCAATAAAGTAAGTCTTTTCTATTCATTAGGACATAAAAGTTAATGAACTGAATGGTTTAGGTTTAGTGTCACCAAAAAAACGCCAACATTAGCTTTTCTATACACTGTCAGATCCATTTGTGAAGCAGTGTAAGTTTTTCTTTTTTAACCTAGCCAGTTGTGGTTTTGATATGTATTTGGATTTCTTTCCTTCTGTGACAACACCGGACAAGATCAGGAAAGACAACCAAGTAGAAAAATGTAAGAGAGACAGAGACACCTACACATTAGAGTGTTGATTTAAGTGGCAGTTCTTCAAAAACACTGGACAAACATCATCAAGCCCTGGGTGAACCAAAACCACTAGCACCAAGAGGAAAGCTCTGGAGTGTAAGGCTTGCAGTCTGCCTGCTCTGCAACCAACAGGACATGCTCAGTCACCCACACAAAGTCTTTTTTTTCCTGGATGGACCTTGGATGTGCATATAAATTGTGCATGAGTGTGCATGTACAGGGGACAGTAGTGGTGGGTGACAATAAAGATAAATAAATAATTCCACGTGGGCAAGCGGTAGGGCTGGTGAAGAAAATCAGCTACATCTGCATCTTCATTTGAGAACATTGAAACATTTTCAGTTTGACCCTGTAAGGCGCCATTCATTCGTACAATGACAGAGACAAAGGTGGCGGGAAGGTGATTTTGCATGCTGCTACTCTCTATGTAGCAAGAACAAAGAAATATACGCGAATGCGCTAACCAGGTAGTAATCTTTAAAATTTGGATAAAACCAATAAAATCTCTAAATCTGACTCCATTAAAATGAATAATTCATGGTCATTGTATTTTCTCTCCTTCTCTCATTATATTAACGTTTACAGTTAGTTCTATTAGTTTAGAAAGACATAATGATTTTTTAAAATTTGCCTCTCATCAATATTTAACATTTCTCAGTTCTTAATTTACTTAAGCCCTGATGATCTGGAGCCAGCTGCCGAGGTGTACTTTAATTAATCAATCAAGTTATAGCGCTTTTTTAGAAGTTGCTTTGAAAGCAGCTTCACAAAGTCCTAGTGTGGATCAGGTAGGGTTAGGGTTAGCCAAGCACTTCCTTTAATCGCTCAAGGGATTATAATACTTGTCGCTTCACGGAAATCTTACTCTAGAAATTAATAACTCTAAAGTAATAAATCTAGAAGTTAATAACTCTGACTAATAAATACTTAAGGCTTGGACAACGAAAGTATTCTCCAGTAGTTATGTGATAATACGTTTAAATACAAAAAAGAGCTTACACTTGCACGAGACACTCCAGGTAACAGACGGCGCAACAGAAGTTATGATAAATAATGATTTCTGGACAAACTTCAAAACAAACGATTATGTCAATTTATTAATCAGGTAAATCATAAACAAATCCACTTCTTGTTAAAATGCAATTATCAAATACGTTCAATTACAGTTTAAAGTACAAATAAATCATGAGAAGAATGACTTTCTAACTAAATGTATTAACCCAATAATCCAATAAAAGGAGAGAAAAAATCACTATTTACCTGATCATCGAGAGAGAGCACATGACCTGGTGCGGGAGTTCTAATTGCAGAAACTCCTCGAGTTTAGGGAGAAGTCCCTTTAATTACTCGAAATATCAATATCAAATGACATCATTACACTGATTGGTTCTTTGACTTTGGTAGGCTGTCCTTCAGTGAAAACCCTTTATTTACAAAAGTTCTCTTGTGTTTGATTGGTTCTCTGAGAGATGATGATTAGGGATCTGACTCTCTGCAGTTGAACAACGACTCATGGGTTTGGTTAATCACTCTTTTACACTTAGAACCAGTCCCTTGGCTCCATGAATTGTCATCCAAATGTTTGCATTCAATGCAAATAGCCAGGCCTTCCCAAGCAGATCACACAGAGTCATAATTCAGTTTCTTACAGCCCCTTGTGGTGTTCTTACATGTTTCTCAGGCAAGTGATTACACCGTGAGAGAGATAAATGATACTTCTGGACTATCTTCCACCACCCTCCCATTTTCTTACACTGTCTTCCAAATCTAAATCCAAATTTAAAATCTAAAATTGGTGGAGAATGCAGGCAAACTCACGTCATAAATCCGGGTTGTGAAGAGAGAAGCCTCCTTCCTAGCTGGCATCAGCACAAAGAGCATCTAGCCATCTAACATCAAGATAACCAAAAGTAAAATATGGAATAATGTTAATGTTTATGGTTATTTGGTGATGTTGCGTTTTTAAGTTACCAGACCTATGTGAATGTATATATTAGATTATTTTATTTTTATTTATCTTTTAAGGTGACTGAGAAATTAAATCTTTGTGTTCCTTTATTTTTTTAAAGTTACACTTAGATAGACTGACGAGACCCATTCCTGGTCAATCCTGAGGTCTGTCTGGAGTTTTGTCATGCAGGTGTCTGCTCTTTTCTGAAGATCAAGAGAGACAACCAATTAAATGTCAAAGAAAGACAGAGAGAGAGAGAAACCTGCACATTATAGGGTTGGTTTGGGTGATGTTTCTTGAGAAACACCATTCAATTAAATAAACATCGGCCAAAAAGCTTCAAACCCTGGATGAACTAAGACTGCCAGCGTCAAGAGGGAAGCTCTGGGGAGTAGGACTAACAGTCAGCCTGTTCTACAGCCAACAGGGCATGTTTAATCACCCACACAAAACGATGTTTACTGGATGATTCTTTTTCGGGGGTGGGAATTTTGGCCGTATGTGTGAAAATAATTTGGACATTTTTCCTGAACTGCATTCTCTAGGTTCAATGGTGGTTGTAGATGGAGTTACTGTTTACAAAATGACATTCTTATACAGTTTTGCGATTTTCTTCACTTACATTTTTTTAATTAAAGAATTAAATCACCATTCACCATTTTTTTTACTGCTTTTCCAATGATAATATAGTGAACAAGTTTTCTGTTTCCGAGTCACTGAGCCATCTCTTATTCAAGTGTTTGCAAGCAGTTTGATTATTGCATGTTTGTAACCACCATTACCAAGGCTATTTTTACACAAGCAAGTAGACTTTTGCTCTTGGGTCCGTGTGCTTTAAGAAGACATTGTGCAAAACAAGGGCAACGTTGTTTTAGCTCTCAGGGTGCATGATGAAATTATCCTAGGCAGGTTTGTCTATCCACATCGGCCATTGTAAAAACATTCTGCAGAATGAAAAACAGGCTGTCAGATTTTTACAAGCAAATTACAGTGGAATGTTTTCATTAAAGACAGACATGGGTCCTGAAAAGACAGTGACCAAAATGGTGTTTTTACTCTAACTTTTATTATTGTCGTAGTCTTGGA
This sequence comes from Danionella dracula, assembly GCA_900490495.1. Lineage (NCBI taxonomy): Eukaryota > Metazoa > Chordata > Actinopteri > Cypriniformes > Danionidae > Danionella > Danionella dracula. Next base: position 3,753,027 of record UELW01000888.1, read on the forward strand.
TACATTTGAGGCGTCACACCCTTTTTACTGGCAATACATTGCTGGTTTTTGTGGTCACAACTGTCAAAACCAGTCTATCTAAGGATGGTAATAAATATTATTAGAATATTTTTGTGCACTTTTAAGTGCCATGACTCTTTCGTAAGTGTTTTATGAGGAACATGGTGACCTTTTGGATGCAAGTTTCAAATCAGTTTAAACATCCATGCTTCGTTGCTGGCTTTGTGCCTTAAACTTCACATCCAGGAAACAAAGACTTTGGCTGGACACACGTACACATGGAAAGATTTTCTGCACAATCCCAAACTGCACACATCCCATTATTATGAAAATGCATCACTGTATTTGGATTAGCAAAGCGAATGGACGTGTCTCATTTTAGATGAGCTCACACAAACAGTTAACTGCCAGCTAAAAAAATGCTTTATAGCTACCTGAAGTAATTGCGAGTTCCAGTAGGATTATGTGTTACTAAAGCAAGTATTATCACTCTGAGTAACTATTACTATATCTCTGAATAATAAGATGTATGAATGTGCTTTTAAATAGCTCAATAATAATTTATTAACATGTTTTAAATGATCTCATGAATCACTTACAAATAGTAACTAACTGGTTTTTAAATAGTGAAGAGTTTAATTTATAAACTATTAACTGATCCTCAATAAAGCGTGTAATTAATGTTTTTAAGCATATTATATAATTTTTTATAAAGCCTTTAAAGTTTTATTTATAAACAGCTTATAAATGTTTATAAACATAGAAATAATGCTTTAGAAATTTATTATTTATATTGTTTAGTTATTATAAAGTGCTTTATTTTATATTTTGTTTATATAGTTTTTTTATTATTACATTTTATCTTGTAGTACATGTATTTATACTTGTTTTATAGCTTCTGATTTAAGGGTTTTTTTTGGCTTGATTTGTGGTTGTGTTTGGCTTTTTTAGAGCATTTTGTTCTGTGTATAGTTGAATTTACCTAAGAATTATTTGGGGCTATTTTTTTTACCTTTATTAACCACACAAAAGATTGATGGGCGGAAAATAAGGATGAGAGGAAGAGAATATGTGACTGAAAAAATCTTGAACTAGAAATTTAAATCAGGTCTCATGATACAAGATTTATTAGTTTTTTTTTTTTTTATCTTTTTTTACTTTAATTTAGCCTAGTTAATTTGGTTTTCTAAAATATTTATTAAAAATAAACTTTCCGGGTCTTCCTGACTCAGGGTTCCAATATAACGGACAGCTGTACAGAGATGCTCATGCATGGTGTTCTGCTGAAGATCTCTGCTGGAAACATCCAGGAACGCATCTTCTTTCTCTTTGACAATTTGCTAGTTTACTGTAAGAAGAAGAACAGGTGAGTCTCTTTTCTGCTGTCAGAGCTTTCAAACTTTTAATGCGATTGAAGTTGATAGTTCTGGGGTGGTATCTTTTATAGACGTTTGAAAAACAGCAAAGCAGGCACAGAGGGGCCACGCTACCTGTTCAGAGGCCGAATCAACACAGAGGTCATGGAGGTGGAGAATGTTGATGACGGAACAGGTGTGTGTTCATTCTACCCGAGAACAAACTAAAAATTTTTTTTGAGTCACAAACTCAATTTTCTGTTTGAGTCACACACTCAATTTTCAAGGAATTAATTTATTTAGCTTTACTAGCTAATTAGTAAATCACAAAAAGCATATCAAATAATTGTACTAAATAGCTCTCATATGAATGAAATAAAAAAATATTACAATATTCTGTTTATTAGTGGAATTATTCAAATGGCAAAGCAAGTCCTGTCTTTTTATTTCCGTAGCTCATGTCAAACACATTAACAGTTCAAAGTGATTTAAAGAAGAAAACTGTTTTGAACAAAAACAGACACAAGTAGAGCATGAAAGTATCTATTGAAAGTATTACACATTGATTTAAAACATCCATGGGAAAACAAACAAACATTGCAAGACACTATATAACACTGGACACTATTGTTTTCATTTGAATTTACAAATGTTTATTTATTTATTTAATTATTTTTGTTTGTTATATGAACATTTGTTTTTTTATTACTATATAATGATGATTAATTATTGAAATTTCTTTAAAACATAAACTCTAATACAAACATCTACAACTTTTATTTATGTGTCTATTTTAATTATTATAATTAGTTATTTTCTTTGATATTTAACCAGTGTTATTTGGTATCAATAATTGTCAGGTGTCCGCTTCAATCTGGTAGCTGCTCTTTTTCTGGTGGTATAGCTCTGACAACAGTGATCTGTGTCATGTATTTGTGAGCATCTCTCTTCTTATATTTTGTTTTGTTCTGCCGGTCTGATATATATCATATGAAAGACGGGTGTTGTTTTTTACATTTATTGACCTTGTAGTTATGTTCTGAATGAATAGCCAGTGACTGTTAACGTTTGGTTTTGTGATATGATTCGATTTGCTCATGTCATTTGTACTTGTGGCTTTCTGTTGGTATCCCTGCCTGTCAGATATTTCCTTTCATGCATTCATGATAGGAAATTGTCTTCATAGCATGTGTTCTTCTTTTTGCCCTCTCCACGTGGCTTATGTCCCTTTTCACTCTTGTTTGTGCTTTCCATCACTTTCTTCTCTTTTTCAATCCTGTTCTAATCTGCTACCTGCCCAACTTCTTGTTTACTCAGATTTTTCTCAATCTCCTGGCTTGGTTCAGTCCCTCATCTATGTATATTGTGCTATTTACTTGCATCAACCCTTTCTATACATCTATTAGGCTTTGGTTAGGCTGCAGGTCTTAATATTCAATATGGATTTTTTGGGTGAAATAAAATTTTTTTTGTGAGGTTGTTCACATTAAAAATAACTTGCATCTGCAATCCATCTTCTTTAGAAGGAAATACGGCTAAAATGGCTTTAATGTGACCCATGCTCAGAAAAGGAAACTTTGTTCCCCAGAATGCGCTGTTAAAGGACATTAAGCACTATTAGCAAAAGAATGAAAACAACACATATTACGGTATTCTGGAAGCCAAATTAAAAATGCTCAGAAAACAACTCAAAAAACTTCATTAAGCTTCAAATGCATCTTTGGGCTTTTCCTATAGCTATTTCAGTACAAGAACATCTTCTCCAGTCACTCGTATCTGCGAGAAACTGGGCTTGATGGCGTAAAACCCAGATAAATGTGACCTGTCTGTTTAGACCTGTTTAGGTCACATATGGGCAAAAAACCTATACGCATCGAATTCAGGGCCACATATGAAAGCAACCTGGGACCTGCAAAAATATCAGATACAGGTCGCATATGGGCAAAAAAAATTTTGGGCTCCAGTCTGAATGCAGAACGTATAGTGTTACTTCTTTATAATAATATTAATAATACTGAATTATATTAACTAATTGTTTTTAGATTGACTGATGATATTTATGAAGATAGCGCTTACTTGAATTGGTGAACTAAAAAGAAATGACATTATCAAGGGAGCCTGATCATTAAGAGTAGGTGCATGGACTCCTGATAAGCAACTAAAACCAACTAAATACTGTAGAACCATGACAGTAAATAATCACAAGAGTAAAATACACAAATCAACTTGTCTAGAACACTGACAAGTTGATATAAAGACAAAAAGGGGAACAGCGTGCAAAATCCCAGTAGACAGCAGACGAGAGTAGGATTCGAACTACAACCCTCCTCGGTAAAAGGATGAGTAAAGTACTAATCTTTTATTTTCAATCATAATTTTATTAGAAATGCAATCAGGGTTCAAAATAGTATAAACTATAATAATCCTGTAGCTTTAATTCCCACATACAGCCTATTTAAATGTGTTTGGGTGCCAGGGCCGTAACAGTTTAAAAAGGAAAATGGTATGTTCTGGGCTTTGAGTCCAGTGACTGCATGAACTCTTGAGATGAGTGTGTTTTGGCGAAGGGCAAGTGCTGATTATCAGTTATATTTGTGGAGGCGATCATTTTCTCCACAGCAAACCTAATATTTGGCTCCTCTGGAGATGGATGGCTTTCAGTCCAAGAAAGTTAAACAGGACGAGCAGCGCAGCATTTATTCGTGGGTGTTTTCCCATTCTCCCCAAGGCCTCTAAGTAAAATCCAGACCTAGGCTATTATTTTCATGTAATGAAAGCTGTTAGGTTGATGGAGACTTTCTGAGCATGACTTTAATAGTCAGAGGTGGAGTGTATCTCTTTGGTTTCTTTTCATTAAAATGATCACAAAAAAACATGTTTTTTTTCAACTTTTTGTCATGAAAGAAACTAATAATAGACATGCTTCACTATTGTTCAGCTGTTGAGTAATTAAGATATGTATCAACCCGACCATTACCCCAACAAGCCTTGATTACAAACTGTTTTACTTTAAATCAGGCATTGATGATACCATCCACTCTCTACCGTAATAGAAATGTTTTCTAATCCTGACACTATAAATCCAAAAACAGAGAGTTCTAATGAAATGGGTTTGAAAAGATTGGGAGTGAAATGAAAGTTGAAAACAAATTGGAAGGTGATTGGTTGGCATGAAAGCTGTAGCTTGTTATCAGACGAGTGCTCTAGAGATGGATGTGTGTGATTCATTCAGTTCCTGAGCTGAACAGAGAGGATTAATCAGCGCAACACACAAGAGAGAGGAGAACACACAGTCTAGATTGACTGATTATAGCTTCTCTGCTGATGCAAGTGATCAACATATCTTGCTCCTCATCACTGAGGTTATTGATGCAGTAAAAGGGTTTAGGGGCTCTACTCAGTCAGATCCTGCTTGTCAAGTGTTTATGGTTATTGCATAATAATTTCTAATGAATTTACTGCAGAGTGAAAAATAGTAGACATCTATTACGATCGACCAGTTCAGAGTCATGCTGCAATAAAGATATTTTAGAAACAGTAAAGCATTAAAGAATATGACAAACAGAAACGCCACCCTCTTGTCCTGTTCATAGTCAGAGATCACACAATTTTGAAACTAAAACGACATAAAATTTTTCTGTTAACAAAATAATAAAGGGCATCACACATAAATTAACAACCTTCTTTCTTTTTAAATTCTTAGTGACCTAAAGTTAAAATACAGGGAACTGTCATTCTTTCCTTTTTTTGTTTTGATTATTTCCCTACTCAAGTGCTGGACTTCGGTTAACTTCTCTGTTGTTGCTTTGATTTACTTTCCCTTGTTTTTGATTGTATCATTGTGTTCTATGTCCATTTGTTTCCACCCCTCAGCTTTAATTAATCCCCTCGTCATATTGATTAACAATCAATGTACAATTTACTCTCTGTTTCACTAATTGTATTTTACGAGTTTGCTTTAATAGAATTCGCATGCACAATTGGTGAGTGTAAAATAACGTACTGGTCGAGCTGTCACAGAGGGTCCCTACCCAATGAGAAATGAAGAGGTGAAAGGGGTGATGGTGGGTTTTCTGCTTTCAATCCTCAAGTGGGGACTAGAGTTGTGGTATCCTAGAGGGTGGGGGAAACAGCTGGGAAGAAATGCTAATTCTATGTGACACTCCTCCTGAAATCAGTTTCCTGGTAATCTCGCTCACTTATTACTATGGTGTGCCCTTAATTCATGTTTAAATCTTTACATCTCCTATTTTTGATGCTCACTGCTGAGAAAACAGAGATGAAATAAAAAAATCTAAACAATTTTTGTTTAAACTTTGTAAAACTAAAAAAGTATATGTGTATTGTATTTTATTGAAAAAATGAACAGGATTAAATAACTTATTTTAAAGTAAAATATTTGATTATTTACTAATTACCAAAATTAGTAATATTTAGGAAGTAGCAGTCAATCCACCAATGCTCTAGCTCAAACCTAGTGAAAGTGGGTTGACAATTTTTTTTTTCTAAAGGTATAACTCAGTCAATGAATTAGTTTTAGTGTCATTGACTGATTTAACATTTTCTAGTAGAGTTAAAAAACACCAGTGGCGGTTTGTTGATTTAAAAAAGTGTGTTCAATCAATGTTGTGTCAATCTTTTTCAGCGTGAAATTGGGAAAGCAAAATGGACGAAAACATCTGTGGAGTTTTTAATTAACAATTGTACATTGAGTCAAGTACATTTTTAGAGTATAGAACAGGAGATGAAAGGTTTGATTTGATTGAACTTCTACAATGTAGTGTAACTGGAGGTTTCTGTGTGGACCTGAGTGAACATCTACCACAAACCGAGTCGCTCTTCCATCTTTTGAGTGGTTTTTGTGTATTTTTAGTATACTTTTGTAATGTTATATTAATTGACTATTCATATAGGATGAATATCTAATTCATTATGGGACAACAGTAGTTGTCATTTTCGGTGACATGATTTGCAACCTTACTAGCAATAATTAATTCAATAATTGTATTTTGATTACAGAGTTAAGAAAGCAAATGATTTTAATTAAACACTGCTGAAAATGGATGATCTCAGTTATTTGAACTAATCAAACAACAAACAAAAATGCCACAAATATACAATGCAAAAAAAAAAAAAATAAATAAAAGCTATAATAAAAAAAAACTTAAAAAGTAAAATAACCAAAACCAGACAAAGAATAATTGAGTATTTGTAAGCTTGGAAAGAGAGTAATTCATGACAATTTTTTTGGTTTAGACCAAACTCACTTTTTTTAGAAAAATATCTGATATATTTTGGATTAATCATAGTTTTTGTAATGATTGCATCAACCTTAGCCCTATGCTACATGGATTTTTAATTTTTAAAACACCCTGCAGATCAGAGAGCTCTGTTTGAAACAAAGCAAATTTCTCATGTAAAAACAGCATAAAATGAATGAAAACCACCTCACAAAGCATTTTTACAGATTTCAGTTTCAGGTAGTTTTCCTCTGACAAACTGAAGCAATAAGTTCCTCAAGATGGCTTTTAATTGTTGCCTGTCGAAATCGCACGGTGATTCTTCACATCATTGCAATTAAAGTAATCGATTCTCCATTCTACTGCCTGTTATTCATTTCATTCATGGTTTGGCTCGGTTGTTGCCTTTTTTATGTGGTTTGTACTCATTTATCTAAACTTCACTGCTCTCTTGGGTTTTCCTGTGTTTAGTTTATGGAGAAGAACATGCATTTTGTCATCTGCAATGCTTTGGCACACAAATGGGGATGGAAGTCAAGAATACACAGTCAATACACAGAAGTGGTGGAGGAGGCTATAAACGGCAGTTGTTATGGTCTGGATCGATTACTTGGGTGTTTTTTTTCTCAGCGGATTATCACAGCAGCGGTAACATTGTGAACAACGGCTGGAAGATCCACAACACTGCCAAGAACAAGTGGTTCGTCTGTATGGCAAAAAGTCCGGAGGACAAACAGGAGTGGCTGGAGGCAATTTTAAAAGAGAGAGAGAGGAGGAAGAGTGAGTAGTGATGTTATTTTTTTCCCTTATGCGCGAAACTATATAAAAATGTGTTAAGTAAACAGTGCTGTAATGTAATGGAGCATTAGTTACATATTATTTTATGTTGTTTTCCTGTGTTATGTGGGTTTGGTTTGACAAACAATATTTTATAGAATATATTTAATAGAATGTTTGTGATTACAAAAGTTATAGTTAATACTGAAAATTACATTTAAAACCAAACTTATCAATTTGTCAATTAGCTTTTTTTTTTAAAAAAACCTTGAAACAGATGAGATGTCATAGCACAGGACCAGAAGCTTGAGTCTCAATTCTCAGATTAGTCCTGTTTACATATGATGCCATGTACTCCTTACCATTACAGATTACATGTAATACAAGACAAAAACATGTCAGTAGTGAACTTTGAAAGTCTCCACAAATTTAATCCAGTCTAGGGTCATGCAAAACCTGAAAACAGGCCAGCGAAGAAAACTTAATTTTCAAATAGTAAATTAATTTAGTGTAACTGATAGGCGTGGCTAGAGGAGAATTATTGGTGATATTGAAACGAGGGGGTTTGACCAGCTGATTAACTGGTTACCAAGTTAAGTTTAGGATTAGTTTTCACCAATGCTGGGCTTTAGGTACAATTAAAGGATCTAGGATTTAATAAATTTTTGTCACCCTGGTTATTTATGCCACATGACTAACCTACTCCGGAGCAGGCTATGTTCTGGATTAGAGATTGCAAACTTACATTCATCCAATCAGCGGTTATAAATAGAACTTTTAAGTAGCATAACACCAGCATCAGTAACATGGACTTCACCTTCTCTTTTCACTCCTTTTCATGTTTGTGCGCAAATTGTTAAACGAGCAATTAATTTGAGACTAAAATTTAGGAACAGACAAAATCCCTAAGCATTTCCTGACACGTATTTGCTTATTGTTTTTTGAGCCCAGCTTTTGTTGTTTAGTTTCAAGGCATAACTAAAGAAGGATTTTAAAGCAAACAACTTGGTTGGGGGTAACAACAGATCAAAAGTGTACTTGTATAACATGTTAGCATAATGTAGCGGAGAACTAATTATAACATTAATCGCCTTTTCCAATTCACTCTGAGTTGAAAAAAAGAGATTTTATTTTTTTAGCAGATTAAAGCAGAATACAATTTGGTTCGAGATTTCCCCCTCTTGAAATACCTTGAACAAAAAAGCCTGACTCTTAAGCTCCACCCACTAATGCTGCCTCATAACGTTATAAACAGAATACTGTGTTGATGATGTTTCAATCAACATCTGATTAAACTTGTCTAGGGAGGTCCATAGTTACAGTAACAGATGGAACAGTGGGAGTTCTCATCTCCGCATATATTTTGAATATGAATTAAATTTATTTTCCTAATTTGTAGGTCATTTGTATTTGGCCATTGACAATATCTCTGCTCATTTGCAATTAGATCACATACATTAACCATTATCAGATATAAGATCCTCAAAAAGTGAAAAAAGTTTTAAAAAGCATAGGCTGCAAGCACTATTTTATTTGATAACAAAACTTGCTCAACATTATTGTATTCTATGTGCACATATCTTAACTTTGTTTTGTTTTATTAATCTTTTTGCAACTTCTTTGGATTTTGTTTTTGCTGTTGTTAATTTCTGTTTTCCAACCCCCTCTTGTTTGCTCTGTTTCCAGCATTGAGGTTAGGCATGGAGCAGGACACCTGGGTGATGATCTCTGAGAAAGGGGAAAAGCTTTATAACCTCATGAGTAAACATGGTCACCTCATTAAGGACCGCAAGCGCAAACTCAGCACCTTCCCCAAGTGCTTCCTGGGAAGGTAGGTCAGCAAGAGCAGCATCTCCCCTTGGATGAAGTTAGGGCAAGTGTCTAGCTTTCAATAGTCCATGATATGAGCGGACTCCAGTGTGACTAAGCAGATGAAATACAGCTCTTTAGTGCTTTCCTCACTGTTCAGTAGGAATTGTTCTCCTGTTAAGTTTTATAAATAGTTCTGTTTCTATTTGTACACAAAAATGGGCTTCATATTGTGTGCACAAGTTAAGTTGGAGGCTAAACAAACATTCAGATGTAATTGTGTCTAATTAAAAAGGGTTACCCAGATTATGAAGAGGTCTCCTTTAGAATTCACATTTCATAGATTAGCATAAGGCCATGTTCACACATATGCAGTTGTTTTTCTTACCACATTTAAAATCCACACTAAAACACACCTAAAATGCATGCCAATCCACAAGGTTACAGGGGGCTCCTCAACCCTGAATTTATATCAGACAATCAGAAGCTTTTTTACTCTAAATTGCATTATTGTTTAATGTGTTTTTTTCTGTGATTAAATACGTTATTAAATACATTAAGTGTGTTCGTAGATTTGCACATATCAGAGGGTATGCTGTAGCACAGTGGAGAGCAACATAATTCTTGCTCTGTCCCCCACAAGCCTTGGGTCTGTGTTGACAAAAGCAGACTCATCAATGGCAAACTCCACCTATAATCGTTTGAGGGTTATGGTTAACTTTTGGTTAATCTCACACAAGTAGCAGATTGTCTTTTCCTTTCATTGAATAAAACCAGTACAAGAGGACCTGAATAAGAAAACTTGTGATGGGGGAAAAGGGAAAAGACTGTTTCTTTTAGAAACCAGATGTCATGATTGAAAAACTGACCTCTGCTTTGAAGCAGTAAGTGTAAACATCTGCCTACTGCTTTTATCCTACTGTCACAGAAAATATCAAGCGCATTGTTTCAAGATGAGCTAGAATATTCTCTTTTGTAGTGAGTGAATAACTATGCTCCAATGGAAAATCTTTTCAGCTGTCTTTCATAATTTAAACTCTCTGAGATCTTAGTATGACAACCTCATGGGATATTAAACAAGACGTTAAAAGGGTGGTATTTTCCAATAGCAAAACACCAACTCTACAGTATAAGATGTCTGTCTTGGTTTGTGATCAAAAAAGCCTCCAGCATCCATTTCTGTGTTGTGGCAAAATTATATTGTGAATAGATTTTGGATTCAACTTTCCCCCAGCATTTCTAGACCAAACACAGACTGCGAGGCATGGAGTGGGATTCATTTAAAGGCAGAATGTGGGTGGTTTGTGTCTCTTAGAAACATTTGAGAGAAAAGGTTCATTATAACTCTGACCGTATGAGAATATTCAGTCTTCTGATCAACGGTGTAGTGCTATTCAGTCATTTTGTTTAGTCTCATTTCTGTATCTATTTTAACTTAATTTCACTTTTGTTGTAGGGAATTCAACTAACATTTTAAAAGGTTCACACATTTTTCTGTGAAAAATAACATGAATAACAATGTTAAAATGAAGTGCTTAACTTTGAATAAAATTGAATAAAGGTAGGAAAGGTATATAAAACATTCTCTTTTGATTCTCAGAAATCTCATTAATTGTAACAGGTACAAATTTGAACACATCCTAACAATTATATAATATTTATATAATAATAATAATAATATTTAACTCTATTACTTTGTTGCTCATTGAGGAAGTTCAGCACTTGCTTATCCTGCTAACATTTTGAACCTGGGCTTGAATGGAGTCAAAGCCAAGTGTTTATGTAAATTCTTCATGCTTTTTAAAATACATTTAAACATTACTCTTCAACACTAAATCTATAATATAGTGAGTTAATTAAGTGTGCTACTTCCTGCTGATGGCAAAAATAGCTAAATATCTTGAATACAGCAATTACTTAAAAATACATCAAGTACTGAGTCATGCCGAATACAGAGGGGCCGAATACTTCTTTCATTTAATTTAAACAAGACTTGGAAAATTGTTCTGATATACAGTAGGTTTCTCAGCCTTAGTTTAAACGGATGACACCAACATTTGTTAATGAGAACAAACATAAAAAGCAAATGGTCGGTTTCACTGTAAAATCTAGTGAAAAGGGCTCATGTTTGGCACAGTGTTTGAAATCTCCTGTCCAAATGTCTAAGTAAAAGCCAAATGCTTTAGAAGCCAAATGAGTCAAGCAGTCAGTCAAATGGAATTGACTCATGGAAACTGATGAAGAAATCAAGTCAGTAGGCGTTTTATTGCAAAAATTGCCAACTTTTAGCACTACTTTACTTTTTATTGAAACCTTGGTGAGATTTGTGGTGGAATTGTTGAATTTTTGTGGCGTTGTTTTTGGTCTGTGAATCTAGCAAGAGAAAATAGCAGATTATTGTATATGCTGCTCCAGGGAGTGTGTTTATGGTGTGTTTGTACACTGCGGTGTAAGTTTGCGTGTGAGCAAACTGTGGGTGTGTGTGGGTGTTCGAAACAGTACATATGTAACTGTAGGGATTTACAGAGGTGATATGTAAAATATGCCTACTATATTTCCACCAAAAGTACAATGTTACTTTAATTTAATTTAACTACCAAAGTATTTGTCTGAAAAATTGGTGGAAAATTCAAAAACTCATTCACAGGCGGGACATAGTGATTTAAAGTAAACAAGTGAACTTTTTGCCCCTGCTTCAAAATGTACAGTAAGGGGAAATGTTGACTTTTGAAAGAGGAAAAAATAAATCAATGGCCTGCACAAGTGACTACAACTATGCTGTGCCACTTCAGAGCTTCTTGATTAATACCTTGTTGTGTGTGTGGTCAGAAGGAATTAATTTTAGGTAATGTAATCTCTACTTTGATTTGGCAAAAACAAAAAAAACCACTAGCAAATGGTCTAGTGTATGGAAGGAGGTCATTAAAGACCCCTAGCAAACAGGCAATTTTTTATAAAAAATACAAGACAAAACAATAATCTCAGTGGGAGTAAATCAATAACACACTTAAATGCTCTTTTCTCCAGTGCATCAACAGTGATTTTTATAAACTCAGGGATGAGACACAGCTTTAAGACTTTTACATACTCTTAATGGTCTGAAAACCAGTTTCTACATTTGGATAAAAAATTATTTAAACGGCTACATTTTTCCATGAAACTGTTTTCCTTATGTTTTATCTGAACCTGTTTTATTCTTCTGTAAAAAACGAGCCGCCAACCTGTATGGAAATCTCTTATATAAAAAAAGTTCACTTGCCATGGCTTGCCTTGTCATGAGGGCTTAAATGCTAGTTATACTTTTACCGCTGTGTGTTCATAAATATTCTAATCTTGGATTCTAATCCTTGCTTTATTGATGTATGAATGGTTAATTTAAGTATCAGAAGAACTGTAACAGACTCATAGCAAGAGAAACAGACTGGATGCCAATAATAATAATAAATGTTATTTTTAAAGTGCCTTTCAAGCTTGGCTTCCCAAAGTGCTGAACAGAGAAGCACAGTACATAAAACAACAAACAATGATTTTGGCAGTGTCTTAAAAAGTCTCAAATCACTGTTCTATGTCTTAAATACGTTTTCACAGGTCTAAATGGATCAATGTCCATGTATACTCATTTGATATGTTTTCTTTGATATTGCTTGGGGTTGACAGAGATTGAGAAAATCTTTGTAAATAATCAAATACATAAAACAAGATTTATGTAGACAAATAAATTCAGATCAAAGCCTAAAGTTAAAAGCAATAAAATCTTAAAATGTAAACAGTCAAAAGCCTATTTTAAAAATTAGTTTTAAGATTTAAAAATGGTGTATATTTTTACATCCATGAGTTCACCCGAAAGAGGGTTCCACAGTGTCAGTTCACAGACTTAAAAAGCTCTGTTTCCTGTAGTTTTGGTGGGAGTGGGTAGAAGAGACAGAAGATTAGACTGTTAGGAGCAGAGCCAACAATTTAAGGTGTAAGTGATTAAAAGAGACAAGTACTCAGGGGTCATAGGGCTTTAGCTTTAAATGTGAGGGTTAAGATTTTAAAAACAACATGAAAGTGGACCAGGAGCCACGATTTAAGAACTGGTGTGATATGTTCACATGCTCTGGTCCTTGTCAAGAAATACTAAAGCCTGGCCAGAGTAGACCTACAAACCCCGTTCACAAATGCAGAAGGGGAATGCAGCTTAGGATACAGTCTAGATACATTTCTCAAGTGGTAAAAAGAAGACTTGACCAATGTTTGGAACATGAAAATCAAACATGGATCGAATGTCACATACGGTTCCTCATTCTACTCTGAACCATCAAGAGAGAAACTTAAGGCCTCATTTTTACCTTTACTTCTCTACACTGGAAAACATTAAATGAAAAAACTTATCTTGAGTGTGTTACACCAGTTTTAATCGGGGTTTCTCTCATTTGTAGTGCTTTATGTTCCTCTTCAAATTACTGATAGCAGCTTTTTCTCTATTTCTCAGTGAGTTTGTGTCTTGGCTGATGGAAATCGAAGAGACCAATAACCTGGAGGAGGGGGTTCATTTGGGTCAGGCGCTTCTGGAAAATGGCATCATCCACCATGGTTAGTTTTGTTTTTTAACTTTTATTCTTGGTTAACAGATTCTGATTCTTCATACAAAACCAAGCAGACATTTGAAAAAACAAAAAAATCAAAACCACATGCCAGCACATTTAACCCTAGTGTTTGGCATGCCATTAAACTAGCCTTTGCATCTATAAAAACATTTTTTAAAGAAAGAGTTTAGTTGTCAGGAATATACCTAGATTATCTAAAATCACTCAAACACTTCCCCTTCAAGATCACGATCCTCAGAATACTGAGCCAATCAGAAACCCTGAGCCAATCAGCCACCTCAACCCTATTTAACACTCCTTTTCTCGGTTCATTCTTATCCAGTCTCCCTCACCGAACTCTGGTTTGCTTGTACCTCTATTGGATTTTTGCTGACTTGAAATATTGAACTTTTATAAATCAATAATATAAGTTTTGTAACTCTCATCTTAGTCTAAAATTCTTTGAGTGACATTAGTAGTTGGTAAGTAGTATGCATATAATTTTACTAGTTTTCCAGAAGTCTATTTTTAACGTGTTATTGATGTTTAGTGATTAGGTCTGAATTTCTTGTCATTAGCCCTATTTTCAGGTGCTCTCTCAATAAGCATAAGAACTTTCAATTTTAGATCATGAATGTGAGGCTGTGGTTACATGAACTCATTGAGGGTTTATCGGTCGAGTAAGCTGTCATGTTATTAGCAAGAGAAGCATAAAATTGTGCTCATAAAGGCATCAACCTTATTTAATTTCTTAATGTCTGGTGTAAAACTGATCAATTGGAGTTAAAACTATTAGCAAATGTACCATAACATCTTTCTTCAATCCAGCTGCAAAAACTAATGATATAATAACTTTGGATCTAAATTTACCATCATGCGTGTTCTCCCCTCTGCGACAGGAACGCCTTCCTGTCGCAGAGGGGAGAACGCACATGAGCCACATTTAATAACCTCTGATGCGAACAAGAGATTTATAAATTTGATAAGAGGCTGGAGCCTTTGATGACCTAGTGTCGGTTAAGAAAATCAACCAATGGGCTACAATTCATCTGTCATTCATCATTCATAACAAACTCGCGGGCCGCTCTAACATTAAACTTCCATATTAAGGCGGGGCCCCAAATTAGCACCTTGCGGCTGCAAATTGCCCATGGGCCGCAAGTTTGAGACCCTTGAATTCCAAGATGGAGAACACTGTTCATCACTTCAGCGAGCGCTCCAGACTAATGCACTGCATTCACTGATTTTCATAGCATGTACTGATGTATGGCTCAGATACAGATGCCAATTCATGGAATCTCACTCTATTAAGCTCTATGCATTGTTTTTGATCTCATCTTAGAGCCGGAACATGCCAAGCAGACGGTCAGTCGTTAGGACTTGGGGCAATTGTTAATATCGGTGTCAGCTTTTGTCTGCTATTGTCAAACGCTGTCAGGCTTGTTGTGGCCTTCGATGAACGAGAGCTCTCTGATTGCTGTTCAAACATCGATTCAAACATCACGGTCATAGCTGTGTGGAATGAAACTATTGAAGACGAGCTGATAAGTTTAGTTAAAGAGAGGCCTGCATTGTACAATATAATGAGCAACAAAGTAAATTGTTTGAAAATGCAGATCTGTTTACATGAGCAGCAGTACTGGCTTTTGTTCTGTTGTGTAAATGAACTTACTCTCATCAGTACAGTCGGTACGCAGAAAATGCTTTCTAGTTTGTAATTGGGTGGCATCAGTTCTGTGTGTTTGAACTAACTTTTTTTGCCAGAACGTCTGCCGCCATAGCAGACGTTGGGTGACAATATGGTTTGGTGTGTCTTAGTGTTTAAAGGAGGTCTGTAGTGGTTTATGGACTTGGTGACCTCTCCGCAATGCACTTCTCATCACCTGTGAACTCCGCATTGTCAATTTAACACTAGTGCATAGTGGATCATTTTAACCCAAACCTGTTTCAAACTCTTTTTAAATACTGATTTTCTGTTTGTGAATTTAATAATTATCTAGAAAATTGTGTTTTTTTTCCACGAGGTCGAGGAAATTAAAAAAGGGACAATTAATACTTCGGATCACTGAGGTGGATTAGGGTGACTATGTTCACAGTATGGACTTTTTCTTTGACTTGAATGGAGGCTGGCTGGCTTGGAGCCAAGACTTCATGCTAAATCACTTTTCGCTTCACAGCTTCCTAACAGGGAGAAATAAAATGAAGCGTTAAGGTACTCACTCTCACTAAACAGCTTTGGTGAGCAAGATCTTTAATGCTTTTCTGAGTGTCTATGGGGGAAAATTGATTCTGTTGGCAGACGAAAATAGAGCTGTTATTCAAAAGCACATCTGTGTTACTTTCGTTTCTGTTTACATGGTGCATGCTGTAACCCAAATAATTTTATACACTTATTAAAACGATTTGTGGCGTTTCATGGCAACCTTTTTGTATCAACATAAACATTCGACTGTCCACATTCTAAATGGTATTTCTCTGAGTTAAATTGTTCCGACTCGAATTGGTCCTACTATATATATATATATATATATAGTGTAAAATTAGCACTAAGCCTCACAACGTTTCCCTTGAAAATGCATTAAGTTAAATTATTTTTGTTTTAAGAAAGGAAAAATAGGTTTTACATATTATATGATTAAGTTTTCAGGGTAACAGTTTAGATGAAGACACAGCCATACACTTTCAGAGTTATTTTCAGAGTGTATTTGGTCCTGTTCTGGATAGAGTTAATTTAACTCTCAAGATGTTAATAGAAATGCTTTAAAAATGTTTATGTATTTATTGAATTTACTGAAAACATAGAAGCAAACTAGATGTTAGAAATTGTTTGCCAAAATGTTAGTTCTCGTGAATAATAGTGCTCCATTTAGTGCTGGGGTGTTGAACTGTATCCATTAAAGGCCAACACGCTGCATAGTTTTGTTCCAACAGATCTTTCAAATAAGCCTTAAATGTTTTTATTAGGTGTTTAGTTAAGGTGCCTACGCAAATGTGGGGGTGTTCAGTTTGGGATCTGGAGTCTTAAATTAATCTTTGAATTTATTTTACTACTTTTTGACATCTCCTAAACTCATTCCAGTTACAGACAAACATCAGTTTAAGTCAGAGCTGGTACTGTATAGGTTCCGCTATGATGACGGCACCTACCACCCTCGCAGCGACATGCAGGATGTCATCTCCAAGGTACAGTAACTATTGTAAACCATTGCACTTCTCCTTTTGGGGCTTTCATACATTTGCCATACCATAACGAATGTCTTTCTGGCCCGCAGGGTGTGAGGCTCTTCTGCAGACTCCACAGTTTATTCACACCAGTGATCAGGTGAGAGCCAGTAACTTAGTTCCACCTCATTACAGCTGTCTCCAGTCACACATCTCTACAAGGTGCACTCGAGCCCCTATTGCTTCTGCTCTAAACATAGAAACCAGTGCAAAATACCTCCGAATAAGAAGGACTTATAATAGATTAAAAGACAGGATCAGTTTTTAATATTTAAATTCATGGTTAACAGTACCGTTCAGAAACAGGTTTGGGAAGGAAAGTACTTGTTAAAATATTATTTTACAATGTAAAATGTATAAAGCGCCAATATTGCAAATCTTTCTCTTCTTACATTTCTCACTAAACACAGCCGTTCCAATAAAATTCAGCTGGAAAAAAAACATTTAAAAGCTTTTTATAACTAAGCAAGTGTGTTTTTACATTTAATACATGTACACAGCAGACAACAGGTACATTTAAAGTACAAAAAGAGCATAAAACACACAACAATTTACGTACACTTACATAGTAAATTTACAACATTGTTACATATCTTTCCATGACTACATGATTAACAGCTGAAAAACAGTCTGGAAGGACTGTCTGGAGTTGTTTGGTAAAGGCCTGTTTTTTTAATCTCTTTACCTAAAAAAAGTTCAACAGTAGTATAATTTAAACAAAAGTATAATCAGAATGGTGCAAAAAAGCTGCCGTCAGAATATCAAGGTTCAACCTCCTGTTTCCCACATGGTGCGTGACAGGAAGTGACTTAACTGCAGTTCCCTGAGCAGCAGCTTGAGGCTGACTAAAGAGGGAGTAGGTTCTCATTCACTCCAATGTTAAAACTGGTCTACTTTGAAGCATAAAAAACAAGTTTTTACTCCTGGCTCCATTAGGTTTGTTGATTCAGGTCGCACGTTTTGACCTTCATGAATCCTCTGAGGGGGTGAATAAATGTGTTGGTTTAAATTTTATATACCTTAAAGATTCAGCCAATCAGACGCCTTCACTATGGCCATATCCCACCTCTGTCTACGCTTTTTTGAGAACTGGCTATGGCCATTTTGAGCTTCATTTGAATTTGCCAGAAACACTCCTTGTATACAGCCAATGTAGAAAACCTACAAGAGCTTTTACACTGCTTCTAAAAACTGATCTCAGGAAGTAGGAGCTATTTTCAGGAACCTACAAAATATGAAACTGTAACTGTATAAAACTGTACAAAACTGCTCTACAACAAAACTCCTCTCTGCTCACTATGTGTTTGCATAAAAACCATGTAATTTGAACTAATTAAGCTAGGATCAGATTAAATAAAATGTGACTATTTTTTATTTAATGAACATGCCAAGTGTTATGTTTCAGACCTTATCATGAGCTACCTTTTTGTAGATTGTACATTTTCCTAAAGCAACATGTTTTAAATGTTTTAAACATACTTCTGAATTAAAGTGTATAGAAGGGACTGTTGTACAGAAGACATAAGGGTTAAGAGTAGCTTTATCATGATGTGTTTCTGCTTTATGGGGCATTGCTAGCTGTCTACTTTACATACAATCTTTATATGTGATTTTGTGTGGTTCTGTATCAGTGTCACAGGCTTCAGGTTACATTTCATTATTGGTTTTCAAATTATAAAGAAAATTATAATGTAAAGTTATCAATTAGGTTACTTTAAGTATTCAATTTGTCCAATTGTTAAATCAAGTACTGGGACTTAGCACATACTTAAAGTCCTTAAAGAAAATTGTGGTATGAAAATAATGTGAAATGTACTAAATACTGAATAAAATACCCGTTAAAAAGCTCTTTTTAGGGTTATCGGTAACACATTTGTGGACTATATAAAATGTTTTGCCCACAGTTGAATACAATGTTTAATTTACCTGTTTAGCTAAACATTTATTCATTCATTCATTTTCATGTCGGCTTTCTTCCCTTTCGGGGTCGCCACAGCGGAATGAACCTCCAACTCTCTGGCAAATGTTTTACGTGGCGGATGCCCTTCCAGCCGCAAGCCATCGCTGGGAAAATTTAACTAAACATTTCAAAAGAAAACAAGGATTCCCCACACAGTTCATAAAAAAATAGATGTAATATTGCTACAGCCTAATCAGTTCTTTTTACTCTGTAAACCTGTATTTTGTGTTAAGGAAACTTTTTTCGCAGGTCATCGCAAATAGTTTTATTGTTTTTAATGATACAAGAACTACTTTAAATTACTGAGTCACATTCCTTTTATTTTGTATGGCTGTGAGCAATGATTTAAAAGGAAATGTACTAAGTGACCACCTGACCGTAGGACACTATGGACTATTTGAAACGTTTGGTTACTTTTGCAAACACTTGTCCTCCAGATTATAGTGTACTTGTGCCAGGCATATGACTGCCTGTGGAAACACTGTTTATCCTCATTTGTCACGCTGACAGTTTTGGGTACAGCCACCGAAGAAAGGGCTGGCTTCATGTCTTTTGCGGTCAATTCATGACATGGTCTGCCCAGCCTCACACTTGTGATTAAAACCCTTATATAATTCAGCAGAACATGTCCCGCACACTCTGCTGGAGTTAAACATCCTGTCAGTTTGCCAGTC
Source organism: Danionella dracula (assembly GCA_900490495.1). Lineage (NCBI taxonomy): Eukaryota > Metazoa > Chordata > Actinopteri > Cypriniformes > Danionidae > Danionella > Danionella dracula. The sequence goes on from UELW01000888.1 coordinate 3,772,632, forward strand.
TAAAAACTGAACTAGATGTTTTTGGAAATGCAAACCGCTCCTTTTAGTGTTCGTGTTTGAGTGCACTGAAGTTGGGTGTGGGAGCGTGTCTAGAACCTTTGACCTTGAACAGTTGGGCTCCCTTAAGAGGCTTTTGGCTTCATGGGAAAATCACTGCTTTATGTCATTTCCTGTGGTCTGGAAGCAGCTCCGAAGCATTTATGGCCCTAGAGCTGAATTGAAATGGGGAGAAGGAGGCCTGCTGACCTCTGGAACACCAAAAGGGGGTTGTTTGGAGAATTGTTTTGTTACAGAATTTGAAAATAAACTCTTACAATATATAACTCATAGAAGCTAGTCCGTTTTGTCAAAACATTATTCCTATTGCAAATATGGTAAAGACTATTTTAAAATGTAAAGAGTATTTAAAATTTTAAATACTATAAATGCTTTAGGATTTTGAAAGGTGATTTGGCCTGATTTGGGGAGTTTTTGGTTTTGTTTTGTATTTTTTATGTTTTAATGTATCAGTACCTGCTTTACTGAAGTGTACTTCTGAAAAAATTTACATTTTGAGGAACACAAAAATCCAGTGTTGCTTTTTTAAAAGGTTTTGCCTTTTGTGATTTTAACATGAGCATAGTTGCGGGTGAAACAAGGGAAAATGGCAAATTTAGGAGAGATTGAAAATATGACCTGATTCAAAGCCATTTTTTAGTATAAGTATTGAGTTTTGAAAGTTATAAAAGGGGCTGAGTCATCTGGTCTTAATTAGTTGTGTTTTAGCAATAATAATTCAGGGTAGGTGTGTCATTTAGTGACTAACATAGGAACCCTGTATGTCTGTACATGTCTAAAAGAAACTTGAGTAAAATAACCTTTGGGAATATCAGAATTGAAATGGAAGGATGAGATAGAGTTTTTTGACGGATGAGAAGGAAGCCAATGGTGAAAGCCAGCTTGATGCACATCTCTCGAGTCTGTTATAAATTACTTTGTTTTCCACATAGGGATAAAGATTATCATCTGCGAACATATAAATCGGTAGTGATGGCCAACAAGCTGATTGACTGGCTCATAGCACAGGTAAGCTCCGTAATCACACAAGTGCTGCAAATGAGAAAACAAGCAGTTTATTAAATTATCTGCAATTTTGAGGCAGAAAGCATATGTGGAAATAATCCATTGTCTCACCACAAGGCCAAGGCGAGTTTTGTATATTTTCTAAATGACTAGTCACAGTGAAACTGGATATTTAGGCAAACATGTTATTGTGGTTTGGGTACAAATAGATGTTTCACATTTGAGAGTTTATAGTCACCTTGTTCTGCTTGTTTGCCTGGCGTTAATCCCATAAGGTCATGTGACCCTAAGAGTTCCATTATCAGGACCAGGACACAGAGGAAGGAAATGTATATTTTCAGAGGTTGATGACAGCTATTAATGGGATTCTGACAACTAGGGAGCAGGTAAAGAGATTGATACTACTTTGTATGTTTTAAGGGTGACTGCCGGAGCAGAGAAGAGGCGCTGATCTTGGGGGTGGAGCTCTGTGACAATGGCTTCATGCATCATGGTACGAAACCTGTTTTTTGCACTCTTTCCTTGTTATTTTTTTGTAAGACAGCATCTATTCTTTAAATAATGTAAGTATTAGGTCTGTCAGGGTAAAACAACAAATGCGGAGAGAAAATGTTTTCCCCCAAATATTTATATGTACAAATAAAGTGCATGCTTTGTTTTAACATTGAAACTGTATAAAAACAGTATAGCAGCACAAGAACAGTAGATTTTCCTAATGTAGAATTGCACATTTATCCTGTAACTTTCCCAAATATATGTTTAAACTGAAGATTACATTATTTTACTGGTATATTTGTACGAAATAATTTATTATAACATATTTCTATGATATCAGCCTATTTTACATTGAGTTTGCTTGTTTTATCATTTTGAGTGTTTTGTTACAATTTCTCAATTATTTCTTTTCTTTTTTCTTTTCTTTTTATTTAATTATTTTTTGTTTTCTTTCAGTTTCTTTATTTCTTTATTTATTATCTTACACCTTATTGCTTTTCTTTCTTTCACTGCAATCTGTCAAGAAATTTGTGGCTAGTAATAACTTGATTGGAAACAATCTTATTTAATGAAATCAATTGGGATTATGGCACTGATCCAGTTAAGCTGGTTCACTTTAACTTTAAAAAGCGATTTCAGCTGTATCTGATCTTGTCCACAAAGAACACTGGAATTCTTTTGCTTCTTGAGGGTATTTTTTACTACAAAACACGGGATTGTTTAAAACCCACTTTCTGTGGTGACAGATTGAATTCCCACCCTCTTTCTTTTCACAGAACCTTCTTTCAATGGAAAAGCTATTCCATCTCAAATACTCTGTACGGCTCTTGTCAATCCAGAACATTATGTTTTTTGTCTTTTTTGTTTAGAAGCTGCAAAAACTCAAACATCTGAGAACAATGCAGTTATTCATTTTCTTTTTTTTGTTTTAATAGAAAGTTGAAATCCTAGACTTGGTAAAGATTGATTGTTGGTCATTATGACTTTAATGACAGGCTTCTTACAATACCTGAAAGTAGTGAAGATACTTTTTAGCAAAAATAAAAAACAGCAACAGACTATATTTTTCTGTGAAATGTTTCGTATTGCTATAGTAAAATAGAGATCAAACATGATCATGACCAATCAGTGTCTTTAGCTTTTACCAATAGTACTATGATCTTGGGTTGCCACTGTTAGTCATTTTAGCAATGTTATGCTACATCTGGTTGAGGTCTGTCGAATCTTCTCAATGAACAGGTTTCTCCATCAATGATTTCAAGATCACCATGCCAGAATTGGCAGTTAAATTAGAATTCAAGGAGTACAAAACATACATTTCACTCATGTACTAGCCTGGGAAGACTAGACCATAGCTTCATTTGGGATGTGCTAGACAAGACTCAAGCCGATTATCCTTCATCAGTACTACATTTTTTTTTAAAGTTCAAATCTAAATGTTTTGAAATGAGACCACTTTTTGTGATACAAAATACACTTTTGTTCATGTGATGACTTTGTAATATTTAAAAAATAAATTTGTCTAGTTAGGGACTAGTCTTGTTATAGCTTATACATGACTTCTAGCATTTTTGATTTCTGTTTAAAATCCTTTTTATACTATGTTACAGTCTCCACAAGCCCTATTTTACTATATGATCTAATGTAGTATTTTAAATTACATTTCACCCTGTTTTGACTACACTCGTATTTTCTCTTATGTACACGTCATTTTGTCTTTTTGTCACAGTTTTGGAAAAAAGCGAATTTAAAGATGAGCCTCTTCTATTCCGTTTCTTCGCTGATGAGGAGATGGAAGGTTCCAACACCAAACACAAGCCTGTAAAGCATGATCTTAAAATAGTGGAGAACGTCATCGCCAAGTCTCTGTTGGTGAGAGATGCCTTCTATAATCAACCACAGCTGATGCCACTTACAATCGCTCACTTTGGCGTGAACCCATGCGGTTTTGATCCACTCGCAGGGGATTTTCTGTTTCAGAACAAACCCCCCTCCTGAACTCGAGCTAGTCTTCTCTAGGAATTAAGGCTGAATATGTATAAACCTGCTGCTCTTTCACTAAAATGTCAATCAAGTGGTTTGACAGTTTTGCATCCCATGAGAACAACATAAAACGTAATGGCATGACCAACCCAGTAACTCCTATTCAAAATAACTGAAATATGTGCTCTGTTTTCAGATAAAGCCAAGTGAAGAAAGTTATGGTTTCACACTAGAAGATCGAAACCGAGGACCCATCATCAAATCAGTGGAGAAAGGTTCCTATGCTGAGGTGTGTGTTTCTATTCATTGTATAACACAAATAAATGAACCAATGAAAGTGAGGACATATTTCCTATAAGTTATAGTAATTTATGGTAGAGCCTTACATTATTTGACGTCATTTACAGTGTGTTTAACACACCTGCATGTTCTCAGAGGGTATAAAGCATTTGTTGTTATTAAAATAAAACCCTTGGATGGATTTTCAACAATTCAGCTGTTCAACTGGAAGCTTTTCAGTTTCATCTTAGGTCGCCTTTAAAACTGTAACTCATTTCAGTATCAAAAATTAACACTTTAAATTTACACTCTGTGGCATTGGAGGCTTTGATGAATTGCAGAGTAGACTTTTAACACAAACGGGCATAAACACATGCCAGTCTTCAGGTTATGTTTGATCACTTCAGCATGTTTCATCTATTTGATCCTAACCTTGTACATGTGGCGAAGTGAACTAACTCAGTTTTGACGTGGACAGAGTAATGCTGCCCAGACCTGAAGAAACATGTGTCACTGAAAGAGGCTCTGCACTGCCTTACACATGAATCTGATCTGTGCGCTCCAATGTTGAGCACAGTCAAAATTTAAATAGCAATAAAACCCAGCTTTGCTCTGAAATAAATGAAGAGCTGTCTTGTTAAAATAGCTAAAAGCCTTTTGTGATTTTAGGTGATAAAATAACAGTGACAAATTCTGGAATTTGACATGGTCCTAGGTCCCTACTAAGGCTCACACAGTCAGCTTTCAGCATATATCCATATATACTATATCCGTTAATTTAAAGAAGACTATTTATAATTTAAAAACGGACCCAATCATAGCCTCTTACCTTCCTTGCAAAAACGTTTGCAGATGGCTGGCTTGGAAGTTGGGAAGAAGATTTATGCCATCAATGGGGACCTAGTCTTCTTGCGGCCTTTCCAGGAGATTGAATCCTTCCTAAAGCAAACCTTCCACAGCAGAGGCCCCATCAGAGTACTAGTCAGCACCAAAGCCAGAGAGTAAGTCGAACACCTGGGTTTCTTTTTTCTAACATACTACTTATTTCTTTAAAAGTATCCAAAATAACTTAAACCAGCAGCTAATAAAAGTGTTTGGTAACTAAATAAACAACTTTGTCAACTGTGCTCCATAGGACTGTGAAGATTGCAGATTCTGCAGAAGGATTGGGCTTTCAGATCCGGGGCTTTGGACCATCTGTGGTGCATGCTGTTGGCAGAGGTAAGAGGGAATAACTGGGCTGGGTGACAGGAATATTTTGAGACCTACCAAGTTCTGAAGAAAAGAGGTCCCTCCCCCCTTCAAAAATCAAAACAAAACATATTTTGTTGTGACTGGGTTGCGGCTGGAAGGGTATCCGCCGTATAAAACATGTGCCAGAGGAGTTGTCGGTTCATTCCACTGTGGCGACCCCGAAAGGGAAAACGCCGACATGAAAATGAATGGATGGATTTGTTGTGACTTCAAGTTAACATGTTTAGATCCATTACTTGAAAACATTAAAACTGTTTGGCTCATTGTAGTACCATGCAAGTTTCTAGGAAATCACGTCATGTCGATCATACATGTTTATTTAGGCTGAAGTGGAAGTCATAAATGAGGCAACTCTATGTTGTTCTGTTGATTCATATTTTAATCTGAAACAGAGTGTATTATATATACAATATTAATACACTTTTTTGTAACATATTTGATTGGTGCGTAGTACCTGTTTAGAGCAAAGCAAAGATCATTTTGAATCCATGTGTTGGTAATTTGTTATTTACTTTTGTTTTTGAACTTTTCAACATTGTGTTTGTGAAAAGCAAATAGTCAAGTGCTTTGAAAGTAAAGGTCACCACTTACCTATATGTATTATCAGTGCGAAAGGGTGCATATGTATGTGACACGAGCTTGGGCGTGGATGGGAGTTCACACATCTGGTCAGCGGACAGGTGTGAATAAAAAAAAACACTCCATGCCATCCTGGTTTGTCCAATTGACCAGTGAAAGCTGGCTCTTTTGATCACATGTTCAAAGTACTTTTGAGACATAGAAGAGCCACTGGGTGGTGCTTGATACCCACTCGTGTCGACTCATGATTGGAAACAGAGCAGATGAAGTTTATGGAAGGGAATGGATAGTGAAAAGTTTATTGTGTTGATGTCAGATGGTCCAGAGTTGTTCAAAAAGTCCCATAAAGACTTCAAAAACATGGACAGAGGAAGTCGAGGAAAAATGACGTAGCATTGGCGTGGAATTGGGGGTCGATGGCAGTTGTATTGGCACCATTACAGACAAGGAGTGATATTGTATAATTGTATCGAATTGTTAAATCCCCCTGCAGAGAAGCCGGTGTGGAATTTATGTTTGCATGCGTTCACATAGGTGTGTTATAATCTTAAATATCTTAAACGACAGATGGTACAAGAATAATATTGACTTTTATGATCACATCGAGAGCAAAGTTACAATGTAGTTGAACACGATCCATTTCGCTAAGGTGGTCTCAGGAAACGATCCCTGCTAAACGATCCCTACTAATCCTTCAGGAAACGATCTTTAAAAGTCTTGCTCAGTCAGTATGTTGTTTCAGAACTGCTCTGTACAGACACAAACACAAATGTTACCCTGCATTAGCAATATGAGAGTGTTTCTGTGTTTTAAAACTTTTTGAGTCTCAGTTGATCAAGGTATTTTTAAAAACATTCATTCATGCCGAAAAACTGAACTGGGGAAAAAACTCCTAAACACTCATGAGGGAAAAACATTTGTGCAAGCCTTTCACAGAGATTTTGCATACAAGAAGGGAAAATTTGATAGTTTATCTGTGTCTGATTGCTGGGAAATTAATTTATTTTTTGTGGGGTAAAGAACTGTAAACATATTTTCACCCGGTACCCTCTCTCATAAACTCTCTCAAAACCTTGACTATTTATTCAATCAAAAGTCGTTTGATGTTCTGTTGATTTTACTCTGTTCATTGGTTGTCATTTTGGTCATGCAATTTCACTAAATGCTCTTTAAATCTCTATGGCTGCCTCATGTAGAGGAGGGGTTTATTATGAACGAGTCACTAAACGAGTCATTTGGGAATCACAACCAAATCTGGTAAAATGAAAGGCATATTATAAGAAAACGAAAAAATTTTTTGACCTTGAATGTCTATCAACCTGTTGTTGGAGACCAACAAAATCAAATAAGGACCCTTTCAAAATCACAACAAAGGCATTTTAAAGAATTTTAATTATATCATGCAACTACATGATTTAGCATCTTTTACATCTTGTTCTCATCTAGAACATTTTCTCAAATTATTTTAAGGTATTTTTTTAATCAACCACCAAAAATTTTTTTTTAATGCAGACCATCAAGTATCAAGGTCCTATCCATGCAACTAGTATATCAAGGAGACAGTAGATTTATTTAAGTAATTTTATTGAAAAAATTAGTAAAACAGTTGAAATTGTTTAATTATTTTCATTTTTTTATTATTTAATAAAATGTGAAACGAATAAATATAGTACACAGGTTTCTCCTTTTAAAAGAAATTACCTAAACGAATCAAAGTTTTTATGATATTCTAATTAAATTACCAGCAGGCATATTTGCTAGTTCTGTAAGTAGGACCACAAGGAACCGATTCCTGGAGAAATGGAGCGATGGGAAAAAATTTAAATCTATTAAGAAGAAGAACTATTAAAATAAGTCATTTAATAAATGTAAATTAAATAATTTACTTATGAATATGTTAGTCAAGATTAAATTAAATAGCCAATTCTGTTGCTTAACAAGGTTCTGTTGCTGTTCCTAGCTAAGAGTTGAGGTAAAACAAGTAGTTCTTTGTCAAAATTGCTTGCTTCTTTAAAATAAATAATAATGAATGAAGTGGGAGTGTATTTACAAAGGAAAAATGCTCTGGACAGATTGTATTTAGTTTGTTTGATTTAAATAAAACAATCTGTTAGGTATCCCATGTTATGCAAACAAACTTTAAAAATGTAATTTTGAACTTCAAATATTGGTACCTCTTTAAAGGAAGATCACACATATTAAATCTAAACAATCTCCTGATTTTGTTGATGTGTTTTCCTTTTCTAAAAACTCTGTTTGGTTTACTGGCTGACCTGCCTTAATGCAGAAAGTGGCGCAGTTCCAAATAGGTTTGTCTGACCTAGGCAAACTTTGGGTTGAGTGTTAATATACATTTTATTTTTGACAGGTTTTCAGATGCCGACTGTAAAAGAAATTCTGGCCTGTTAATCATGCTTTGCTTACTCATAGAGCTTGTGTTTCTTCTGTTTGAGCTCGTAAAAGAGACCTAATGGGACTGTGTTTAAAAATAGTTGTTTTGAAATGTCTCTACCTTCTCGTTGGTTAATTACTAATAAATAATGTCTATATTCCAAATTAGATTGCAGATTTCCAGCAATTTAGCATTTAACAAATAGATTAAAAATTTTTGTGATAGAAGAATTTATATGGTTAAGAAAATACCTTGGGGGTAAAGGTTTTCAGGAAGAAAATATGCTAATGTTAAACTAATATTTGGAAGTATAACTAATCAAAATTAGAGAGGGTTAACATATTGCTAGGCTACCAACAAAAAGCATGGAAATGGAAATTTAAATATTTGTACTTTTAGATTTAATTTCAAATTTTTGAGCACCCTTGCTTTTTTGTCAGAAAAAACAACACTTCCTTTCTGTTTGCAATTTGAACTGGACAAACTATTGGTAACCTTAATTTAAATTTAAACATCTTCACGCAAGTGAGTTCAGTTTTGAAAGGTGTCAGAAAAAGTGCTGGAGGCGCATTCTGCTCACATGTTTGATGCTGGGTGTGAAGGCCCAGTTAAAGGGATTCTCCACCCTAAAAATAACTTTTCCTCATTAATGATTTTTCCAGACCCATTTAGCTTTGTTTTTCCTCATGACACATTTTGAGATATTTTCTACATAAACCAGTAGTTCTGGGACTGCCCCATTGATGTTAATATCCCATGAATTTTCACCCCTCAAATCAGCATTTAAAACACCACCATCCGATAAACTTTTTGATCTGAAAATAAAGACTTAAATCCACATTATCTTATCTTTGTTTTCTCTGTCTAAAAACTCTGTTTATTTATCAGGTATAGGCAAATTATAAGATCATCAGATGCTTGAAAAGAAATTCAATCTTACAATTTTGACAAGGGTGCCAATACTTCTGTCTAACCCGGTTATGTGGAAATTTTTCACCGGTTTCTGCTGTGTTTTTGTGATTTTTTTTCCAGTGCAAATACAAGTAATAAAAATGTGAGTACCAAAAGATTTGCAATGTGAGCAATTTTCTGCAACAACTTTTTGTTACAGAATTGCAAGGTGTGTGGATATGTTGGACCGTGACAGTAGTAAAAATTCAGAGGAAACACTTTCTATTGTGAACATCATTAAGTTGCAACACAAATAACTTCATATTATTGCAATAGTAAAATTATGTTTTTATTTCTTTATAAAAATCTTTAATTTATGCTTTTTATGATTTTAAAAGTGATTTCTTGTCCAATAAAAGGCACGGTTGCTGCAGTCGCAGGTCTTCACCCTGGCCAGTGCATCATTAAAGTGAATGGCATTAATGTGAGCAAAGAAAGCCATGCCAGTGTCATCGCTCATGTTACAGCCTGCAGGAAGTACCGTCGCCCTACTCAGGTAAGATTGCAAACATCAGGTCAAGACACTATTTCTGACTTTTCAACACAGTAAATGTATTTAGAAAGCACAAGAAAAAGTCCCCAACAGGACCCTTTGTGATCTAGTGTGGTGCATTGTCCAGCAATAATAGCAGTTAGAGGTTTTTTCAGGGAAGAAGGGCAGGATGGGGTTAAAGAATTGTTTGAACGGGCCCTGGCAGGGGTGTAATGAAAGAAATGCTTGGAAAAGACTGAATTACGATGGTGCTTTGGCCCATTGGCAAGAATAATACATAAAAAAGAGGGAAAGGGGGTTTCCCAATTCTTCAGGAGAATGCTAAATCCAACTCACACTGCATTGTCAGATGACTGATTGGTGAAGACAGTTTAAGTTTCCGTGCCAGTATTTGTCAGCAGATTTATTTGAACACCAACACAAGTATGTTGCAGGTGTCTGTTAATAAAGTTTCAGAAAAATGTAATTGCTACGAAGAAAAATTCTAAAGGTAATTTTGAAGATGCAGTCTAGAGTTTTAGTCAAATGTGTCATGTCAACCCCCTCAAAAAAAATTAAATGGAGGAGCACCATACCCACAGTATATCAAGCAACGAAACACACAAGGTTTCAGTATTAACAATAGTTTTTTTTATTTATACATTTGAAAGGCTTAAAAAATGCAGTTTACTTAAACTTGATCACATTGATCAACCCAAGCCAACATCTTATCTGATTTAAAAGTAAAGAATGAAAGAGAGCATTCAAAGAGAACTGCTGTTTTAGCTATACCATTAACCATGACGATTGACAGTTAGAATTTACATAAGATTCACAATTTTTTTTAATGTGATGCAAATATGGGGAAGAAGGAATTTATCTCCCAGGATTAGTTGAAATGATAGAAGTCTTATGTCTATTCTAGCCAAAGTAATTTGCTCTTAACGCTAAAAAACTTAACTGTTCAATAGACACACAAAGTTCAAAGGACGCGTTGTGCAATAACTTTCTAAATGCTAATTTCCTTTTAACACTAACACTTTTAGTTGTATTAGTCATTGAACTGAACATAATAGCTTACACATAAGTAACACTACTAGAGTAAATTACTTTTGATTCAATTCTTAAAAGCTGCCCCTTTAACTTTTTTTAACTTTAATTTTTTAACAAATAATAATAGTAATAACTTAAATAATTTGTCTAATTTCTAAATGCCTGGGTTTCTAAACTGATGTCATTCTGATATTCTCTCATTTCTTTATCTTTCCAAAATGTATATTTATTTGAAATCAAGTCTGCATATTTTATTTCTGCAGCAAGACTCTATTAAATGGGTGTACAACAACAGCGAGGGTACTCATGAAGATAACCAAAGAACCAATCAGAAGCCTACTGTGGGAGAAAACGGAGATGTGTTTGACTGTAAAGTTGAAGGTACGAAAAAACATTACACTTTTCCAGCTTTTTTTTTTATCTCTAAGGGTGCTCTCACACTGAAGGTCTATACTTGTAGACACATGTTCTATGCCTATGTCCCGCCTCTCTGGACCCATATTTGGTTTCCGGGATGTATTTTCACGAAGGCGATGGTTGGCTACGCTGATTTTTCAACTGACCAACTGAAATGTTTCACTGATCCTACAAACATTGTGCATGCTACGTCCATGTTATATACAGTTGATGGTTATCATCTGAGTTGTACTTTACTAAGCTAGTAGTTAGCATTCCTATGAAACCTCAATTGATCAGTGCATAGACAGCGTGTGACGCAGCATAGAATTAGAGATGCTTTTGTTGACAAGTGAGTGCGTGCAGAGCCTTTGCAAATGGCAGTTTGTAGGCTTCAAGACATCTACTCATTCAGGGGCCGAGCACAGTTTCCTCTCCATTCCAACAGTTTTCTATTCACACTGTAACATCTGATCTGTTCTGGGCACACTTTATTCTACGTATTTACTGAGTGCAAACAACTGAAAATTCCTGTCCAAGGATGAGCACTATGCCTTTGTCAGCAGCACAGATGTGTGATCTCACAGAGTAGTTCTTCACTAAACACAAGTAACACTTATTTCTCTGCATGTGCATGTTTTTTTTACTCTGGGTGTTTTCCCACATCACAAAAAAAGAAAAAAGGTTGCTTTATTTTACCACAAAAATTGGAAATGACTGGCCAGTTTAAATCAACAAGTTCCTTATTTTAGTAAACATTACTTTACATTATTTAAGGTAACATTATATGTTTGTTCTAATTCTACCACATTAAAATATTTTATATTATTAAAATTAACTTTTAATCCACATTAGGCCTTTGTGAAGCTGCTTTAAAGCAACTGCTAAAAACACAATATAGACATTTTGATTGATTGATTGATTTAGCTGAATATCAGCATTTTTATTTTAATGGTGTTTTTTGTTATGAAAAAGAATTAGTGGTAGTCATCAGCAGCTGTGAACATAGGCTTTGAAAGAACAGTTGCTTTGGAACAATCTGATAAGTGGCTTTGTGTTTTCCCACAGAAGTCATGGACAAGTTTAACACTATTGCAATAATAGATGGAAAAAAGGACCATGTCAGTCTGACCGTGGATAACGTGTATCTGGAATATGGTGTTATGTATGAGTACGACAGCACAGCAGGCATGAAATGTCACATCTTGGAGAAAATGGTGGAACCAAAGCTCTTTTTCAGCCTCACAGCCAAGGTAAAGTCCCAAGAGTCATGGCCATTACAGCACCACCTCTACTGTTGAGCAGGAACCTAATAGAAGTGAAGCAGATCATTGCCATAGCCTTGTATCTTCACAGAGCACATGCACACTGATAGTAGCTGACAGTAGAGTGTATTAAACCTGGTATGTGTGACAAATGAAAATGGTCTTTATGACCCCCTGCTGTGGAATAAGAGGATAAGCACTTTAAATCACTGAGCTGGTGGTCGTGTGGAGACTGAGGATTAGGAGACTGTGACTCGCCTAAAACTTACAACCGTTTTGTTAATTGAAAGAGCTTTTTGAGATAACATAAAAAATTTGCACTTTAGTTAACAAATGTAGCTTTTATATTGACTTATTATTATGTAATATTAACATGGAAGAATTTTTGTGTTTTTGTAAAGAGGTTTAAACTTCCAATCCAATCCAATTTGATTCTACAGCACATTTTGCAAACAGAAAACTTCCAAACGTGTTGCACAAAACAGTATTTAAAAGAGATAAAAGAGATTTACAAGAGATAGACTTTTAACTCATAAAACAATATAAAAAAGTGTAAAGTCTAAAACGGGTGAAACACAAAAACACAAACCAAACACAGATATTAATGAAACACATAGACCACATGAGCTCAGGCCGAGTTAAAAGCCAAAGAGTAAAAATGGTTTTAAGACAAGACTTAAAACATTCTTTAGAAGATGTTTTAACAGGGGGAGGCAGTGCATTCCACAATCTTGGTCCCAGCCCAGAAAATACCCCGTAGGTGATGGTTCTTGGCAGATATCGTTCAGGCAGTCCGTTTTTGGTTGAGTGAGTACTAGTTGTAGTGGTGGTTGTGCGACAGTTTTTTACTGGCCAGGAATAACTTTATATGTATATGAGTATCTATATGAGTATGAGAATACATTAAACACAATAAAAACTGATATCTATTTTTACTACATTTATTTTTATTTTCTTAAACTGTTAAATTGTTTCTTTTTTCTTGTATTCTTCCTCTATTAAATTGAAGTATTCTGAAATGAAGACTACAGGTTGAGAGTGTTTTTTTATCTTTGTGCCAATCTCCCAAAAAACGTTCTTGCCCTGTTTTTAATTTCCTAAGGATTAGTTAAAATGCAAGAAACTATTATTGTAAGCTTTGGTATGTTAATTAGCACTGCCCGCAGCTGTTGTTTAATCTCTGCTAAATTCCAAAATGCGATTTTTTTTGCTTAAAAGAGATGATTTCTACATTGTATCGTTTTTGATAATCTGCTGAGAATCACATTTCCACATCGAAGCCTCCCAAACTCATTCAAAATGGGATCGATGGATTGCTTTGTTTGAACTATTAAGTCTCTATTGTACTATAACTGTCATTTCTGCTTTATTACAAACATCTGCTTGTGTAGGCCTCTAGTTCCTCTGATAAATCCCTGCTTAGATTTATTTTCATAATGCAGTATTATTTGGCTGGTCTAAGTGTGCTTGTAATTCCTCTGCAAAAACTCAAATGTTTCTCTCGCAAAAATGTAACCAAAAGTCCATTTAGGAAAACTTATAAAATGTGTTTTTGTATTATAGTGGCATAACAACAATAACTTTAAATTAGGTTAATCATCAATTAATTAAAGTTCCTTTGCCACTTGGTTGGTATTCTCCTGACCCAGGTTCCCCTCTTGATCCAGGACTCCTCACTCGAACAGCTTGCCTAGTATGCTTCTTTATAATACAATACAAAACATTATTTACTATCATATGATTGTTAGTATAAAGCACTCATTAACTATACCAAATTTGGGTGCTTGGTAATTGTCTTTTTGTTTGTTTTATGTCAAAATCAATGTTTGTAGACAGTTCAAGGACAAAGGAAAGTGGATTTTATAAATATTCATTAAACACTGAGAAGAAGCTATAATTAAGAAAATAAGTTCCAGGCTGTAATTGAAGGAGTTGCGTAAATCATCATTTTTTATTATTAAATTAAAACTGGAATTTATCTAAAAACTGTATATAAATAAAAAATGCTGCACAAATAAAGGATCATAAAATATGTGTAAATAGCTAGTTTGATTTAAAAAACCTATAAAAAAACAATTAACAATATATCATACAACAGAATTTCTGGGTCTACATTCTTCATGCAGTAAATATTTGTCAGTTTTCCCTTTGTTTTAATTAGTTTGTACAGCCATATACTAACCATAAAAAACTGATACACATGTGTGTAATAATGTGCGTATACTTAATTAACAGTTTTCATTTACAAGTTTCAGAAATCAAGGCATGAGTATGGCCAGAATGGAATAAATCTGGTTGAATTTATTATTCCTGTGAGAGTACTACAAAATGAGCATAGTCAAAAGTTTAAAGCACAAAAATCTGTCCATGACCTAAAACACTTCTCTCTGCCTGAACTCAATCTTCGTCTTTTTTTTCTAGATTTTAGAAGCATTGGCCAGGAACGATGAGCAGTTCATACAGACCTGCAGTCGACTGAGCTCCAGTGAGGAGCTCATCCCCGAGGACCTCCAGACTCGATTCTCTGCCATGTGTGGAGAGAGACTGGAACATATCAACCGCAGAATCACCAATTACAGAAAGGTCAGCGAATGTTGTTTGTCAGCAGGTCTCGACAGGTTGGTGCTACTGGAGGAGCTGGGGAGTCATTTTGCAAACTGGGACAAACTTTCTAGTATTTTATTTCAACATTTCTTTCAAATTCGGTCTCTTCTTTTCATTGGGAAATCTGCAACCTTGAACTTTGGAATGAACCACAATGCAAATAAAGCTTAGCACATCGTGTATTTTCCCTCAACTGCATTAGTATTCAGCCTTTACTCATGTATTTCCTTATGTTTTCAGAAGCAGAAAGTTCACTCAGTTCTCTAACTTTAATGAAGACAAACAAGTACATATACTTTTTAAAGGCTTTGATTTATTAAAAGTCCAAAAGGTAACTTAAATGAGAAGTATGTCTTTTTGTATTCAAAACTAGTCCTGCAATCAGAGAAAATGTAATATAATATTATATATTCCAGATTCTTCTCAGGTCTCTAGCCGGTTTCTCTTATTCGCCAGTTTTCAAGTTTATTGCTGGACTTTTCACAATTCTACGACATCAAATATATAAAAAAAATCTGTAGTAGCAAGCACAAGCAGATTAATATTGGTGCTGATTCTGTTTAAAACCATAACGACTAATTGCAATTCTAATATATTGTAATAAAATCATGCCATCTTGGATGTTAACTTTTTAAATAATTATTTTGTTTTCAAACTTACAAGGAAAAAGAATCAACAATTCATTGTAACAGTGCGTGTGTATAAATTATGCTTCAAATTTGGAAGAGGAATAACATCATGTTTACAAACTAAAGGCACACAAATACTTATATGAGTATATTCAGAGGTAGGAAAAGTATCTAAACAATAACTGTCTACAAAAATAGTAAGAGTGATAGTAAGAGTAAATTATTAAAAACCAAAATATTAAGTTGAATAAGAGAACAAACGTATTGAATAAATACTTTTAAAATTTACTTGAGCAGTTAGTTACTAGTTACTACTTTGTCATAAAAGTAACCGAGTAAAAGTACATATTTTCCACACATAATTACTTGAGTAAAAGTAAAAGTACACACTTTTAAAACTAATCAAAAAGTAATAGTTGCCTTAAAATGTACTGTAAACTGTTACTAAGTAAACTAAATATAGACAAAGGCAAACAGAACAAGAAAGAAACAGACAAACAAGCAGACAACCAGCTCAAATCAAAGTGAACCTACTATAAAGGAAGAAAATGGACATTGACAAATGCCAAGAAGAGCCAACAAAACCATAACAATAGACAACATTAAACGAAATGAGACACCTGTCCCTTTTGCCAGGTGGATAAAAGGACTTTTATGAAATTATTTGAAGACCCTTTTATTATTCGGTTAACTTTGAGTTAGCCCAACCTTCAACACTTTCTTTAACAGATTGTTTTTCCTTAGCTGATTTCTGAGCATCAATATTAAGACCACTAACCTGCAGTGATGTTTTTAGCAAGCTGAGTACTTTTCAGTGTTCAGTGTTTAAAATTTCAGTTTTAAAAAAGAAAGCAGCTTCTCTTGACCTGTATGAAACTTCTGTTTAGGAACAGGAAACTGTCCCACCCTTTCCTTTTTAACACCAGCTGGCCCTGATTTATGAAATATTTAAGTCTAAAGAACTAAAAGGAAAACAGACTTGCGACATGCCATTTCTAATTTTGATCAGTTGCTCCGTTTTGGCTCTAGTAATGGAAAACCTGTCTAACGGTTTCCTGGTGATCAAATTCTACACTCAATTAATTGGCTGTCGCTATCCTAGGCTATAAATAGCTTTGAACATCTTGTACTATTGCATAATTTCCCTTCTGCAGCATTCTCAGAAGGCCTCGTCAGAGGTCTGGCAGGGTTCGGACCCCGAACACTGAAGCTCCCTGTTTGTTGAAGCTAACTAGGAATGTGGGAAGTCCGGTCTAGGGGAAGCTACGTGTTTAGTGCAGCTGTAGTCTGTGACCCCAGCCATTCTACCCCATTAAATAACAGTCATTATTGGAGAAAAGCCAGCTTCAGATAAACGTTAGCTTTTCAGCTTTTTCCTTTTTTTGACACTCCTGATGAAACTTTTGAGTGCAGTCAATTGATATTCTACACGGAAATATGGTGTGGATATCTGATGAAAGTTGTGTCAAGCAATCAGCTTACCAACCACCAATCAAAATGCTTGGAAATCTGCATTTGAAAAAAAGAATCATATACAAAGGCCTAATGTTGATAAACAGCCTAAAAAGAATTCCTGATGGATAATTCTAAGGGCTAGAAATAGATTTGCCATATGCTTTAAACTTAGGAACCGTAAAGTCCTTTTGAAATAAGGAAATGTAATTATTTGTGTTCAGCCAATGGGAGAATGTTTAATACTATAAAGAAAGCGTTGACTTCCACCAACCAATAAACACTAACTTATTGGTTTAGCCAAATTTTGTGGCGAATTAAATTATCCCAATAATTTTCACAAGTTTCCTTCTCTTTTTCTTCTTGTTTGTCAATTACGCTATCACATTGCCTGCATCTTTGCACGATTGCAAACCAAAATAAAATAGTTTACACTTCGTTATAGTGAGGGAAATTTTCTTTAAATGAACAACTGTACAAAACCGGTGTCTGATCTTGCATGGTAAAGCTCCCTGTCTTGGTGGGAACGCTCTGACCTCTATTAGGCCTCGCAATTTAGCAAATTCAGTTCAAAATCCCATGACAAATCCTTACTGAATCCTTTAATACTGAGAACCTTATTTAGGTTTTGAAGATTTAGATTTCCAAAGAACTCAGAGGTCATCTCACAGCTTTTTGTTTCTTTTTTTTTTTTAGTTTTCCCGGGTTTTGAAGAACAGAGCTTGGCCCACATTCAAGCAGGCAAAGACCAAAGTTTCTCCTTTACACAGTAGTGACTTCTGTCCCACCAACTGCCACATCAACATCATGGAAGTCTCTTATCCTAAGACCACTACTTCTCTTGGAAGTGCTTTTGGAGTACAGCTGGACAACAGGAAGAACACTCTGGAAAAGGGAAGTCACAATTCAGAACAGGGTATGCACTGTATGGTATCTCATTAAAATTGAATAGGTGAAGCAACTGAAAAAAAATTTATGTATAATAATAAACCAACCTTGAAAGTTAAGCTTTACATTCACTCTACGAAGTTACACTCCATTCATTCATTCATTCAGATTACACAGGAAGACATAATATTTCAAGTGGTAACTAACCCCTTAATGCAAGTTTCCTCATTTTTACCAAGCTTGCAATGTTATCAAGTGAGGAGGACTTATTGAATACCTAAACAGGCTGTACACAAAAATAAACACCAAATTCACTTTCTGGAGTACTTAAAATTAAAAAAAGTAAATGACAAAGGAGATTCATGCACTGAGTACACTAAACTCTGACTGCTTGTTCCCATCAAGAGCGGAAGTTGCATGGCTTGGGAGTGAATGACATGTAAAGCCAAGGGTATGCAATCTTGAATCTGTGCAGTGTATAAATGTGGGAAATGTCAAATTTATGGTGCATCATGGAAGTTCAAATATTTACCCAGAAAGTGATGGAGACATAATAGGGATATAATCAGGAGCTTCCTAGAGTTTCCACTTGAGGGAGACACATAAAACAGCTATTCTAATTAGTGAAGTTTTTCTTACGGAAAAGCAAGTGAGTTAGCCTTGAGTCTGAAATATTTTGTGCGATTTCCAATTCTCATGTGAAGGTCAGAGTACCAAGTTTTTCTAGAGCACTCTAAATCAAGCAAAAACTTACACTTGCTGAACAAGCTTACACAGCTTTAAAATGTACTTGATGTCAATGAGGAGATGCTCAATGCAGTAGAATGTGCTTAAATTCAATTGCTGGACTTTCAAACCATCAAACATGTTCAATAACTGCAGGGATTCAAAGTTAGGCAATGACATTGTTCTATACCACAGAAAAACATGGTCTTGACATCCTCTCTGATTTGTCATCAGTGTGGACGAGGTATAACTTTGGTTCCTAAATGCAAGCTTTCCTCAGCTCACTGAAACAGGACAACTCCAAGAACATTATATGGTGTGGTCAGACTTTTTATATTTAAGGCGATTACCTGTCAACCTTACTATAGCAAACATTTTGTGACCGCAAACAGATGCATTACAGATAAAAAAACACACAGACAAGTAATGTCTCACTCATTCTACCTTAAAAGAAACAACATTTTTATGCTGTATATAACTTTGTTTTTCTTCTTTTTGCTGTCTCTTACTCTAATGAGTTTTTGCAGTTAACTACTAGCTAATCAAATTCAAAAGTAGCTCACATTCCACCCAAAACTCTCCAAGCCACAAGATACTTGAAATAGACATGTCCTTGTAATGTAGCTAATAGTGTCTTTTTTGGAATTGGTCCACCAGAAACCAATCTTTCTAAACTGTTCAGTAAGTTCTTATGATTCATGATCTATATAATTCTATTCTAAAAGCACTCAGTGATTTAAAGTACTGTAAATACATATTTAATTATTTATTTATATTTGGTAAATGCAAAGGGAACTAACAAAATAGCTGTAAAAATCTAAATTAAATCAATGTTTGGTGTTTGTTTGGTCTTCTTCTGAATTATGTGGTGGGTGCCATTCTGCTCCTGAATACTCATCATACACACTAAAAAATCAAATTACAGGATTGTATGTAAGGAGGTATGCAGTCTGTCACTCAACATGATACATATTGGTGCCTTTTATTTTTTTTACCTCTAAATCTAGTGTGATTTCAGTCTATGATGATATTTTTTTTATCTATTATTTTGTTTATTTATACTAAGAAGGTAAAGAAGATTTACCTATTTTTTCTAAAATAGATTTTTGCTTGTGAAATAAAAAAAATGTGTCATGTCTAAATTGCTGCAAATTGTACCTTACTAAAAGAACAACTATGTATCTTTTGCTTTAATCAAGGATTTTGTACCTTTAAAAAGAAAGCAAAGGTCTGCAGTTGTCCCCTTAAGGTCTCCTTTCGCTCCCTAAATGGTATTTTTCTGAATAATATACCTGGTACAGATTACCCTCAAAATTGGACTTTTTGCACTCAGGATTGTGACACTAATATAACCCCATACAGAGCATGGTGCAAATTTGGATAGGATGTTGAGGTTAATATGTCAATAACACACTTTTTTATTATTATTTTAGGCAAGGTGAATCCCATGGTTTATGTCCAGCACAATATCACCAGCATGGCTGCCCCATCTGGACACAGTCTGAGCAGAGCAGAAGGTCATGGCCTGCGGTTCCTGCTACGGGAGGATGACCTGCTCATTCTGGATGCCTACCACAAACTGCTAGCAAAACTTACCACTGTCGTCAAAGAGATGGAGTGCTACGCTACACAGATTCATGAGTATGGCATTTTTCCTTTGGAACATTTTTATTTTAAAGCATAAATGCTTCAATTAACTTTGGAAACCATTTCTAAACAAAACTGTAGCGAATATTTCATTGGCATAAGATGATGCTAAATAATCAGGAATTCTAAATTTGTTTTAGATAAAATGCTCCTTAGACAAAATATAACACATTATAAACTCATGTTACTAGCTGAATAATACAAAGATTGTTTGCTTAAATGGGAATCCTGAGAATTTGTAAAAAAAAAAAAAAAATCTTTAATAAGGTTTTTTATTAAGTATTTTTATGACATTTTAGGTTAAATAGATATACTCTCTAAATGATCGCTTTAGAGAGTATTTGATTTTAATTTAATATTATTATTTAGTAGTTTTAAACATTTGATTATACTGGAATTTCATTGCACAAGATCAAATCAAATATAATGAGTAATCATGTTATCGTTGTATAAAAAAAGTAATCTGTTATATTTATATAGCAAATCCTTGTTCAATATTTTATTAGTCAATTCAGCTGTCTGTCACAGGTCGAGATGTGACACTTGGACTTAAAGTTCTTTCTTCTACGTTCTGAGGAAATTGCTGATGAAGAGGTGTTGTTTTTCTTTTTTTTCTTGTTTTTTATGATGGATTGAGACAAAATAAAAGAGACTTCATTAGAGCACAGTATATTCTTCAAAAAACTACATATTTAAAAATATCTGTATAGAATAAATATATTTTTTAATAATTTTATTTAAAATTAAAAATAGTATATGTGAACGGAGTCTTAATATTTCAAAGTTCTTGTCTAGAAAAGTGTGTGTTGTTTTGTTTCCTGAAGCTTCAGCACTATAAAACCCAACAAAAGAGTTAAACTGTAAACTAACAGAAGCAAATAGGAAATATTTACAAAAATTAGAAACGTAGAAAGTCATGTAGACACATCGTCCATCTCTGAGATGTGCATTTCAGGTTATACAACATCTGGATCTTTAGGTGTAGATTGTAGTCTTAAGTGGGTGTGAGAAGCAGGTGGGGTACTTCCTGTCTGAGTGGAGCTGTTGATGGTTTTATATTCTGGAAGCACATTAACACCTAAAAGGAAATGGGACACTCTGAAGTTGGCCCCCTTTTTTTAAAAAGGACATTTGTTTAAAAAAAAGCACATTTCAAGAGCAATAAAAGTATTGTAAAAAAAAAAAAGAAATGTTTTCTATTTCACTAAATCATTTCTATGATCTGCCTCTTTTTTTAAATTAAAACCTCCATCACTAACAGGTGTTGAATTTTCATTACCAGACAACACATGGTCTGAGTCTCAGTGGACATGATGGCAATTACAGCTAGTCTTGTTTTGCAGGAGGGGCAACACCTTTAACCGCTGCTGCCATATGCCTGTCAGTGCCAATTCCTGGCTGAAATTCTGACAGTGTGCTTATCGGTGAGGCTAGCCTTGATCTGGTTGCGAAATAATGACTTTCCTCACAGCCCTGGGCAAGAGAGACTGCTGTAATAGCTGCCTGGAGGCTGTCAGACACCAGCCCCTATCTTGCAGCAATAATGGTTAAAAACTTGTTGAGCAAAGCATCTTCTAGAAGCAGCAGGTCCCACTCTGGATTCAAAATGTCATTGATCTCTAGCTATAAAGTGCATGAAGGAAACAGCACAAGGAGATTTTAAAGGTTCACAAAACTCCGGATCACTTTCTTGAGATATTAACATGTGTACTTTGGTCTTAAATGTTTCTCTTTTCCATTTTGAAACGTTTCAAGAGGAACACTTAAGTGATGTAATTAAATGTGACATCATCCACTGCTATTAATAATTATGAGATTGCTCTGGATCGATCCAATCAGGCTGCAGTGTTATGAACTTCGTTAAAATGCATGAAGTAGTCATCTTGCGCCCTTCACATTTATCACAGTTTAGATTTTTTTTATATATGCTGTTATAAAGACAAGCTTCTTTATTGTGTCTGTGTCCAGAATGCATCAGTTTCAAGGTACGTGGTTAGTTTATAGTCACTTTTTTATTCCTCAAAGTTTCTTCATCACTTTTTGTGGAGTATTTTTGTTAGAATTAACAATAAAACAATATCTTTTATAACAGTTTTTTGCACTACATGGAAGAAATGTAATGTGGATTATGGGAGGATATTTGATTCAGATGTTTACATTAATTTGTGAATAATAAACTTCTTTTTAAAGAGGTAAATAAAAATAAATTTCATTTACAAATAAATAAATTGCAATTTGTAAATTAAAATAGATTTCACAAATAGAACTTTTTTAAACTCACAGATACAGACAAACTTTGATTTATTGGTGGATCTCTTAAGCATTTGTTGATCTTGTACTGTACATTCATGAATCTCTCGCTGTGCATTTGTGAAACAATGCATGTATTTGAACAAAATCCATCTCTCGTCGATGAGGAGACAAATAGGTAAGCTCCGCCCACCAATCACAATGATTGGTAAGCCAATCACAATGCTTTCTGGTGTTATGGGCGTTATGAGAAATTTGGTTTCAGATCCGCTCGAGTGTCAGACAGATGACATTCAATTTCTAGCTAAAATCTTTTTATTGCTGAAAAGCTATTGAATGCTTTCAGAAAGGTAAATGTTGTTGCAGTAGCAATGTTAAGATTTATTACATAGTTTGTAGTTTTGAGAACGTTTGCATTTGCATACGGTGTTTACATGTTTGTTCAGAACTGGCTCAGGTTGCCAGTTCTGCTTCTTGTGATGTTTGAAATTTGTGCCTAAAATCATCTTGTTTCTGCTTGATTTTTAAAGATTCAAAGTATTTTCATTCTTCAAAGATTTCAAATAATGTAAATGTATTTATTTGTGAATCTAATTTATTTAAATGTATCGTTTATGTTTTTATTGCTAATGTATTTATGGGTAATAACGTCTCAGGTTACGTAGGTAACCAAGGTTCCCTGAGGGAATGAGACGCTGCGTCAAACGCTTTGGGGGAACGCTCGCTGCGTTTCCCGCACTGAATTATATGTCAAATCTCGTCCAACGGACAGGTGTGACGTCATCCAAGCGTGACGTCGCATCCGCAATGCGCAGTATAAAGAGCCCGCGATGGAGACGGCCACCAGCTTTGAGGCACAGTAAGCGCCTTCAGGCCGTGGGCGAATTGGCCTGGGGACGCAGCGTCTCGTTCCCTCAGGGAACCTTGGTTACCTACGTAACCTGAGACGTTTCCTTTCAGGAACTCGAGCTGCGTCAAACGCTTTGGGGAACGAGAGTCAAAACACGCCAATTCGCCCCGGACTGACATTGTCTTCAGCCCGGAGAATTATCCAGATCCAATTGTAGGACCGGAGCAACATTAAAGAGCGTGGCTCGTCCCACAGCGCTACCACTACTGGCAGAATACCAGATGACAAGGCCCTAGTCGCCACATCTCTTGTGGAATGTGCCCTGCCCCCACGGGGGGTCAGAAAGTCAGATGCTTACACCTAAGTATAGGTGATAACATTTTTCCACAGTCCATCTGCTCACTGACTGCGTAATAGCAGGAGAGTCCACCTGGGAGGACCATAGCACACAAGCTTGTCTGAGCTCCACTGAGTCATGCAACAGACATAACAGCCCAATGCCCACACTGGGCAGATACTAATAAGGAATTATACAGGGGACTCACCTGGAGGAGGAAGAATGCCTGGAACCTAATAGGCCACGGGGCGCGTGAGGCACCTGCGAGACATCGCTCGGCTTAGGGTGCAGGAAGACTTCAGAAGTCTTTTGCGTGTAATCTCCCATCCTAATAAGGGAAGCACTGCTGTCTTAAGTGACAGGAAGTCGCAAGTACACTTACCCAGAGTCTCATCGAGGCCTCTTAGGATCCCCAAGATGATGGCCAGGTCCCATATGGACACTCTTGTACAGATCAGGGGCCTCAGCCATCTGGTACCGCGAAGACAGCGAGATGTAACAGAGGGGGGGGGGCTTCTCAAAGAACCCATCAACCGCTGATATATACACCAAATGGTGGACGGTGAACCCCCTGAACTGACCTACAGGCCTCTAGCACCGATCTTGATCAGGCAGAGCTAATCCAAAGTGTGGGAACACCCCAACACTATGACAGTTGCTGTCACGCGTCAGACCTCCTCATAGATGGAGCCCTGGAGTGGCGAATGGTCACAATGACCTCGGCCTGAAGGCCTAACGCTAGAGCTGCACCCCCAACGGGGCTATAGATACAGTCTCCACAATCCTGGACGGGGATGAACCACCGTCCCATGTTATTTCTCCAGGACTCCTGGAAGCAGTGACGGCCCTGATAAAACACGGGCTTGAGTAGACCCAAAACCCTGGTCACCTCGCCTGGGTGAGCACAGGGGCAAATACGCTCCCTGAAGCACCAAGGGTGGCAGGGTTAGCGGATAGTGATGAGGGGTCACCGAGAGATGACAGCCTTTCCTGAAGTGCGCCGCTCTAAGAAACCGGAGACCCCCCTGCCGTCAGCTTCCGGGAAGCAGTGCTACTGGGGTGACGGCTCCTGATAAAGCATGGGATACAAGAAAACCCGAAGCCCTGGTCACCGAGCCTGGGTGAGCACAGGGGCAAATACGCTCCCTGAAGCACCAAGGGTGGCAGGGTTAGCGAAATAGTGACGAGGGGTCATAGAGAGACGACCGCCTTGAAGTGCGACGCTCTAAAAAGCCGTAGACCCCCAGTCGTCAGGAGCACTGAACCACAGCCTGTTCATAGGAATGATGTTCCTCTTCTCGGGCTGGGTCCCCCAGATGTCGGTCCCAGGTGCGACACAGCAACCGCCTCCAATTCAACCAGCCCGGAATGTAAGATGCTCTAAGGGAGCAGAGCTTATACGGTCCTACAGGGAGAGTCGTATGCCCCCCCTCGCCGGTTGATGTAGACCACCACGGACATATTGTCTGTGCTTCCGTAGAAGCACTGATGGTCTCAGCTGTCTGGTAGGAAGTGCAATGCACCAAGGCGGCCAGCAACTCTAGGCAATTAATGTGCCAAGGAGATGGGACCACTCCTACCGACCATGGGTCGTGCGGTTCCCGAGCACCGCCGCCCCTCTACCCGTGCGGGGACACCCCCGTGGTTATAGTTACTCGACGGAACGGTGTCCTCCCGGGCCCTGGGACAGGAACACAGGGTCCCTCCAACGAGAATGGCACAAAGGCGTTAGTCTCGCGGTTCTAATAGACCAGAGCAGAGAGCTCTGGGGAGAGAACCCTGCGCTCCCCGGCCACCACTGAAGGGGCCTCATGGAGCCATCCAAAGGGGAAAAAGTCGCCGCTGGCCCCAAGAGGCAAGACAGTTCCTCAGACTGCAGCCGACAGTGAGTGACCCAGCCTCTCTCTCTCTCTCTCCGGGTCCCCAATAGGATCGCATAGACCCTGGCCTGTTTAGCCAGGCACACCCGCATGTGGAGGAATCCCATACCCTACATACTTACCTGTTTGGGTTGGGGAAAAAAAACCCCTCTTGCGGGGATTACAGTTGAAACTCAGCCCCTTTAGTTTTCTCATCAGGCGAGGATGACAACGTCTCGATGCCGACCTACCTCACTATTATTGAGAATGCGGGGCCATTTGATGTCTCACCGGGGACCCGAGTCCTACCTACACCCTATGTGAAGGTCTTACACGAGAGCAAAAGGCTGACAGAAAGCACTCGATACTGGTAAGCCGTGGCCCCTACGGAGAACCGAGAACTTCCTGTAAGAAGGACAAATAGGGACCTGAGAATATGCGTATTGAGGTCGATAGACGACCCAGCACTATACTTGATCTGCGCCATGATCTGCTCTACGACTGTTCACGAGCCTCAGATCGACAACAAAAATTGGGCGCAGGTCCCCTTCCTTCTTAAGAACCAGATTACTTCCCTCAACATATCGTTGAGCCCTGAGAACTGTGCAGCAGGGTGTATGTTACCTGGTCCCCTACCAGACCTTGCGAGGGGCCACAACGGTAGCTAAACCCCCCCAAACAGAGAGCTCTGGATCGATACTCGATCCTGCAGCACAATCTCACAACTCGCAAGACCCACTGGGAGGCGCTTAGGGGCTGAAGCCAGCCCTCTATAGCCACTCAGGGGAGCCCGCCTCTCGAGGCCGACCTCTAGTAACTGACGGTGGTGGCTCCTGTCACAGACCCCGGGATCCCATGGGAGCCCTATGGCCCCGGCCACCGAATCTGGGTGGACGCAGGGACAAAGTACATTCTCCCTGAAGCACCAAGGGTGGCAGGGTTAGTGAAATATTGTCGAGGGGGGTCATGGCGAGACGACAGCCTTCCCCTGAAGTGCGTCGCTCAAGGAAGCTGGAGACCCCCCCCTGCCTGTTAGGAGCGTTTCGCCTCAGCCTGTTTGCGAAAAATGATGGTTCGTAGATCCGTCACTTCTTTGGGCTGAGGCTTGTGTCGCTGCCCCTCGGGAGGGGCACGGGCAGCAACACTCTGCTTCTGGGTCGCTCTGTACCCCAAAGCGGCAGCCGTTGAGATCTGCTCTCGCCCAGCAGATTTCCCAGGGCGACGGCGGCGGGGAAGAAACCTCTGGAAGGCCTCGGACTGGGTCCGGGCCTCCTGGAACCTGCTAACTACTGTAGCGACGGCGTCGCCAAACAGGCCAGAGGCAACTACTGGGGCATCGAGAAGGAACGACCTGTCTTTTTCATTTAATTCGGACAGTGTTAGCCACAGGTGGCGGTCCACGACTATCATGGCTGACATTGACCTCCCTAATGCGCGTGCTGTCTCTTTAGTGACGCGAAGGGCGAGATCGGTCGTCTTCCTCAGCTCAGCCACCACTGGTATATCCCCCAGGTCGAGGTCCCTCAAGAGCTCGGCCTGGTAAGCCTGTAACACTGCCATGGTGTGCAGGCAACCGCCTGCCTGCCCGGCTGTTGAATACGCCTTCCCCACCAAGGCCGAGGTGGCTCTAAGCGGTCTGGTGGGGAGCGCCGGGGCCCCCAAGAACGATGCCGTTCTAGCGGAGAGATAGCTTGCCAGCGTCTGCTCCACTTTAGGAATCGTCCCATAACCGTGCTCTTGCAACCCCTGGATGTTCGCATAATATTGAACATGCGGGGAGAAGAGGCGGGACGAGTAGGGGTGACTCCAGGACCTGGACACCTCGGTGTGCAGGTCCGGAAAAAATGGCAGGCCCCGGCGTGGAGGTTGTGTTCGCGGGAGCAGATAACGTTCATCGAGCTTGCTCTCCGAACGAGGACCTTGTGCCGCGGGCGGCCAGTCAATCTCTAATTTCTCTACCGCGCGAGTCACAACCTCCAGCAGCTCCTCAAACTGGAGAGGCTGCGCCGGCTCGAGCGCAGCAGCCACCAGTGGAGGGACTGACTCAATATCAACCTCCTCAGAGGAAGACAGGAGTAGTCCCTCGTCCATTGCGTGGGGGGAAGAAACCACCGGAATGTGTGCTTCCACACCCGACGACAATGGACCGGAGCTAACGAATGAGGTCGGCGATAAGGCTAAGCCCGTCCCCGAACCCTCCGCTAGCTCCACTAGCGAGCCCCAGGACCGAAGCGGCCGCTCTGCCTCAGCAGAAGCGGTGGGCTGGTCACCGGAGACGCCAGGAAGAGCATTTTTCTCAAAAAATGCTCTCCGTGAACGGAGAGTGCGCATAGCCATGCGCTTACAATGCTCACAGCCGACTCCCTCGAGAGCCGACTGGGCATGCTCCGCTCCCAAACAAGCCACACAAAGCGCGTGTGAATCCTCGCCCGTAATAAAGCGCGGGCAGGGAGGAAAACACGGTCTGAAAGAATGTTTAACTTTAGCAGAACACTTCATCCTTTCACACAACTTTAAGCTTGGAAACCACTTTAGACAAGAAGAGACATAAACAGCGCTTACTGAAAGCAGAAAAGCTGGTGGCCGTCTCCATCGCGGGCTCTTTATACTGCGCATTGCGGGTGCGACGTCGCGCTCGGATGACGTCACACCTGTCCGTTGGACGAGATTTGACATATAATTCAGTGCGGGAAACGCAGCGAGCGTTCCCCCAAAGCGTTTGACGCAGCTCGAGTTCCTGAAAGGGAAGCGTGTTTATTTAACCATGTGAAGCCAATATCCCCCGTAGTGGATCTACGTTGTCTGTGAAAGATGTTTATTGATGGTTGATTTAGGAAAATTAAGTGAATTCTATCAAACACCTGTTCATGGTCTATACAAAGAGGTATAAAAAAAAATCAAAAACCCTCAGAACTGAACCAAAAACCATGGGTAAAAGTGAGGTACATATCGAATCGTAAGCTTTTTGTACACACTAATCACAAATCTTAGTTTCCACAGTTGAATTATGAATACAAAAAATACTCAACTTCTAGAAAACTATGATGTAAGGATTAAATGAAATGGTGGTGTAGCAAGTAAATGATCCCAACACTAACTCTAGACCAGTGGCTTTGGTTCCACCATTTCATAAAATGCCTCTGAATTTGCCAACCTTTAAAACAGCCAATCATTTCTAAAATGTCCTTGTGTGTGTTTTACTGATTTGAACAGCTTCACTTTTCCTGGAAGAATCTAAGAACATTTTAGCATAAAGAATGTCTGCTGGCTCACAGTTCTGGTGCTCTGCAAATGTTTCATTTTTGTGTCACTTCACAGCGATTGATCTCTGTTGAAAGAGGAAAGAGTGACTTGACCACCAATCACATGTTTAATTGAGTGACATCTGCATGTCATTAGTTGAGAGTAAAGAGCCTTCGATGTCACATGAAAGAACTTGTGTGTCAAGGACCACAGGAAGAGAGATCCATGGAGTCAGACCAAGATGTTCCCCATAGAGTCTCATCATTGTACCCCTCCACCACCCCCTCTCTCTTTGGGTCTTTTTTTCCTTTGATTATCAAGGGATCATGCTGTGCACACTTCCTTATTGTGTTTTAGCCAATAGTGGTGCTGTGTGCCCAAAAATAGACACAGATGTGGGGACCTATCTGTTCTAAGAAGAACTCTTGGTAGAATTTAATTCCAATTGGAAATAAAAGAATGAATCAGCTGAGATTTGCAAGCTGAGGTTTAGGCAGGGGTGTAATTTCCACTTGAAACTGGGGGGTATTGCGTTCGTTTGCCCCTGAAAAAAAGTTAAAAAAAAAAAAAAACATACTGAATTGATATACAAAGAGTGTTAAAACAAATAAGTGCAGATTTAAACAATTGAAACAATAATGATGGGAAGTGTAGTTTTTCTGTTTGTTTTTTTACAAAGAATATCCTTGCCCAAACAATTGCAATTCCATTTTCAAATACATCTGGAACTGAATTCGCTAAAAATTTCCAATTCTTGTTAATGTTAATATCTTAGTTCTCTGTGTTGTGAAAGACCTTATGCAAAATACCAAAATATATTATGGATGTCATCTCAAAATTATCACTTAATTCTGAAGTTGCTCCTCCTCTATCTCCCCTTGAGGTAATTGTTAGCATTTTACCATTTTTAATCTGGTAAGCCATTTAGAATTTTTAGTGATTTTCTATCTCTATGAAGAGTTTATATTTTCAACCCTAATCTGGTAATATTGTTGGAGCCTAAGCTCTCATTGATGGTAGCAGACACGGTGATGTCACTCTGGCACCAGAAAATAGGCTTAATTCAATTAGAGCTCAAGGTTTAATTAAAAAATAGAAAAGCAAATGTATGTTTCATAAACGTAATATCAACTAGTTTAAATGTTTTACTGTTCTCAATGGTAAAAAATGCTGCTAGTCTATTCTGACTGTGCGAACTATGCTAAACTATGGTAAAAGTACTATTGTCAGATCAAGAGAAGGACAACATAATCTAAAACAGACTACACAATATCTTGGGAGAGTTGGACAATGAGCCTACTTTTAAAAAATGCGAAGAGTATTATTAAAAAAATGCGAAGTGAAATATTAAAGCAACCTTTCCACGGGGTCTTAAAAGTCCCTGTTTTAGGTCTTACATGTTTTAACAGGTCTTATTTTCATGTAAAGCACACCTAGTTTTTTTATGTTGTTGATTGGGGTTACAAAATATTGCGAAAATGCTCCTAAAAGCTAAAAATGTTTCCATAGTCTTCGAACATGAAAATGCTCATCAACGTTCATCTTTGTAAAAGACATGGTTAGTGTTGCCAGAGTTTGAGAAAACCTTCGTAAATGCTGAAAAACGCAATATATTTAAAGCATACTGTTTATTTGGGAATATATTTTGGGGAAATCTGATGAGCGTGGTTTTGTTTGAAACTTTACTACAGTTCTAATACAGTCGGTTTGAGTTGGAAGTGATTTCATTGAGGTTTTGTTGATTGTCTTAATGGGAATTAAGTTTATGGCTTTCACTTGTAAGGGTACATATCGCGAGAAACTATGTTTATGTGTCGCCTCTCATTAAAACAACCTGGGGAGGTTGTCTGGAACACAAGGCTTGACATGTTAGTGTGTTCATGTGTGGAGAGAATGGGCCTCAAACCCAGATTCAAAATATGGCTTAAATGGCCCCATGTGTGAGAATTCGCCGACCAGCATTTTTTCATTTATCCTCCGTGAGAGGAATCTAAAGGAGTTATGACTGTTGACACAGCTGTACATGCATGTTTTGATGTTTTCCATATTTGAGAACCTCAAACTTCCTGTAGTTGTCCGGATGTCAAGTACAAACAAGTTGTAATTATGTTTGGCTCTGGTCGTCCTTACAAATTTACATGAACATGAAGTAAGGGATCTTTGTGAATCACGAAAGAGGAGGCTAAAAAATTCTACAAACAAACAAAAAGTTCTACAATAGGTTTGACATAAAAACAAAAGATAGCAGAGCGAAACTAGCCACAGTTCAATGAAATGGATAGAATAGCAAAAGCTTTGTTGAGATTTTATAACAATCTATATTCTTCAACTTCTAACAATTATTTAGTTGGGCACCCTTGCTTTACTATAACAAAGATGTAGAGAAATGTGTTGGTCCCTCTAAAAAGCATGTGTTTCTAGAAGCAAGACTCCTCTTTGACCTCTATGAGTTTTTAACATTTAAACCTTGACTTTTGAAAGTTTTATCTGCCTGATTTTTAATTTTTTTGTTTGTTTGTTTAGGTTTTTGTTTTGTTGCTAGTTTTTTTGTTTATTTGATGTTTTGATCATGTTTGTTTTTCTTTTTATGTGTTTTTTGTTTTAGTTTTATTTATTTATTTGGTAGTTTTAGTTTTATTGTTTTATTTGTCTGTTGTCTAATTTGTTTGCTTACATCTTACATTAATGTTTTGTTTGAAAACATGCTTGAACCTTCCTGATGCCACTGTGTTCATAAGATGTCTAAATCTGCAGTTAAATATGTAGATCTCTGTGTCCTGTTTTGTTTGGTGTTTGCTTTTTAGTGCTCATCTTCATGATTTTTTCATACATTTCTTAAATAAAACAAAAGATAATTTAGAGAACCAAGTTACAGTCAAAGAAATGAGTAGAAACGCAACAGCTCTTTTGAGATTCACAAGAATGTAAATAAAACCTCTTTTACAGTAACATTTATTCAACAATGTATCATTATTCTTCAGCTTCTAATATTTATTTATTTAGTGCACCCCTGCTTTACTATAACAGAGATGTAGAGTGACATGGTCCCTCTCAAGATCATGTGTTTCTTGAAGCAAATCCTGTTTCACTGCTCATTGATTGCTGAGTGATTAAAGTATGATTAATTTCTCTGTTTCCCACAGTTTGCTCTCCTCCATCACACAACCCGCTGCGTCTGATGGGAAGCCCACTGAGAGCTACATATCAGCTGACTGTGAGAGCGAGAAAAGTGAGCGCAATGGCAAGAAAGTGTGTTTTAATGTGACTGGGGATGAGCAGGAGGACTCGGGTCATGACACTATCAGTAACAGAGACTCTTACAGGTAAAGTAATGTGCTTCCAAAATATAAATTTCCTCAAATGCCAGTTTCTCATTTAGTTCATTTTTTTAACCATCGACAACCCCAAATACTGCAAAACAATTTTTTTTTCAATTGAAACCCATCTTTCTTTACAGTGATTGTAACAGCAACAGGAACTCGATAGCATCCTTCACCAGCATTTGCAGCAGCCACTGCAGCTCTTATGTGCACAGCGATGAGTTGGACTCTGGTAAAGCAAACATGCACCACAGCATCATTTGTTCATCCCTCTGATTATCCCACCATGGCTCTAATCAAATCTGGCAAGAGTGTGGGTATGGCTTTCAGTTTGAGTCTTATCTCATTGTGCTGCCAAACTGATGGTCAGTTGATGCTAATAAATGATGAACAGATGGAGCGATGAGAGGAGACGTGTTTGTTATGGTAATGTAGCCGGAATGAAGCAAAAGTGATCAAGGCACTTACTGTACCATAGAGATTAGCTTGTATATGAATAGAATGTATTTTGTTTTTGTAAAATGAATTTTTAAATTCTTGTAGGTGATGAGATGTCGACCAGTGTTTGGATTTCTCATGAAAAGCAGAAGAAACTCCATGGCTTTCTGGAACATCTGTTCAGTCAGGTGTGTTTTCCCTGTATTGCATTCACATTCTTCTGATATTTTGTTTTCAATAAACGTCCTAAACTTATAATACTTGAATTTTAACTGCCTGTTTTATTTAGTTTGTTGGTATTGTTTTTTTTTATTAGATTCTTTAGGCATTTGTGTTTTAGTTCTTATGTTTTTTTTGGTACATGTTTTTGTAGTTTTTATTTATTTTAATGTTTGTTTGTTTGTTTTTGGCTTTGTTTAGTGGTTCGTTATGCTTTGTTTGTTTTTTTCTTTGTTGTTTGTTTTATTTGTCCTCGTTTGTGTTTTGATTTGTTTTGTTTTCTTTCTTTGTTTTCTGTGTTATATTTGTTTTTGTTTAGTCTGATTTTATTTAGTCTCTTTATTGGTTTTTGATGTTGTTTATTTTTCTTCTGCTGATTTTTTTTCAATTCAAATAAAGGCTGATATTTTTGGTTAGTTAAACTAATTATAGAAAACGTATACATAACATATATGTTGTAACATTTTTAAATAGTACTTTCTTTATATTAAAACATTCACAGTGCAGTCTAGATATAATTTTATTTCGACCATCCCTAGTTTAAATTAACTTTAATATCATCTTTGACCTCTTTGACACCTGAAAACAAGCTCGGATGTTTCACAAAACCAGTGCCACTGTGGTTGTTTCCTCAGAGATCAATTAATTTAGACTGGCCACGATTTTAGAGGATGTCTCAGTATGCAGTTAATTGGAGAATTTGTAGATCTCTGCTTCCTGTTTTGGCTGGCATTTGATGGTTAGCGCTCAGCTTTCCCAAATAAGTGCTTTCCCTGTTGGCATTCTACATCTTTCCTGTCTGAGAAGGTGTTAGGTCATGAGACTTTTATCCCTGCAAACCTCACACTTTAGGTTTACTAACAGCAACTTAGTCCTGAGACAAATAAATGTCAATGTAATAATTACATATATGAAGCATATATTTCATATACTCAGTTTGGAGGCATATATTGTTTGATTTGGTTGAAGTCAAACCAATTTAAAACTGGAAATGTATTGGCATGAAATAAAATAGTTCAGATGAATACATTTGTCTCATTCCCAACATAAATAATTGTTTATTTTTCCAGGTGGAGTCCATCAGCAGTTTGCTAAAAGGGCCAACATCAATTCAAGCTTTTGATCAGACTAAGTGTTTCACACCAGGACGAGGACTACAAGGTATAATGTCTCTATGTGCCTTTTTTTATTCATAGCTGAGGTATGCCTATGATGAACATTGCAGGCCTCTCATTTTTAAGTGGGGGAACTTACACAATTGGTGGCTGACTGAAAACCTTTTAGCCCCATTGAAAGGTTTTTGTAGATAACCGAATATGCTGTTTGGAGATTGTATGGTCCAAGCTTTGTCCTTTTCTACAAATCATCCTAATCAGATCTTTATATTTTATCTGGGCAGATAAAGGGTGGCATACTAGCAGATATAGTCTGGGACACTTCCCCTCTCTCTGAGGACACAGGGACATTGGACTCGTTGAGGTTGTCTGGGTCACTTCCTCTGTCTCACAAAAATTGGAGGTTTTATTTTCTATTGTTAATGACAGGGCTTAAAAAGAAAAAAAATCTGTTTAAAAAACAACGTTCTATTCCAAACAAAATCATTTGTAAATATCTGTGCTCCTCTCTAAACATAAGAGTTGATTGCATAAATTTATGCCAAAAAATTTACTTCATAAAATACTTAAAGCTTAACACAAGTATTTTTTATATGCTTAAGTACAAGCAAATGAAAATACCATTTTTGTTGCTATAAACAAATCGAAATAGCTTGTGATATTGCTAGTGTATTGAAATGTTACCATTTTAAATTGCATTTTAAACATTTAAGCAAAAACAGTACTTAATCATTTCCCAGCGATGGGTTGCGGCTGGAAGGGCATCCTCTGCGTAAAACAAATGCCAGAGAGTTGGCGGTTCATTCCGCTGTGGTGACCCCGAAAGGGAAGAAAGCCGACATGAAGATGAATGAATGAATGAGTACTTAATCACAATGCCTGGCATCTCAGAATGTTTTCAAGTTTTAAAATGACCACACATAAGGAAAGCCCTGTGATGCGATACATGTCTTTGGACCAAAAATGTAGCTAAAACAACTTAAAATTCCATTGTTTGAATAAGGTTAATATTCACATTTTCAACATGTTTTATACCTCTGACCAACTTTGCTAGGTCACACACCTGTTTTCCCCTGTTGATAGACTAGGCTTTTGCTCTCAAGATGGCTGCAGGGGAAACAGACAGCATGCCGGCGTTTAAAGATGGCAATAAAGCATCAGCATCACTTGCATACTTTTCAGCAAATAATTGACTGCCTCCAATGTAAAGAGAACAAAAAAAGTAATTAGTTACTTTTTTTTTTTAGAAATATTTCTTCTTTTTTTTGTCTGTGTGAAAAGTTTTTTTTTTTTTCCTGAGCTATTTTGGAGCAATGGTTAAATTGGTAATATTTTATATTTCTATATGGCTATTTTGTATAGCACTTTCAGCCTCCTAAGTTTTTATGTGTATTTTCTTTGTTGTTGAATGTAGGACTGTGTGAAATTAAAAAGATTTATGTGAGAAGAAGAGAGAGGGGAGGAAGATCGACTTTGAGTCTAATTTGAAGCCTCGTCACAGGTGTACAATAAACAGTGCTCCTCTAAGCTATAACTTCTGAACTGTGTTTTGCTTTTGTTTATTAACAGTTTTCTTTTTTTTTATTGTATCATTATTTTATTTAGTTTTAGTTTACTTGTTTTCTAGTTTATTAGTGTTTTTAGTATTAATATTTTCTAGTATTGTTTTGTTTTTTGTTCCTTTCCTAATAGTTGTCCCATTTCTTGGTTTGTATTGTTTCTTTTTTATTTAGAATTTTCTATGTTTTCCCTGTTCTGGTCTGTTCTGTTTTTAATTTTTTTTTTATTTACTTTTTTCGTTGTTTGTAATTGTTTATTTTTTGTGTTATTTGTCATATTTGTTTTTGGTTCACGCTGTTGATAAACAAGCTTAAATGCACCCTGAATTATCACCAGAGTAGTGATACTCCACTTTAGCAATATTACAATTTATTCCCAAAGGCACACTTTCACACAGGATGTGGCTCAATGTCATTTTGCAGGATAATAAAAGGAAAAGATATTCTACTAGTGAGATTTTGAAGGAGCTAACTGTTTGCTGGGGAAATAAATCTTCTGTGAAGTGACGAGTCAGTAAAAGTTTCTGTGTATGATCTACTTTTATATCTCTGCCGAAAAATGCAGCAGCTTTACAGGATTAGCATGTGATCCTCACAGTTTAGTATTCCTTATCCTCCTCTATGTCTGTAAAATACATGTGATTTATTCATTTCAGTGTTCCCATACATGAACGTGAGAAAGGTATGAGAAATTAATCTGAAAAGATTTAAGAATTAGGAACTGAGGTTTTTACTGTATTTGTGTGAGTTTGTAAAAATCAATAAAAGACCCCATTTATATTCACACAATGTAGTTTTTATTTTATTTTACTTTGTCTTGTGTTTTCCTCAGTTTGTTGTGTGCGATTTGTAAAGTGCTTGATTTTAATGAATGTCTGTTTTTTTTTGACAGAGTTCCACCAGGACATGGAGCCCAAGCTCAACTGCAGCAAGAAACTGCGACTTCATGTCAAGCAGGATCCATGGAACCTGCCCAGCAGCGTCCAGGCACTCACACACTCAATCACCAAGTTTGCTGAAGGTCAGTGCTTTTAGAACAGACTCACAGAGTCCTGGCCAAAACTTATGCTCAAGCAGTTTGGGGAATTATTCAAGCCCTTACAACCGACCATGGCTTTATGGAGGTAGGGCTGATGGAATATTTGGCTTAATTTCCCTCAGGTCTGTTGTCAGCAAGTCTGAAAAAGCTTTCTCCTGCATTTGAACATACTCTGCTGAATGTGCATGCTCCTGTCGGGTGTGCAGGAAAAATGACTATTGCTTTGAAGCCAGCAGGGAACCTTTCAAGTCTTTAAATCTATTGCAGAAATTGAGTTTCTACTTTTTATATTACAATATTTTTACTTAACTTCATGCAAATGTTGTGCTTGTTGTTAACAAAAAGCCAGTAAATTTGCTAAAGTAAAGCATTTGTTGTATTGAATATATTTTAATTTCTATTTTTCTGTAATTCCCTCAGAGGTGAAAACAAGGTTACTTCTGGTGCTACTGCAATACACAGGTGAGTTTTGGGGAAACCCTCAATAAATTATTCTGTGCATCACAGTCAATTGTTATTTGCTCAGTTTTGTTAGATTGTACTTTCTCAGCACCAAACTCTTATTCATAGATAGTATTGTAGGTCAACTATGCAAGTGTATACCATTGAAGGAAAAAAAATCCACTTGTGAAGAAATAGGTGTCTGCTAGGTCATTTTAAACCACTCTATTAATGATGTCTACAAATGTGGCAACGAATTGCCTCCTGTTACTCACATTTTCACCATGGGAGCTGTGATTGGACACTTGTCTTGTAAAATATATTGAATCAAACCTGTATCAAAACTGATTTAAAAAAATCACAGAAGATTTAAGATTTAACCCCACACTAATCAGGAGTTGATGTGATCCTTAAATTTATAGCACACAGTCAAACCACTAAAATGATCGGGTTAACAATGAAGACTAAAATATTTTGGAAAGCTTAAGCAACTTTGGACCACCTTTTAGCTTTACTTACTTTTTGCACAAATATTAAAGTAACAAAAAAATCTATAGCAGTGTGCCTTTTTTGGCACAAATGTGTTTGCCATATCTTACCCTCTGTAAAGAAGTTTTACATCCTGGGTCCTAAAACTTTTTTATGTTAAGGGTAACAAAATGAATTGTGTTATAAAATAATATGCATTTCGAAGCTCTACTTGTATTAATGTAGAAAAAGATTGTTTGAATATTAAACACATTTAAATGGTATATTTAACAAATTTTTGTTGTTTAATAAGGGAAAGACAATTAAAACTTAATTATTACCATGAATCCTTTATTTAACCTTTAAAAAGAGTTGGACAAGCTGTATTTAGTTAGACATCTCTGTTCTACCCACCGGAGCAGGAAACAAAGAACCGGAGACCACAGTTGAAACATTTGTGTGTTTTTTTTACATAGCTTTGTCTGAGATGAAAGAAACAGGCTTTTTGAGGATTTTGTTTTACTGTTCACTGGTTCTTCTCTATGCACTGCAGTCAGTGTTAAGCCAGATTTATACTTTTACATCAACTCTACTAATTGCCGGTTGCGGAAGCTCCGCACTCCCCCATTTGCCAACAAAGCATTCCGTTGTGTGCTCCGTCTGTGTTGTCTATGCTCTGATCAATACTGGTTTGAAAAGAATGCCAACTGCTGGCAAAACAAACCACAACACAAATGTTAACAAAATAAAGGTTTTATTTACTTTATCATAAATCGTTTCAATATAACTTCTTACATACATAAGCTGGTACTGTAGAAGCACTGTCTCTAAACTGATCAATATCACAACAGGGCTTGATGACCATGCTAACTTTTAGCAAGCTAAACTCAGCACAGATAACAAAGGAAGGTTTATTTACTTCATCGACAAAGTTTTACTGCATTATCCAGCGGTTAACACGAAGTGAAAGCTCAGAAAGAGAGAAGAGCGTGCTCAGCTCCACTTCAGCCAATCACAGAGCTTGCTCTCTGCAAAGCCTTGACACAAGGTTCGAGATTTTCATCGAAACTCTCAGAGGGGTCAGCGATAGGTTACATAAGCACAGAGACTTCGCAGAGGGCAACTAGTCGAGTTGACGCAGAAGTATAAATCCAGCTTTAAGTGCCCTGCATTTATAAAGAAAGATCTACTCCATTTGAATATTACCAGGTTAATTAATTTTATGTACCTCTCTGTCAGATTCAGAGATACAGCTGAGGAGGGACATGGTGTTCAGTCAGAGTCTTGTTGCAGCAGTTTGCTCTTTCTCTGAGCAATTGATGTCCGTGTTAAATCAAGCTCTGAGCTCTGAGAGTGAGAGTCAGGAAGCCAGTCGTCGCTGGCTGGACCAGATCTCCTCTGCTGGCCTGCTCTTCCACTTCCAGTCTCTGCTCTCCCCAAACCTGGTGAGTTTTTACCAGTCATTACAGTTTCACTGTCTTTGTTAGACAATGCATTTTAGAGAGATTGTCTTAAGGCACTATTTTTTACTAGGGAATGTGATCAGAATTACCCTGTCTCTGTAGCATCAAAGGATTCTTAAAGTATCCAATTTGCACCACCTTAAAAACAGATTCATAAGGTATTGGGCTGATGATGAAATGTAAAAGAAAGGCATACCCAGTTGAAGAAATAATGGTAATTATTATAAATAACGGTAATACCTGTTTCGTATCACACACAGTAAATGTTTACCAACAGTTAAAAGAAACTTCAATCCACTTCAATACATCTTCCTATAAGTTAGAAAGCAATGTATTACCATTTTGGAATCTGTTGACCCACCATTGAAACATTTGAGGTTTCTTTACATGGATTTGTCTGAGATGAAAAAGGCAGGCTCTTTGAGTGTTATGATAACTGGGTCTTCTCCTATTTTTCTTTAAACTCAATTTCTTTATACATAGAGTTAACAAGAAGTTATGTACTTCAAGTTTTTTTAACACCTTTGTGAATTTTCGAAAAACAAAATAAACTATGTATGTATATTCACTGGAATGGACAAAATAACAAATAAAGAGCTTGACTTTATAATCAATAATACTCAATTTATGACTTTTGTAATTTTAGACCTCAAAAGTAATTCAGGTCAGAAGGAATTAAATTCAAGATAATTTTTTCACTGTAGCTCTATATGCTTTAGGGTTGATAAAGTGTAAAATCATGTAGACTAGAGCAAATAGATCAGACCAAAGGAGTCAAGCAGTGCTGCCAGAGCTACTACTGCAAACCCACATGTAATGCGTGAAGTATTCGGCCTTATCTCCACCCCCCCAATTCAACACATGCAGCAGCAGCAGCGAGCAGTGCAAAGCTCATTTCTCCACATGATTTTGGTTGCCAGCTTTGTGGGTCCCTGAGTGAAAGCTTTTGGCATCTGGCTTATATCTGGGATCTTTGAGAGAGTCAGCCCACGTTTCTCTTTAGAGCCATGAGGACCAAACCTGCCATACTCACAGCAGACAGCTTCAGATTTCAGTGTGGATTCGTTTCTCATTTATCTGGAGCCAGGGGCAAACTCTGCACCCAGACAGAAAGTAGAAAAAGAGAAGAACAGAGGATCAAAAGCATAACTGGGTGTGTGCTGTCCTCTCTGTGTCTGGCTGCAGGAATTCAAAGTTGTGCTTTTAGAATTGAACACAGGTTTTGGTATAACTGTCTTTTTCTGTCAATATCATTTTCTGTCAAGTCCTTCCCTCAGTGAATTTTTTGGCTAAATTTGATTTAAGGCCAATTTCCAACTGTTTTTGGGGGAATAAATTTACTTTGTGCACATTTTATTAATATTGATGTTTTGTTCTGTTGTATTAAGATGCTTTGTAAAAGTACATTTTGAATAAAACAACTCTACACAAACAAAACATTTCCCTACAAAATATTTTGCTGAAATTTCTCAAATTGAAATGTAAGAATAAAGAATAAAATTGCGGTTGATATTGACTAAATGAGGGAAAACATGGCAAACACATCTTTAAATATAATTCTGTATGGAAAATTGGAGTTTAGGAAAGGTTTTGTGTTTTCTGTGTAGACGGATGAGCAAGCCATGCTTGAAGACACACAGGTGGCTCTCTTGGACTTGGAGAAGGTCACCTTCTGCTTCCGACAGTTTGAGGGAGATCCACTTGTTGCTAGTAAGTACTCAAACATGTTTAAGTGCAGACTTGGTCAAACCAAGTTGAAAATACCCCCAAATGCACAAAAAACCCAATACCATAAATGAAAGCAGGCTAACAATGAACTGGTATTTTCATACCAAGATAAAAGGTACTCTTTGAGTATTCGGTATAATCAATAGTTTAAGCAATTAAATTCTACAACCCCACAGTGGGTCCAACCAATTTTTTAATGAATAAAAAGCACTATGAATGCCACATCATGCTACATCTGTTCATTCCTCAAAGCCATTGCAATAAAATTATAATCAGTTATCAGCCACTCTCACTCGCTAACAGCCACACCCACTTGTTACCAGCCACACACTCGCTAACAGCCACACACACTCGCTAACAGCCACACTCACTCGTTACCAGCCACACCCACTAGTTACCAGCCACACCCACTAGTTACCAGCCACACACTCGCTAACAGCCACACACACTCGCTAACAGCCACACTCACTCGTTACCAGCCACACCCACTAGTTACCAGCCACACACTCGCTAACAGCCACACACACTCGCTAACAGCCACACACACTCGCTAACAGCCACACCCACTCGTTACCAGCCACACCCACTAGTTACCAGCCTCACACACTCTCTAACAGCCACACCCCCTTGTTACCGGATACACACACTCGCTCACAGCCACACCCACTCGTTACCAGCGACACCCACTTGTTACCAGCCATGTCCACTCGCTTCCAGCTACACCCACTCATTACCAACCATGCCCACTTGTTACAAGCATCCACCATTGGCTGCATCCTACTAGTTCCTGGCTAATCAAGACCCCTCCCTCCCACTCATCAACTCCCTATAAAAACTCTTACTTTCAGCTTTGGCTAACTCAAGCTGTTAACTGAACACACTGAATCTGGATTGTTAAATTTAATACTTTTTATGACAAATCATTTAAAAAGATCAATAGTTTTCTCTAATTGAACACTATGTTGCTATCATTGCACTGTTAAAGCATTCAAATGTTTAAGTGGACTCTTAACTTTAGCATACATAGTCTTTTTTTCTTTTGCCATCAAATATTTTCACCTCTCTGCAGACTTACCCATCTCGTATCAGGTAGAGGGCACACGGCAGGCTCTGAAAGTCTACTTTTACCTGGAGACCTGTTACTTTCAGCAGTTACCCCAAAGACTCAGACATGGAGGCAGCTTCAAAATCTATCCAGTTCTCTTTACACAGGGTACAACGAGTTGTGTTTTTCAATGTGAAGCTATTTCTTTAACAACAGAGATGCATCAAAGGCATTGTATATCTTAACATATTTGTTTTCCCACTACAGCCTTGGAAAGCATGGAGGGCTACTACTACAGAGAAAATGTGTCTGTGGAAGAGTATCAGGCTCAAATTAACACTGGCTCTCTGGAGATGGTCAAGCAGTATTTCAAGAGACTGAGGTGAGTCCACCTGTCAATCCAAGTTCAGCTTTCCAACTCCAGATTTTCGCCTCACATCTGCAGAGTGAAG
This sequence comes from Danionella dracula, assembly GCA_900490495.1. Taxonomy (NCBI): domain Eukaryota; kingdom Metazoa; phylum Chordata; class Actinopteri; order Cypriniformes; family Danionidae; genus Danionella; species Danionella dracula. The sequence goes on from UELW01000888.1 coordinate 3,814,585, forward strand.
TGTGAGGCTGTCAGTGAGTGTACTGATGAGTTAGACATTCTGGGAGAATCAGAGAAACCATTGGTGTGATAGAAAGTGAACAAAAACAATCTCACAAAATATGAACACAATCAATGGAAAAATTGTTTATATGAAAATGTAGAAATAGCATTCAATTTATTCCTAAAAAAACTTTAACTATGTTTTGTGGCCAAAAGGAAATGTAAATGATTTTTTGTTAAAAAATAAATAAATAAATAAAAAATTGGGGGAAACACGAGAAAATTGTATAAGTAGAGTAATTAACTATTAGATAATTCACCCAATTAAGCTCATTAAATCTCCCTTTATAACCATTTTTTTCTGAAGATCAACAGCAAAACCCCTCCAGTGAATTACAGCTTCTTGCTATGTAAGTTTCTACAATTAACTGGAATAGTTTCACAATATTTAAACGAATTTAACATATTAAATACATCCTAAAGTTCAAATGTTAGTACATTAGTGTTAAATGTATTTCTAAAGAAAATATAAAATAGTTGCAATGGCATGTTATACTTTGTACGAAAAGGGTAAGTTGTCATGTTAAAACAGCAACAACAACAACAATAATAATAATAATAATGATAATATGTTTTATTTATATAGTGCCTTTCCAGAGCAAGAGGAAGCTAGAGGAACATTATATGGATAAAACAGTACACGAGTTATACGAGATGTCACATAGTGACTGTGAGATATAATACTTATATTTATAATATAATATTTATTTAATAGATGCTTATTTAAACTAAAATATATCTACATGAAGTTAAACACAATTGTATCAACAACTGTAAACTAAATAGAGTTCACATGACAGTGACTGTGATGACTTGACTTAACTTTATTTTTAAATATTTCTGTTGTTCATTTGAGTTTCTTCTTTTTTGTGTCTATGCTTTCTGTTTTGTGCACATTGAAAAAAGATGCTAAATAATTTAACTCATGATGCACATGAGCACTGAGAAAAATGCTAAGAAGGTACTGATTTGAGTGGGATGTCTGTGCTCCTGTGAGTGTGTTTCTGCAGAGAATAGCGCAAAAGTGTCCAAAACCATCGTGATGGACAGCACAACATGTGACGCATACTGGTGGTCAATAAAAGATGAGCTGCTTAAGCATGCTCCGAAACAATTTGCAATGAAGAACAATTAATAAGGTGGCAGTTTAAAAAGGATTAAGAAGTTTTTTGTCAACCAAGATTGCCAAAATGCACAAGGTAACTTTAGCTAGGCCAATGCACAACATATGCATACTTGTATGTACTTATAACATATAAGTTCTGTATTAACAATAATATTTATTTACAATGATACTGTCATTGTCTTCATGATTTGTAATGGAATTTCATTACCTTGAATTGACCGTAAACATGACCATGACTATGGCTGTGTTATATAAATCAGCATCTAGAATTTTTTTTTTATTTCTCATAAAAAAGTTCCCATATAAACATCCTTTAGCACACGTCTAAGTAAACATCTTTTTATCTCCCCTGAAGCAAAAACCTGTAAACTCTACAAATAGTTGAACACCATAGGTGTATATAAAGCAATATTAGTTCGGTGAAGGAAAAGAGTCTCTTGTAAATTTGTGCAGGAGAAAAGCTGTTGATTGGCTTCATAAACAGTATGTCGGATTGGTAGTGCAAACAGACAGAAAAGTAGCGATAGTAAATAGTAAACTAGTACTACTAAGCTTTTAGTGCACTTTCCAAACAATTAATACAAAACAAATATTAATTTATTCATTTATATTCTGCTGGTCTGATTGGGGGGTTTGGGGTTTCCAGAAGGTTGCTATGCCTGCTTCTGAATTGTAGGGTAGGGGAAACACTGCTCATAATTATAACTAGTTTGCATAGAACTCAGCTGAAGGTACATACTGAAGGTGGCACCGTTTTTAAACCATATTATCTGAAGCAAAGCTTTAGTGATATGTGCCAAGATTCATGGTTTCCTGCTGGCTCTTTATCCACACAGTCCTCCCTGCCATATTGGCATTTGGAAAAAGTCTTAACAAGTTTTTCCTAATTATGTTTTTTTGGCCTTAAGGTGTCTGAAAATGAATATTGACTTTTGATGCCAAGCTTGATGCATTTATATTGGCTAAATGTGAAGTGTGAAATTGCAACAGAAAAAGGCAAACCTGCTCCTTCTTCAGAAGGTCACTGTTTAACAGTTTGTGGGTTTGCGAGTTGACTGTGGAAATCCTGGAGGAATCTTTTCATTACATTCAACATGTTGCTTTCTTTTGTTTCATTCTACTCATTCAGTGGTTCTCCCATTGCTTTTTGTATTCAACTGAAAAAAAGATACTAGATTGCCATATTACGTCATGAAATACAATCAACTGTGGACATTTTTTGACTGACCTACATTAATCTCAGTACAATTGCATGTACTAAATAACAAGAATGTCTCAAAGTTTATTCCAAAATCTTTTTGTTGCTTCTAATAAATACAGTGTTCAAATCAGTCAGGTTTCTCGCAGGCAGTGACGTCACATGCAAATCGACCAGATTTAGCAAATGTTTATGCTAATGTAAGGCCAAAGGTCTTAGAGATTAAAGGTAATCTTTGCTGGGGGTGGACAAAGATTAGTCCTAATTTCCAAATAGAGGGAACGGACAGTGTCGCACAGATCTGTACAAACATGTAAACCGGTTGCCTATGCCAAATTGTCCTGATCTTTCGCAAAATGGATCTTTTGTTATTGTGTGAGGGGCACTGATGTTTCATAAATGCAAACCTTGAGGGCTCATTTGGGTCACTCTCAACTTGGGTCATAGAGGCAGTAGCATAGAAGTACAAGAAGAGAACTACGAGCGTAGAAGAAAACAAAGCTGGAGAAACTTCTCGAACTGGATCAGAATCCTGAGCCTGAGCTGCTACTGCTACCCATGTTTGACAGTTGCACAAATACATCTACCTCGATATGCTTCTTCTGTAACAAAAAGCAAGCTTCAGTGGGCCTGTAGCTCTGTTGCACCATCATGTGGTCATAAACTTTAAGTAGCTCCCTGGTGTGTACATAAAATGAAAAATATTTAATTTCAATGCAAGCATCAAGAGGTATATATTTGAATTATTTATAAAGTGGGAGAAGTCTGTGTTGCTTTGTAATGCATGACTCAACATCGAATCCCGTGTGAGAGAGGAATACCATCTGTGTATTCGTAATTCATGTGATTTTTTTAAAACACTGTTAAAAATATGAAACCGTTTTTCATATTTTTTTTACACTAGATTAATTGTCTGAGGTGATTTTGACAGAACTAGTTGAAAGAGTTTGTAATGAATGTAAGGATAAAATGTAGAAAACGATGCTGTTTGAGTTGGTTCAGAGCTGTTGCTTTGTTTCCTCAAAAGTGGATTAGCTTTTGGAACAATGCTAATGGAGCGTCATCAGCTCCAGTGTCTTTTAGTAGAAAGCACAACACAGAGTAAATTTCATGGGGAATGGAAATTAAAACATTTCATCACAGTTGGCATGTAATCAAATCCAGGGCTCATCTGGTACTTTGCTAAACTTTGAGTCGGGTTTTTGTCCAGTTCATTTTGAGTTCATCCCCAACATGTCGTCATAAACAAGACTTCAAAGTGTGGGATAGAAATTTACTCTAATGCATTCAGTTAGTCGAGAGCTTGATGTGGCTTCAATTCAAATCCTGCCAATGATCAGATCCATTCTAAGGGTTTAAAGAGTAAAAATATACTTGCACTGTGATTATTCTTCTAAACAAGGCATTCATGGCTGATTTCTGGGCTCCACATGCCCAAGGGTGCTTTGTTTTTCACTGGGTCATTGGAGTGTGTCTTTTTTGTAGTGGTCTCGGTGGTCTGTTTGATACAGATGGATAGAGTTCTGACCTTGACGGAGTTTTCCGTCCATGTGGGATATGTGTTTGACAGCTGGATTAATAGCCACACTTAAAGGTTTGTTGCATGGCCAGTCACATGTATAGGAGTTGTCGTAAGAACCCAAATGAGTTGAATGCTGGTTCAAATGAGGAAACTCAAGCGTAGGAAGTGTGTTCATGTATGTGTTTTCTGTGCACTGCATTTGTGCTAGTTTGAGGGATATGTGTGAACTTGTCTTAGTGAATCTTATCATGATAAGTTAGGATTTGTTGAGTATTCTGTAATGATAGAGGAATCTCTACAGGGGAAATGCTTTTGAATGTTTTACTCTTCTTATAAGCCAAATAGTCTGGTGGATTGAAGGTATTTTAATCGAGCAGGATGGAACAAGTTATAACCGAAAAAAGCAATAAATATACAATATGTATTCTGTAAGCAGATCTAGTGTATTTCTAAAGGTAAATTACTATATCAGAAGAAAATGTGTTTTTGATTTATGAAGGATCTTTCATTTATTTTCTAAGAAAATTCTGATTTTAGAAGATAAACAAAAACTTATTTTTTATTTACTTACTTGCCCACCTACTTACCTACTTAGATACTTGTCTAGCTAGCTACCTACCTACCTACCTACCTAATAACTTATCTACATAACCACCTTCTTATTAATTAACCCACCTAGCAGCCTACTTACTTACCTTTTTACCTATCTACCTACTAACCTACTTGCTTACTTGACTAAGTTGCTAGTTACATACCTACTTATTTATCTACCTATCTACCAACAAACCTACTTACTTATTTACCTATCAGTGATGCGGGGCAATGTATAAACGACCCCGACCGACATTTTCAACGAACCTGCAAAAAAGAAAAAACAAAAGAAAAGAAAATGTTGTACTCAACCCGCTTCCTGATCCGCATGCATTTTTATGCGGAGAGCAGACAGTTCTTGAGGTTCATAATTTTCCATTTCAGCTGTCTAGATGTATAATATTATTGATGAATGCAATGGTTGTGTTTTGACCCTGCTTGAAGAATTCATCAGCAGGTTAACTGACAGATATAACTATAAGATACTAATGAAATGTGATAGAACACACATGAAATTTATCTTTCTTTGTGGTGCCTGATAGTCTCACACAGATTGATGTTGAACCAATTCCAGAAATTTCTGATTAAAACTTCATTTTACTAAAACGACGTTTGCTGATGTCATGTCTCTTACTGCATCAGGGGAAGCTTGCGTCTCGAGGGAGCGCAATCAGCGCTGAAAATTGAACATTTTCCTGAATAAACCGCTCATCAATGTTTTATTTGAAGCGGGTAGTTGCATGTTGAGCTTGATTCCGATGTAATAAAGTATAGGCCTATGTATTTCATAGAAAATTGTATCTAGTACTATAAAAATTACAAAGGTTTAATTGGCATGTTTATTTCAAGCTACCTGACCGATTGTGACCCGAATATCATTAAAAATATTTTTGGATGACTCGTAACCGCGGCTGACTGCTACCTACCCACCTTCTTACTTACTTACTTACTTACTTACCAAATTATTTTAGCCTAGCTATTACCTACCGACCTACCTACTTACTTACCAACCTACTTATTCACTTACTTGGAAAAACTGTAGGGGATTCAGACGGCTTGCCTAGTACGCTTATTAATTTATTGCCAACCATGCTTACGATAGTTGCCCATTATGAGCAAGAGCGAACTTGTGAAATACTATAAATACAATTTAATGTGGTATTCAACATAAACATGAAATATTGTTTTTGTTTCTGGACTATTTGTAAAAATTGGTAAAACTCAATTTGAACAGAAATACTTTGCTGTCCTACTGTGGTTTCAGCAAGAAATGCATATATTTGAGTCTAATCATGTCCCAACTCACAATGCCTGATGCTTATATATAGGGCCAGTAGTAATATTTTTGTATTTTTATAAGAAACTGGAGCTGCGATTTGCTGTGAGGCCATGGGAACAGCAGCAGAGAGTGAGAGAGAGAGAGTGAGAGAGAGATTGGTCCCTTCCTGGCTTCAGTCCAGCTTTTCCATTAAATATCTCATAAGAGAAAGCACAGGCCATCAGTTACTCCAAACTGAGCCTTAGAGGAGACACCACTGCAGAGTTACACTCCATCAGGAGGATCCCATGTTGCCCAAAAACAGAACAGAGAGCTTTCTAGGATATACACTGTATTAAACTGAGTGGTCAGTAATGACAAAAACCCATTCACAGCCTTTGGTAGAATTTCTATATTTTAGATATATTATTTTTTGGTAGAATTTCATTTGAGTACTAGATTACTAGACCAAAACTGACTCTCTCTACGCTAACTGAGAGTACTCTGACTGCAGTTATGGATTTGAGGTTTTGGTATGCAGAACGATCTGCCCTGCCCATCTGGTATGTGCTACTTAAGAGAGCCCTGGAGGCTTTTGTTTGGAATGAAAGAGTGTTTAGCCATTACACATACTGTATGCATCATTTCTTAGCATCCTAACTCATTGAATTTTTAAATCGAGTCGTACACCTTTTACTGACAGATAACCCAGAAGAGAATCGTCAAAGGTCAAAAATAAATGAGAAAACTAATGAAACAATAATTCATCGTGATCTCTTTTATACTTGTGCATTACACTGTACTGATCCAACCACAATGGCTATTAAAATCTAGCAGCAGAGGAATCTGAGCTTAACGGTTTTGATGGATGTTTCAAAGTCCATTAACCTTCGCCAGGGTTGTTTTGACTTATGAATACAATTTAGTATTCTTATGTAAATGTAAATTAAATTCAGCAATAAATCTGTTAAACTGCTGGTAAAATCTGTTAGCACTTTAAGTGGATTCCCTTTGGGAGCCCTTAGAAACTTTGCTTAAGTATGCTAGTTGAGTTTTCTCTATTAATAAGCATATTGAGTTTGATCATGTGATGACATCACAAATGCTTCTATTTATCTCATTTGTGGAGGAGGACTACATAAGGTTATCTTTAAACAGGCTTTGGGGCCAAATTTGTTCATATCATTTGATCCAGCTAGTGAAGATTACTACTACTGAATAACGAAAGAGTTTAAAAGTGTTCTTATGCCATCATTATAGTATGTTCATAATGAAATCTGAGGTGCAGATTGCGGATTAATTGTTTCCATTTATCATCATGACTGGCTCAAGTCTTTATAAATAAATGGAAGACAGCAGAGTTTAAGAGGTGCATAAAATGTATTTAATCACAGAAAATGAAAATAAACGCCTAAAAAAAGAAGATCTGTACATTATCTGTTACTTAACATTTTTTGAAACTTAAATCAAGACTTACAACCAAACTTCAACAAACATAACACAAAAACAAAGGAAAACCGCAAGGCTGGGCTAGAGAACCAAGAGAGAAACTAATGTTGGAGTTCCACATGTACGAAGGGTCTTAGGTGTTGCCCTTCGCCTGTTTGCTTCAAGTTAAGGACACCTCACACCATGCTACTAAAAAGTGGACTATGAAAAATAAGAATACTTTCTACCTTCTTATACTGTACTTTCGGATTCCTCTTAGGCTGTTAGTATTAACAAATGCATAACATAGTAGCACTAATAATATAAACATTAAAATAACAAATATAAACAAATCAATAAATACATTGATATTTTTCCTCAAAATATATTTATTTTGTTATTTGTTCATAACTATTGATTTATTTACAAAATAAGTGATATATTTTATTATTTAAACAAAGACATAAATATTTATTAAATGGACATTGAAAACATGAACATTGAATGGACTGACAGGACCGTTTACCATGTTTAACATGGTAAAACAAAAAATTATTTTATAAATTAATTTGGATCAATTAAATGAGCAGAACACATTTCAAAGGAATCAGATCATATTGATTATTTAGAGGAAAAAAGCAAGTATGAACTTTTGTACCACTGTTTTAACTTCCTATGACTACAACAAGAATTACAGATTTGAAAACTATCCCGAACAACTGCAGAGTTTCACCAGATGCGTCAGCTAAAGTCTAAAGAAGTTGTTGGTTCATATGGTTCAAACACATATACTACAAATAAATCAACTAATGAAATGTTGACTGACCATGAAACGGTTTAACTATTTTTTTCCCCTAAAGGTGTAATTCAGTCAATAACTTATTTGTAGTTGACTTGATTTTTGTTGAAGAGCTGTTGATTGAATTAACATTTTCTAATTGATTTCTCATTGTCAGTGGCTGTTGTTGACTGGATTTATAAAGTATGAACAGTCAAAGGTTTTTGCTTAAAAATTAACAATTGTAGATTTGTACGTTGACTCAAAGCATTTTTAGAGTGTGAGCTCTTTAGTTTATAACAATTGATTTGAAGTACTTTTTGTGAGAAATTGTATGTTGTGTTCGATGTGCTAATATCTCTATATCCATCTTCCCTAGGGCATTTTATCTGGATAAATCCAACCTTACTCCCAGCTCAGCTCCTAAAGCTGCCTTCATAGACAAGGTACATGTGTTCTCTTACAACCCTATACGCTGTGTCTCATGGTGAATGTGTAACACCCAAAGAACACTGAACTGAGCTTTTCTGTAGCATTATTTACTATAATCGACGGACTGTCATTGGGAAATCTGAAAGAAAAAAGTAATCGAATGAACCAAACAAATCAACCTCTCCATGTGCCTAACACCCCATGTGAGCAGTATCAACAGAGGAAGAACATTTTAAAGAAAAGGGTTTATTTACTGGCATGGAAGTTTTAGGTTTGGTAACTTTTTCTAAAGACGTGCCGCTTGATTGCACTTGATTTTTATTACTCCATCTCTTAATTTGAAGTGAAGGAGAGAAAGGAATATTTTATTTTTTTCATACAATTAAAGTTGTTAAACTATTTAACCTTTTAGTTGGTAATAATTGTTTACTTGTACAGTATGCAGTTTTTTTTACTTGAAAGTTTATTTAAAGTTTATTTTTAGCATCCATTGGTGATAATTTTACTTTATTCACTTAATTATACTAAATTGTAACTTAATTATTTTGTTCAGCCAGAGCCAGTCATTGATGAATCCAACATTTTTTTTTCATGGACAATACAGTTAATCAATTGCCAATATCTTAAAGGGGTCATGAACTGGACTCTTTTTTTAACAGTACTGTGAAATGATAAATTAACCTCTTAAGTACATTACATAAATTACATTTTAAGAGTAAGAATAAAAAAACGATCAGAAAAAAATCTTGACTGATTTCACTAATTAGTTTTTAAAAAAATTTGTCAAACGAACATGTTTATGGACTTTAAAATAAATGGTTTAAAATAAACTGAACCACTAAAAACAAGGTGATTGCTGGTTCCACTTCAACATTCTTTTGTTGTCTTTGCGGCTGTAGATGATGCGTCCTCTGAACGCAGTGGACGAGCTGTACAGACTGATGGAGAGCTTCATCTCGTGTCGGCGCACAGCTGCCTGCCAGTTCACAGCATGCGGAGCGTCTGGCGTCGGCTTGCTCACCGTTGCCTCAGAGCTGTGCAGTCGTCTGGGAGCGTGCCACATCGTCATGTGTAACAGCGGAGTTCACCGGTCAGCATAAACACACTCATTTCACTTCTGTTCTACAGACTCAAGAGAAATCTAATAGTTGCCTCTTCTCCATATTTCCCTTCCTCTCTGTTGCTTAGAGCAATTTACCTCCTCTCCCAAATGTTGTTATCCTAGTTTTTCTATGTTACCTCAATCTGAACTTTTAGTTTTGAGCTCATATCATTCTGTTCCCATTTTAACTCCCTATTATCTAATCTCATATGATTTAATATTCAATTTCCTCTTGTACATGAATATGTAATAATACTCATTTAAATCCTCCCTTATCATTCTCTAAATTCACTTTTTCTTCGCATAGTCAATAATCCAAAGCAGTTATGAATATTTAGCGACTTCACATTTAGATTCTATTGTTTCAGAGACTCCAGACTGGTCTATTTCTCCTGGGGTTCATGGTGCAAAGATTTGTATAGGAACATATCACATCAAATAAATACAGATAAAAACATAGCAAAAGAAAAGACCTGTAATGGATGAGTTGGATGAAAAAGATACATGTTGAAAGCATATTTTCTCACATAACAATCCTATTTTAAGCCTCTGATGCGCAGTGGTCACTGCAGTGGATGTCTATTTAAACATCTTTTTCTACTAAATGCAAAGGTTTCTATGATGTATCTGCACATCAGCATGTATAGTGCTCTCTGCTGCACTATTCGATTGAAGTTTATTTGGTGGTCAGTTTTAACTGCAAGTAAATTTTCTCTTTTATCTCTTTTTTTTCAAAGGAAAACAATAAATGTTTGTTCATGGATTTACCATAAAACACAATTTCATTCATATTTAAGTTTAAGTACTGTTATTTGTTGATGCTGTCATACTGGGCCCTTGTAGTCCACTAGATTTAACATGTCTGCAAATATATTTTTACTCGTTAACATTTTTTTCTAACATTTTATTTCATACCATAGGAGTAATACGAACACTTGTAAAAAATATTGACTGAGGCTTTTATAACCAATGAGTTCACAAAGTACAGAATTTAGGCTGGGTTTGGAAATCAGAAGGGGAAACGGTGATCTTACAATATCAGTAGTCTTTATATATAATATAAGTAGTCTTTGCGATTAACCAAATTAAAAGGAAAATAACTAGGTTGAAAAAAAAGAATTTTACCAAAAAAAACTATTTAAACCACATTTGTTTGCTACACTCCTAATCGATTACCAAAGTCAGGTAAATGAGGTCCTGTTTTTATTTAATCAAATGTTTGAGAAGAAACATCAGCTTAACTTTAAAGCTATATATATATTATATATATATATATATAGTAATTTCATAGATTTTCAGCTTAGGTTGTTGGAAGTAGATTCATTCATTTTGAATATCATTTTTCCCTCTCCTGTGTGTCTTTTTAGTCCATCTGTTTCTTCCCAGAGTTGCTTTAAATCTGAAGTTTACATCTGCTGCCTGAAGCACATCTTCTTAAGGAGACAAGATCAGAGTACTTACTTTATAAAGACCTGCTAAATGCCTTCATACGACCTTGCCTAAGGCAAGCTGGCTTTGATTTTCTCAGGTTTAAATAGCACAAAAGTGTTGTTAGTTTTTTTATGCGGGCTTTTTTGAGTTTTTTTGCAGTTGAACTGCTTATTGCTGATACCAAGAGTGGTCACTGTTTACAAATAAAACTGTTTAAATGTATAATTTTATAGCATTAAAAAGTTCATGGTCAAAAGCCATTAAGGGCCTTCAGGATATTGTATTGTAAATAGACCCATATACAGGGTTTTTTTTAACCAACAGAAACCTTTCACAAATTGTCTATTTAAATTTACTTATAGAAAATGATAGATATTTAATAGTTTAGCTTTTTTTTAAACCTCATTTAGATTAGAGATGTACCAGTTGATCGGCCATAAATCGAAACCAGCCGGTTTTTGCATCTAATGCGATCGGCAGCCGGCCGGTTTTTGTTTTTATCCTGGCTGGTTTTTATGGCTGCGGCATTCGACTCATTCAGACAAAAACACATCACTTGTGTGGAGGTTTTTCAAAATCTGCAAATCTGCAATGTCTGCAAAAGACAGGTCAATCACAGAGGGACAAAAGCAAAGATATCCGGCACCACAAAATTTATCCAGGTGTGATGAAGAGTGCACAGAGAGGCCAGCGGAAAAGAGACCATGCGAAGCAAGTGCATTGTTAGTGATGCACGATGAAATACTGGAAGAAAATTCACAAGTGATTTACTGCGGCATAAATAAGTTGAAGTTGCGCAAGCGTACCTGTCCACACCTGCACAAGCGTTGACAGCTAGCGTTTGTTCAGCTCAGCTTCTCACGGGATAGATGAAAAAAGGAACAGACTCACTTGTGACAAAGCTGAGATGTTTCTTTTTGTAAAAAAAAAACAAAAACAAACAACAAGCATCTACTTTTTAAAAGCCAGAATAAAAGTTTGTTCTGTTAAGATTGATTAATATTATTTTACATTAAAATACCTGATGGCTTGCTGTTTTTCTTTACTAAAAGCACATGCTTTACTTAATATTTTTTTTTACTCATTAAATTTCAGATGTCAGATGCTACTGTTTCAATAGCCAAAGCAAGTTTGGCCTGTTAATTACTAAATAAATGTTTATTTTGTTTGCTTGCAAAACTTCTTGTTTTTGAAAAAATCAGAAATCGAAATCGACCAGCTTGCTTGTAAAAAAAACGGTATCGCAATACGCCATGAAAAATCATGATCGGTGCATCGATCACTAATTTTAATTCTTCACTTGTTGTGTAAAGTATTTTTAATTGCTGCAGATGAAGCAAGTATTTAACAATACTTGTCAATGTGTAAGTGTAAATCAATAAATAGCTTTGAAAACACTGAGGAAAAAAAACGTTGTAAGAACTATCAACCCAGATTCAGTTACTGCACCTTTAATTCTGAAAAAAACCACATCCCGATCTAATGGCGCCAGCGTTCTGACTCTGTTTAAACAAGTCAGGACTAATTACCTTTCAAAGATTAAGGGGTCATCAGATAACCCCCCCCGCGTCACCTCTATGCTCCCCTGAAGCCTGCGAACGCTCCGAACTCTCCACGACCCCAGGATCAGACACTGAGTGGACAAAGCCTGGCTCCACTCAAAGTCGTGCTCACCCAAAAACTGTTTTTCAGAAGACTAAAACTTGCTTTAAGAACACTTTTGTGCTCATACAAATATCTCCTGAAATGTACTTTCATGTTATGGAATAATTCGTACTGTACAGTTAATAGTTTAGTCAGTTAAAACGAATGAATGAATGAATGAATGAATTTCTGTAACTGCCCCCTAATGTTTGATCTCGTTGGAATGCGGATAATGTTGCGGAAAGGATTTAATTGTGTAAAAACTTATCCGGTACTCTCTTGAGGAGATATAACTTCGTTTATTAATAAATGCAAATCAAAGAAACTTCTCTTCAAGAGGAAAGCCCCTCTGGGCTGGACCATGGTGTAACCCCACCAATCCGATGCAGGAAGCACTCTCAGTGGCCAGAGCTGCGAGGAAGACCCGCCTCGTATTTAAAACCAGTGGCGCGCTTGCGTCTGTGCTTTTTCCTGAAACTTCTCTTCTCTGAACAGTCTTTTCTTCTGTTAGAGTTTTCTTTCTTCTGAACAGTCTTCTTTCTTCTGAACTGAGAGTCTGCTCTCTCCTCTGGCGAAACCCGATTCTTCAACACAGAGCCGGGATCTGACTTAAGACGGTCTTCCAACGGAAGCTCCTTCGGACTCCCACGGAAACTGCTGGGACACTAAGATCACCTTCCCAAATCGAGCACACCTCACAGCTGTACTCCCGGAATCTACTCGTTCTGCCCCGGACCACGTTCGACCGGAAAATATAAACGGTAGACTGCGATAATCATTACGTAAATTCTGGCGAGAGCAGAACGACTGTGGGAATGCTAAATTGATTACGTGCCTAAACTGAGGTGTAAAGATAACTTGAGCTGTTATTTCAGGAACGTTGTTTCTCTGTCTTGCTCTCTCTGTCTCTCTCTCTCCCTCTCTCTGTCTCTCGTGCTCTCTCTCTCTCTCTCTCTCTCGGTGTGAATGAGTGCATGTTTGCTTGAGCGAATGGTTAGGTTAGTTAGCTTAGAATCACTGTTATTCAAATTGTGTGTCTAGAATAGAGTTAATAAAGCATTAAAAGACATTTCCTTTGTTTTAATCTGTGCAGTTGATCCGTTCCCTGTGGTTCGGATTCCGAGATAATACGGTTGATTTCCCCTTACCGTATTATTATTAATTATTAAATGTGTAATAACCAGTTTGTTACATATATTGGTGGAGAATATGCGAGCGCTGCAATAGCGGTTCCACTGTCTAGATCTAATAAGGAATGCTTTTAAATGCTTGTTAAATGTTAAGGAGTTATGGCTTGCCCGGGACGCCGGAAGAAGTAATGACAGAAATTGCAAAAGGCAATTTTTATGGATATTGAGCTCAGAATTTATGTTAAAAAGGCCTGATTCGTCTGAATTCATTGACTGCGTTCCCAGTAATGATTTTTAGCGAGATAATGAACACCCTAGCGGAAAATTAAGCTAAGCGCTAATTCAGGGTAGTTTTCTATTGAAAAATCACGTGAAAGGAGAAACGTGATTCGTTCCAGGCTGCGAGAAAATGCATGCCGATTGAATTTGAAGGCAATAATTGCGTGTTCCAGTATTGACCATTTTGTGACGAAACTGCGGGAACGCAGAAGGGTGTATTTGTTTGTGAGTGAAACACGAGAGTGTGTTCTGTTTTCGTGAGAGGTGCCGCCCTCTCGTGGCCAGTGGAGTGTGTTGAAGGAACAGCTCTGCGTATGCCACTAAACGCGCATGCGCAGCCCTTTGGGAGCACAAAATATTAATTGGCTCGTCCGAACGAGCGCGAAGCTTTAAGGAGAATAAAGCTCGTTTTATGGTAAATCCATTGTTTTAAGAGATGCGCCGTCATCTCGTAGCTGTGTAAGAAAAGCAGTTTTTAAGCTCTGAACGGTAGCGTGCCCTGAGCGGGCGAGGACAGTCTGACGCGAGACCGACTCGGTCAAAGCGGGTCGTGTGATGAGCTCAGCCCAAAGTAAACGCCCGACGTCATCCCGTAAACAGGCTTGACGGCGGCTAGGGAAGCTATTTTTACAGGTACAAGAAACACGAGCCTTCCCGCGAGAAGCTCACGAGAGCCACCGTGTGGCGAGCGTGTGTTATAGCAAGCGCATACCCGAAGCGCGTGCACGAGGTTAGGCTGGAATCCAACATTGTCTGTGGGACTGCTACGCTGGTGTTTTTCATCCTGTCTCTCCTATAGAATCATTCTCAAATCACCTGTATAATTATGGATTGTGTTTGACTTATTTTATTGTTGCTTCTGTTTCATTATTAGGTGTTATTAAAGTTTAAATTTTATTTTCGGGTTATTTTATTTTCACTGTTACTTAATGTGACAAATTTTACCAGTTAATTGACAATCACGGTGTGTTTTCATCAATAAACATCACTGGCGTCAATTAACCAGGCTTACTGTCACATGTACAAATTTTAATTTGGGTTTTAATATTTTTAATTTTATTTCATTTTAGTTTTGTTAATTCAGTCCTTGGTTGGATTTTATTAGTGTTTACTGTGACAGACTTCACCTGTTAACTGACAAGCAAGGTGTTTTCATCCATAAAACGTCACTTGCGTCGATTAACAAGGCTTACTGTCACCTGGACAAATTTTAATTTGATTTAAAAAATTTTTTTTTTTATTTTATTTTTATTCAATCCTGGGTTTGATTTGGTTATTGCGGACTGTGACAGACTTTACCAGTTAATTGACAATCACGGTGCGTTTTCATCCATAAACATCACTTACGTCAATTAACAAGGCTTGCTGTCACCTGCACAAAATTTATCCTATTTTGTAACCATTTTATCATTTTTCAATTTGAGATCCAATTACATTTATTTTATTTTATTCCTTTTGTTTATTATCTGTTCCTTCACTTTTAATTTCCAACCCTCAACTCATCTCTTGAATTTTCACCACCTCTAGCTACAGTCCTATCCTATCTATCTCTTGGACTGCTCTCTTGCTTCTGATTCTGGTAAAGGATTTGAGCCTCATATCTAATTGGTTTAAAACCCTAAATTAGTAAATTTGGCATTCCCAAGAAGTTCTGTTCTGTATTACGAGACACATAATATCAGAACGATTCAGTCGGAAAACGATCCCCACGCGAACCTGAAGCCAGTACAGACACCTGACATTGCTTTTCGTTTCTTCCCCAAACTAATAGGAACGCGTGAACTCCTCCAGAAACGACGCCCTCGAGTGATCCGACGAAGCAACCGATCACCCGGCCGTACGAACAACTCTGGAGTATGTACTCAATCCTATTCATAAAAGGAACAAGCATTGTTTAACCTGTTTCCTGTGACAGCTAACAATTAAATCAGGTGATAACTTTAGCTTCTTAACTACCCCAGTTATAGCTGAACGTAATCTTTGGTTTTGACAATAGCTGTAATAATTCAGGAATATTGCTTTCTGGTGTTAAATTCAAGAATTTCTATTTTTAGTTATTTCATATTTTATCAAAATTATTTTAATAACTTCACTTCTTAGTGTAATTAATTTTCACGCTTGTTTGTTTTATTTTGTTTTCCCCTTTCTGTTCCCCCAAGCAAATATTCAACAGAGTTTGAATCACATTATTACAACAACAAGCACTCTCTTTTCCCATAGCAACCCACTCTCTATTATTTTTATTAATTTAGATCCTAGCGGTTCCTCAGTCTGTCTCAAGTCTCCCTTCCACCTCAAACGATGGCCACAACAAGAGAAACCATCACCCACTGGGAAGACCTGGAGACCTGGCTAAGCAGGCTGACAAGCACCACACTGCCGGAAGCAGCAATAAACCTTCAAGGCCACTCCCAAGATCAGCTAGACGAGGCCCTAACAAACCTTATGGCAAGAGATCCAACTCGAAGCTATGGATCCAAAGACCTAGCGAAAATTGTGGGAAGTCTCAGCCACGTCCTGATCGCCACCTTAAAGCTGGAAGAGAGAACAAAGTCACGCATGCAAAAGAAGCTGACCCGTGCAAAAGAGCAAAATGCCCACTTGAAAGCAGAGGTCCGGAGCCAACAAGCGGAATCAGAAAAGGATGACCGCGACTCCAGAGACGAGATGCAAGCGCTAAGAAGCGATTTAACAGCTGTCCAACAAAAAATTGATGAGCTGTTAGACCATCGGAGCAGTGAAATGGAGAGGAGCAAACGAACCGAAAGACTCCTGGAAGCTGCGGAAGAGGAGCTCAAAACACGGAGCTCCAGAATAAAAACCCTCGGGACACATCTCGAGGCCACATGTGCAGAGATCCACGGCTTAAATGAACAGCTGACCGACCTCCAAAAGGAACGGACCGTAATGAAGGCGGAATTGGAGTACGCAAAAGGATTACGAGCTGATCAAAACAAGCCCAAACCTCAAGGGTCCTGGCACCGACCATGCACGGAGGAACCCTCCATTCAAGAGTACAAGCCAAGTTACTCTCAAAATTATGGGTTCCCCGCTACACCTCCTCCTAGAGTCAACCAAACCTCGGGAAGAAGAGAAAATGGCCAAACCGTCGTCCAGACGACCAGAGAGCTGAACGACCTAAGCAAGCTGGCCAGAAACATTACCCACTTCACACCAAACGAAGCAAGTGGAAGGGACATACAAGCCTACCTGAAGGACTTGGACTTCCACCTACAGATGAGAGCCTCTGCGACCGACCAGGACATGCTCTATCTGATCAGAATAACTTCTAGTCCGGAAGTACAAAGCTTCCTAGACCGACAGCCTCCTCAGATCACGTCGGACTACCACCTACTCAAGGAAAGCCTCATTCAAGAGTTTGGAAACGCAGTATCCGAACAAGGACTCATGGCTGCCTTAGAAACCAGACAAGGCCGACACGAAACGCCTCAAGCGTACTACACACGACTCCGGCTAGCCTACTTCGGAAGCCGCAATGAGCCCTACATGGAGGAAGACCCGAACTTCAGAACTCTGTTCCTGAGAAACCTCCATCCCGGAGTCAGTCAACACCTGGGTGTGATGGCATGCCCTCGAACCATGACGGCCCTCCAGCTGCGAGAGCTGGCACAGAAAGCCTATAGCAAACAAAAGATGGTGTTGGAAAAGACAAACCGAAATCCAACGATCTTAGAGGTGAATCTGCCAGAACTGCCTCTGGAAGGGGCCCACCAGTCAACCCAGTCTGAACCACGGAAACAGGGATGGAAGGAAACCCCATCCAACGGAAACTGGAGTCCAAACTACAGCATGAAACCAAAACAGGGCAGGCCATGGGACCAGACCCAGTCACGACACCGTCCCTATGAGCCGCGCCATGACAAGCCCTGGAACCAACGACACTACAGCGGAAGACGCAAGAGAAAAAACTCCTGGAACTCAAGCTGGACCCCAAGGGAGAGGCAAAACCCCCAGTCCAGTAACGGAGACCAGCGACGATACTACGACCGTCACCAGCCAAGGTCAACCAGAAGCGAAGCGGTGTACTACCAAGCACCTGCACCCAAGGTGGACGTACAAGAAATAGTCCAGCTTCTGATGAAAGAGTTTCTCAAAACCAAAGATGAGGAACAAGACAGGAGGAAAGACAAAGCCGACTCCTGACCAAAATGAGAGCAGCGGAACAAAGGCGTTCTGGTAGCCCACTTAACAAATGCAGTGGCTTCAAGTATACAAAACCAAATCAAGGAAAGTGCATCAAACGATTGAAAAGAGTCCAGCTCGTCGAAAGACCGAAAAGAGTCCAGCTCGTCGAAAGACCGAAAAGAGTCCAGCTCGTCGAAAGACCGAAAAGAGTCCAGCTCGTCGAAAGACCGAAAAGAGTCCAGCTCGTCGAAAGACCGAACAGAGTCCAGCTCGTCGCAAGATCAAATAGCGTCTGACTCACCAAAGCACCAAGAGTCAAACTCTTCAAGAAAACCCGAGTCAAGTCATCAAGGATTCAAGACGCAATCACCCGCTCTCACTCTCTCAAAACCAAGAACATTTCAAGTGGAACTGGAAAACACACCACTTCCAGTTCCAAACAAATCTCAAATAGAGCTGATCAAGACCAAGCCTCAAGACTCAAACAAATCTCAAATAGAGCTGATCAAGACCAAGCCTCAAGACTCA
The DNA here is from genome assembly GCA_900490495.1 of Danionella dracula. Taxonomy (NCBI): domain Eukaryota; kingdom Metazoa; phylum Chordata; class Actinopteri; order Cypriniformes; family Danionidae; genus Danionella; species Danionella dracula. The sequence goes on from UELW01000888.1 coordinate 3,833,219, forward strand.
AATAAATCTAAAACAGAGCTGATCAAGACCAAGCCTCAAGACTCAAATAAATCTCAAACAGAGCTGATCAAGACCAAGCCTGAAGACTCAAGCACATCGCGAACAAAGCTTAAAGACTCACCAGAACCTCAAACAAACGTAATCAAACAGAGCCCAGCTCTTCAAGAAACCAGGAGCCAAGCTACCAAGAACCCAGAATGCAGCCAAACGTTCCCTGACTCTCAAATCCAAGAACATCTCAAATGAAACTGACAAACACAGAGCTGCAAAATTCAAAACTCTCTCAACAGAGCTGAACAACACAGAACAAAAACTCAAGAAAACTCCAGCAAGCAGGTCAATACAAAGTCTCCAAGTCTCCAACAACGACAAAACAGATGCTCTTGCAAAATCTGGTGCACCAAACGGACTCGTGGTACCCTCTGACCCTCCCACCCACCCACCCTGCGGGTGACTGCTGTGACCTGGCGACATGCACTCAAGGCCTCCACAACCCCGGCCTCCACCCTGGTCAAGCTTTCGCCTCAAATTTCCACCGACGACCTGGTCAGCCTCCAGACATCTGACTCCGCCATCCAGGCGATAACCAAACACCTGATCGACCCTGTGTTGCACCCCGTTCGTCCAGACGACCGTGCTGCGGACTCAAACTTGAGGCTCCTTCACGCAACAAAGCACTCCCTGCGTCTGCATGATGGGCTCCTTCTTCTTGCCACCGACGCAACCACTCCACATCGCCTCGTGGTTCCCCGGTGCCAGAGGGGGGGTGATGCTCACGCACGCCCATAACGGACCACACGCAGGACACCACGGAGCCAAAGCAACACATGAGTCCCTGAAACAAGTGGCCTACAGGCCGGGAATGCAACAACAAGTCGCCGAATATGTCAAAGGATGTCTAACATGCGGCCAAGTCGAACAAGCAAACCCAAACCAAAGAGCACCACCAAAGTGAAGACAAATGAACCAAGTCCACGCTGGGTCCACCGAAACCAGATGAAGCCCAACCAGAGCACCAAGAACCCCACCAGAGGGGGGAGTTGAGACAGACTGACAGACCATAGACCAAATAGCTTTGCTCTAACTATTCAAATACATACTGATGTTGCTTTCATTTTTTTTTTTATTGTTTCTTCCCTTTCTCCTCTGTAGCCAAAGCATACCAAGACATCCCAAATAGCTTTGCTCTAAGTAATCAAATAGATATTGATTTTGTTTTACTTTTATTTAACCAAAATGGGTATTCACATATATACCAAGTTTGTTTCAAACCCTTTATTTTAAGATGGTTCCTCTTGTCTCCCCAGCTCATTCTAAGTTATCTTCTCAGATCCATTAGGAATGTTAGAATAACAATTCTGTTACTTAGTGGCACAACGCTCAACACTGGCCCTAGTGAAACAAAGAACTGAGACAACAGGAAACTAAGAATAGGATTGATCGACAGACCCAGAGTTTAACTGACCGTACCGACAAACGATCGGCGTTTCAGTGTTCTCGATCACTTAATTTAATCAAGTACTCTGCAATAACTTGAAAACCGAAACTAAACAGGCCATACAACTAATAGCCATTCCTTTACACTCTGTTACCAGGAAGATGCTCCGACTCGCCGTCTTGCTAAGCTGCGTTGTGGGGATTCAACCCCAACCCGAGGTGGCAACCCCCGGACCACCTTCAGGAATTGTACTCCGGGAACAGCCCGGTTTACTGATAACCAACTGCAAGACTTACTCACAGAGAGTATATGTACGCTTAAGTCCTGCAGAAGTGTATCGGTCTCACTCCGTTCCAAGGGCCCCCCAGACAACCTGGGCAGGATCCCGTTGGACCCAAGAGGCGTTGGCACACGCCCAAGCTGATGTAGCCCACATGCTACAGCAGTTGCAAAAGATGACCGTCACTCAAGCAGAACTAAGCGGAGCCAACCGTCGTCCCAAACGATTCTTAGGAACCCTACTGGGAGCCGCGGCGGCCGTCGGTACTCTATTTAATATCGGAATGAGTAGTTTCAACGCAGTCAACTTAGCAACCGTAAGACGACACATTGGAGAAATCCAAGACGAGCTCCCCGATATCAGAGGACGCCTCGATGTCCAAACACGGTCCCTACAGGCAATCGGGAAGTCACTCAATGGTACTATCGTGGTCCTAAACCGACACTCTACTCTGTTGAACCAAACAATCAAATCGATTAACAAGCTTTTTAGCGTAGTCCAGAGCGACTTAGCTCAGATGCAGCTCCTAAACACCCTCATGGCAGATATGCTCCGCGAAGTTAGCTCGTCAATCGATAGTTTGGCGATGGGAAGGATTCCCACTTACCTGGTGCCCCTCAGCCTCGTACAGAATGTCCTCGCTTCATCTACGGTGGGTACTCCCAACCCAATACAAGTTCACCTGGCCTACTCGCTCGGGAGCGCCATTCCACTCTACGTGGACCCTACGCTCGGCGACTTAGCCTTCCTAATTAGCCTACCGATTGTCGAGACGAACAATATTTATCGGCTAAAAGATGTCGTGAACGTCGGATTTTGGCAGGGCAGTACCCACGTGAAAATTCAAACCCCAGAGGTTGTCGCCTACCACGAAGCCAACGAAGAGCTTTACCTGGCGCCCAATCTGCGTATGTGCACCCGCACCAAGGACATTCACTATCTGTGCCCAAGCAAGCCGTTCATACGAGACAACACAGAGGGCATTTGTGGGTTAGAAGCGATGCGTCCAGACACGCGATGCCCCGCGGAAGCAACGCCGTTTTTCCAAGTCGAGCTAACACAAGCTGAAATAGTCGGAAACCGCTGGTTAGTCAACACGCCTGCCCGGTCTGCGACCCTCACGTACGATCAGCACGACACCGCCACACGCATTAACCTCCCTAATAGTACACTTTGGATCAACGTCCCCAAGGGCTCCATACTCCATATCGAAGACTTGGCCCTCTATCACCTGCCTGAGGAAGACTACCGCTCAGAGTTGGAGATCCCCTCTTTCTTCAAAAATCATGCCTTCACCCTCGAACCCGAGTTGGAAGACCTGATCAAAGAGGAGGGCACGCAAACGATCGACCTGACCCCTGTGGAGACCGCTCTCAAAGCCCTCGCGCGAAAACCACTCGCGATTAGCCCGATCTTTCGGTCATGGTCATCCGCGGACACCGCCCTGTGCATCTCGACAGCCATCGGTTACTTAATGACTCTCATTCTCGCGTTTCTACTCCACAAGAGAGTTAGCGCCATTCGAGAATCAGTAAACCGTTGCCTCCCAGATGCCCCGAGGATCTTCCGACGCCGCCAGGAGCAACCTGTTCATCTACCTGAACTGGACAATGAGTCGAACTTGTTGGAAATCACTCCAGTAACGCCACGGAGAGTCACCCTAACCTTACGCGACCCAGCTGAGTCCTCCTAAGGGGGGACAACACTTTGACCATCCCGATGCCTGCCTTTATAAATGACTCTTCCGATCCACGAGTGGAACGCCTGTTTCCCTGGCCTACGGCTTTTACGCTCGACGATGTCCATCAAGGGACCTCCCCGACCGTAAAGGGGGGATATGTAAGAACTATCAACCCAGATTCAGTTACTGCACCTTTAATTCTGAAAAAAACCACATCCCGATCTAATGGCGCCAGCGTTCTGACTCTGTTTAAACAAGTCAGGACTAATTACCTTTCAAAGATTAAGGGGTCATCAGATAACCCCCCCCGCGTCACCTCTATGCTCCCCTGAAGCCTGCGAACGCTCCGAACTCTCCACGACCCCAGGATCAGACACTGAGTGGACAAAGCCTGGCTCCACTCAAAGTCGTGCTCACCCAAAAACTGTTTTTCAGAAGACTAAAACTTGCTTTAAGAACACTTTTGTGCTCATACAAATATCTCCTGAAATGTACTTTCATGTTATGGAATAATTCGTACTGTACAGTTAATAGTTTAGTCAGTTAAAACGAATGAATGAATGAATGAATGAATTTCTGTAACTGCCCCCTAATGTTTGATCTCGTTGGAATGCGGATAATGTTGCGGAAAGGATTTAATTGTGTAAAAACTTATCCGGTACTCTCTTGAGGAGATATAACTTCGTTTATTAATAAATGCAAATCAAAGAAACTTCTCTTCAAGAGGAAAGCCCCTCTGGGCTGGACCATGGTGTAACCCCACCAATCCGATGCAGGAAGCACTCTCAGTGGCCAGAGCTGCGAGGAAGACCCGCCTCGTATTTAAAACCAGTGGCGCGCTTGCGTCTGTGCTTTTTCCTGAAACTTCTCTTCTCTGAACAGTCTTTTCTTCTGTTAGAGTTTTCTTTCTTCTGAACAGTCTTCTTTCTTCTGAACTGAGAGTCTGCTCTCTCCTCTGGCGAAACCCGATTCTTCAACACAGAGCCGGGATCTGACTTAAGACGGTCTTCCAACGGAAGCTCCTTCGGACTCCCACGGAAACTGCTGGGACACTAAGATCACCTTCCCAAATCGAGCACACCTCACAGCTGTACTCCCGGAATCTACTCGTTCTGCCCCGGACCACGTTCGACCGGAAAATATAAACGGTAGACTGCGATAATCATTACGTAAATTCTGGCGAGAGCAGAACGACTGTGGGAATGCTAAATTGATTACGTGCCTAAACTGAGGTGTAAAGATAACTTGAGCTGTTATTTCAGGAACGTTGTTTCTCTGTCTTGCTCTCTCTGTCTCTCTCTCTCCCTCTCTCTGTCTCTCGTGCTCTCTCTCTCTCTCTCTCTCTCTCGGTGTGAATGAGTGCATGTTTGCTTGAGCGAATGGTTAGGTTAGTTAGCTTAGAATCACTGTTATTCAAATTGTGTGTCTAGAATAGAGTTAATAAAGCATTAAAAGACATTTCCTTTGTTTTAATCTGTGCAGTTGATCCGTTCCCTGTGGTTCGGATTCCGAGATAATACGGTTGATTTCCCCTTACCGTATTATTATTAATTATTAAATGTGTAATAACCAGTTTGTTACAACGTTTTGTCTAAAACATCCACAACACTTGTTCTTTTCATTGTTTATCAGTCACCTCAGTTCTGCTATGGTTCACTTCCGTGTCAGTCATCGCGTACGTTCTACATTTATATGAGCTGCATTTGCGGTTCATCTGGTATGAGCATCCAGCCATTTTGAGACATGTTTATAAATTGAGGTATCTTAAATTGAGGCTAATGTTTAACAGGGAGCCAGGTGTGATGTGCTCAATACATGGAGTCTCAGTTATAATACGAGCAGCAGCGTTTGTTCAGTGTTTTGGATGGCGATCTGTAAAGCTCTATTACATGAACTAAAATTGCATCAGCCTTAGTTGAGAAACGAACGGAGGGGGTAGATGTTTCATATGTAAAAATGTGCAGTACGTGCGATAGAATTAATGTTCCATTGACATGGTTCGACACTTCTAGCTTGAATGGTGATGCTAACAGTTTTTCGTCCATCTAGCTGAATAGAGCCTATATTGTATTTCGCAATTGTGGATTTAGACTAAAACTACTTTCAGTTTGTATGCAACAATCTTAACACCAAGTGGGATGATTTGGGAATGTACAATATCTAGCAGGGGAGCGGCTTGATATAAGTACCAAACAAACTTGGGCAATTGTAACAGGGAAGAGGTGCTGATGGTCGATTTGAGGGTGGTCCCAGATGTGAGCAAACTCTTGTTGACACCAACATTAAACCATCTTGTTTTTTCATCAGAAATAATATCTAATTTTTGGTCACAAAAGTTTTTTACATTTCTTTTATCACTATTAGTTTTGACCATCATGACAACTCTGAGGGTGGAGACTTTTTTCCATTTTATTTAAGTTATATTAAAATTCATAGTTTTGCACAATTAAGAACTGTGTGTACTCGAGTGAGAGCCACTTACCAAGCACCGAAGTTTAATTTGTCTCTCTGATTCCCCAGATAATATCTTTTTGCACGTTTTGAGTCTTGATGTGATGCTTTGTGAAGGAGGAAGTGGCTGATTTTTTTTTTGCCTTATCTGCTTTGCTAAAACCTATGGGTGATGTCATGCATCTTACGTTCATGTTGTATACAGTTACATTTTCTGGTTAGCCAACCAAATCTTCAAATCTTTAAGCGACTACGAAACAAGAGAAACTAAAACAGCTTTTTAATTTCCCTCTCAATTATCTTTCAGTAAAACATTTTAATTTACATTTTACATTCATGGTTGAATCTCTACTGCAGACAAGTCAACGATGGGTCAATCAGTGGTAAAACACTGCTGGATCAATAACCAGAAGACTCTTGGAGTGCCCTTGACTCTCGCTACATGTGTGTCTATCAGCGTAACAGAATGGTATGAATCAAACCAACATTTTAATGAAATACACCTCATTCTGCTGTCACGACATGCCCTTGAAGCCTTGCAAGACCATATTAATTAACAACACACGAGAGGTGATTGGTGACTCTGAAATCTCTCTATCATGTTGTAAATCTACTGAATGGATCTATGAAACACAGTTGAGGGTAAAATTAAAGCAGTCAGCTGGATTTCAGCAGAGTCAGCTAAAAAAAAACCAGCAATCAGGTCTATTGAAATAAGCTTTGACTTGAGATGTTGGATTTGTCATATTTATAATCACAGTGAGATGCAACACTTCTCTGGGAACCCACAAATGCATGTGAAAATGTGCAGATTTATGCAAAGAATTTAGATATACATGCCAGATCTATTAGATAAAGTGTTTACCCTAGAAACCATTCAGCAACACAATTTTTTTTTAATTTAAGTAGTCCAGTATCCACAGTTGCAAGAAAAAGTATGTGAAACCTTTAGGATCACAAGGAGGTTATTGCTGCTAAGAGGGTCAATCAGTTATTTAGAGCAAATGTTCACATATTTTTCCACCGTGTACTGTGAATGTTTGCTTGTTATCTTTAATAAAAACATAAAAACATATCATTTGAGTATTATTATTTTAAGCAGACTTTGTTTTTCTACATTTGTGAGTTTAATGAAGGTCAGAGCACATTTTATGACTAATTCATGCAAAACTCCTTACAATCCTAAAGGGTTCACATATGTTTCTTCCAAATATATGTATTGTTTAATCTTTTCAGCACTGTAATTGATCGCAAACTAAGAATAATCCACCACATTTTCTTGAAAGATATGCAGTTAATTTTTTCACCTTTCCCAGTCTATACTAGTCTTTTCATTTTTGATGTTAAGTTTTTATTTATAATTTTGTGAGTGTCACTTGAATGTGCTGTTCTTTGCAAGAAACACACGATAGCAGCTTTCATTTGAGATAGCACATTGGCGTATTATCTTGGTGTATTATCTTGTGTTGTTTCATCTCATTTACCTAGACACTGTGCATCAGAGAAGGTTGTTGTTTAACGTTAAACTAAGCTTTTAATTAAAAAACTAACCCCACCCGCCTTCTGTTAGTTTTATCTAGTATGGCAGTCACACTACATGCTTTTTCACTTCAGATGATGTTTATTGGTCTCAAGGGGTATTTCATTCCAGTAAATGAATCCCACACCTGCTCGTCCATGATGCCCTTTGACTGTCTGTTCAGTTGCTAATGGGATGTGAATGGCAGACACATTGTGAATCAATTCTCCGTGAATCAAAGCGCATGTCATGGTTCATAACTCTGGAGTGACAAGGCTTCTTGTTAGCTTGACGCATGAGTTGTTAGCCTGGGACAGAAAAGCTTGTGAAATGCCTTGACTTCCCATTCTACTATCCTTTTTTTCTTAAAGCAATCTATCGATCATTAATTTATCCATTTATTGATTTTTATTAACCTGCTTATGAATCCTAAGGAGGGTGTCAGAGTAGGGCTATAATGCCTATCACAGCTAGCATAAGGGACTTCTGGTTTCTTTGGTTTCTTGCAGATGTACCCTCAGCATCACGCTTGAACAGGCCATTCTTCTGGCTCGCAATCACGGCTTGCCTCCACGATGCATCATGCAAGCGACTGATGTCATGAGGAAACAGGTACAATTATTATAATTCTAGACCATTCTTCAAAACATTAATAGACACGGGGTGCTTTACCATACTGTCAAAATGGTTTGCTGTGATTTCCAAACTACTTACTTTCAAAATGAGAAAGCGTTTATATGGTTACCTACTGCCCCTTGTGACCAGGATTAAAACAACATTGATTATTTTCTACACTTGTTTTAATCCTTCAGATTCACAATCTTGTTTTTAAATTATAATACCTAAAATATGAAAAAGGATGTCTGGTGTATCACCACAAACTGTAACTGTATTCTTATTTTGTTTCTTAATAGGTGACAAACAAATTACATGGTATAAACCCAAAAACATAACAAACATAAAATCATAACAAATTATTGTTCGTACTTTTTACTGTAAATCATGCAAAATATTTATTTTTAAGTTTTAATTTTAACACAATTGTGTAACATTAATATAGTTATTTGAATATTGAGTAGCACATAGTAAATTCAATTAGTTCAGTTTACTTTTTAATTTATTTATATGTGCGTGCACAATTATATTTACAAAAATTTTGAGTAGTTTTATTAGTAGTCTCAAATATTCATTCAAACATTTTAGCAATACTTAACTATTTTACGTAAACTTAACATTTGAGTAAAATCAAGTAAATCTAATCACGTTTCTCTAGTAAAGTACACTATTTTATTTTACTGTCCATGTTGTAAGCAAATCTTTACATAAAAATGCACCAAAGAGGAAGACAGGAAGAAGTTTTTGTTATCAAAAATAGCAAATAGTGGGTAAATGCAACCACATTTTTATTTTAAGCATTTCAGGCCTTGTTGGGCTGAATATCTTTCTTTAGAAGAAGAGCTCCATACAGTGAATCTTCACAGCAGTTCAAGGGGTTTGCAGATGTGTTTTCTCATCTGTAATACTTGGATAATAAGGCCAACATATGCCCTCTGTAAAAAGCAGTGTATCATTTCACCTGCAAGCGAGTGTATTCCACTCTACGTCTGTGTTCAGATTGACTTTGAGGATGTTGTCGAAAACAATATTGTTAAAAATGCAACCAATACTTTTGAGTTGCCACAATTTTCTACACTTTTTTAAAATCATAAATATAAATAACCTTTTACTAGTTACAAAATTTAAAAACTGGTTAAAGTGGAAAAAATTGTCTGTACCTACATTGTTTGTTTAATTTTAATCTAATCCAGGCTTGCAATTTCTATTCCACAGTCAAAAGTTAATGTTTAGTTGGATTCATCAAAGGGGAATAAAAACGATTTCCTATGTGGTTGTATGATTTTTGAAATTGATAATTGCACACTCTAATTGAACACATTTTTGTTTAAACACTTGTAAACATAAGATTTTAATCTGAGTCTCCATTTTATATATATAATAGACTGATTCAATTTATTTGAGAAACCCATAAGCAGACAAATATGAGCATAACTGCCTGTCAATGTTTTCCGACTGTTACTGACCCACTTACTCAGGATTCTAAATCAAATAATAATTTTAATTGTAAATATTTTTTTATCAAGGGTCTTTTTAATTATTTTGGGAAATGTAACAAGCTTAACCACTGTGGTTTGCATTTTTCCATAGCCTTTTATGTCTACTAGCATAAGGAGTTTTATGCCTATTAGAATAACCTCTTCTCCCTCTGGGTATGGTCCTGTTCATACGTTTTTCTGGTTTTCATTTAAAATGGGGAAGGTATTCAGCCATTTTTCCCCAATTTTCAGCCTTGTTTGTAAGTTTACGGATTAAACTGGTTGAGCTCCTCATTTTATGTTTCACAAGCCTTTTTTTGTTATACAAAACCTGGGTAAGAAGAGAGGAGAACTGTAAACCGCTTCCAGAACATTTAAAATCAGTAAATCTGGATTGCATTTTTGTACTACAGCTATCAAAACAATTAATGATTTGTTTAATAAACTACAAACCATCTGCAAAAAGAGTCAACCAACACCCATGTGGACTATAAAATGTGACTCCAAGACATTTTTATATTTAACTTCACCTAAGGAAAGCCATTCTGTTTAATAACTGAAATGAGGATCTCAGCATTATCGCCTGAGGGTTTTGAGTCCTTGTTTGCACTAAAATAACTTTATGAATATCAATATAAATGACTGTGGTCAGCACCCCCTCTTGTTGCCTATTTATTATTATTCTGCATGATTTAAACCCCACAGCAAGATTTAAAAGAGGCTCATCCATCATAACCCTGCAAGACCATGGAGGATGTGATGGAGACACTGACGAATTGCTCCATTATGCTATTTCTGTGTTTAAAATCCACATTGTTGACGAGAAGTTATTTAACCATCTATGCCTCTTTTAAAAGAAGCCATCAGGTACCTGGCTTCAAGACTACTCTGGAGTAGACATCCAGATCTCCTTGGCATGATGTAAAAAATAAATAAATATATATATGGAGGAAGATGAGACTGGATTTTTTTCTATATCTGATGGCAACACTTTCAGACAATTGTCTGAAAGTATTGCCATCAGATATAGAAAAAAATCCAGTCTCATCTTCCTATATATATTTAATATATTGTCAAGTAGATTGTGTTTGTAATTTGTGAGTAATTTTGGACCAAAAATAGAACCCTGGGGGATGCCACAGTCCACCACAACATCTGAGGATTTGTGACTGTTCCATTGTACAAAATAAGATAAAGAAGTATTAATAAAATAAGAATGTAACCACTTCATAAATCTAAGCAATCCTATCCCTTATTCTAGAAACATGAGAAGCATAGCATGAGGGACAGCACTCAACAGCTTCTGTAAGGTCATCAAAACAATCTGCTATGTAGTTATATAATAATCATAATCTCAACTAGTTACTTGATAAAAGCCTGGCTTGTAGTCAGAAAACTTGTGTATTGCTTTAGTGCTGTCTCAGAGTGCATGGAGGCATGGACTCAGGGTAATGGATATGGAAAATGATTAACACAAATAAAATTATTTTGGTCTATTACATTGTTTTACAGTGCAATTCATACTTTACACCTTCAAAATTTGTATTTATTATTTTCAGGTTAGTTTAAGCAAGTCACGTCTGGCCTAAGTTCTAAGCATTACAATCACTTTACAGTTCATGAGAAGTTCTTTGTCAAAGTCTTGAAGTCAATTATATATATTTTTATTAATCACTATTTAATATATATTATAAAACATAAAAACATCATAAAGTATAATACTACTTAACCAATATAGAAAAAAGTTAGATTTTTCTTCTCAAAGCAAAAGTCTTTTTCTGCTGACCGGAACGAGAGCCTCAGCTCCTCTCACTTAAATATGAACTTGTGACCCCTTGTGACACAGCAAAAAAAATCCTCCAGAATTCCCCACAAAGTTCTGGTGGAGGGTTAGGCGATGTCTGGCTTTTGCTGCAGGTGTTCCCCACATTGTAAATGCATGCCCAGTGTATTCCAAGTACAAGTGGAGCTCACTAGTCTCATAGGTGATGAGATATCCTTTATATCTCAAAACAGAGACATATTTAGCTCGTCATCGTCTCATTATCGTCACAAGAAAAAGGTTTCAAAATATAATTTTATTATCACCATCGTTGATGAAAACCAGAGTGGAGCTGAGTCAAGATCAGCCTAAGAGCCCCGTGGTGGTAGGGAGCTCAATCATGTTCCTCCTCTACACAGTTTGTTCAAGCAGCATTTCTAGAGCAATGCGTACTATTTCCAACTGAGTTTTGTACACAATTCTATTTGTAGCAAGGATTAGTTCCAACTTCTATAATTTATATAAAGTTTTCCACCAGACCTTGGTCCCAGCATCATGTGATACAATTTACATTTTTTTACTCTATTCCCAAAGCATGTCCGTTAATACATTTAGATCCATTTAAGAACTATGCATTCGCTACATGCTGTGGGCAAACAATTAAAATCAGTATAGTAATAAATATCTGTATTTGAGATCATCATGTAGATGGCATAGATGTTCAAAACGTTATAAATGAACCAAAAAGCATCTTGTCTTGTTTCCAGAATTTTGTAACGTAAATCCCACTGCGAATGAGACACTCACACCTGCTGAGACGTCTCACGTCAAAACCCACCTACGCAGCTATTTACAGATCCCGCTAATGTTTGCAAAATGTGCAAGATACACACTTTCATTCTTACGTCAAGAAGCAGGTGGCTATTTTTCATTTTGACGTGACTTGATTCTTCAGGGAAAATGCTGTCTGTTAACTGGCCTGTGATTCATTCGGCGTAGGATGAGATGTTGGGCTCTAACTTACAGAGAACTGAGTTTGAACATCTCACATTTTAATTTACGAGTACAAACAAGACCGCAGTGTTGAAGTGTGATGGATGCACTGTGTAAGTTACAGCTTCAGCCACTAAACATCTGCAATGTTCCTGTAAAATATGAACCATGTCTCTGTGAAGGATTGCAGAGAAGGCGAGTGAAAAGGGGAAACAAATGATCTGGTCAGAAACGGAAATGGTTGAATGAATTATTTAATCATCTAAGAATAGAAGTGGCAACCAGAGCAAGTCATTTTTCTTTTGAACAGGAATAGAGCAAATGAACATTGGATGATCTTGATGAGTTCATTTTAATAAACGTCCAGGTTTGATTGCAAAGTTGCAATTATTTAAAATGAGAAAAAAATGTATTTTGTTTGTATGCTGCATGTTCGTTAAGGTTGATTAATACATTTATTACATTACATTTACATTTATGCATTTGTCAGACGCTTTTGTCCAAAGCGACTTACATTAGGGAGATAACATGTATTTATTATAGTGCTACTTTATTGTTATGTTGTATCGTGGCAAAGAATTACTATGAATAAAGCTGCTGAGTTGTTAATTTAGGAGACATTTCTCAACTCGTGCTTGAAATGTCACTAAATATTTGCATACCTAATTTGTCGAAAAATAATTAATTAAAGATCTGTTAAACAGGAAGAAAATACTTAGCACAAACTAATAGGGCCTTTAAGTACTTTTTTCTTCACTGCTGTCACAGGTGATGGGCTCTAAAGGAGGCGAGGAGGAAGCTTTTTTGCTAAGCACTTAAACCTAAAAAAATACTGACCAAAGAAAGCGGAATAATGAATTAATTACAAGTGGTGACAGTTTATTAATTGAATGAAGCACTTTAAATTTCACAGCAATTATAAGAAGCCATTTTTGTTACTATTTATTACTGAATACAACCCTTTAACTTAGGCTGCTATAGTCATTGTCACTGACTGAAAGTATAGTATATGACAATTGAAGACAATAAACATAAGCAAATTGAAAAGCTTAACTGAACTAAATTGATTAAATATAGATCAAGCTCTGTTATATTGTAAAAACAAATGGGGGGGGTCTACAATGGGCTGATTTAGAGACTTAACTTAGTATTTTTGGTAAACTTGTACACATATTTAGGTTCAAAAACAAAAACAAAAAATTACTACCCTTTCACAATATTACTGCACAAAAGTAACTGCTGTAATAATGGTCAGATAAATATTTTTTGCAAATGCAAAAGTCTGTTAATCAACCCCAGTACAGACCAAAATACTAAATATTTTAAAGGAAAAAGAAGCCAGGATTTTTCCTGCTTCATTGCAGAGATCCTTTGTGATGTTGCTGCTTTGGGAGTAAATGCTTATTCTCTTTAATTATTTCAGTGTAAAAGGTAATTATAAACTGGATTTTTCTTTATCGTGCTGTTGAACATGTGAAAGATTAGTGAAACACTAGTGGAATTCACCCATTTTTAGTTTTTATTGCAATTTTTATTGCAACGCCATGATGACATTTACTCATACTCTCTACTGTTGAGTTCTTTCCCTGGATAAAACTTGTAAATATTACTGATAATCATTCATTGGCACCATAAACCCTTTATATAGGCATGTTCACAAAAAAATTGCATACTTTGTGAAATTTTAAGTGAAGTTACATTGAGTATAACAGCATTCATTTTCTTGTTGGCACACAGAAAGTCCACCCATTTGCAATGAAATTATTTATCTTTTGGTGAATAAAAAACTATTGTAGCCTGGAACATCTAAAAACACTACTACTCCGTTTATCTGCTGCGTCAGACAGCATGTACATTCTGAGATGAGGTGCATAGCGGTTCATCTCATTGATTAGTGGGTTGCACTGCAGTTCAGATTAAAAGAAAATAGCTTTACACAAACATGCTTTAACCAATCTGATTTTGACTTGAGGCATGTTTTTATGAGGGAGCAATACTAAAACGTGCAAGAAATGTGTGAAAAGTAGAGTTTACGTGATACGGCTCATTCAATATGGTTTCAACTCACAAAAGCAGCCAAGCAAGTTTATGAACTGATTAATTTATTCAAACACAAGAAAAATATGTTCTCAAACAGGAATTTTGGTAACCATGCAAGGTAACAAGGAAAAAGGAGAAAACTGTGTCTGGGAAAAATTATGACAGGATACATCAAAGTGAGAACTAAAGTCGAGGAAAAAAGAGGAAGAAAGAAATACAAAGGGAAAGAGAATGTTTAGAGTAAAGGCAGCAGAAATAATCCAAACAAATGAAGTTGTACCAAGTTAAGACTGCAAGACTTTAAAAATCACAGACCTGGGTTGCCTTCAGTTAGAGTTTCATACAGCAGGACTTTACAAAAGGAAGAACTGTTGTCAGGCTCAGATATTTAGCATGGCATCTTGACATTTCACAATATGTGATTGTCTCAAGTATAGGAGCACTAATTTATCTCAAAACCTGTCAGCAATTCAAAATGGCTCAGTCTGAAAGCTGCATTAGAGAGCGTAATCTGATACTAAACCTAGATGAGTGATACAAACAGTCATCCACTAGTCAAAGGTGACAGGAGAATATAAATATTGGGTTAGTTGTGAGCAGGGAGAAAGGTGAAGAGACAAAGAGTACTTAGAACACTCGGGTTCATCACAATCAGCTGTGATTATGTAAAGAAGCTACAGTTCATCTAGTAAAGTTTCCAAAATCGACTTGCATTCTAAAGCAGGGTCTGTTTGTGACATGATTTCCTTGGGAGGATGCAGAATACGCTTGTGTCTATTTAAATAAGAGCTGTGACTCAACACTAATCTTTCTCTTTTAGGGAGCGAGAGTCCAGAACTCTGCCAAGAACCTGGGAGTGAGAGACCGAACCCCCTCAACAGTACCGAGGTAACCGCAGCTTCTCAATCATTCTGATTTAATCGTACAAATAAATACCATGTGTCAAAGGCTGACTATTTTTGTCAATTACTGCCTTATAAAGATTAAAATAAGCAATGAAATGATGTTACTGTTGCAGTTGCAATAGCCTTTTCCATATTAATACTGTAAGTGATCGAGAGTTGCAGTGTAGACAGAAATTCAGAAACAGCTGGTCTCCATTTTTCTTCAAACAAAGCCCTCGAGTGAAGCAGTGGGGAACTACAAACACAGCATTCATGTAGACTTTCTGTTCATCTATATATACACCAACTCTCAAAAGTCTGGAATCTTTTTGGCACCAGCCAAATGGAGCTAAAAAAAATAACTGTTTGAGTCAGGAAGGAGTGTGATAAAAAGACCAGGACACTAGCACTGCAGAGACAGCAAGGGAAATTATGAAATCACAAAATTTAGTTATGAACCAAGTGGAACTCTGGAGTAATGTCGGTTTGAATGTTTATTAACCCTTAAGAGGTTTGGTTACTAGGAAGAATATAATTGACTGTGTTTTATAGTGTTCAATTAATTTTTTACTCCTTCCGCCTTTTTTTTTATTTATTAATTTCAGGTCAGGTTAAGTAAGTCAAATCTGTCCCAAGTTCAATGCATTTAATTGCTAAACACCTGGTCAGAAGACTCCTTTGTGGGCTGTTCTCTCAGAGTTTTGAATGTCAAAGTCTTAAAGCATTTTAAACCTTAAGTTTCACAAGGCTTGCCTCTACCATTCTGACTCTGAAGTAAATAGAAATATACTGAAATATACATGTATAAATCATATATAGTTATTTATTTATGCAATAAAAATAGCACAGTTAGCTAATAAAACTCTGGTATGCATTTACATTGACTTCAAGTTCTGAGCAGTGTGCTTGTGTATGTGAATAACTTTGCTTCAGCATATTCTGGGGCACAACGTTTCCAGTCGTTGACCATGATTTAAATTAGCATATGTGCAGTAGAAGCTTCTCAATGCAAGAGAATAAGAGAGGCCATTGTTTTTGCAGCATTACCACATTAACATACCAACACACATGTTTCTGCATCACAGCTGCGCCAATTACTACTTTTGCAAAAAGTCCTTCGATCTTAACCAGGAATTAGCTGGTTAAAAAATGAATGTGTAAAATGCATTGTAACAAAATTTTATTTTAAATAACTAAAGTTAAATGGAATATGTCAATAAGTCTGTGTGAAGCTGACTTTCTGACCAAAAATATTGATTGGTTTGGTAAGTCATACAAGGCCATGACCATAACAGAATTTGTAAGAGGGGGTGCGGACTTTGGAGCCACACAAAATTGGTTATGCAAGCAAGCAATTGCTCAGAAAATGGGATGCTCGTTCTGGGCAAGATGTCCATGGAAGAGCTTTGAAGAAGAGCCCAGGTCGGAGAAACCTTTCTGAAGTTGTGGAGAAGGAAGTGGAGGAGGGAGCTTTGCATTTAATTAGCAAAGGGGAAGTAAGGAGGCCACTGTTTGAATCTTAGCGGGTAGATGATGAGGATCTGAATCACCTGTTTTATCATTTGCTAATTACATCATCACTTGTCCAGAAATTGCAGAGCTAATAGGTAGTACACTCCAAAATTACGAGAGCAATCCTACAATAATTTTCTATACGTTGTTTCATTGTTAAAAAAAAAAAACTTTCATAGATCAGTAACTAACTGGAAGTGGCTCGTCAGTTAGCATTTAAATAATTAGCGTTTTATTGACATGACACATAAAAATATCAACATATGATCTTTTTCCATTTCATAGATTATTCAAACTGTGTCAGCCTCCACCTCCTGACGGTGACCCCTGAACCCACCTCTTCAGCAGATCTGGACACACTGAGAATGAGAGAGAGAATCTCTCTGGACAACAATCCTCTCGAAGACCTCACATAGACCGTGTAATAAGCAAAGACTCTGCTTCGTTAAGGCATCTATTTTATTTCATGCCTTTCGATAGCGCATCACCTCCTATGCAGATCAAACAAACCAGGATGTCTGATCACCCAGCTGCTGTCACATTCTTCACTTAAGTGCCAATCACTATCCTTACTCTTTCTATCCTAGAGAATTCATTACGGCTTGTGTTTTATGGTTCCTAAATATTCACTATATTCTTTCTAAGCCACAAATGTCTAAATCTAGGTTCTGCTCTCAGATCTGCAGGCTCAATAAATCTACAGTCTTGTACAGTGCTGGTAAAATTCCTAACAAATGCGCATCAGTGTTATAGATATATAGTTGTATAAATACTATTTGTTCTTTTATAATACTTTGTTGTACTGTTTTTCAATATTGCCTAACACACCATTTATCCTTAATTGCTATGCATTTATAAGAAACTTATCTTAAAAGGAATCCATATTGTAATGTATATCATTTTTCACATGTACGAGTTTAAATAATAAAAAGCTCTTTAAAAATGATCACTGACTGAAAATGAAAAGTGAAAGTGAAGAAAAACCAGCCCCCCCAAAAAAGAAATTAAGGATAGATTTGATATTGTATGATTATTACAATGAATCAAATAAAATAGTTAACTGATAATTCAGATTTCTCTGTAATAAAAGCAGTTTTGTGACTACCGATATACATGCAATTGACTCTAACATTGATTTCAGTTTAGTGTTGTGCTGTAAATCTGTCCGAAATCTCTCCAGTGAATGCTGTCCTGAGCTGTGCTGCCATCCATCACATGTACAGCTGGAATCAGACCAAAGTCTCTAGGATTCTCTCTAATAGCCTCTGCATGTGAGAATCTGTCTCTGACAGACATTGTTTTCCTCATGTTTCCTCCGCTCAATGTCACTTGCAGACTTAAGGCTGTAATCAGAGGTAGACCCTACCAGATTATGCATGTTCCTATGTTTAAATGTTTTTTTTAACAATTGTATTTTCTTTTGATGCATTTTAGAGAAGGAACAGACTGATTCAACCAATCAATCAATGTGTTGAATTAAATTGACTAGTAATCTCTAACTTATTATAAAAGCCCAGTTTAAACCATTTGAGAAGTACAATAAAAACTCACTAACGCAGAGTCTTGATGCATCTTAAAGAGATAGAGAAGACTGAACCAATTGATCCAAATGTTTTATATAGCATGTTTTTTGCAGTTGCCTCAAGGCAGGTTTGCGAAGACCTAATGTGGATTAAAGACAGAAATAAAGAGATTCTAAAGTTTATTAAAATAAGGAAGTGTTGAAATGAGCTCACTAACTTATTTTAAAAGCCTAGTCTAAACCAATACTCTGATTAAATAAAGCAGCAAAACACGCATGTGCAGACAAAAATGCAGAGAAGCTGATTTTAAATTATCTGATTTAATACATTTAATTCCTACTTTAAAAATTGCAGCTGGATAAAATCATTAAACAAGAATTTAGTGAGCGTGAAGTTACTCTGAGTGTTAAACACAAAGTTGATGAGGCTCTGAGCTTTGGGAGTCAGCTATTTCCTAGTTACAGAACACTCATTGTGTAAAAATAGACAAAAGGATGTGATTTGTTGGATCAGATTTGTAGCACCCGCCAATACCCCTCTTTCTGTTTATGAGTTCAGTTCAATGTTGTTCCGTTTCTGGTTTTAGTTTAGTGTGGAATCCTTTTAGTCCAAGAGGTTTTCGCCCCCTGCTGATATTTAGGGCTGGAGCACCAGCGATAAGAGAACCTTATTGTAGTTTGGTTTTGCTCCCTGTTTTCTAACTCTGTCATTGTGTCTTATGCTCACTTGTTTTTCACTCCCCACCTGAAAGTAATCCCCATGCCATGTTGTCACCATTAGTATTTAAGTTCCATATTGTTTCACTCCTCGTCCATCATTGTTAATGTTAGGATGTTCCTCTGTTCCCCTAGCTACTACATTTTCTTTTGTTTGTTTGTTTATATTAATAAATGTCATGATTTTTGCAAATACATCCTGATAGTATTGCTATTTGGGTATTTTTTAAATAACTATCTTGCTCATTTCTGGAGTCAGGCTCAAGTGGTCTAAAGATGAACTGCAGTTCATGCACCTCCTTTTAGGGACTTTAATTAAGGGATGGATATGGCGTAGTTGTGTTATTTTGTGCACGTGTGACTGCATGGCGTTTGTAGACATTGTTTTGTTTTTAACCTAAAATGCAAACTTCACCAAACGTGCCATTCACTGCACTGTACCTGGCCTGGGGAATAACCAGAGACATAAAGTGCTTTAACCCCTGAAACCTTATGCTTAAATATAACATGAAAATGTTCACTTTCAACCACAATCAGAATAAACCAATGACACAATACTTAATTCCAGATATATTACAATACTTAAGCAAGAACTTCTGAAATTCTGCTTTTTTTAACTTGTGAAATAATAAATAATGAAACCAAAGGTTTGTCTCTCATGCTGATAATGAAAAGTACAATTATTTTTAGCTCGATATAAATAAATTAAAGGCAGCGTCACAGTGGCGCAGTGGGTAGCACGGTCGTCTCACAGCAAGAAGGTCGCTGCTTCGAGCCTCAGCTGGGTCGGCTGGCATTTCTGTGTGGAGTTTGTATGTTCTCCCCGTGATCGCGTGGGTTTTCTCCGGGTGCTCCGGTTTCCCCACAAGTCCAAAGACATGTGGTATAAGTGAATTGAGTAAGAACGATTGTCCATAGTGTTAAAGTGTGAATGAGAGTGTGTGAATGTTTCCCAGCGATGGTTTGCGGCTGGAAGGGCATCCGCCGCGTAAAACATATGCCAGAGAGTTGGCGGTTCATTCCGCTGTGGCGACCCCGAAAGGGAAGAAAGCCGACATGAAGATGAATGAATGAAATAAATTAAATTTGTTTTGTGCAACTTTATTATGGACATTATTTGAAGTTTGTGCTGTTGTACTGTCTAAACACATGCAATTGTGTTTACTTTCACCACAAACCCATGGTTAATTGAAAGCTTCATTTAGAATCTCAAAAATTATACAAACACACACACACGTGCTCGCGCACACACACACACACACACAAAAGTTATTGTATACTTTTTGAGCATATTGTCTTTTATATAATATGAAGTGTTTTCTATAGTGCTCCAACTTGTTCTACATTACTCTAAATGTCAACATGTTAGAAAATTCTTTACTGTTCTTCTAATATGAATTACATTTATCTAATTTTTGCCTCTTGCTGTGATTTATGGATTGCTACAGTGCTGATATAGGTAGGATATCCCTGTCACAATTTAAAAAATCACAATTTAAAAAAGTAGCTAAATACATAAATTTACATGGCTCAATTTGAAGCCTCGGAGTTAATTTAACTATACAGAGTAAGCCCAAGTACACTCGGAAAGAGTAATTTTAACACTTTCCCTGTGCAAACAACAAGGGCGGGTCTCCCAGACCCTCGCAGCCAATGAATACACATTTATCTACTCTATAATCTTCCTGATTGGCTTTGAGAAAAACCTACTCAGCCGAACCCCGAGGAGGGATAGTCCCATTACAGAGTGAACAGGGGACAGCGCGAGGCAACCGCTCGGCATGTTCCGGGGCAGATGAAGCCGAGCTCTCAGCGCTGGGTTTGTGTCTGCCAGCGCCCGTCTCACATCCATCTCCAACCCCGCGAGCTGAATATGACCACCGGCATTTAACCGCATCTCACTCTCGTGCTATTTATTACAACGCGCTCTCATGGCGTCTCTCCAGCAAACGAGAGTTCAGTCCTATCTAGAGAAGAATAAAATCGGACCCTTGTTTGAGGTACGTTTCAACTTTCTCTGAAAAGCTGTTGGAAAAAGAGAGCAGGGGTTTGCTGCAGTGAACATTGAATGAAAAAGAGCTTTTGTTTGCCAATTAAATGCAGGTGTGCAGAGTTTTTTTGTGACCGAACCAAGAGAGGACATATCTGAAGATGCTTTTGTTAGGATGTAGTATTGGGACACATATGATTTAACAACTGTATTTATTTAGGTATTTATTTTAAAGCCTCTATTGAAAATTCTGACCGCGATATAACATTTGTTTCTGCTGACTGGACAATTTCTGACAGCGACCGAGAATAGGATCTTTGTCTTCGTTCTTAAGGCTATATACATTTCCTCCCCTTCTAAAAAACAAAACAAAAAACAAAACAATAAGTGATAAATGTGCAAACATTTTCTCCCCAAACATGACTTTCTGCTGCGTTTTCACGGAATCCTTACAAGTAGTGCTAGTTCAAGTTCAGCTTTCATTCTTTCTAAATTAATTTATATTCGAAAATTGGAACAAATGTTTAGGAGCCAAAGTTTGGTGAATTGATGAAATATAGCAATGCCTGAACCTGCCCCCTTCTTCTCATTTGCATCTAAAACAGATTAACAAATCAGGACCTAGAGGCAGGTGAAGGTTATCATTGTATTCTTTAATTATTCTTTTATTTTTATAAAATATAGCAGCTGTTCAAACTGAATTTTTTTTGACTGGATCAACTGACTGGTTTCAATTCAATTAAATTAATTTTGTCAGGGCAAAAAGAAATGTACTCAGGGGGCTGACAACTTATAAGAGCACGAGAGACCACCGGTGCATCCTTCAGCACTAAAAAGCGGAAAAGACCAATAACCTGATCACCATGGCTTTTTAGACTACATCCCAATACATGCACTATTCACACATTTATGGGGGTGAAATGAGAATTAGGGTGTCCCAAATCATAGTGTACATTTAAAACGTGTCAGAGCGGTGCCTGGATGTGTTCTTTTTCCAGTTAGATTCTTAAGAACAGATTCATAAACGCTAAACTGGCTGATATTACACACAATCCATTGTGCTCGGGCGGAACGAGTTTTCTCGTGGACCCAAACAAACAAGCACTCTCTGTAATACGACACATTTCTAAATAAGAAGCACTGAATTCATTTATTGCATTATTAATAATAGCATATATTTATTATGAGAATATATTTTAACAAAAGAATGGTACTCGCTTCTGAAAATGAGTATCTACTTTAAGGGTGCCGTTTAAGTGTCTGGATTGGGATACAGCATAGCCAGACCTTGGAAGCCGTTTTACTGACATGTCAAACAACCAATCCCATTTCACTTAACATAAGCATCATGTTTCCCTGCGTAAAAAAATGTCCCTACAAAAATGGGCCAACATGCAGCGAGTTGAGGGCTCTACACACATATCAGAATTGCTCTTGAATGGAGCTCAAGGGTAGTGATGTGTTGTTGTTGAAAAGAAGGAATCTTTTTAAAATTAAGTGTGAGAAGCAACTCTTTAGGGGGAGTGGATTGCTAATGTGAGAGTTCATTTACCCAGATTATTTTTGGCCGAAGTTTGGAAAGGTGTGTGATGACTTCTATTTTATGTTATTCATCGTTTAACTGTTCTTTGATAACCGCTCATTCTCAGTACACACCTAGCTCCTTGTTTCGATCATATGGCTGAACTTAGTTTCACAGCGGAATGAAAATAAATTTGACACACGCTTCTTCTGGAAATCCATATAAATTCAGCCAATCAGATCATTGCTTCAGGATTTCTAAAGGGTCGCCATAAAAATGTACCAAACATCAGACCCATCTACATATAGACTAGTTAAACTCCTCTTACTTTTTCTCTGGTAGTGTAAAAGGAAGTGGCTGAAGTTGTAATTCCTACGACTTACCACTTAAAACTGGTAAAAAATTAAGTTGCATTTTTACATCTAAAATAAACACATCCAATACCTGGTCCCAAGAGGTTTTTCAAACAGGCTTCATTCAGGTATTTTAAAAATCTTTGTTAATTAAATTCTTTGTTTAAATTAAAATGTATTATTTTTATAATTAAGGGCAGGGTTACTCGTGTGAGGGCTCAACACTGAGGTTTCACTCTCATCATTTCTGAACCACCAAATAACATTGTTTTGCCTGTTTTTGACTCTCTTGTTGTACGCTTTGTCAAGGAGGAAGTGGCCGAAATTTGTCAATGGTTAAAACTGAAAACGAAGTCCTAACACATAAACACTAGGTTTCAGTAAACTCCTGCTCGCACCTCTTCAATCCAGTTATTGTAGTCACGTGATTCATGTGAATTCAGTTTTATCTGACCAGAATCACAATGCTTCATACAGATTTCCTGATGTCTCATACAATCCCTGTGTGTTTTTTTTGTCATGATGTGAAAGGGCCATAGCAGGTGATAACGCAAAATGTGACTATAACAGACAAAAAATGAACCAAAGAAGAATAACACAGTTCTGACAAAAATACAGTAGGTGAACTCCTCAACTTCATGAGACCATGTAAAGCAGGGACATGGTGTCTTTGAAATCACCCATACAGTATGTTTTGTTTCAAACTAGAAGTGGGCAGCGCACCACTCAAAGTAAGTCAAAACTTTGCAAAAGTGGGATTTTGGCCGATCAGAAAAGAAAAGACCAAAAGCACCCTCCTCTGCTCTGGAGAATAGCTGTCCCTCAGGTAGCTAAGCCCTTAATTATATTCAATTTAAAACCTTGATATATAATAGAAAAGAGTAATAAAAATGTCTACACCCTCAGAGTTGTCAAGGAGTTGAATGAAACAAAATGAACTGAAAGCTAACTTTGAAACAGGCTGTAGAGATAAAATACAATACCACTTTATTTATATAGCACTTTAAAAACAACAAAGTGGACCAAAGTGCTGTACACAGAAAGTGCTCGCACAATAGAAAAATGAGGGTGCATTCTACATACAAACATTGACCAGGAAAATAATAAAACTCTGAAAACATACCAATAGACAGATAATTAAGAAAATGAGAAAAGCGTTAAATATCAACAATAAAAGCCAGCACCTCAAATTGAGTAAAAAGCCAAGGAGTACAAATGTGTCTTAATTAAAGATTTAAAACGCAACAGTCTGATGTGCAGCAAGATGTTTTATTACGCTGTAAAATTTATCAGTTTTTTAAATGTCAATGGAAATTTGCTCAATCCTGACAGCAGCTTCAAGAGGCCAATTAATAGTCCACTCACTTTCATGTCAGCTTCAGGAAGGAGACTGGAGTTTGCTATTTGGATAATTGCTGGAGAATTTAAACATTTGGTTGAGGTGCCAATTTTTGCAGATATGTTACTCGATTCTAAACTCATTTTCTTATGTAAAATGGCTCATATATTTGAGAATGTTGCAAATAAACAAACTGAACTAGTATGTGTGGACCACCAAACCAACACACACTTGGAAAAGCGCCCGGTGTAAGAGCCAGCCTCATAAATCATAAGTCGTAAATCCTTTAACGAACTGTTTTTTGTGGATAAACCAGGTGAATTTGCTCACAAACTAAAGTGATCTCTCCATGTTTTCTCTGGCATTGTTTATCCAGCGCCGGTCTGCTGCTCTCACAATTCAAGTGGGTGTGGCATGGGCAGAGATAGGGAAAAAGGGCGGGGATAAGGAAAACGAGCCGTTTTCAGCTCACAAAAAAGGAATAAAGGATTGCTCAAATATGTGTGAACTAATCTGAATACTACTTAAGGCATGTTTTTGTGAGTGAACAACACTTTAAGATGCCAGACATATCAGAAAAGTAATGTTATCATCATATGGCACCTTTAACAACCTCACCAAAACATCTTTCTTTTTTCTAAAAGCAGACATTAGTGATACTTCTTCAGATTGAGCTTGAGACTGAGCACAGCTGAGAGGAAGAGAGAGAGAGAGAAGCTTGAACGTTTACTAATCAATCTCAAATAATTGAATGAATATATAACTATATTTACTTGTGCATGAATTACGTCATAGTTATAAACAGACCATTTCAATTGTGATTAACCTGTAATCAGTGCAATATCACTTGCTTATAGTGAAACAGGTGTGCGCTATAGTTGAATTTTCTATAGTTGAAGAATGAAATTAATTTCAGTTAAGTTCAGTTTATATTAAAGTAAAAATAGACTCTGGAACTGAATGATTACCTTATTTTCTTTTAAAAAATGTAGAAGGCAATCATTAGCTACAGGTAGATGAATTAATTATTTGATTTAATAATACATATTATTAAAAATGTTAATTATGTACATTTAAGTTGTTATACCTTAATTTACATAAATACATTCAATTATTGCAATTTTGCTATATGAAATTAATTTAGCTTAATATTCAATTTTGTTTAAAGGCAACCTAAAAGTCTTTTTGCAATTGGTTGAATCGTTTGTATGTGGTGTATTTAATTATGTTGTAATGTAAAGACAGTGTGTATTTTTTCTCAGCTTATCAAACTTAAGAAGCTAGAAGGCACACCACAAAAAAAATTGTGCAGGCATCCAACGACCTCTTCCTCTATTGCACAATCAGCAGCTTTTGGACTTGAAGCTGTAATATGCAACAGATTATTTTGTTATCCAATCATATTGTTTGTTACGTCATAGCTAATCAATGTGTCTAAAACTACAAATGGACAACCGCTCACCTTGTGGAAAAAATGCCTTTTCCACTGCAAACCTTAATGAACCAAAAATAGCTTTGTCATCCACCAGCGCTATTACCCCCCTCGTAAGAAGCCCAGTTTCTACGAGTCAAACTGCTGATGTATCAACTGTCGTGGAGCAGCAACCGTGTGCATGGGCTGAATATTGAACAGCAATAAAGCTAAAAGCAGCGCACGTACCCGAGTGACCCAGTACCATGGACAGCGACACACATCCACAGCATGCACGCGCAGGAGTTTCTCTTTTCTGCTTTTAGTTTTGGGTGTTTCCAGAGTAACTGAGGACTTTAAAAGTACCTTGAAAACATATACAGACCTTAAATGTTTGTGAGGAATTTCATTGAGGTGTATTTGCAGGATTCATTTTCAATTAAAAAACTCCTTTAAGCTTACTTATTAAATGTGTATTTTCTCTTTCCAGTTTAGATCAACATTATTAAGTATCCTTAACTCAATGAAGTATCCAAAAGTTCATATAATGTTCGCTGTAAATATGTTCTAATAAATATTTGACCCCCCTAGGCTGTCAATGCATGCTTAATAACCTTCTAAAGGGAGTAATTATCAGGAGCAATGTCTTTGAATCACCTTAAATGGTTGTGCTTCACAAGATGTACATCCTCTGTTGCTCGCACTGACATGTCCCCATCAAAGCCCCTCATGGTTTATGCTTGTTAGCCCACAGAAAATACACCCATTTTCTACAAATACATTTATCTTTTGGTAAGCCAAAAAACACCTTTAGTTCAGGACACTCAAACACACACTTTCTTTTAAGACGTGTTTGTGATAAAAGAACAATACTAAAAACATGCAATAAAACATGCAATAAAACCACAGGCATCAACAAAAGTCTTGACTATTTCAGAACACACGTCTAAGATATTCTTCATTCAGGCAGTATGAGTTTTGTGTATGCCATTGACTTATTTTTATGACTAGAGGCATAGACAGCATCCATAAAACACAGAAAAAAATTATTATTTAACTTTGTGCTTATTCCTCTCACTTGTTTATTTACCAAGATCATGGGATAGATGGGGTACTTTGAGTATAATGCAATATTTGTGAAGATTGTTAATTTTTGACTCTTAAACCCAAATAATAAATAGTTCACAATCATATTTGAGGGAACTTTAATTGATTTTGTGGCTACTTTTAAATACCTAGCTTTTATTCTAAAATTAGCTCAATAAAAACATAATTAGAAAGGATACCAGTTTCTCTTTTATTTTCCTCATCAAAAAACAGTTGGAGTAGCTCAGATTGTTTACATATTGCATCTTTTATCAGCTTTTCTTTCCACGTGCGTTTACGTGTACTGTTCACTTTTTATTTAAATTTGTTCACAGCAAATGGTTACATAAAACTAAACAGTCACAGATGATAAATGCCTGTTATAAATAGTCCTGTGACTAGTTTTATGGGTTAAAAAAAAAAGTAAACCAAAATCGAGGTCAGTCTGAATGTAATATTTATGGAGCTGGGGAATAGGATGATGGTTTAGTTGACGGTTCTCACATCCATAGCAACTGTAGAGTTTTATAGGTCACTTTTTATGCTTGGATGTGTACTCTGGACATGTGTACACACTGTATACTCATGCATTATTGGTTATTCTTACTTTTCTTTTCACTAACATAGCAACAGTGTCAGCAAGAAAACATAATTATATATACTTATGATGTAAAGGTTCAATTGTGTTCTCTTGACTGCCTACATTTAATGAGAACATTCACAGGAAAAGGAAAAAAAATACTATTGAAACACTAAATTATGCTCAAAAACAATTCAACCTAAGAACCATAATTAAAGATTTTATTATTTATTGCTTTATTTTGAATACGCTCAGCTGACATGCTCTGTGAGATGTATTTTTGTTTTAAATATGCACAGTTTTGGTCTGTCTGTATGTGGTTATTATGCAGCAATACAATTTGTATTCATTCAACTCAATCTTTTGCAGTCCTGTGATCTGCAAACACGTCTCAGTTTTTATGTCAGAAAAACAGCAATTGGCAAGTGTTCATATTAGGGCTGAACAATTAATCACATTTGCAATATGAATAAACACAATTTTTAAATCGTAGAAACAGCAATTACCATCATGGGTTGAGTAGGGTTAGGGTATGCTTTTTATCTACTTGAAGTCTGTCTGACAACATTAATCTGACAACATTAATCAGTTTGTTAATCAGTCGGTTTACATGTTAGTTATGACAACTTTGAATTATTAAAAATTAGAATTATTTAGTAATTATTATTATTACTAAAATATGGGAATGTATGAAGTAACATTCATTTTATAAAAAATAAAATAAATTCTATAATCTACTGTTTTTTTGAGTTGTTGCGGACTTTTTTTATTTTATTTTAAAGTTTACATCTGTTTTTTATGCATACAAGACTAGAATTCCAACAAATAAATCATTACAGGACTAGTTAGTCAATTTTCAATTTATTTAGATACATTTTTCATCATAGGATTTCACTGTACTTATGTTTAGTTTATTTAAACATTGTTCTAAGGCGGATTTTGCCTGTTACTGTTGGTAAAATTCAGATCAGAAAAAGCTTAAAAAATTACATTGTAAATTGCAACAGCAATATTAGCGAAATATAATCGCAATTCAATTATTTTCCAAATTTTTGAACACTATGAATAAAATATGAAAACAAAACCAGCGTGGTACTTTTTAGATGAGTCCTAAATATGTGAATATCAATCGCCCAAATTTCACTGCTGGAATGAATTAAAAGCTTTACAACTCTTAACAGGTTATGATAGCTTTACATTTGTCTTAATTTGGTAAATATTGCAGAAATGCAAAAAAACACTATCAATAGAGGCTGTATGATCTTTAATTTTTCTGAAAAATACTCGGTTTATTAGAAAATTAGGCACTTTTTTCACTGCAAATAATAGGTGACCTTTAAATGAACAACAAACAGAAATCTGAATGTAAAAGCATCCATAGGCTCAGAGATGTGTTCCATTCAGCCTCAACAACAATAATTTTGAGAGGACCAGGAAAGCACCAATAAGCTATGGATGCGTTCATCTTGTAATGTAGTGGTTGAAGGCAGCGCAATAAATGGAGTAAAAGGTTAGAGGAACAGAATTGATCTCTGTTGCTGGAATTGTACATTACACAAGACACATGGCAGCTTGAGCAAATGGAAGTTTGATTAGCATACTAATGCATTCAAGCAATAAAACCACAGGCATCAACACAAGTCTTGACTATTTCAGAACACACGTCTAATATATTCTTCATTCAGGCAGTATGAGTTTTGTGTATGCCATTGACTTATTGTTATGACTAGAGGCATAGACAGCATCCATAAAACACAGAAAAAAAGGATTGTTTAGCTTTGTGCTGATTCCTCTCACTTTAACTTGTTTATTTACTAAGACCATAGGATGAATGGGGTACTTTGATTATAATGCAATATTTTTGAAAATGTTTTACTCCCAAACACAAATAATGAAAGGTTCACAATCATAGTAGGGGAACTTGAATTGATTTTAAGGAATTTTATGGAAGCTGATGAATGTTGTTTGTGCTGCAGTGTAGAGCTTCCATATTCTTGTCGATTTTTCTGGGGTCCCCACAACGGAATGAACCGCCAACTCATCTAGTGTATGTTTTACGCAGAGGATGCCCTTCCGGCCACAACCCACCACCAGGAAACCAGTGTAAAGCTGAAAAATTAATTGCATTTGAAATTAAATCACAATTTGACAAAATTTTATTTTTTAACTGCAAATACACATGCAAGGATATTTGCTCAGTTTAATATCAGTAAATTGTCAGAAAAACAACAAAATATCTTTATCATAACTTCCTGTTGGAGAAATTAAAGCTTGAGTATTGATTCCTTACAGCTTCCTCAGTTTGCAGAGAAAAAAAAAGCTGCAAAACTCTTATAAAACAAATAAACATTTCATAGGGTGCTTCAGCCATAAGTCACAATTAAGAGATGTTACTTTGATGTTTGAGGGAGAGTTTGGTTTTACATATTGAATGGTACAGGTGGTGGGAGGAACATAGTGTAGAGTAATGTCAGAGTGTATTGTCAAGGGCCGAGAGGTAAAAAAAAAAACAATTATGACATAAATCTCCTCCAATCAGCGCTAAGTTGTCGGCTCTCAAATGGTACAATCCCTTTCCGTATTGGACAAAATGTCTTGTATTTTCTGAATTGCTATTTTGGTTTTCAATTTGCTGCTGTGTTTTCAATTGTTTTTTAGTTTTTAAATTTGTTACTGTGTTTTTATTTGTTAGTTTGCGTTCATAACTGTGGTATGTTTGGCACCTCTCGACAATTCAACCATATTGGTGAAAAGATTCACTTTCATAACAAGTCCTTTCAGCGACTCTGAGTCAACTTCTTATTAAAGACAACAACTTCATAAACAAAGCACGTTAATTTTTAAAACTCTAAAACGCTTTGCACACCAAATGAGTAGCTCATTTGAAAAAGTCCATTAAAGCAGATCTTTATTTTTTCTAAGTAACATATGTAATTGTTACATTGGCAATGTTGTGTCTTTGACTTTGCTTCTTCTTAAACTGTATAGCTTGTGTTCGCCATTACTAAGCTCTTCAGGGAATCACAAGTTACAAATTGAAAGCTACATCAGCACACAGAATATCAATACACAGAATTGGCTGAAGGATCATTGCTTTTCCAGCTTGTAACTCAATAAAGCTATTCTACCCCAGGCAACTGAAAACTCAAGAAGGATTGAGATTGGAAAGTCTGTGTAAAGTGGTTCATGGAGCTACCATAGTATCTACATTAAATATTAATCCCCAAAGGGTTGAGATTGGGCCGGACACTGAACTAGTAGGCCATTAATTCTGAATTTTGAATCACAAACACCGTGTAGAACCACAAAGAAAGTTTCAAAGTCAACCCCATAGAGAGTAAAAGTTGAGTGTTGTTACTCTAAAATAGCCCCCATTGTATACATTTTTTTAAAGCTGTGTAATTAAGAAAAAACCTAATCATGTGTATTTGAAAAAAAAAATACAGATTACATTAACAAATCAAGGTTTTGTATAGCTTGTTAAAACAGTAGAGCGCACAGAAGACAGTGTGTTGAACCACCTTGGGGAGACTCACTCTTACTCCCAACAGAGTTGGATAATAGAGGAAGAATGGAGACTTCCCTCTCTTGTCTTTATTTATAGTTAATAATTTGCGGTCTGGGTGGTAATTAATGTTGCAGTGACCCAGAGACAAGCGAGACATGAGCGTAGTACAAGTTTCGATTTGCTGATCTTCAGGATACCCTGCAGGATAAACCATCCTCACTTGAAAGCATGACATTGGAAGAATACAACATTAAGTAAACCATTTAAACCTTGTCAGTATTAAAGAAGCAAATGTGTTCAAGGTCAGTGCTTGGCAAAGATAATAAGGGAACATCTTTGCAACAAAAAATTAAAATGCAAATGGTGATAGTTACTACAGCTTTTGTATATATTTGAATACGATGAAGCAAAAAGCATTGTTCTTATGTAAAATGGTTAAAATTTACTGTTCTTTCACATCATTAAGATGCAGAAAACATGGAAGGAGAAGACTGACAGTTGATGTGTAAAGAGAGTAAAGCTGAGCTGGGAATTGAAAATCTTGATTTTAATTCACACAAACCTCTTTTAATGAAATATTTCAAATGTTATAAAACTTATAAAATTCATTTATAGATGTTTATAAGAGAAATTGAAGTGACACATATTAATTGTTTAAATAAAACAAATTGTGCATGTGTACCTTGCAGGTCTTTTGTTATGTTATTGCTGTTTATTTTAAGTAGTTCTAGGGAAGTTCTGACTGCATCAGAACTTTTTGAAAAAAATACTTTACTATTTTTAGATTTATAAATAATAAACGTTTTGTGAAGGCGATGAGCAGTGTAGAGTAAATATTTATTCTAGTCTTTTCTGTCAAGTACCATGCTCTATGCATTTCTCTCTGCGAATCAAGTCGTTCTCTCCTCCCTCAAGGGCTGGAAGCCATCCAGAACTTTTTCTCAGGCTTCAGTCAGCTTCTCCCTGCTGTGATGGAAAGATGAATGATGGAGTCAGAGGAATAGCAGGAGTGCAGCTGCAGACCATGCTGAACTCAGAATAAAAAAAGACTTCACATTGGTTTATACATTTAGCAAGAACTAAAGCTTTTTTTTCTGAAGATCTTATAGGTGTAATGCAGACAGTTCTATTTCACAGCAAACACTGAATCAGCTAAAGGAAGAGGCTTTTAAGGACAATGCTGCAACAGAGACACAGGTCATCTAAACAATGATGCATGTGTTATAAAACCCTTAATATATTATATGTAACAGTTGTCCCATAGTGATTGCTGTTATTTTTAAAATCTTACGATGACTTAGCAGACATTATCCAGAGATAATACCATAGGATTTTTTTCAGTGTGCTTGAAGTCATATGAAAGCCTTGCATCTATATTTCCATTAGTTGTTAACATCTGATATATTGTTGATTTATATTTGAGTCCTTTCACTAAACTTCCAAAATAGACTGCAACAAAAGTTCCAGCACTGAAGTAAATCATTGGATGTTCTTGAACTGATTGTGTGCTAATCCAGTCAATGTTATATTTAGTTTAAGGTACGGGCAATTACTCACAAGGGGGCCTGGGGTATGTTCGCAAACACAAGCCTTCTCGATTTTCTTCTTACAAAACCCATTGTTTATAGCTAACTTTGCTGTACTCTGTATTGACAAAGTCTTGTTTATTTACCTTTGTCTACCCTAGTTGAAACTAGAAACTTAAACATAAACTTGAAAAATTGATAACTCTACATTGTCCAGAGTTTCAATCTGTAAAATAAATGAATGATTAATTAATCCTTATTTCAGACAAACCCTCACAATAAAACTGATTTTGATTCATTGATTTGATCTCATCAATGGGAACTATATAGCTATAGGATTTCTTTTAATCTGCAATAGACCCCTTATTTTGAAAGCTGTTAAAAAATCGTATTAGTACGTATTGGCTCGTTGCTTTAAATCCATAATGGTATTAAACATGTTTTACAATATTTAAACATGTTTTACAATAAACGGGTTTTAGAAAACACAACATTCCTTATGCAACAGAAGGGGAATGAATTTCACGAAGTGATGTTTCAAACCAGGATTGGATGACCAGGCAGAGATGAACTGTCCATGTGAGTGATGCAGTAGTGGTGGTGAGATGAGGAGGTCAACAAAGGAGGATCCTATAGTACGGACGAGGTAAGTTATGGAATGCAAGATAAGGAATCCAGGTAGGAAAGATTTAGAGAGTCAGTTGTGAACAGTAGTTCTGACACTGAGGGAATGACTGGAAGCGGAATGTAAGAACAAGGTGAGTGTGATTGGAGGTGAGCTCTGATTGATTAACCGAGTTTGATTGGAAGGTGTTTACTGGTGCATCGTGTGAGGGCTGAAAAGTGTCTTTTGGGACTGACTAATTCAATCCCAGTACTATTTTATAAAAGCTTGCTAAATAAAGTTCTTTAATTAAATAAGAACACATATAAATAGCATTTGTCAGAATGTTAAAAGCAACCACTGTCAACTTTTGTTTGTTATAGTTCATCAAAACTCTGGTAAGAAAAAGAATGAAGTTAAGGAAGAGGGAATTATATAATTTTATAATTAACAGTTTTTTTTAAGTTATTGGTTTGGGATTAGAGAGTTTAAACATTATATTGTACCTGGAAATGTAATGTTCTGGATTTTATAACTTTAATCTCCTGCTCCTCCTCTGCAGAGAAAAAAAAAACTATATGGTTCGATCATGTTCGTTGTGAATGGTTATTGAGTGCCAACGTCAGTCTTTTACGAGCACTCGCCCTTGAACTAATATTAGCTTCAGGATCGAAGCCTGACAAAAAAAGTTGATGAGCTGCTTCATGGTACTGCATTGAAACAGTTAGGTTTTGTCAAGTCTAAACCGACCCGGTAATACTGAGTTTGTTAAACCACATTCATGGTACAGGCCCCGGATTTAAATGCAACTCAACCACCCTCAGTTAGTTGGTTTTAGTTTATGTCTAAAATGCAAGTGGTATGACATCCATCATCATTCATACATAATGAGTTTTTGGCAACCAGATTATTTCACCAGAATTGAAAGTATAAAAACACTGTGCTGAACCAAGGAAAGCCTAGGTCTATCCAACTTACCAACCATGGTCTTCAAACCAAGATGGTACAGCATCTTTTTCGAATATTCCCTAAAACTACTGATTTGTAAAAAATCATCCCTTGACACCAAAACTGCAAGCAACAAGCCTTTAGATTTGTTTGTTCTCTTTGAATGAGTGTCTTGGTAGTTCTTTTGCTTTTCTACATGTATCGATTTCTCATCTTAGACCTTTCACAAGTTCAAATTTGCACATAATTGCCAAGTATCATCAAAGCCATTTTGGTGGGTAAGGAGAAATAAACTTAGGTGAGCATTCCAAGGAGTGTCTCCAATCCAGAAGATGACCTAAGCCCCAAAACCACATATGCTTTTATACTAGGTCAGTTATTGATCTGATGAGCTGTTGGCTGTTTATGAGCTGTGAAATGTAAATAATCTTTCATGATTTGAGGAACTCTTATCTGAATACTTGCTATACCTGCTAAGGTTTGTATTGAAGGAATGCATGTCCTTTGTTCAGTCTGACCATTAAGTTGAGAAGATAATAAGGATTTAGGATTATGTAAATGCAGTTATTCTACAGGAGCATGCTTCTGCTACTGTAGTATAACATTAACCACTAAATTTAATTGCAATAAGGGACTTTGTCTCTTTCTGACAGGAGATGATGACCAAACTGATAACTGAGACACCAGACCACCCTATTCCCTTTCTAATCGGCCATCTGCAAACCAAGCAGGAGAGTCCCGGCAGGATTCAGAGGACACTGTCAGGATCTGCAGCACTGTGGGCAGAGAGCTCCTCAGGTAGCTTTTTTCTGCATTCTTTGAGCTGTTATTGTATTGTGTTTAGTCTCATGTGAGCTTGTTGTGTTCTCCTATCCTTGTTTTTTGGTAATTAGATTTATTAAAACACATTTATATGTACCCTTTACAGTTATGTATTTTGTCTTCATATTTTGGCCAGCACAACCTGATATTTTCAAGATATTAGATTAATAGATGCAAACCCGTTAGCTAAATTGTTGTCCTAGATTTGGCACATCTGGCATTCATCTGGTACTCAAATTCAGTGTGTGGCCTAAGTCTTAGCAAACTGTCAAAAATCTGAGATGGTACTGTCAGAACTGCTACCTTTTCCAGGGTTTTCTCTGTTTTAAATAGTCATTTACATTTATTTAAAAGCAAATTTTTCCATAATGTAACATACATTTCTGTGTTGCATGTTCTTACAATAAAAATCAAGAACGAAACATTGTCATGGGTGCTATTTGATCTCTGAATTGAGGAGCACGTGGCTTCTAGCCTTGAACATTATCCACAATATCGTAAGGTTGTGCCTGCTAACACTTTGTTTAACTTCAATTCAATTAATGCTTTCAATCCATCAGACATGTCGTTTAACAATGTATTTTTAACCAATAATTGCAAGCTTCATCTTATCCACCAACCAAATGAAGATTACAATAGCCGGCAGATGTTCTGTATATAATGGCACCTATTCAATCAGCAGACCAACCCAGATAGCAACAGAAGTTTCAAAATACAGACAAACCCCTTAAACTCTTTGAAAAGGGCATTTATGGTGTATTTTTACACTGTGCATAAGATAAGGGCCACCTGAAGCCTAGGCCAGTCACAAACGATATGTGCCATTCTTTGGCCTTTTTTGGAAAAAAGACTTAAAGCCTTAAAGTCCTGTAATGGACTGCTGATTTGCCTGGCCATCGGCCAATTTTGAAGGACCTAGGTTCTGAAGTTTTGCCGGGTCTTTCCATAGTTGTCACCTACATAAGTCGGAGTGACCAACTAGAGAGTACGGAGACTTATGTCCATAGCCACTACCGTAAGGTCATAAGTAATCTGGTTGTCTAGGGGGTGAGTAAGTGTCCAGCTTCCAAACAGGAGGAAATGCTGATGATGATGCAGTTGCGAGACCATCAGCATGGCCACTTATTGCCATTTTGTAAAGAGTGTGGAGAGAGTTGGGCGCCCCTAGTGGAGCTTCCCATAATCGTCACTGACATAAGTCTCCATTCCTTTTTTGGGGAAAGGGGGTTACGAAAGTAACCATTATGATATTTATTGAGGGCAAGTTCTCTTAAAGTTCTCTAAAAAAAAAAAAAAAATTATAAAAAAGATTTATAATGGTTAAACGTGCATTATCCAGTGCATTATCCAACACACAACATGGAGGCAAAGAACCCCCTGAAGCTCAGTCATGCTGTCTTGACAATTCTCACATATTTAAGTTAATACTCATATTTGGCCTGCAATAAATGAATGAAATAATATAACAGTTTTTCTTGTCAGTCTACATCTGACTACACAGAATAAAGTAGAGTTGGAGTTTGTGAAGTCTTAAAGTTTGATGTGGTTTATACTGTTTATACCATGATCATTGGCCAACATTAACATATTAAATATATTATTAATATTCGCTCTGCAGTACAATTCTATCTGTATCAATGCTTCTTTGCTCAGACAGAGAAAAATATAGTATTCTAGATTGCGCTCATCTCATGAACGGACAGTTTGCTGATAAAATCAGTGATTTAAAAGCAATCCTTGACAATTATTTGACAAACACTGTTCTGATTCTGAAGCGTCACGGTGGCGTAGTGGGTAGCACGGTCGTCTCACAGCAAGAAGGTCGCTGGATCTAGGCTCGGCTGGGGCAGGTTGCCGTTTTGTAGAGTGTGGAGAGAGTTCTCCCCGTGATCGTGTGGGTTTTCCCTGGGTGCTCCGGTTTCCCCACAAGTCCAAAGACATGTGGTATAAGTGAATTGACTAAGAACAATTGCCCATAGTGTGAATGTGTGTGTGAATGTTTCCCAGCGATGGGTTGCGGCTGGAAGGGCATCCGCCACGTAAAACATATGCCAGAGAGTTGGCGGTTCATTCCGCTGTGGCGACCCCGAAAGGGAAGAAAGCCGACATGAAGATGAATGAATGAATGTTCTGATTCTGTTCTATTCTGTCCATTTTGTTGGATTTTTATGTTTTATTTATATATAATTGTAGTTTTAAAATAACCTGTTGAAGATTAAAAAAAGATCAGATAAATAAATGACCGTTGCTGCTGTGCTCTCTGTCTGACCATTTGTCTCTGTAGAATACAAAGGCACAAGAAGAGACTCAAGAGGTTATGAAAAACCATGGCAAATCCATCCAAAGAAGCCTAAGAAGTCAAAGAGCGACTTGGCCGTATCCAACATTTCCCCAACCTCTCCGGATTCTAAATCACGTGAGTCCTGCTGGAACCAAGATCTTCGTGACATTACATTTGTTCTCATTTGCTTCACTGGGTCGTAAATCTTCTCACATCAGAAATAGGCTGTCAGCATCAGCTGTACGTATCTCTGGGAGAGACTGGTTTATGAAATTGTGATAGTATGGCAGCATGGCTGTTTCTGCTTGAGCTGACGGAGGCTGTTTGCTAATTTTGTGGAAATATTGCATAAGTAGAACCAAAGGGCAGCATATGGTTTTACAATCAAAGTTTCATAGTTTAAAAGTTTAGGATGTGGATGTGAAAACATCCAGAGAACCATTTGCTTGTAAATTATGTCCTACTCCGAAAGATAATTTGTTGAGTCACTGTACTGGCAAACACATTTAGCTTGACGTTTTGAATAAATGTAATTTATTCAGTGTTTTTCCTTCTTTGGCAATCTCTGAGATATTGCATATGTCTGACAATGTACATGTTTATTTTTCAGTTCACAAAGAGTGGAAAGAATTGTTGATGATAATTGTTGATGTTTAGGTTACTCGTGTAAGCTGTAAGTACAAGTAGCTGTAAGTCTGGAAAAAATAAGGAGAAAGGTTTGCTCAGAGTGTTTTAAATTCAAATGTCATTAAAGAAAATTCAAAAGAAGATCTTGAAGAAACAGTGCTATGAAAACTGTCATTTAAAATAAAATAAAATAAACAATAATAAAAAATAAAGAAAATGTGTTTGCCCTCTACCAAGCTGAAAGTAATACCATCATGCACATTTGTTACTCATACTAGCTTGGTGTTAGGGTTCTGTTTTGGTTTTTGTTAACTATTATGTATATTCTGTTTTCTGTGTCACCTGTTTACTCTCCTGTTCACCCTGTCACTGATTGATTTTCTCCTGTGTCTAGTTATTCCCTGTTCAGTTGGATGACAGATCTTGTTTAGGTTAATTGTCCTCACTTTAAAATGTTCCTTCATTGTTGCTACATTGCAAATCTCACACCAAGTCCTGCTGGCTTCAGTTTATTTTTGTAGACATTTGCTCCTTTTCATTCTACATAATTTACTTCTACTGCATTTAAGTTATTGGATATTTATTTTCTTTTATGCTAATAAAGAGAACAAGTTAGACCTCGATTTGGTTTCTGTTCTTACTTATCTCTTATGAGATTCGGACACTTTGGTTTACACCAGTCAATTATATTATCTCATCCATAAATGGAAGTTCAGAAAAAATGGAGCTGTGTATGTGTACATGCAAATGTATTGCTTTGAATGCCATTTCTTGTCTTGCTGTTTGTGCAGTGCCTCGTTCAATCCTGCGTCCTACCTGGGACTGGAAAAGTAAACCTGAGAGTAGAGACTTGGATGAGCTCAATCACATACTGCTGGAAAGCAAGAAGCTTGGAAAAGCCTTGGAGAATCTGTCCCGCAGTAAGTGAATTCTGTTATTCTAAGAGCAAATATTTTATTCAGTTATTATAAATGTATTTAAATGATTATAAATTGTTTTTGAAACTCTCGTTTTAAGCTCAGAGGTAGGCACCCTGTAATTATGGAACCACATGATGCTTTTCACACTCCCTGTTGTGGCTGTCATGTAGCTTTGAGAGTTGGCTCATTGACATAAAAATCTAAAATAGTTTAAACAGGTCTTATGAAACCATTTTTGAGAAAGTTGTTTCTTTTCAAAAGAGAGTGGTATCAAAAGCTTATGAAAACAAAGAGACATAGAAAACATGAAAACAAATAATTCTGTGTGCACACATTGTAGTACAAAAATTGTGTCCTGTGATTTACGGAAGGGGCAAATATTTTCTATTTTGATATCCTGCTAGAATTCTGGAAATGCCAAAGCCTGGAAATGGTCTCAAATGACAAAATAAGTGTGATTTATCCAAAGAAAACTATGGGTTTATCCACACAGAAATGCCTCACTCGCTTCCTTTCCTTGAAGATGGTATGCAGTTCTTCATATAATCAAATTAAAGCTATGTGAAGCATTACGAATGGCTGTTTAATATCTACGTCATGATTAAATGATTAGTGTGTCAGCGAATAGAAACTGGCCCTGTCTGAAGTGATGGTTAAAAAGGCAGAACCTAATGGAAACAGAGAAAGTGAGATGGAAAGCTAGAGCGAAATATGAGCATAGTGACAGAACAAAGAACATGTAAGGTGACCTGTCTAACAAGGTGTCAGGGTTTTGGCCGTCAAGGCACGTGTCGTGGCTGTTTGTTTTTCCTTTCCACTCCTTTCTGTCTCCGATCGCGCCTTCTCAGTCTCGTTGTGTTTTCCCTTGTGCCAGTTCCTGGTTTTCCCACTTGTCATGTGACTCCCTCGCGCTTCCCTGATAGGCGGTTGTATTGTCTTCGTAGTTGTTTATGTTCTCCCTTCACCTCATGGCTTGTTGTGTCAGTCTTCGTCCCGTGTCTAATTTGCCGTTAGTCCCTTCAGCTGTCTTCCCGCACGCCCTCATTTATTAGTCTCCCTTTTTATACCCCTGTGTTTGTGTTGTTCTTCACAGGTGCATTAATTGTCTGTGTGTTTACTAATGCTCTAGTCCATGTGATGTCTGACTAGTTATTTTGTTAATTTGTTCCGGGTCCAGTGATCAGTGTTTTTCTTAGCCTAGTTTTGCCCCCTCGTGGGTCTTTTGTTTTAGCCATCTCTTTCCTTTGCCTTATTCTTTAATAAAAGAGCATTTCAAGTCAAGGTGTCTCTGTGTATGAGAACAAACCTTGGACGTACACCCCCGAACGTGACACAAGGTTTCTATATCTGGTCTATTCTTGAACAACTGTTGTTGAAATGACAGTAATAGATAACGGTCCCCTCCAGACTTGGTCGTCCTTTTGTTTGTTTCCTTATTACACGATTTGCTCTAAGATCCAACTCATTTTATCTTCCTTGCCATGTCAGCTCATCAGCTGTATATTACCATTTCTTTTTCAAGCATGTGAAAGTGGTTTCAGGATTAGCTGCCATTCATTTTTAGTGTCTTGGAAAGAGTTATGATGCCACTAATGTCAATTCTTTCCCCTACACAGGTATCATCATATCTGATGACTATGACGTGGTAAGACACAGTTTTTTTTTACTTTGTTCTTTTTATCTATTCCATCTTTCTGTAACTGAAATCAAAAGCTAAAGGGATTTGCTAAAGAGATCTGTGTTAAAGATAAAAGGGAAATCCAGTTTAAAAATCTGCTCTAGCCTCATTACAGCTTTAGAGTTGGTTTTATTTTGGCTGTGTGCCCAGACTTCCCTCTGTTCCCAATTTTAGTGAATATCAGAACATTAAGCTATTAAAGCAAATGTCATTTTTTTTTCACTGTACAGCTGTTATGGAGGACTTTTAGTCATAATTCTCTGTTCCTGATGAACTGCTGCGTAAGTTTAATGTGAAATATGAATTTTCATCTCTATCTGTACACTCCATTACTGAAATCAGGTCACACAAATAGCTTTAATAATTAGTCTTTACATCACTACCTTAATGGCAAGATCGGTAATTGTATGTCATTTGCATAATAATTTGTTTATGCCCTTGTTTCTCATTTTTTTGTTTTTGTTTCTCTTACTTCTGTTTACTACTATAAAGGACCCTCAGGCATATAACTCAGGCCTAAAGCCGCGAGTGGTGGGTGAGTGGGTGGGGCGAGAGGAGGATGATTCAGACCCTCTTGCAGCTGAAATGCTTCAGCCACCCATCCCAAGAGCTAAAACTGAGGGCTGGACGAGCAAAGAAAATAGTCCTGTTGGAAGGTAAATTATGAATGCTACAACATGCAGACAAGTCTGTTTTCTTTGTTGTTTTATTCATCTTTAAATCAAAACTACTGCAGCATTACCAGGTTAAACACCAACTGTGAAATTGTACAATTGGTAGACTGTATTCTGCAGACTCTGAGAAGGTTAACAGCTATCCTGTTAGGAGAGCAAGTGGATAAAAGTAATTACTATTTGTCTTACTTTACCAGATATCAGCAAACCCCATGATTTTCCCCATGATCACTGTAATTTTAGGTTATCCGAGCTACAATAGTTCGTCACCAGATGGTGCAAATGGACTTATTTAAGCATATGGCAGATTTTTCATAAAAGATGTATTAGTTGTTAAAACGACTATTAATCATTTGAAGTATTCAAAATCTTAAGTATTCAACATGAAGTATTCAAAATGTACCTAATGTTAGCAGCCTAAAAACTGAAGCATGTTTTAAACGTTAGCGTTTAATAAGTTAAAACCACACTTTTTTTTTAACCTGTCCTGTCCTACTTCAAAGCAACCCCATGAGAAGGGAGGTGCTTCGTATGAGATGGTCAGTTTTGCTCTTTCCAGGGAAATTAAGATATTTTATAGTGAGTATTCCTCTGGATAGAAGCTCTTAATTTATTTTATTGATTATGTTTTTATTTCGCATTCATCACAATTATTACATTAATCAATCATATAAACATACATCAGGACAGGATGGTGTTAATTAAAAAGGGGAAAGAGGACAGAAGTAATTGAGGAGGAAAGAGAGGTAGAGAAGTTTTTGAGGGGGAAAGAGAAGGTGAGAGGTAATTGTGGGGGAAAGAGTCAGGATTGAGTTGAAAAATTAAAATAAAATAAATAAGATTAGATACCTACCTTAGCACATCAAAGCAGTTCGCATCTATCTACACAAATGCATACAAATATAAATATACATACATACATGCAGTTAATGAATACATACATACATATATACATACACACAACCATCTATATATGAATATACATATTTACACACACACACACACACATATATATATATATATATATATATATATATATATATATATATATATATATATATATATATATTATATATATACACACCTGTGATATATATATATATAATATATATATATATCATCTATATATATATATATATCTATAATATATATATATATATATATATATATATATATATATATATATATATATATATATATATATACATGTCGCAGGTGATCGATCACACTGGGAGAGTGGACATAATCATACGAGTCATATTTGATCTGATCTCGACGGAGAATCACAGATGGATTAAGTAATTGAGTGTTTGAGTGTTACAGGACAGGAGACCTAAACCTCAAGCATCTAGCAGCAACCAAACACCCCAGGTGTCGTGTCTAACCTTCTATGTCCCAAGTGAAATGTGGGATCTGCCTCAGGCCAGGCCTCATATATGGTCAGGAGTTACCCAGAGTTAGGTATATATAAACCACACTTAGGTATAGCGCACCTGATAATAAAACAATGTGCTGTTAATGGCATGTCATAAATGAGCATTGTGTTAAGCATTGCCATAACCAATAACAAGAAATGAGTTACAGGTTTGAGTCCCTCTTTTTGTTTTTCAAAAAGTAGCAGATTGCATTTTGAGCACATTAAAAATGTCATAATTGCATACTTAAAACAAATGATTCTGTCAAAACAAATAAATGTTTTCAAAATGTGTTCATTGCACCAGGCTGGGATGTTAAGCTGCCTAAAATGTTATCTTTATACTCTTAACATCACACTGGTTAGGTGAAATTATTGCATAAACTTACATCTTCACTTGAGAGACTTGTAGGCTTCTTTGTAGAAGGGGCTTATTTAGTCTTGGATATGTTTAATCTGATTTAAGTTTTTTTTATTTCATGTAATTATTTTTACAATGTTTCTGATATGTATAGTAACCGTGAATTTCCCCTTTAAGACTCACATTCAGTGGTTTCATTTAAGCTCAGTCTGGCTATGTTGCTCTGCTGTTGTTTTCTATGGAGTGAATCTAATGCAGAAAATGTCACACGTGTAAATCAGGTTTGTGAATTGTAAAATTTGTACTTGTATCTGAGTGTTTTAGCAAAAAACACTCACAATCTCTTATCTTATCTTAGCATTTCTTTGTCAATTTACAGTGTCCCCGATGTCATCAAAAGGTTTCTGACAAAGTTAAAAGAGGTTTAGTGTTTTTAAATGTTTCATATTTTTTTAAGCTCCAAAGTTTTAAATTGGGAGTCACTTCCTATTAGTCATTGAAAGGGAATGCAAGAGGTTTCCCCTTGGTAGCGGCAGGAGGTATCAACCACTATGCCAGTGCTCTGTCTAAATAAGGAGTTCCTGTAGGTGTGATCAGAAAATCAGTTATTCGACCAATAACAGCTGTGCCTGTAGTGAAATAGAAGAAAGCTTTGTCTTCATTGATTACTTTTATTAGCATATAGAGAAACTTACTTACTCCAGGAGAGGGAGAGTGCAATGGATGTGAATGTTAATAAATGGGAAAAGTATTTGAAAGTAATCGATGGTTCACTCTACTTCAGTGAACCCTGAAATGTGCCTAAGAAATAAACCTGGAATATATTGTTTCTGGACCAGTTAGATTACAGCATAGACATAAGTGGTTGAAAGGAGAAAATAGAGCACACCGTTAAAATTCCAGTTGACTTCTGGATCCATTGTAATGTCCTAGTATTTTTTTAGACCCATACAGGGCTCTCCTTTATATACAGTATTAACATACCGCTGGTACTTTTCCCTCCTGCACTGTAATTTTTACATTTAATTTAAATACTCATCATGACTATATATTTAGTTTTAGAATTGCTCAGTGTCCTGTTCTAGTGTAGTCCTCTAAATAAACTTTGAATAAATTGAATTAAATATGCTTTGTCCATCAAACTTGAAAAGATATTCATGTCTTTTCGCTCAGTATCTTTGTAAGGTTTCTCATCAAAGAACTCTAGCCTCTGGCAACCCTACAGAAACCCCTTGAGGTGTGTAAATCCTGCCCAGCTAAATCTTTAAAACAGCTCCTTGACCCTTTAAAGACGTTTCCAGGGTGATTCTAATTAGAGGGCGTTTGAGTGGAGCATAGAGGCTGGCTACAGAGAGTGCAGCTAATTAGAAAGAACCAGATGAGAAGTATAAATCATACTCAGAAGCTGCCTGACAAAAGAGACGTCATTCCATTAAAATATTATTTTTCTTGATTACAGTAAATTATAGAGCCTCGGGTCGATACAGCAGGCGTCCCCAGTGCACGAGCGCTGCCAGAGACTTTTATTACAGGGAAAGAAGGCGATAGGTGGCTGGGATCGCTAGCTTTAATCCTCCTCAATGTGATTGACTCATGGAACTAAATGCATTCTGCTTCACTGCAACTATCTGAGTTAAATAAGGGCGTAACTTTGTTCTGAGTGTTGAGGGGGTTAAGATCTCTGTCCAAGTAAATACATGAATGTATTTATTTTTGATGGCAGTGGATCACCAAGCATTGTGCTCATCATTTTGTTGCTACTGTTCTGTAAGAAAAATTAACCCTATGGTGACATGTTTAACAACTTATTTATTTATTAATCATTATTACTCCGATTTTCAGAAAAGTACATTTATATAAAATAATTCCAATTCTAGTTCCAGTTTCCGAAACATTTTTTCATTAAATAAATCTTTTTAAGGGGAACACGGCTTAGCTGGGAAGTGCCTTTCTTCTTTTTTATCTAAAGACATTTCTAACTATTTTTTTTCTCAGAACTATTTTTTTACTTTATTTATGACCATGATTATGTGAGAGAGAGAGAGAGAGAGAGAGAGAGAGAGAGAGAGAGAGAGAGAGAGAGAGAGAGAGAGAGAGATAGAGAGGTGTATGGTAATATGTACAAACGACTTGTAGTTAAGGGCATTTAGGACAGTATTGGATTGCATTAACTCCATGTTTAGACATTCTATTATGACTGTTGAGACCTT
This sequence comes from Danionella dracula, assembly GCA_900490495.1. Lineage (NCBI taxonomy): Eukaryota > Metazoa > Chordata > Actinopteri > Cypriniformes > Danionidae > Danionella > Danionella dracula. The sequence continues at coordinate 3,877,965 of UELW01000888.1, forward strand.
TCTTTGTCGTTAAGTATACAAATCAACAGACCCCAAATCTCAAGATTCAAGTAGTTCCAGTAGCCTCAGAACACAGCTCGGTGTCTATCGACACAAGTGCTTCAAAAATTCCAGCTGCTTAATGTAACAAGAAGCTTCTTTTCTCCTCTAACAAGTGTCCTGGTTATTTAATACCAAACCACTTCTTCACTGTCAGCCCTACACTGATGGAGGACTTCTAGGAGGCAGAGGTGCATGCTGGGAAGCGTTGTTTGACTGATTACTGATAAACCTGATTGAGCCCTTGTGGCACTCATTCCTTTTCCAGACAGGCAGCTTTATCAGGAAGTACACCCCTCTCATTCTATTACTTTTTCATTCCCTCTCTGTTTCGTATTTCAAGCATTATAAGGGCTGGAAATAAGCCTGACACTACTGAATCCAAGCGTTAATTATCTCGATGCTTTGACTCTTTAATGCTATTAAGAATAAGAATATTCATTCATCTTCATGTCGGCTTTATTCCCTTTCGGGGTCGCCACAGCGGAATGAACCGCCAACTCTCTAGCATTTTTTTGTTTTACGCAGCCGCAACCCATCGCTGGGAAACATTCACACACTCATTCACTCTTTAACACAATGGGCAATCGTTCTTACTCAATTCACTTATATTGCATGTCTTTGGACTTGCGGGGAAACCGGAGCAACCGGAGAAAACCCACGCGATCACAGGGAGAACATGCAAACTCCACACAGAAATGCCACCAGCCCTAGCCGAGCCTAGAACCAGCAACCTTCTTGCTGTGAGACGACCGTGCTTCCCACTGCGCCACCGTGAAGCTAGAATAAGAATATATATTTTTCAAATCTGTGAAATGCAGCTCTGTGGCCGAACATGTGGTGCTGTTTTCAATGTTGCTTTAACTTAATTTAATTTTTGAATGCAACTGGTTTTGTTCAATATGGCCCATCTACCCCGCAAGACCAGCCTCTTTTATAAACCCAGTTGTTCATTATTATCAAACAAGATCAAAAATCAGTAAATGGAGTTTTTTTTATACCCTAACTCACACTTAGCTGCAAATTAACTGTGCTTACTTTTCCGATAGGGATCAGGTGGTAGGGGGAACAGCCGTTGAGTGACTGGTGCTGAGCATGTGTTTCTACTTTCATTCTCATACTTTGTATCTCAAAAACATATTGTTGTGTTAAGCTTGCAGCACCTGTCCTTTGTGCTTATCACATGTCATAGGAATCTGATATAAACGAGAGGATGTGGAGCTGTAGCAAAAGCGTTTTTACAGTGTGTTCAACTTTTGTAGCACTTTTCCAGAGCTCAAAGACACTTTACAATTTTTAGAACATCATTCATTCACTCTACATTCACACCCTGGTGGTGATGAGCTACCTTGGTAGCCCTCATCTGCCCTGGGGCAGATTGATATTCCGTGTCTACGGTCTCCTGTTCCACACTTAACACACCCCACCAGTCACACACATTCATACAGGGAAATGTGGGTGAAGTGGCTTGCCCAGGGCCACAACAGCACGATGCTCTTAGTGGGGATTGAACCGACAATTAGAGGACGACTTCCAGTTGCAGGACGACCAACTCCACCACTGTGCCAATTTTTAAACTTTTAGTGTTTTTAGTGTAATTGTTCCATCCACTTTTGCGTCAAAAGATCAAGCACTTTTTGGTTTCTTAGATGACCACTTTAAACTATAGCTGAAATGTTGTTTTACATTTATATTTCATCTAATGCATACAGTCTTTTTTTTTTGAAGAAAGACGCCTTTAAAAATACTCCCAGAAGATTTTATTAAACAGGCTTTCCTTCTCTCATGTAAATAAAGCTGTTCTCAATTACATATGCAAAGAATCAAGAGGAATCAGAGAGTTCTGTGCTAATGAGCTCTGCTAATCATGGCATCTGCTAAACCAGCAGCTGACCTGAGATCAGGGAATTCACTCTCACCACACTTCCCACTTATTATGTAAGATTTCCTAAACATGCAGTTTGTCATCTAGAGAGAATGACAGATGCTACTCTGCTGTGTTGTTTAGTTTGGTCACTTCCATTGGAAGGAAAGGGACTTTTACAGGCAGCTGTGGCCATGTGGTTTGGACATTTCTAGTTGTAAACATCATGGTTTTTCCATATTACTTCATGCTCAGGTTTGTTTCTGTAGGCAAGTTTTCTTTTCTGATGCATTGAGTTGAGTCTGTTCACTCCAATTAATTTTTTTAATTCTACTGTCTAGAATGTTTTGCTCTTTTTAACAAGCTTTCCCATCTTCACTGCAGTCCATGTTAGGCTGCACACTGTCGTTTATCATCTTTCCAGTTTACCGTGATGAAAAGTATAATGATTTGACAACCGGGTCCAAATCTGAGAGCGATGTTTTGTTGCTGACAGGAGCCCAAACTACATGGAAAAAAATGATAATAAAATGTTTCAAGCAGTTTCTTGACTCCACATTCTTCTATTTGCAGTTTAAAACTGGAAACGAAGAGTAAAGGCCTGAAACATCAGCAGCAGAATCACAAGAAACTCCTCGCAGCCATGTTGTCTCAGGACTCGTTTGACTCCATGCCTGATTCGTGCCATTCTGTAACCGAAGATGAGATGGAGGATGAGGATGATGCTATGGAACTGTTGGGTAATGCGAAAAAAACAAAACACTAATTTATTTTGAAAGCACACACTCAATATCACATTTACATGAATACTGCTAGGATTTCAGACATGTCACTGATTTTTGAGTATTTTTGAGTGCCACTAGTCTTTGATTACGGTCATCATAACCATCTAAACATATTCTCATACCTGCTCTACTTCAACGAAGAAAAAACTGATGAAGAAAATGCACAAAACTTAGTTTCAACTCTGCACTAGTCAACTAAAGAAAACAAAAAAAAATATGTTGATTAAAAACATCTATATTAAAGAATAGATAGCTTAAATGTACACCACAAATAACTCACGGTAATCCAGACACTGTTGTTTTTTGTCTTATTTTCTTCCAAATGGTTGGTCCAAAACACATTAATCAAGCTTGTTTAACTTTGCAAGACTCTCCCTAGTGATCTGAAGTGAAATCGTGCTGTGTACGCTCCAGAATGCAAAAGAATGAATAAACTTCTGCCAGTGTCCAAAATACTGCAATCAATATTAACGATTACATTTTCTTAGCTGTAACAAAAATATGACGTGATTAAAAATCTAAAATCATTAACGTTCAAGAAACATCCATCTAAAACTGTACACTGAACACGGCCCCAAAACGTGACTTTTTAAAACTTTTTTAGCAAAAGGATATTAAAGGTGACCATTAAAACACAAAACAAATACCATTTTTCTTACTTTTTAAATATGGTCTACAGTAGTTAGCTATAATTGATAATTTATATAATGGAACTATAATGTAATAGTTTAAGTGTGTTTTGTAAATGCAACCGATTGTGGTGAAGTAGCTTCAGGAGAGGATTTTATGTTCTGAGCGGGTATGGTGTGTCTAACACTCTTCTCAACAGATCGTCACATTTAGAATCCCTGGAAGTCAGTGTGATTTATCCTGGCTGCTTCACTTATTATACAAGCGTGACATCTTCAGTCTTGGTTCCTGTCCCGGTGCCAGGCCAGCCCTCAGGCACCACAGAGCTGCAGCTTTAGCTCTGTGCATTCAGCAGATTGATCTCTGCATGGGTGTAAGACGTTACCCAGCACCTCCAACACAACACGCAAATCTGGCCTGAGAGATTTAGAGTTGACAGCGGGTTTTGTGGGGTTTGGGTTTTGTTTTGTAAAAAAAAATTATTTAAAGGTTTTTGAGTGATGCTGAAATACGTTCTTATTCTCATTGTGCCCCTGAGGAAGCCTCTATCAGCTTTGTGCTTCTTCTTGTTTGTGTGGTGATGTTCATTTTAGATCTGACTCAGCACCCAATGCACATGTGAAGGGCTGTTCCGGTTTTAATAGTTTCAGAGATGTGCTGCTTTCTTGGTTGTGTTTGTCTTAGCTGTGATCGAATGGGCTGCTGCACCCCTCCTGCAGAGGATGCTGGGAGATAATGAGATTTCAGAGAACAGCAGTGTACCTGTGCAGAGATGGCAGGTTGGGATGGGAATCTTTTACTGATGTTTCAGAGACCGCTTTCTGTTCCATGACCTTCCCTGTGTTTATGTAAACAATGTCAGCAACAGAAGATTAGCTTAGCTTGAGTATATTTTCTTGATGTAGACTTGTGGATTTTTTATTTGGTATATAGCTAAGTTCTTATCTCAAAAGGGGAATCAGGTGAGTTTTGCACTTCTTAAAGATGAGTTGGGTTGTGGGGTTTCATCTATTATGTGTAGTTCTGAAAAATGACTAGTATGCTTTTGAAACCTGTTCCTGAATTACTGAGGATTTTTTTAGAGGAAATGTCTGTAAATTCTGTGATTGGCTACACAGTGAACAAAGGAACTTTTATGTATTTCTTTGTTTTCACATTTTTAGTTTAGAAGAAAATTACGAGATAAACAGGCAGCCTTCAGAACAGTCTATTCAGTTACATCTTTGATATAAAGTGCCCCTATTGTGATTTTAAAAGGTGTCTTATTTGATTTTGGAGGTGTCCAACAACACGGTGACACATGCAAGAAAAAAAAAAGCTTTTGTTTTCTTATATCATGCGTTTACTTTTACCGGATTTGGTGGTCATTCCCAAATGATTTGTTTATTGAATCATTTGTAATAACTCCTCCTCTACATCACTGGAGCAGCTTATGGAGCTTCTGAATGAATTCTATCTGGCTCAGTTTTGACTGTGTTTAGATAAATTACGTTGACCGAAATGACAGCCAATAAATAGAGTACATTCAACGCAACATCACATTGTCCATGATTGAATACAGAGTCAAGGTTTGAGTCAAGGTCACCAGAGAAGCTTTGGTTCCAATTCATCCTAGGTCTCGGGTGAAAATATGGTTCCAGTTCATTACTCCACAGACAACAAATTAGTTCTCTAGCATGCTAATCTCTTCAAAAACTTGGATAACCCTGCTTCCCCTCATGTGACTGTGTAATTGAGAGCGTTACCTCAATGTTTGACGTGGGAGGTCTGGCTCTTGGCTTGACTTTAGTCAAGTTGGAGTAGTATATATATGGTGCATTTAAAATTTGCATGGCAATAGCTCTTTAGGACTGGAGTTGGTGACCCCTGACTTAAAGGGTATCTAATCTGTCTTTTCTCATAATACCTCTTCCACATATTAGCCTAGCATCGACAACATGACTGGCATGCAAGAAAGGCAAGCTTTCTTGGAAGTGGTGAAGGGATGGTGAAATTGAGTTAGAAAGTGACAGTTGAGGGGTTGGTATTTGATCGTCGACTACTGAGTTAAAGGTGCCCTATTATGTAAACATTCCTAGCATATTTTAGTGATGTTCCCTCGTCAAAAACATGCTCCAAGATGGGTTCGGAATCGTTCATGCAAACGTTGATCCAGCTCTAGGGTTCTGAACAGTTTGTGAAGTCTGAAAGAGAACTGATTTGACTGGTAAGAGAAAGCACATCAGTCCAAATTTTAAACCTAACCATAAACATTATTTCAAGGCTATATTTTAGCATTTTAAATATTAATACTCTGTCTGGATGACTACTTTCAGTGATATAAGTTCTTGAAAGGAACCCAAATACCTTTAGCATCTCCTGACTTATACAGGCCATGGTATCATTTCTTCCCTTTTTATTTATATACTTCACCTTTAAAACAGTTGAATTTGCTAGGTGGTGCATTTTCAGGCACAGCATGATAAAGAAGAAAACCTAGACGTGTAGCAGATCATGTGAGAGCCAAACAAACTTCTAAATGAGGCACCTTTGTTATGTCTTTGTTTGGTGATTTTCAAATGTCAGCAGATGGCTCCATGAAGTGCATATTGCAGCTTTAAGTTGAAGTTGTTTATCTCCATGGTAGCCCGGTTCAAACCAGCCTGTCCCACTACGTTTCATTTTGAACAGACAGTCTGGAACCGAGCCATTGACTTTCGCTTTCTTCCTTGAGGTGGGCTTCTGCCAAAGTTTACCACAGTATCAAAAACAGACATTACAACGGCAGCATTAATCATTAATCCTCACTTTTGTTTTACTTTTCACATACTATTTGTATAATGCAATTTATCAACAACCAATGAGGTTATTCTGGTACATAGATGAGGCTAGCATTCATCTACATTATGGAGTTCTGAAGAAAAGACTTTGTTAGCTATCATGTTACCTAACATCCTCTTTTCTAACTAAAAGAGCAAGGGATTAACACCACAACAGCTTTGTAACAAACAAAATTTAATAAACATTGTTTGCCTAAATTTTAGTTAGTCAGTCTTATGAAGAGTTGCTAACAGTCTTGAACACCATCTCCTCTGCGGCCATTGTTAGTCTACCACCAGACTGACATCTGACACCCACTCCAACTGTTCACTGCTTGACCCTGTAAAAATCTTCCCTGAAGAAAAAAAAAAAACAAAGTTCAATTGTTCCAGACCCTCTGTACAAAATGAAATGAACAGTAGCGACTTGCAACTTAACCCTTATGTGGCCTTCGGGTCAAATTGACCCGTTTCTAATTTTTACAAGAATAAAAATGTTACAAGTGTGTATTATTTTCTAGTAGGGACTGGTTGCAATAATTCAAGATATTTTTCTCTATATTGTTTGAATTTGAAATAAGTCATTCATTGTTAATGTGTTATGAAGTAAAATTTTGATTTTTAATTGCTTTTAAAATGGGAATTCCCCACAAAGTCAAGAATTTTCTTTGGAATGAGCTCTGAAAAAAGTATATGTTTGTAAGTGTTGTCATATTTACGCAATCTCTCTGCATCATAAACAGTTAGATTGAGCAGTGTATGGTTGGATTGATGTTGTATGGGATGTTTGCATGTGGCGTTTGTGAGTATCTGAATGTGTATTTGTGGATTGTATTAGCTCATCAATCAGATCATAATCCAGCATCGATCAAAGACTTCTTTCTCATGTCAAGCATGTGTCTCTGCAGACCTGCAGGAGACAGCTGTGGGCCTCTCATTCTCATTAGACTTTCATCACACATGACAGAAAGGTCATGGGGACAACCGTTTGCTTAAGCAGTTTAGATTGCACTGAGACAAGTGTGATTTTACAATAAAGAATGGATTTGTTACATTTTGTTACATAGAGATTTATTTAAAGGGCACCTAATATGACAAATTAACCTTTTTAAAGTTTTTAGACATAAATACATGAATGAAAGGAGGCTTAAAGTAGTCTCTTCATTTTGCACATTTAGAAAAACAAAAAAACACTGAAAATTCTGAGCCTGTTTCACATTATACACCTATGGCATTTTTGCCTGGCCATTTTTGTCTTTTCTGATGAGATATTTTTTAAAAAGTGTTTGGTACATTGTTTTACGCTTACCCTGAACAATATGATATACTTTACCTTATGTTGAGGAATCCCAAAAGTTTAATATGACATCATAAGAAGTTCCTTTTAAGAGTTGCAATGTCAGATTCAGATTTTTTTTAATTCTCCAACCCTCATTTCAAACTAGTATTCACATTTTAAAAACATACGGCAGTATTACTTGAGATGTTGGCTATAGTAATGAATAAAATGTATGCATGTTTGGTTGTGATAAGTTTTAAACACAACTTTTAAATACAAATGACATATCAGGGCTTCCAATCCCATTATTATTTACTTAAGCATTTGTGAATAAAACCTTACAGAATTCTGTTGATCTTATAGCAGTATTCACAATGGATCTCATTTTCCCCTCAGCCAGCCTTAAAAGATGGTGCTCCTTCATCATCCATCCATCCATTATTTCTTGTCTGCTTTTTCCCTTTCGGGGTCACCACAGCGGAATGAACCGGCATATGTTTTACTCGGTGGATGCCCTTGCAGCCGCAACCCATTGCACACACACAGACTCATTCATTCATACTCCATGGACAATTGTTTTTTTCTCAATTCACTTATATCGCATGTCTTTGGACTTGTGGGGGAAACCAGAGCACTCTGCGTAAAGCCACATGATCACAGGGAAAACATGCAAGCTCATCAGATATGACAGCTGAGGCTTGAACCAGTGACCTTCTTATGGTGAGACGACCGTGGTACCCACTGCGCCACCGTGACACCCTCCTTCTTCTTCAAGCAACATATATCCGCTTCCCACCTGAATGATCCCGTGACATGGGATGGCCGATTGACTCCCATTGGGTCTCCCAGTGCCTCAAAATGGAGGGTCTCCTTTGCTTTCTCAACAAAGGAAGCACTGATAACGAATGTCTATATTGACACAGCCTGTTGTTCCTTGTTGGAGAAGCAGATCAACAACTGACACACTAGTCACAATCTTTTATTCACACAGTTTCATTAATAATCAAAAAATTAAAAGTAATGATGATGTAATTATTCAACACAAATATGATGTATTAATTGTGTACAGTTTATCATCTATATAATACACTTCTAAATAATTAATATTTCTTAGGAGATGGTGAAACATGCAAATAGAAGTGCTGGCATTATAATTGTCAGAGCCGGGGCTCGAACTCGGGTCTTGTGGATGGTAGGCCACTAGCCCACAGGTGTGAGTGGATCCAAAATGAGGCAACCAACAAAAAGTCTCTCTAGTTAAGTGGAGGATTTATTTGGTCTCCAAAAACACAGCTCCATAACAAAAATGTAAACCAGGTACTACTAAAAATCACTCCAAGGGAGAAAAACGAAATGCCAGAATTTACGAACAGAAAACTCACAAACTTCAGGCTTCTCACATTAATCACCAAGCAAAGAACAGAACAAAAAGAGCTACTTAAATACACAGTGCTAACTGAGGGACAGGTGATTCCAATTAAACTAACTAAATGACAGACAGAAAGAAAACACAACAGTTTGGCGATATCAGGTGGCAATACTTGAAATTACAGATTTGTGACAATAATTAGAATATCATGAAAAAGTTCAGAAGTTTTCATTTGTACATATTATCCATTCTATACACCCAGACTGACATTTTTGCCCTTTAGTTTTGATGCAATGATTCAGGAAAAAGAAGCTTCGACCAGATGTTGAGTGCTTTACATTCTTTTACTTTTCATCTTCATACTTTTCAGTAGATTTCTGAGATACTGATTTTAAGATGTTCATTATTTGTCAGTAATCAAAATTAAAGATATAAACATTTAAAATATATATATATATCTGTAATAAATGAATATAATGCACATTTTTCATGTTTTGAATGGAATTACTGAAATTTATTGACTTTATCTTGATATTCTAATTATATGAGCAGCAGCTGTACATCTGTTGCTAAATATTTTGCTTTGAAAATGCATTGGTTCAAATGTTAGATCAGTTTAACCATATATGGAAAAGCAACATTTTAAGTTTGAGTGGTCTAGTATTGACCTCTAGTGGTGGAGATTAGTTTAAATTTTTTTCTCGTTGAAAATATGTACTGTTTTTTTTTTTTCTTTCACCCTCAGTCTTTACATGTGTTCCACATTACTGAAAGCTCATCAGCCACTGTTGTCTGGCTCTCTTGAGAAGCTAAAGTCTAATTACAATTAAACTGCTTTTACGGTGCTAAATACTCTATAGAGAAATCAAGCCAGAATAATAATGCTAATGAAGAGTGAGGCTAATGTTTAGCTGATGACGTAGAGGAGTTCCCTCTCTCGGGTTGTTTGTGGAAGACATTGAACACTCCACTAGAAAGATTCTGCTGTAGTTGTTCTCCTCGTCTAGCTGCAACCCAACCTCGTTTAACAATTAATCTAAGATTGCATCTTGTGAAGACTGTACAAGTAATAGTAATGTTTAATGCAAGGGTTAACCTGTTTGACATTGGGGCTCAATTACAAGGAACTAGAACTCGCTGGCCTTGCAGCTCATATGAACAGAACAGATTTTTCTTTGTGGTCTACTAATTGGAGCTCAAGGTCAAGCTCAGCTTTGTGTGCAACTAGCATTGAACTGCAGAGGAAGTTGTCTGTGTATGGTTTTTCCATATCCAATGCATTTTTCCACCTCAAATATTGCTTTTAAAAATAAATAACTTTCAGTATTAACATAAAAACCTGATTCAATTATATGTACAATTTAGAGTGTAAAAAAATAGTTGAGTTCTTGTAATGTGAAATGCAGTGAAGTGTCACAATGGAGTATAGGAGGCAAAGAGCAGGAAGGCAGGGTAACCAGACTCATTATTACAAAAGACAAGGGGACAAAAACTATTGAGAAAGAAAGAGCACATATAGGTACATGAAACATGGAGAGCAATGTACAAGACTAGGAAAACTGGAGACTGCACATGGGGGTTCATGTTGTTAAAGCAACTGACCCAAAGTTAAACATCTGAAGAGGTGGGAAGAGTAGGAAGAGGTGAACTTAAACACAAATATAAAACATGATGAGACAAAGAAGTAGAGAACAAAATGTGATGTAACTTAAAACTAAAACTAGAAAAATCATACATTTTACATAATAAAGGAATCCATAACAAGACTAAACTAGTGAATGAGAGGAATGCTGGGAAATACTCATTTGAGGTTCTTGACAAAAAAAATAACATCTCAAATGTGCTTGTCTGAAGCAAGACTATGCAGCTTCTTTTTAAAAGTATTTTTAGTAAATAAAGACAAAAGAGCCCAGAAAAGCAGAAGTTTGCAAATCAGGTATTGATTATATACCCTTTCACATTATGCCTACATCAAACATTTTTACAGAATGGTTCAAATTCAATGCAATTGTTTAATTTTTTTAGATATTTAAATAATATAAATTACTTTCACAATATCCTCTATTTTTCTCAGGTACTGTTCATGGTCCGTGGCATTCGCTAGTTTTATTCTGTATTATATATTTCATTATCTGTTTGAGTTTTGAGTTTGAGTTTTTAGTTTTTTTTGTTAATGCTTTATAAAATGTTCCTCCTTGTTTGTCTAATTTGCTTTACTTTGTGCCTCCTGTATCCAGCATCTTTTGTCTATCTGTGGTTGTAGGAAGATTTATGTAGTTCTCTCTAGGAATTATTTTACACTGTTCGATTGTTATCTTAGTGTAGTGATGAGCAATCTCAAAGCAGCAAAGCAAATGTCTCTTATTTATGCAAAAATTCAAGAAATTCAGACTCCTGTCTTCAGGGTGACATCTAGTGGTCATAAGCACCAACTGCTCTACCATAACCTTACACTATTTTCATTAAATACATTGGCACTAATGATTCGAGTGAAATATCTTTGGAGGCCTAGACAATATTAAATGAGCCAATAAATCATTCTTTTTTTTAAATTACTGTGTCCGTTTTTGGCTATTGCTTACAAAATTTCCAAAGTTTTGATAGTCTGATGAATAAAGCAACATTTTTTACTTGCATGTATGCTAATTACAACAATTGTTATTGTTGTACATTACACTCAAAGAAATCAAAGATGAATTCTAGCAAAATATAACATGACTTTTAGGGTGGTCATAGTTTGAGAAAAGGCTTGTGAACACTCATAAAGGCTCAGATATTGGCATAAAACCAATAACCAATAACAACTCTTAAAATGCCTGCACATAGAAATAAACTATAAACTCTTAAAGGCATATGCACCATGAGTGTGTGTGTGTGTGTGTGCGTGCGTGCGTGCGTGCGTGTGTTCGTGCGTGAGGGTTGTACTCTTATTTTGGCTGGGCTTTGTTGATTTTTGGTTAGCTAATAAACCAAATACTAGAAAACCCCTTTTCCAAGAGATGGATGCTTTCATGAGTGATACTAAAGACCAGTGTTAGTTCTGTCATGGCCTTGCAAACTAGATGAAGGTATCGCTTATGCAGCACATTTACAGTTAACGGTCTCCGGTGAGGGAGTAATCACTGAACACCGCTTCCTTCTTCCTGTGCTTGCTATTTTACACATACAGTCTGTGTAAGTGAACGACTGGGTGAAAAGTATAAATGTAAATGAGGCTGAATGAAGTTGGTTTATGTGAGAAGTGGTGGAGCTTGCAGCGGTAGACTTTTAATTTGGTATATTCGACAGCTTTCAGAGCAGAAGGGTAGTGTGCATGTGAGTGGTGGTAATGCTAAGCTTATCTTTTGGATTCCCACACATACAATACTGCTCAACTCAAATCCCAAATTGTTCAAGCACAAAAACCCAGATGACACTGAAATCTCTCCAGAGTGGTTTGCGGGTTAGGCCAGCAGCAGCATGTGAAAATGTAGGAGTTTTTTTGGAATCCCCAAGCTTTGACGGAATTATTACTGTGGTTAAGTGGTTTGATTTTGCTGACTGACATTACGTGGTGCGGAGGGGGAATACGGTTACATACAGATGCTTGGATTAGATTTTTCTACTTTATACAGAGTTGTAGATTGTGTTGTATAAATGTAATAGCTTTTGCATACATAAAAAAGATTGAATGCCCTGGTCCTGACTGTTGTTTCCGGTGCATAAATATATATAAGCATAGATTTATATAAATATATATAAATAAATGAATAAAAATGTGTAATAACAAGGTACTTTATGGAAATAACCTGAAAATTACAGGTTAATTACAGTGCACTTAATAGATAATTATTAACTACATCTTTGTTGTTGCTGTTGTTGAGGTATTTATACAATACTTAAAGTGTGTAACTTGACGATAGAATCAGGAAAGTACATTTTTAAAATAAGCCGTTTTTTCACGCAACTACTGTTACGAATCTCCACTTTATGCAGTACAGTGTAGTTACATGGTAAATGCCTCTACCCAGTACAACAGATAATAGAGGTGCCCCACTATAAATTCTCTCCCTATTTATTCAGCTCATTGGGAGACGTATTCAGATCTTTGCTCTTTTATACGAAGTGGCAGCTGTATGGCATCTTTGATGGCTTGATGACAGAAGTAGAAAGTAGCCCATGAGAAATGGTTGCTGTTTTAAGCTTCTACACCACACACCAAGGATTACCTAATCTGTGGAAGTTTTGCCAAAAGCTATCCACAGCTCAGAGATTGATGATGCAGTCCTCTGCGTGCTATAAATTATAACCATATGACAGCTGAGGAGATCTAGAAGGGGTATGATTTAAGTCACGGACAACTGGAAGATTAGCAGTTGAACAAAAACCTCAAAATATGATGGAGAATGAACCCATAGACCTCAAAACAAAGCTTATCATGCAAGAAAAACTATGATAAGATGGCTTTGAATTTGAATATTTGTAACCTTCTGATAATAAAATTTTGCAAACAAAGCTCTTTTTAGTTGTATCAAAAACAGAGGTTTTATGCTCCACAGACTTGTCTCCGTTGAGATGTGTAAGTTTTATAACATACAAATACAACATTTTATTATCGGCAGCCTGATAGACCTACAGAAAAATATTTTTTGCGACGATCAAAGACCCATTAATATGGTTTTTACTGATTATCTGGGAATCACTTGAGTAGCTCAAAGAGGCTTTTTAGTTTTTCAGTGTAGTTTCATCAAGTTTTTTAGTTCAAACCTCAGTTCCCAACAATCCCACATATATGTTCTTTCCTCTTCACTTCCTTGTCTGGTCACCATCCTCAAGGATTTTGCACATCAAGCGTGATTTTAACTTGCTATTTATTCACAAAACAAGAATTTTTTTGAACCAGTAACATCTCTGTGATTCCTTTCACACCAACAATGTATTTTGCAGAACGATCATGTATTGTTTATCATATTTGCTTCTAGGTAAATTTTTCAGACTAGTCGTAGTGACTGAATCACATCAGACCAATCGCAATTCATCTTGATTACACTTCACTCAAAACATTCAACATAGCGGACTGATAGATCAGCGTTGTTTCTCAGAATAGCATTCTAGTCGTTTATATTCTTGAACTATTTTGTGTTGTGTAGTTGTTTAAAAATAAAAATCCATTTTTTTAATTGAACAAAACTATTCAATTAAGTTACAATTCCTGCAGCTTAATTTTTAATGCATGTTAGAGATAATTCAATGTTAATATCTTTTTTCATCAAGCACTTTTCTAGACAATCTTAGGTAAAACGTTAAATAGTGTCTGTGTGTATGTTGGGGTAAAAGTGATTCATAGATATTAAACATTTTTAATTGATTTACAACACTATATAATGTACTTTTAAGATAATCATGTATGAGTTAAATCCTTGTCGATTGTTCTTGCCTTAATGTCTCAGCAACACTTCACTACAATAGAGCTATTAAACACTTTTCTTGCTCAAAGCAGCAGGTGGCAGTGCTGTGTCTCTGCTGGGTTTACACAAATACTCATCCACAGTTTTTCTTGTTTGTAATTAAAAAAAAAAAAAAAAACGAGTGTCATTTACTGTCTAGTTAAAGGGTCTCTGAAGTGCCTCTCAGTCTTCTGTAGAGCTTGGCGTCATCTGTAACTTAGCTTAATCCTGTCTTTCATCAGCTCGAGATTGAAGCATGAAAAAACCAATCATCATTGGCCACCAAGACAGACATGATATTTTGCCTAGAATGCTTTTTTGAGAACAAAAAGGGGAATGCAGAGCT